>CM066031.1:810739277-811395527 GCA_033557465.1 Ichthyophis bannanicus
GTCAAACAGTCTGCTAACTAGTCCATAGTGCATTTACGACCACAAAAACTGGTGGGCCCAACTGGGCCTCACGCATACACAACCAGCAGATAAGAGGTCAGTGATATGGGGGGGAGCGACCCAAAACCCCCCCCCGCCAGCCCATAAAACAATCACTTGAAGAAAAAAAAATTACTACATCGCCCTATGGAGGAACTGAGCCATTGCGTGGTCACTAAGCAGTCAGGGTTTGGAGAGTGTGGACCGCAGGACATGCTGTGGCCAACCCTGGTCTGTGCAGGTGGTGGCCACGGGAGCACTGATACCGATGTACCCAGCCATTGCCCTATTCCCTATGCAGAATGCAGTCCTGCACCCAGGCCACCCCGTCCCGGGCCATACCCACAGTACCTGTTTAGGGCTCCTCCTTATGCACATTGGGAGAATAACACTGGAAATAGTGCAAGCAGTTGTTGGCTTGAGTAAGGTTTTGGCAGCCCACGCACACACTCGGATTAGACAGACACACTCCCACACCTATGCCAGCATTGTGCAAATATAGAGGTTTGTGGCAGCGCTGGCCACCGCACCAGTCCTGGGCACAGTGCAGGCATGGCTATGGTATGCAATACTGTTGGGGTCACTCCCCAGGGTGGTAAACACTGTCAGAAACCAGAACTGAAACACACTCCTCAGACATCAGAAAGGTTGCTATGATGCAGCTCAATCAGCAAATTGTGCTGAACTTAGGAATTGCTATCTGCCATTAATCATAGCAACCTTTTGATATATGTGTAACGTATTCCCAGATTTAGGGCAGCATTGCTAAGGTATGCAAGTGCTAGTATTGGGAGATGCTGCTGCACGCAGGGCCCAACATCCTGCCTCTCCTCGAGGCTTTGGATAATGGAGCCTGTGGGTGCTGGTGTTTCTGCCCCTGTTGGCCGCTTCTCTAGGGCAGAGGTTCCCAGCTCCAGTCCTGGTGGGCCAAACACTGTTCGGGTTTTCATGCTGTCCCTAATGAATATGCATGAAATACATTTGCATACCATGGGGGAGGTGCATAGAAATGCAGCACAGGCATCTTTATTAGAGACAGCATGAAACCTGAATGGTTTTTGGCCCTCCAGGACTGCATTTGGGAAACTCTGCTCTAGGTATTGCACATGTTTATGGTGTCTGTGCTCTGTAGGGTAAAATATAGGTGTTTCAGGCATGTTTATGTTATCTGCAATAAAGGTTCTATCTTTATTACCATGGTTTAGTACTGGGTAAAATTTGGGGACTGAGTTTGCAAGAACCATAGCTGGGACTTGAACCTGTGACCTTCTGCTCTGGAACACACTGGCTGTATGCCACAGGGACAGCTCATTCCCTGGGGATACCATGACTGTTCATCAGACAGAGCTTGTCTGTTGCAGTGCACGGCACCCACATAAACAGGGCTAGGCCATGGTCTGCTGTGGGCAGATGCCACTGCCCCCTCCACCACCAGTACCCCTCCGCCACCATGCTGACTTGCCCTTATACTGGTGGTGCTGGTGGTGCACAGTCTCAGGCCATCCAGTGTGCTGGTAGGCGGCTGCCTATGGTGCGGGTTCTGGGATAGGGGTGCCTGCATAGACGTCCACGCTTCCCCCCCACCACCGCCTGCCAATGTTCTGTGCCCTTGGGGGTACCTGCTGGGTACTATACCCTGTGACACAGTGAGAAGCACACTCGTGCCCATGTTGGGCCCTCATCAGTTGCTGTCTGGCTGCTGTACAGTTTCAGCATTCCTATGTGCCACCTAGGCATCTGCCTAGTCCGCACTGTGCCCCAGCTGCACTACAGCATGTGCCGCCTGCAGCCATCTGTATCCCATTTCCAGCATCTGTACAGTTGCCCTTTCCAAAATGCCTACCCTGCTGTTTCCGCACATGTGCACGCCATAAGAAACCTGTCCAATAAAGAGGGAAAACCCTGATCAGCGCTATTTCAATGTGGGATCATTCACCTTGTAGGGGGACAGAGCATAGACCCTTCCAACAATGATATCTTTTTTTGGAGCTTTCTCAGTAGTGTTTTCTTATTTTTCCCATTAATATAACTATTGGCCAGCTTGGTTATGGTGATTTTACATTTTGTTCAGGTCATTTTCCATGTGTATTTGCCGTTTGTTCTGTGCACATGTATCACAACTATCACTTTTTTTAGGTTTCACTGGCTTTGCTGTACATTGCTGACGGAAATGGTTTCTCTTTCCTGCAAATGTGCCTTAACGCGAGGGTTTCACTGGCGTTAGTGTGCCTGGAGCCTCTCCCCTCCCACTCTCCACCCACTGACCCCTTCTATCCGCCCTCTGGGGAGCCTTCCTCCGCCCTTCAGCACCGGATTTCACGGTGTTAGGGTGCCTTAACGCCGCAGGCGCGTTATCGCGCGATAAGGTACGTTATCACGAGATAACGCGCCTTGATCGCCCGGTAACGTACCTTATCGCACGCTAAGGTAGCACCCTTTAGTAGACATACCCCATAGTTTCACAGAATTTCTGGTGCAAGGACATGGCAAAAAAAATTCTTTGGAGTAAATCTCTAAAGCAGAAGTCAATAAATCAGCAAGGCAAAAAATCCAGGCAAGATTTTGTACAGTTCTCTAGACCAGACAAACTGGAAGAAAAAGAAAAGGTGGTGTATGAACAGTTTAGATGAGGCACATTGTTTCCTCCCTCCACCGCTCCCCCCCCCACCCCCCACTAAAATAAAAGGGATAGCACAGTGGTTTGATAGGTATATGTGAAAAAGGCTTGGATTCAGTTCTCGTCTGTCATATTTTTTGTTTCCTTTTTTATATTAGATTATAACATATTGGTGTTGCGGATCTAGTATTCAAGTGGTTTAGATAGTTCTTATCTGGGAATTTTCAACTGGCCTGTTGAGTCCTGAAATGTTCTCTGGAGATCTGCAATTTCTCTAGTTTCCTTTAATATCTACCTGAAACCGTTGGTTAATATCAATCAATAATATGGGGTAGATTGTCGCTTGTTTGCTAATGGTATTTATCTTTGTCAAGAGGATGCTGAAAACCAATTACAGAAAATCTCAATGTCTTCTTAGAAGCAGTGGGTTTTTGGCCTGAGTCCAATAAACAGAAGTTGAATCCTTCCAATGTCAATTGTTATAGGAGTGCATCTATTAAATGTCATTGAATAAAGGGAACAAAAGATTATCCATATTTTGCTTACTTTTCTTGATTTCTCCCTCTCAGTGGAGTTTCAGGTTTCTGTATTTAGGCATTGTTTTACATCTTTACAGCACATTAAATGGTTCTGTTTCTTGTTGGCTAAAGATAATTGTGTTATGCTCTTGGATGCTGCCATAACATCTAAGCTGTATTATTATAACCCTCTTTATCATGACCTTCCTCAGAGGGTGCAGAAGGGGTTATCATTTCTCCAAATGACTGCAGCAAGGCTATTGTTAGGGAAAAACTCTCATGACTGTGTGCATATATACTTTACACCATGCTTGAAACATAAGTAGTGCGACAGCATCACATCCCTATGTCAAAATAAAAATGACTTTATTCTCCCAGATACTGTAAGAGCACTGACCTTTCACTGCTGACGTCTTGAGCATGGCAGAAAGTTTAGAATTCTGTGTTTCCAAGGAATGACCTTTAAGAATATGGCAGATATGTTAGCAGCATGAGAAGATACCATTCTCAAGTGAATCCCAGCAGACCATTTTACAGTTCGTTGGCAGCAATTATGTTTTCTCCTCGGCTTTATTTAAAAGAAGCCTCCGAAGAGGTACATAATAATGAAATTTGGGTACCAAATCAGGATAGAAGTTGTCAGGACACATCATAGGACTTTAAATGATGTACTGATCAGTATCAGATTTCATTTTAAGTGCATGCCAGATATAAAAAAAAGACTCTCTAACATTCATTGATTGCAGCGACTTGGACCAGTGATTATACTGTATGAGCTATTTTAGCAGAGAAAATGAATGCTTCATTCTCCAGGACCAAGCAGGAAGTCAGTCCTCACATATTGGTTACGTCGGCGCCAATGGAGCCCTGGTACGGAGCATTTCCCCAGCTTTCAAAGAAAGCCTTTGGGAATGCAGCGCGCATGCACGGTCCCCTTCCCGCCCAAGGGTGCCATCTTACTCAGTCTTTCTTTTTCCACGGAGCCCAACGGATGTGAGTTCATGTCACCCGGTAAAAGTAGATTTTTTTTCTGCGATTTTCGCGTTTTCTGATCCTGTTCGACACCAGTTCCCCTTCCCGCCTGGGTTCGGTACACCGGTATCGAATCCGATATTCTTTTTTTGTTTTTTGTCCTTCGTGACTAGCGTTCGCGCCTTTTTTGTTATTTTCACTGGCAGCCTGGTCTTTTGACCTTGCAGGGGCCCTTTTTCCCCCGATGGCTGCCAGTGGGTTCAAAAAATGTGATCGGTGCAAGAAACTTATGTCTCTCACCAATACACATGACTGCTGCCTCCGATGCCTCGGGCCCGACCATGACCCGCTGGCCTATGGCCCATGCGGCAAAATGTCATCAAAGGCACTTCGGAGCCGTCAGCATCAATGTGAGAGAATTCTCTCGGAGTCCGCGTCCGGCCAGACCTGGACTTCGTCAGAGGCCTCGACATCTCGGGAGTCGGAACCCGAGCGCTGTTGTGGTTCCTCTGAAAGGGGGTCTTCCACCTGGGAGCACAAAAGGAAGAAGAAGCTCGCGAGGGCAGCATTGGTGGAAGCTCCTGGGTCCTCGAGGGCAAGGTCGTGTAGCCCTGACTGCCACCCTGGGCTCTCAGAGTCGGAGAGGCCGTCCAAGCTACCTCGTATGGAGTCGGAGTCCCCGAGTCACGTAAGTGCTGTTGTCCTCGTGGACTCTCCTCCGGGAGAGCCGATGTCGGGCCCGACTCCCTCGGGGCCTGAGTCGGAGTCTGCTGGGTCTCCTCAGCTTGGACTCAGGTTGACGGCCTTGGAGAGCAGCTTGGCTGCCTTCATGGAACAGCAGCGGGTGCTGATCGCCGGTCTGACCGGTGCATCTGCCTCGACCACCGGGACCTTGACATCTAAGTCGACCCCGAGACCGAGCCAATCCTCGAGTCCATCAAGTCTCGAGTCGATCCTCGGTCAAGGTCCCCCTCGACCTCCCATGCGGGGCCGAGGTCATTGACGCCAGTGCCCTCAGCGTCAGGGCGGGTGGCACCGAAGCTCACACGGCCGGAGCTGCTTGACTCCTCCTCGGAAGTGTCAGCGTGGGAGACGGAGGGCGAGGAGTCTCTGGACACCTTCCAGACACGGTGCATCCCTTCGGACTCACCGGAGTCCGAGCCTTGGAGAAGGTCCCCCCTGGAGGATACCCAGTTCTCGGACTTCATAAGGGACATGGCCAAGGCTTTGGCATTCCCTGTGGACGCCAAGGAGGAGCCTCAAGCCGAGGAGCTCGATGCCCTCCAGTATGACTTTCCTCCGAAGGAAGCCTTTACTGTACCAGTTCCTCCAGTGCTGGAATGGCTGCTCTTCCGTATGTAGGAGGCACCGGCCTCGGCGCCGGTTCTTAGCAAACGGGTCGATTCCATTTATTGAGTCCGTAAGAGCCCTGGGTTCCAAAAGGCGCAGCTACCGCACAATTCCATGGTTGTTGAATCGGCCATGCACCGCCTGAAGAGTCAGAAGATGCACTCCTCGGTGCCCCCCTGGACGGGAGGCTCGGAACCTGGATGCCCTCGGTAGAAAGTGCTTCCAGGGTTCTATACTATCTTGCTATGTGCAGACTTACCATTCGTACATGGGCATGTACCTACGAGACCTGGCAAAGGAGATTGCCGGGTTCTCAGCTGGCCTCTTCGAGGAACCCTTGCAGAGATTCAAGGCCTTGTCAACAGGGATCCGAGAGTGCTCTCGAGCAGTCTATGATGGCTTCAAGGCTTCGGCCTGAGTAGCTGCGGCCGGCATTGGTGCACGCCGTCAGGCCTGGCTACAGTCATCGGACCTGGAGTCATGGGTGCAGGACAAGTTGGTCGATGTCCCCTGCTGAGGTGACAACCTATTCGGTAAGCCCATGACTGAAAAGGCTGCAGAAATCGAGACTGAGACTTTCACCAGGACAAGGCTGTCCAGAAAGACTTCTGCCCCTTCTCAAAAAAGGAAGGGCTCGGGAAAGAAGCCCTTTTTCCCGAGGAAGGGTGCTGCCTACAAATCCTACCCTCAATATCAGGCCTCTCCAGCTCCCCAACAGGGCCATCAGGCCAAGGGGCAGGGGCATGGGCCGCCTAGGCAGAAGACCCCAAGCCACCAGCTCCGGCTCCTGCACAGCAGGGAGCGGGGTTTTGACTCCCACAGCATAGCCTCTTCTCCACTGCTGGCTCCACTCAGCACAGGAGATCGGCTGACTGTATGCCTACAGGTGGCCAGCCATCACAGGGGATACCTGGGTGCACAGCATAGTCCAAAAGGGCTACATGCTCCACTTCCAGCAGCTACCCTCCTCCTACTTTCTAGGAGTACGGCCAGGAGGTGGTTCTTCCGACCTTCTTTCCCAGGTCACATACCAGTCGGGCTGAAACATTCTTGCATACCCTGGACTGTAAGAGGGTGTTGTCTTTTTACATAGAACGTACGCGGGGGCATCGAAGGGTTACTCAGCTATTCATCTCCTTTGACCCTAATAAGATGGGGTTACCTGTCTCTAAGCGTACGTTGTCCACTTGGGTAGCAGATTGTATCACCTGGGCGTACAAGGCAGCCGACCTCCCCTTGCAGGGTCGAGTCACGGCCACCGTGTCAGGGCAAAAGCCGCGTTAGTAGCTCATATCCGCTCTGTTCCGTTGGCAGACATCTGCCGGGCCGCTACTTGGTCTTCAAGTCAGACTTTTGCAGCCCATTACTGCCTCGAGAGAGAGTCTCAAAGGGACAGTGCTTTCGGACAGGCGGTACTCCATAATCTCTTTGAGGTTTAGGCAACTCCTGCCCTCCAGCCTTTGTGTTGGGCTACCTTACGGGGGCATTCTCAGAGGATATTGCTATCACGCATGCTGAGGCTCTTGAGAGGGAGCCATTTTTTCAGCTTAGGGTTCCCGGTAGCCTAGAGCTGGGGAGTCCCATATGTGAGGACTGACTTCCTGCTTGGTCCTGGAGAAAGAGTAGTTACTCACCTATAACAGGTGTTATCCAGGAGCAGCAGGAATCAGTCCTCACGACCCTCCCTCCTCCCCTGGAGTTGCAGTCATATACTTCATTTTGATTTTTTGCTGTCTTTTAGCTATGTCGTCAGACTGAGCAAGATGGCACCCTTGGGCGGGAAGGGGACCGCGCTTGTGCACTGCATTCCCAAAGGCTTTCTTTGAAAGCTGGGGAAATGCTCCGCACGAGCACTCCGTCGGAGCCAACGTCACCCATATGTGAGGACTGATTCCTGCTGCTCCTGGAGAACACCTGTTACAGGTGAGCAACTACTCTTTATGCTCTTGGTTCTAAAAGTCCACTTACTATGTTAGTTCATATGTATTTATAAGCAAATAACTTTCTGTGTGTTTTGAGCATAGGACTGAATGTTTTGATTCATAATGCTGATTATTTTTCATTCTATGTATCCTCCATTGCTTTTTATCGTGGTATGGAATCAAGTCAATAGATTCAAACCTTTAGTTATTCAGAACAGTATGTAAATATTGATCTTTGCTTAAAGAAGGTGAGAACCATTAGCAGTTAGATATTGACACTTGGCAATTCAAAGAATCACAACTTAAGATATCACAAATATGTTTAGAATTACACACGATGTCTCCAATTGAATATGTGAAACAACAATTGAAATCTGCAGTGATCAACATTTCAGGTATTTTTTTGAGTTTATATCAAATTAAAATTTGAAACAGAGGTTTATCTTTTGTTCCAATAATATTATGATTATTCCATGGAGTTATAAAGTAGGATGTATAAAACAGATAATTTTTCTCTAAAAGCATAATTAGGCTTTGGAACTCATTGCCGGCGGATGTGGCAAAAGCAGGTAGTATAAATCGGTTTAACATGGGGTCATATCAGGCCCTGGCACTGAATGTCCTGCTGGTTCACTGGGTAGCGGCGATATTGAGTCACTGTCCAGTTAGCTAATGAGGCGAAAGTTAGGCCAGGGTTACCTGCATCTGACTTTCACCACATATAACTAACTGGGCAGCAGCTCAACATTGCTATTGTCCGGTTAAAAATAGGTACCACTTCCACTCCTGAAATGCCCCCGAAATACCCCAATGCTAACTGCTTAACACCAGGACATGTAATGTTGGCAACTGGGTATAGTCAGCAGCACTAACTGCTAATGCCATTGAATATCCTGCAGAGCAGCATTTATGCAATTTTCAGGCCTGCAAACCATGTAAATGCCTTTGAAAATACCCCCCCCCCCCCTCTATTTCTGAATCTCAACCTGTATATCAAGATGTTACATTTTTGAGACTCAAGTTGCAGGGGGAGCCTCCTGGCCTGATGGATTCTTATATTATGATATTTAGGGAACTAGTACTTCGGGACTTTGAGGTGTTGGGAAAATGCATCTCTGCAAGCATTTTAACAGTCTTAATTGAACAGATAGTAATTCCTTAAGAGGTTGCCTATCTAATTCAAATTGAATTATTCAATTGGCTGTTAAGAGAGGCTCTGTGATAATCTAGCACAGATCTCAGCGTGTGGTTGAAGCTCAGCCTGTATTCAACAATTCACATTTTTCAAAATTAAATTAGTATTACTTATCATTTCTACAGCACTAGTAAACATACACAGCACTGTACTCAGTTCAAGACAGACAGAACAAACAGGGGACTAGGATAATTCTTAAAGGGAAATTATTAAAATGCATATGGGTGTAAATGGGATAATAAGGGGGCCGGGATCTAAAAGCAGCCTCAAAGAGAGTAGTATTATTTAGTCAGGATTTGAAATGGACCAAAAATGCAGCCTGACATACCAATATGGATAGTCTATTCCAGGCATATGGTGCAGCAATGTGGAAGGAATGGAGTCTGGAAATGGCAGTAGGAGAGAAGGACAAGGATTAAAATGATTTTCTTGATGAGTAGAATTGATGAGGTGGGGTTTAAGGAGACATAAGAGAGGATAGGTAATGAGAAGCTGCAGATGAATGCACCTGTAGGTAAATAGGAGAAGTTTGAATTGTATGCATTAATAGATAGGGAGCCAATGAAGTGACTTGAGAAGAGGAATTATGATAAGATTATTCATACAGCTGAGTTTTAAACAGATTGAATGGGAGACCAGCAAGGAGTAAGCAAAAGGCAAAAGTAATCTGCATGGAGTGAAGGAGTAGCCTAATGGTTTGTGCACTGGCAGGTAATGAGAGAGTGGATAAGTCTGTTTAGAAAGTAAAGGGACAGATTTTGTTGATGTTGTAGAGAAAGAAATGACCAGTTTTAGCTATCATTTTGATGTCATTGGCTAGGACTGTACTATGCAAGAATTTCTTTGTCTTTCATAATTAGTTTTATTTATAGATACACAGAACTGTTATGAGGGTGTCTATGGCCCAAGCATAGCCAACTTGCATGTTTCCCAGTTTGAGGAGACCTTATTGTATTGTTCTGAATGGTTTAGTTATATAGAAGTGTGGTACAGGTTTATTGATGATAGCCATCATCCTAAGAAACTGAAGTGAGCATTTTGCATGGGATAGTTGTTCAGTCTATGGAGAATCTGTTATTCTGTTTTGATGTTCAAGGAAAAATGTTATCCTCAAGATTTAAGAACTATCACATGCCAGTCAGAATTTATGATGCATATCATATTATGCCCACGTCATAAGATTTATATTGCTAGAACAATGCATTCTATGAAGACCCGACTCAGAGCACAAATCCTGAAATGAACTGGGAAACTTAAAGCCTCTTTGGTAGCACATTGGAATGAGATGAGACATAAATATGAAGACCTTAAGTGGTTCATCATCAAACATTGTGGAATCAGGAAGGGACAGAGATTGAAATGTGCTTTTAGTATGGAGAGAATAATTTTGGGTCCCTAAATTGAAACCATTAATCACCTTGAGTGACGGCTCAGTTTAAAATGTTATCTATAAAAATAGACAATGATTAAAACAACGAGCCTTTAGAAGAGATGATAGGCTTCTTTGGGGGATTCAACAGACTCTTGAGTTTTTGGTAGTATATAAAAAACAGGTGTAATAGGATAATCTACCTTGAGAAAATCAAACTCCTTCTGTGCCATCATCCCAGTAGTTAATCCACACTGCAATACATGATCAATATCTTCTTAAACTGTACAGTCGGATCAAAATCCAATTTACAATAAAAAAAGCTCATTATTCAGTTGGCGTTTAATCTTCTGTTCATAACAGTTCTTATCCATCACAACCAATAAGAGGTAACAGGATAAACAATTAATATAGGGGTATGTTTACTAAACAGTGATAACGTCGCAGCGGATCAGTTAGCGTGCGATACGTAACGTTATCACACGCTAAAGTAACATTATCGCGCGATAATGTCACCTGTGGCATTAAGGCACACAGAGAGTGGAGTAAGGCTCCCCAGAGGGAGGAGAGAAGGGGTCAATGGGCGGAGAGTGGGTGGAGAGAGGCTCCAGGCACACTAACGCTGTGAGATGAAGCTCTGAAAATTAACGCCAGTGAAAACCTCGCGTTAGAGGCACATTTGCAGGAGAGAGAAACCATTTCAGTCGGCAATGTACAGCAAAGGCAGGGAGACCAAGAAAAGTGATAGTAGTGATACATGTGCAGCAAAAGCATAGTGCCCAAGTATGAAAGGGCACTACGGTGAGGCTGCAAATGGGGTACAAGGGGCTGCAGGCGGGACATGCACTGGGGAAGCTGGGGCACAGGGTGGACTAGGCAGATGCCTAGGTGGCACATAGGAACGCAGAAACTGCAAATCAGCAAGACAGCAACTGACCAAGAACAAACATGCCCACGAGTGTGTGTCCCACAGTGTCCCAGAGGACAGTACCCAGCAGGTACCCCAAAGGACACATAACATTGACAGGCGGTGCCGGGGATAAGCGCAGATGTCTATGTAGGGACCCCTACCCCAGATCCCACACCATAGGTGGCTGCCTACCTGCACACTGGATGGCCTGGGACTGCACACCATCAGCACCACTGGCATAAGGGCATGTCAGCATGGCAGAGGAGGGGTTCTGGTGGTGGAGGGGGCAGTGGCATTTTCCCACAGCAGACCAAGGCCAAGCCTTGTTCAGGTGGGTGGCATGCAGTGCAACAGACAAGGTCTGTCTGAAGACAGACATGGTGTCCACAGGAAATGATCTCCCTCTGTGGCAACAGTTTGGTACAGTACACATAGCCAGTGTGTTCAGGGGCAGAAAGTCACAGGTTCAAGTCCCAGCTGTGGCTTCTGCAGGTCTTGTCCCTATATTTTACTCTACAGAACACATACACCATAAACATGTGCACTCCCTAGAGCAGCGGCCAACAGGGGCACAAACACCCACACCCACAGGCCCCACTATCCATATCCTCATGGAGAGCCAGGCTTTTGGGACCTGCGTGGAGCAGCAGCCACCACTACTACCACCTGCATACCTTAGCAATGCCATCATAAACATGGAAACATGCTCCATATATATCAAAAGGTTGCTATGATGGATGTCAGATAACAGATCCTACATTAAACACAAATAGCTAACAGAGATTCATCATAGCAACCTTTATGATATATGTGGAGTGTTTCCTTTCTGTTTGTTGTCTGACAGTGTTCACCACCCCAGAGAGTGACCATAGCAGTATTGAGTACCTTTGCAATGCCTGCACTGTGCCCAGGACTGGTGCCAGGGCTGCCAACCACCTCTATCTTTGCACAATGCTGAAATAGGTGAAGACGTGTGTGTATGTCTATCCAGTGTTTTGTGGCTGCCTACACCTTACTGAGCCCACAATTCTTACACTGTTTCCAGCGTTAACCTGCTAATGCGCATAATGAGGAGCAAGGTACTGTGTGAATGGCCCAGACAGGGCAGTCTGGGCAGGATGCATCTGCACAGGGCATAGGGCAATGGCTGGGATATTGTAGTGCCTGACCACCACCTGCACGGACAGGGTGGCCACAGCATGTCATGCTGGGAGATCATGCTCACCCTGACTGACTGAGCAGTGACCATGGCATGTCTAGGTTCCCATATAGTGCTGTACAGCGTTTCTCTCAAGTGATGTCTATGGATTCCCTTTTCTGTGGCCCAATCACTGACATACTTGCTTGGTGTGTGTGCTTACATCCCCCTTTTGGGTGCACACAGTTCCTCCAGGAGCATGCACTATGCACTAGCTAGCAGACTCTGCAGTTAGCATGTGTATGGCTGGAACACCTTGCAGGGTGCAGTGGGTGAAGACTGAATGTGGCCTCTGCTGGTGAATACCAGATGGGGGGGGGGGAGGAGCAGGCAGCAGGCAGCAGGCAGCTGAGCTTTTCCAGGCCTACTGCCTGTCTTCCAGTGCCCTCTGTGATACATACAGATCTGCATTGAGTGCCCTGGAGGGTGCCTATTCCCCAGCAGGTCTGGGGTGGTGGTCCTCTCTACTGCCTCTGATGTGGAGTGTGTATCTGTTGGTGGGAGATCCTGTTCCTCCACCCTGCCCCGCTAGGGTGGGTGGGGTGGTGGTACATAATCTGCTTTTGGGTCCACACACCACCCTTCTCCTATAACATGTGACCATGGCAGCCACACAGGATATGCACTATTCTGGGTGCATCATAGTCCACAAGGGTTAGACGTGACTGGGAAATACAGATGGATACAGGTGTAGCCTAGGTGTGTCTATAGGGACTACCTGTCATACACTGGCACTGATGGGGATCTGCAGCACAACCAGGTGCTGCGGACCTGGTGCTGGGCGCCCCACCTCACCCACAGGGTGAGCACAGGAACCACACAATGTCATGGTCTGTAGCTACTCTGTGCCAGTAACGCACATGGTCTGTTCCCCCTACCAGGCCAAGGTGCTGTAGAGGCGCATACCCCATCCTGTGATCAGATGTAGACTGCTGATCTGCATGTGCAGTGCATCAAGGGTACGGGTGGGTTTGCCCTATCCTGGTAACCACAGCAGACAGTTTTTGCAGTGACCTGCAGTCTTTCTGTAGCCGGACAGCACTGTGTTAGCAGCTATAGAGATGTAGCCCACTGGTTGTTGTATTGACTGTGAAGGCAGAGGTCATGGGTTTGATCCTGCAGTGGTGTTCTTTAATAAGGCTGTCTGAGGTTTTTCCTTTTAATTTACATCTGTGCTGCCAGCAAGAACACCCTCACAGTGCCGTAACCTAAGGCGCCCTATTATGCGCTCTTTAGGACACATTAAAAGGTGCCTTGGCGGACAGGGCACTTTATAATGTGCCCTATGGAACACCTTATAGGGTGCCTTATGAGGCACCTTAGGTTACGGCACTGTGAGGGTGTTTTTGATGGCAGCACAGATTTCAAATAAAAGAAGATGCCTCAGACAGCCTTCTTAGATAACACCGCTGTGGGATTGGACCTGTGACCTCTGCCTCCGCAGTCATTGCAGTAACCAGTGGGCTACATCTTTATAGTTTCTAACACAGTGCTGGCATGAACTTAGGGTTAACGCGCATTAACGAGCCAAGGCGTCCACTATCCTGCAATACAGATTCCTTGCTACCTTCCCTCTGGAATGCCCACTACCTTATATGGCATTCTTCACATTAACGCTGCAACTATCGCCAGTAACATTAAGACGGTTTAGTAAACATACCCCATAAAATCATAAAAAGCGCTGGTGGGAACTGAACCCTTGATGTATCTGGGTATAAAGCAAGTACCCTAACCACTAGGCCACCCCTCCACCCCAATAGCTTGTTACAAGAACAGAAATTACAATTTGACACCAATAAGAGATGACAGGAAAAACATTAACAATTAAGATAATGTCACAAGTAGTGCCAGTGGGAATCAAACACTTGCTCTTTTGGATAGTAGGCAGTTGCCTAAACACTAGGCCACTCCACCACCTCTGCTGCAGTAGGGCATAGAAAATGCACTCATGTAGGGTTCTTTCTTTCCTGTCCACAGATGCTTCCACATTATGAGGGACAGCGAGGCCTACAGAGTCCGTTACTGGACCATACAATGCACGAGATCCAGGCTGATCCTGTGGCTATGACAGCAGCTATATCAGGAGCAAGGTGAGTGTCCATATTGAAGGTGATGACATTCCTGAGGTAGTCCCCACCACACATGCCCCCAACCATCACCCATAGTAACAATGTGTAGCACATCCCCCCAAGGAATAAGCACCACTGTATGTGTATGTCCAAGACAGATTGGACATACCTGGCCTATTCATCTGATCCAGACCATCAACACGTCAATACTGGGAGTGAAACTGTAGGAAGTGACACATATAAAGTGCACTGGCAGAGAGAAGAGCAGGGTCAGGCAAGACCAGCTGTAAAGCAATAGGACTGGAGCTGTGTTCTGCAGGTGGGTCTGGAGGCCAGTGAAAACGCAGGATGATGTGGGGACTGTGGTGTGTCCCATGCTGTAGAAGATTCAGGGTAAAAAGAATGTGCTCAGGGCCTGAGAGTGACATGTGGCATGCCGGATGAAGGAAGCTAATCATCAGCATGGCTGGATCATGAGGAATAATGTCCATGTGTAGACCCAAGAGTACGGCACATCGTAACCAAGATGCTGGATTGACATACATGTTGCTGCCACTGATGACATGGCTTAGCCAAAATTGCTGTGATTAGTGTTCCCTATATGCAGTTATGTACATATCATGGGTGTCAAAAGATCCACACCTTGGGTATGTATAGTCAGAGGGCAGAGATGGGGAGTGCACTCAGTCATGTCCCAACAGTGGGCACGTAACTGGCAATGCAAGACAGAGCTGCAGATAGAAGACAGCATACCATACATGTGCCCAAATGTGCATCATTCCCTCCACAGGCCTTGCCCAGCTGTCACATAGTGACACCATGCCCACCACACTCCAGTATGCACATTGTGCACAGGATCTAGCAAGGCTGACAACCAGGAGATAGAAGCAGTTCCCCAAAATGCAGGACTGCTGTGTGTGAGCCCACATAGAGCATCCTGGATAAATGACACCCACTCTCAGATACACAACAAACACCTCAGGAGGATGCAGCATGTGTGAGAAGTGATGGGTAGCCAGGGATCCACCACTATCCATATCAGAAGATGTCATGCATATGGGTACAGCATGTATTGGCCAACACCATTGCAGGTATCTGCCATGTGGAAATCCCAGGAGCAGCAGGATGTGCACAGAGATCACAGCAGGGGTGGGATGATGACACCTGTCCCTGCACTGCCCATAGATGGTCAGACCAGGGGCCCATAGAGTTGCAAATATAACTAAGGGAGTTGTCACCACGTTGTGTCCTTCAGGCCAACATGTTCCCAGAGGACAGTGATCAGCCAACCAAACACTGGACCACATATAGCAGGCAGTTACCCTGGGTATCACATCCCCAAAATGGCCACCCAGCAAGCACAACTAACCAATCTCTAGAGCAGCGGTTCTCAACCTGTGGTTCGCGACCCCCACGGGAGTCGCCACAGGATTCAGCGGGGGTCGCCTCACTCCACTGTTAAAAAAAAAAAGCGGGAGGAGGAGGTAGAGGAGGAAGAGTGGCAGCAGGCAGCACTATAGAAGACACAGCAGGCCCAGCACCGAGGCTACCCCAAGCACTACCAGCCTCATAGTGCTATCCAGCTCCCTCCCTTTGGAGGAGAGTGGGGAGGATGAGGAAGTGGTCCTCATGTTGATGGAGGTGCCTGGTCCTCCTGAAGGGAAGGTCCTCAATAGCTCCCTGCAGATGGGGGATAGGCCTCTGCAGGGGGTGGACCAACTGCCCGAGGAAGGTGCCCTGGGGAAGGCAGCAGCACAGGTTAAGTGGCCAGTGGCAGCAGAGGCCAAGGCCCACCAGGAGGGGTCTATGGAAGAAGAGGCATAAATCCACATGATAGAGGAGGGAGTGGTCACAGGAGGAGAGGACCTAGGATGGGGATGTGGGAGTATCTGATGAAGGGTCCCTGGAGGAGGGAGGGAGCTGAGGGATGAGGAGATACCTTCACATGCCAGAAGTCAGGTGGAAGAGGGGTTGGGAGAGGTGAGGGTGTGGGCTGGGGGAGGAGGGATGATGGGGGGGGGCTACATGTTTATGTGTTTTCACATATCCGCATGTGTTGTCTGTGCTGCAACACCCAGTCATGGCTATGCTGTGATGGTCATACAATATAGCCCAATGTCGTTGTTCGCTAACATGTGGTCTGTGATGCTCCCTTTCAACTGAGGCTTTGCGTTTGTAATGGACAGCATACACAGTTTGGCATAGGATATTGGTTTTGGGGGAGGGGGTACAGCAACCGCCTAGTAGCCCACAGATCAAGGGTTTGATTTCCAGTGGCACCCCTTGTGACTTTCCACTTATGGCCAGATAAGGCCAGGAATGCCTGGAGGCAGCTGGGTGGCCAGGTGTCAGCACTGACTTGATGGCACTTACTATACAAAAACACAGAAAACATCTATCTTCATACTAGGGTGGTCACATCAGTACTGCCTTCTAGCAACCCTACAGCCTCTGGGCATCCTTGACAATGTATTAGCAGAGGCATTTTGTCAGGCCTGTTCTGCCAAGACAGTGGAGGGTAAGTGGACATGTCCACAGTGCCACAGGGTGGTAGTGAAATCAAACCCATGATCTACTGATTACTGAGAAGATGCTGTAACCACTTATCTGCTCCTCCACTCACAAATTTGGAATTGCATTACTGTGGCCCAGTTTATATGCTGCTATTTCTGCTAATGTGGTCTCGCAAGAGGTCATCACACATGCCCCAGCAATACCCCATACCCTATTCATGTCCATATCTGCTAGAGGGGGGCACTGCCAGTCTGCCTCCCCACAGTGCCCAGTGTTCAAGTGATCCCCAGTGCAGGCCTATGTGAACATGCAAGATGGGATCTCTGTGTCCCATTATCTAGTAGCCAGCCACATGAGATGGCTCCACTTTCAAAGGCGGCATGTATCCCAGACTGGCTGAGTATGCAGGATTCATGGTAGGATCCTGGGTAGTGTGCCACAATGATCTCAACTTGTGCAGTACATACAACCTCCATATTCATGGAATGGTATGTCTTCCTGTTGCGGTATGTAGCCTCATGCTGTCATGGTGGCCTGAAGGCCCCATGCATATAGTCTATCACCCTGAGGATGGACAGGAAGCCAGCCACTTCATAGAACAGCACCATCACCTGTTACCTCTACTATGGTGTTTGTGGTGAGGCAATGCAGTTCACAGTATACCCCACAAAGACACCCAGGAACTGCGTGATGCATCTTGACACCGCTGCCTGACTGAGATCTGATGCTGACGCTAGCACTGATCGGAATGAACCTGTTCCCAGGGAGCCAAGGGCTGTGAGCACCTTCACATAGACAGTCACAGCTTCTTGTCTGTGGGAGTGTGTAGTAAGGTGGGGCTCAAGCTCAAGGCATAGGTCATGGATGGCTGCACGGTCAAACCGGTACCTGGTCATCCACAGTTTATCAGTCAGGTCCAGGTACTGATTCGTCAGCCTGGCCACCCTTGGATATGGGTGCCTATGTGCTGCCCTCTGCCATTCCCAGTCAGCACTCTGCAGCAGGGCCAAAGCAACCCATAAGTTGATATCCTTAATGATATTTCCTCATCAGGGTACCACAACCACTCCAGCCTACAGGGAAGAGTGCAACAATGTTGTGAGTGATGGTAAGACTCCAGGGTAGGTCAAAAATATAGCTCATCTGCAGCCATTTCTGGACACACATGCATGCCTATGCCCAGACATGGGTACTGATGTGCCAACAGCTGTGTGCAGAGACATGTAGAGCCACACACATGCCCATCTCCAGACACATGTATGTCTCTGACCTGCTCACTCACTAATTGGCCTCCTGGGTTACACTCCTGCTCCTGTGCCCTCATGCTGTGATGGGAGTTGTATCCTCAGCAAGGTCACACATGGCAACTTAACTCTAGTTGCACAGTCATCCATGACCTGTGGCTTACACCACCATGCTACAATAACACTCCAGATGCAGATGGTGTAGCCAAGAGTACCATGACTATTGCTGTTAGCTGAACGTGCTCATGATGAACAGGATGTGTGGGTGACTGATGGTAAGCACTGTCAGGGAACATGGATGAGTGCTAGGTGCCTCTGGTCAGGCTGCACAGGGGGCACTACTCTGCAGGGTCATCATATCTGTAACTGTAGGGGGGGTGGTGTGGGGTCAGGGCAGTGAATCCATTGACTGACCCTGCCTCGAACAGCAGTTTGGCAAGCATACTCAGATACAGTCAACTGCATGACATTTGGTGTGGGTGGTGCTAGGCACATTGTTCCTGCTCTGGCACTGTTGCCTGCTCCAGTTACCCACAGAGGCACAGGCACTGGATGCGATATGGTGCCCATGTACAACCTCTTGGAGCAACACATTGTCTACATGACTCCATTACTATTTACCTTGTGTATCCCACCACTGTTGGGGACTCCACCTTTGTTGTATCAGTTGTATATGTGATTGTCACCAGGGAACTGTTGGATATGTTGTAGTACTTCTCCAAGTGCCGGCCACAGGTACATGCATGGACAGGGGGTCTTATGACTGAAATGTGGGCCCGTTCGACAGCATTTTATATACACATGTTTGTCTATTCAGGTTATTTCCATGTCTCTAAGCATGAATGCCATTGGTGGCCTACCCCCATGGCTTGTGCATACTTATGGCTATGTTCTACTTTGACAGGGACATGGCTCCCAATGTGGCCTCACAAAAGCTAATTTCAGGGATGGGGAACTGACACTACTGCTAGAAGAGATCCTTGGGAACTTTGAGATCCTCATGGGCACAGAGAAGACTACTGTTGGAGCCTAGGGGGTATGTTTACTAAACCGTCTTAATGTTACCGGCGTTAGTTGCAGTCTTACTGTGACGAATGCCATATAAGGTAGTGGGCATTCCGGTCTTAAGGTAGAATTTCGGGTTATCGCGCGATAAAGTCCGTTATCGCGCGATAGAGGGAGCCCGCTGACCTACAGTCACAGGAACAGAGGTGTAGCACACTGGTTAATACATTGACTACTGATACAGTGGTCATGAGTTTGATCCCCCAGTGGGCTCAGTTAAAAGACTGTCTGAGGCAATCCCTTTTCCTCCTTGTAACAGTCAGACACATCCCAACAATTTGCACTGCCAGCCAAAAAAGCCTCACTCCAGTGCCGCAACCTAATGCACCTTTTAGGGCGCACCATAAGGCACATCATAAAGCACCATGTCATCCAAGGCATGTCATAAAGTCCCAGAGGGCGGCATGAAAGGTTGGCACCCTCCAAGGCAGCATATAAGGCGCCCCATAAGCTGGCCAAACCTAAGGTGCTGCAAAAGATGTCCCAGGGATGCCAAGGTAACACAGGAGATGGTGCCCAGTGGCACAAAGGTGCCCCAAAGTCACAAGCATGAAATGTATGGCTCAAACACAGATGTAACCATAACCCTGCACAGAGCACCAAGGAAAGGCAATGAACAAGTGATGGAAAGAAGTAGATGACGGAGCTCATGGACCAGCCAAATCTGCGTGCAGCCCATGTGGCAGCAGGTAAAGTGGACAAACATATCGGGGGCAGCTGTACCAATGTACAGGGTGATGGTAATGTACAGTGCAACAATGACAGTGTGTGGCAGAGGATGGGGATACATTTCCACCAGAGGAGGTAGAGGTAGCAGGATAAGTGCAATGACAGGAGGACAGAGGAGAGCAATGCCATGCAGAGCAGACACAGGAGAGGCAAGCATGAAGAGCCGCAATGCAGAAAAGTGTGCCAGTGGAGGACATGGGGTAGCTGCCTGCACATTAGGGCAGGATGCCACACAGCTGGCACACACACATAGATGGACAGAAGGATGGATGGCAACAGTGATGAAGGTATAATGTGGCAGCAGCACATATCTGCACAGATATGACTGTTACACGAATGAAACGTAGCTGTGTAGGACAGCCATAAAAAAAAGGGGAACACAGAGAAACTGAACCCATGACCTCTGCTATTGAAGTCATTGCATTAACCATTGGGCTACATCACTATGGGAGTTACCATGCCAATGGCTGGCTACAGAAAGAGTGCACGTCACCATAAAACTGTCTGCTGTGGCTACCAGGATAGGATAGAACCAACAGAACCCATAATGCAACTCACATGCAGAACAGCAGTCTACATCTGCTCACCAGATGGGGTATGCACCTCTACAGCACATCAGCTTGGTAGGGGGGAATGACCGTGTGTGTTACTGGCACAGAGTACCCACAGGCCATGCCAATGTGCGTGTTCTGTGCTCACCCTAAGGGTGAGGTGGAGTGGCCAGCACCAGGTCCACAGTACCCGGTTTAGTTGAGGTGGGCTGTGCTGCAGGTCTCCATCAGTGCCAGTGTGTGACAGGTATTTGTTACAGACACCTCTAGGAGGTCTCTGTGTCCATTTGTAATTGCCAGTCATGTCTGGCCCTTGTGGACCATGATGTACACAACATAGTGCATATCGAATGTGCTTGCTATGGTCACCTGTTTAGGAAGCAGGGATGTGTCAGGGCTCACATGGCAACAATGTACTTAGCAAACCACCCTCTCTGGGTCAGGGTGGGGGACATGATCTGCCCCCAACAGACCCACATTTTCACCCTTTGCAAGGGGGGGTGGAACCAGTGGAAGTACAGGAGGACAGGCTGTGGGACCAGCAAACCCAGTCCCGGTGGTAAACAGACAACTACTGAAGATCTACACTTGGGACAGGGCCACTGGAGGATAGGTAGTGGACCCAGTCAGCTCAGCTGCCTCCCACCACAACCTGACATTCACCAGCAGAGAGCAGTCAGTGTGCACCTGCTGCTCCATGCAAGGTGGTGCAGCCATACAGATGCTAACTGCAGACAGTCTGCTAGCTAATACATAGTGCATGTTCCTGGAAGAATTGTGTGCACCCAAAACTGGGATATCAGCACACACACCATGTAGGTATGTCAGTGATTGGGCCCAAGAAAAGAGAACCCACAAATATCACTTGACAGAAATGCTCCACACGACTATGGGGGAACCTAGCCATGCCATGGTCACTGCTCAGTCAGGGTGAGAGCGACCTCCCAGCATGACATGCTGTAGCCACCCTGTCCATGCAGGTGGTGGTCGGACACTACAATGTCCCAGCCATTGCCCTATAACCTGTCCAAATGCATCCTGCACATGCCACCCTGTCCGGGCCATACCCACAGTACCTCGCTCCTCATTATGCAGATTGGCAGGCTAACACTGGAAACAGTGCAAGCAATGTGGGCTCAGTAAGGTGTAAGCAGCCACAACACACTGGATAGACAGGCACACACTCCCACACCTATGCCAGCATTGTGCAAATATAGAGGTTTGTGGCAACCCTGGCCGCCACACCAGTCCTGGGCAAAGTGCGTGCATTACTATGGTAGTCAATACTGTTAGGGTCACTCCCCGGGGTGGTAAACACTGTCAGAATCAATAACTGAAACACACTCCACAGATATCAGAAAGGTTGCTATGATGAATCTCTTTCAACAAATTGTGTTTAACTTAGGATTTGTTTACTGACATTAATTATAGCAACCTTTTGATATATGTGGAATGTGTTCCCAAGTTTAGGACGGCATTGCTAAGGTATGCAGGTGCCTGTATTGGGAGATGCTGCTCCGCGCAGGGCCCAACAGCCTGACTCTCCATGAGGCTTTGGATAGTAGAGCCTGTGGGTGTGGGTGTTTATGCCCCTGTTGGCCGCTGCTCTAGGGCAGAGTTTCCCAACTCCGGACCTGGTGGGCCAAACACTGTTCAGGTTTTCATGCTGTCCCTAATGAATATGCATGAGATACATTTGCATACAATGGGGGCGGCACATACAAATGCAGCACAGACATGTTTATTAGGGACAGCATGAAACCTGAATGGTGTTTGGCCCTCCAGGACTGCAGTTGGGAAACTCTGCTCTAGGGATTGCACATGTTTATGGTGACTGTGCTCTATAGGATAAAATGTAGGCGTTTCAGGCATGTTTATTTTATCTGCAATAAAGGTTCTGTCTTTATTACCATGGTTTAATACTGGGTAAAATATGTGGACTGGGTTGGCAGGAGCCACAGCTGGGACTTGAACTTATGATCTTCTGCTCCTGAACACACTGGCTGTGTGCACTGCACCACACTGTTGCCACAGGGACAAATTATTCCCTGGGGATACCATGACTGTTTGTCAGACAGAACCTGTCTCTTGCAGTGCATGGCACCCACCTAAACAGGGCTTGGCCATGGTCTGCTGTGGGCAGGTGCCATGTCCCCCTCCGCCACCAGCACCCCTCCGCTACCATGCTGCCATGCCATTATGCCAGTAGTGCTGGTGGTACACAGTCCCAGGCCATCCAGTGTGCCGGTAGGCAGCTGCCTATGGTGTGCGTTCTCGGGTAGGGGTGCCTACTTGGACATGCGTGCTTTCCCCCGGCCCCGCCTGCCAATGTTATGTGCCCTTGGGGGTACCTGCTGGGTAATATCCCTTATGACACTGTGGGACACACACTTGTGCCCATGTTTGACCCTCGTCAGTTGCTGTCTTGCTGCTTTACAGTTTTGGCATTCCTATGTGCCACCTAGGCATCTGCCTCGTCCGCACTGTGCCCCAACTGGACCACAGCATTTGCCTCCTGCAACCCCCTGTATCCCATTTACAGCATCAGTACAGTTGCCCTTTCCTACATGCTCACTCTGCTGTTGCTGCACATGTGCACGCCATAACAAACCTGCCCAATCTAAATGACAGAAACCCTGATCAGCGCTATTTCAATGTGGGATCATTCACTTTGTAGGGGGACAGAGCATATATCCTTCCAAACATGATATCTTAATTTTTACCCTTTTTCAGTAGTGTTGCTTTATGTTTATCATTAATATCACTATTGGCCAGCTTGGTTATTGGGATTTTAAATGTGGTTCTGGTCATTTTATATGTTCATTTGCCTTTTTGGTTCCTGCACATGCATCACAACTATCACTTATATGGGTTTCCTTGCCTTTGCTGCACATTGCTGACTGAAATGGTTTCTCTTTCCTGCAAATGTGCCTAACGCGAGGGTTTCACTGGCGTTAGTGTTCAGACCCGGATTTCACAGCGTTATTGTGCCTGGAGCTTCTCCCTGTCCACTCTCCACCCATTGACCCCTTCTCTCCGCCCTCTGGGAAGCCTTACTCTACCCTTCAGATCCGGATTTCACAGTGTTAGTGTGCCTTAACGCCGCCGCCGCATTATCGCATGATAAGTGACGTTATCGCGTGATAATCATGCGATAGCGTCACTTATCGTGCGATAATACCACCGCTGCGATGTTAAGACGGTTTGGTAAACATACCCCTAGGAGTGTCAGAGGAGATGACTTTCCATATGCTGGAAAATAAATGCAGTCTATCACAATAACCATGAGGTTGAGGAAGTGAAGCGGAAGTGGAGGCAGTTGTGAAGGAATACCTGCATGAAGGCCAGATGTATGGGACCAGATGGGTAGGCTGAGCCCTTAACTAAGTTCAAGCAGCGGGTACTGGCCACTGTAGACCCTGCTGCTATGAAGGGCACAGGAATTCTGGACATATCACTGTCCTCACTGAACCAAGGTAAGTGGCTGCTATATGGCTTCCCACTTCACACGCAGGTTCTGTTTCATACCTGTGACTCTGGTTCAGGCCACACATCCTCCCACTATCATCCTCTGCATATTGTTACAGATCCTAATCCTGTGGTATCCACATATCCCCTGCCCACTTGACAGGATTACTGCTCAGCAATACATTACAGACATGAAATGCCACATCTACTCATGACTGGGGACATGGGTGTCCAGGTTTCCAGCACACATAATTGCCATTGGACAAATCCATCCTTTTATTTCCTTGTTTGGTAGACATTATGGAGAACAGTCTTTTATTGTGTAAGGTGTTTATTGATGCTGCTGTGGGTTGCTATTTCCTTTTATGTTGACTGGATGCTGCATTTGTGTGTGTTCTGTGGGATCCACCGCTGCTACAGCTATGTGGACACAACAAGTGTTCCCAATCACAGCTGTGGGGGGGTGGGGGGTGTCAAGGCGGGCATCTATAGTGGCGCAATTCACAGGAGGCATGCACTGATAAGTGAGGGTGTGGGGTTTGGGACTGCTCAGGATATGTAGCTCATGCATGTGGGGCTCTGCTGCCTATTTGGGGGGCTCTATGGTTGCAAGACTGACACATGATATAGTGGTTATTCCCTTTTTAACTGTGCTGCATGGCACACTGGGACAGCAGTCCCCACCTAACACTGTCATCCTGTTTTGCAGTGGTTGGACCAGCTTGCACCATCACCAGAGCCCCCTGAGAGGCAGGGTGTGAATCACCATAGGTGTCGCCTTCACCAGCGCACTTCCAAGCAGATACTACTGTATGCAGAGAGACTGCTCACCCGCAATGAATCACATGCTAAATGGGGATGGGCAAAGCTGGAACTCTTGCACCATACAGTGACCCTGCAGGAGTGCCAACTAGCTGCAACTGAGCACTGGATGCATCTGTGTGTCGCCTGAATGTGAGCATTATTTGCCTTCTGGCACAGCTGGCCTAGACACAGGGTGCCCCTGTCCCCATCCCTGTGCTGGGCAGCAATCCCTCCCAGCCAGTGGCCCCAACTGCTGCTCATGCCAGTGATGGGTCTGCTGCTGCTGGCGCCACTTCCACCACATGCACTCCTTCACCAGGATCTGTGTCTTCCACCAGCAGTTTCAGCACATGCGCCAGTGCAGGGGCTGCCTCAGCAGGAGACTCAGCCACCATGGCACCCTCCAATATTTTGGGCCCTGTTCCTCAGGGCATGGGCCCTCTCTTTCCTTTCCTCCCTTCCATGAGGGTCTGGTGAAGGGGAGTGAGAACAGCAACAGTTCAGAGTCTGACAGCACACTGCCATCCACATCTGTCAGTGCCATCATGTCAACAGTTGGCATGTGCCTTCTGGAAGGGGGAGGGCCAGGAAGAGGTGCAGGGGTCAGGGGACCAAAGTAACTATTGCATGGGGGGCCTGGTGTGTGTGCTTGGCAAGGGGTCGTGTTGCTGTTCTGTTGGTGCAGGTGAGAGGTGTGGGGATTTCTGCAGGTGATGTACGGTGGGATATATGGGGGGAATGGGATGTAGGGGTGTGGGCACACTTGGGAGTCTGTGAATGCACATGGCTTTGAATATGGGGTGTGTGGATGTGGTGGGGTGGAATGTGGGTTGTGTGGATGTTGTGGGGTGGGCAGGGACGGGCATTTGTCATCGCATGCCTTGGGGGGGGGTGCTGTACCTCTGCCTATGGCACTACTAAATGCATGTAAACAGTTTCCTGGAAGTTAAATGTTTCACTGTAATCATGAGTTCTATGTACTTTGGTTTGTTATATTGTAAACTGCCCTTGATCACAGGAAAGGGAGGTATAGAAAAACTCACAAATAAATAAAATAAAAATTGGTGTCTGTCCTACTTGTCTCCCTGTCTCCTTCTGCCAAATTCTGCAATGCTGCTCACATTAGCACAACCTTTGGGCTGCTACTGGTTGCCATTGGCTTGGCAGCTGCTGCCATCTAGCTGCAGTCATGACAGTTTGTCCTATTCTGGTAACAGTGGCTCTATATGCCACACTAGTTTTTTTTCTAAGGCCGGTCCTTATACCACGTTTCTGCAGGTATAATGTAGACATCTGCAGAGCAGATGATGGACGTACATGAGCAAACTTAAATGCACTTTATACATCTCAGGGCATGCCATGCCCCTGTTCTGCCCCTAACGTGCATGTTCTGAGATCCCTATCTTAATGGCATGTATTTACATGCAGAGAGCTTTTCGGAATACGGCTGTGGATGTTTTTGGAAGATATCCATCTTCCATGCACGTCCACATGGCTTATTCGTGTTTCAGAATGACCCCTGTGCTAAATATTTTTGAAGAGGCTGTCATTATAAATGAGAACATTATTTTGGTTCTCCAAGACATAGAGAGGGGCATATTCAAAGTGATTAATGTGATTAGCAAACCTGCTAAACATGATAATAACACTGAATGGGATATTCAGCGGCACATAGCTGGTTTGTGCCGCTGAATATCCCCCTCTAATGCTCGTAGATGCCAGGATGCTAACCGCTTAGCACTGGGGCATTTTGGGGGTGGTGCTGAAGATAACTGGGCTGAAGCACTATCTGGCCAACCAGGATATTCAATACTGGAGGCTGGATATGACCCCAACATTGATTATCCAAATCTTAAAGAGGCGACGACCAACTGCTTTAACAGCATTGGCTGCCACCACTGAATATCAGCCACAGAATGAAGCAATTCTTATTAAAAACACACTGGCCCTGAGAACCTCTAATTTAAGGATTCCAACTTAATTCATTTGTCAATTAGCAAGTATTGCACTCAAGAAGAACTCTTTTAAAGATGCTTTCTATCAACTAATTAAAGGAACAACCATGGGAGCTGCTATAGCCCCTGATGTTGCCATTCTCTATGTTGCAAATTTTTAAGTATTATTTTGGCATATCAGCATAATATAAAACAATAGACAAGATACATTGATAATGTATTGATAATTTGGTGTGGTTTGATATGAAATTTGAAATTAGTTCTTTGATTGGCTTAATGGTATAGGTAGCAATCTAAAATTCAATATCCAATGCAGTTCAAAAGACATCCTCTTTCTTGATATTTTAATTAAATTGGAAAAATAAATGTTTTGTACAATGATATATAGAAAAAGCCACAGACAGGAAAAGCAACTGCACTTTCAAAGTCAACACGAGGGAAATTTAAGGACTAACCTACTAGTTAGTCAATTTCTACGCCTAAGATATATGGGTTTTGATGGTCAGGAGTTTGAAAGACAAGCAATAGACATGAAGCAAAGATTTATGGATAGAGTCTATTTGACTGCATTAATAGAGGTTATATGAGGGCAAATCTGTCTTTAAGATCTGATTTGCTATAGAAGAAAAGAGAAAGTGACAAGCCTGAACTGATCTGCACATTACAGATCTCACATTTGTCAGGAAGTATAAGACAGGGATTTAAAAAAAACAACAACAACAAAAAAAAAAAACCATTGGCATATCGTGCAGCAACATTATTGCTTTAAGAACAAGTCTTTCACAGTAGGGTGCTCAAGAGATCCAAATTTAAAAGACAAGCTTGCAACATCCACCCTTAACCCATTTAACCAAGAAATCCTTTCAACAATAGTTGGACATTACAAATGTGTCACAGGCAGCATTTGTCCACAGTCTGTGGGTGGTGCCAGATGGATTGCACAGACATCACAGCAGCCGGCACCTGCACTCAACCAGACATATATACCCCCTCCACCCCTAGTTTGATTCTGCAGGACATACCCACTTGCCCACTGTACTTGGTGCAGAGATCATCGTAATGTTGGGAGGTAAGCGGGGGAGGAGAGAGAGAGGCAGCTGGTATGTTGGGTCCAGCATGCTTCAGGGTATGCTGAGACGGCATATAACAGGTCGCGTTAGTTTGCAATTGGCTTGGGGTGTGTGAAGGAGGGTTGCCCAGTTTAAAGTGATCATAGATGTTGGCCTAGACCACTTTCCCAGTCCCCACGACCCAGAGAACTTTGAAGAGGCAATTTGTTTGCCCGTGCATACTCAGCTTAAAGGTAAAAAAAGGCCTTGCTGAGCTGGTGTGCCTATAAGAGACCCAGCCTTTTCAATTAGTTTTCACTTTGCTACCTCATACTCAGCTTCAATTTGCTTCGTTAGCCTACAGCAGGTAAAGACCTCATTTAGGTACCTCCTGGGTCTGTCACCAAAGCTAAGCCAGATTCAGTTGGGAAAGTGCCTGGACAGGAGATCATACTTTATTTTTTTATTATTTAGCTTGCCTAGATAAAAAATACTTTTTTTAGTGAAAGGTAGTTAGTAATATAAAGTTCCATATCTGAGCGCCCCTTGGCTCTGCCTGTGAAACTAAGCAGGCCTTCCTAGGCTAGTGCTTGAATGAGTGACCGCTTGTAATAGCATAAAACAGTAATAATTTTCATTTTATGTGTATTTCTGAGGGAATTCCTTCAATTTACATTAACTGAAAGGACCAATTAAAATTCAGAGTAAATCAATTGTTTCTAATTTAATACAGAGCTGTTCTTTGTTGCATCTCTAGTTTGATTTTGTCTTTCTCCTGACTTTCTCCAGTACCTGTTTATCCAAGTGGTCACCTCCTTCCACTGGGCATCACCTCGTATCACCACTTCACTCACTGAGCATACAGAAACTACATTCACTACATATGAACATGTGGTGACAGTAGTCCAGGCACAAGGGGGTCCATCAAGACTCATGACCAGAAAGGAACCCGAGATAGAGTAAGGGGTGGCCTTTGAGGAGGTAGGGCTTTTTCACATGAGCAGTGCATTAGGGTGTAACCAGAGAATGAGATAATATGTGAGGGTATGAAGGTCAGAGCATAATGGCATGGATCTTTTCTCTAATGCCTTGGAGATCAGAACTCCAGCTGCTCATCAATGGTGACAAATAGTCTGGATCATGAAGCATTCATTCATACATTGGGCCAAGGACCATGTGATGTTGAACAAGTGGGGCCCACACTTCGGCCTTGATGCACATGTAATTCACATATATTTTTAGGCCAAAGAGGTATGCAGTGAGATGATCTATACCACATCAAGAAAGCAATAAATGGATCAGCCTATCTTGATGCATTATTCTTGCACCTCATCAGCAATGACATAGGTAATTTGTCATCCTGACAACTATTAAATATGATCAGGAATGATGTTCTGCTGCTTGCATCCTGGCTGCTTGGCACACTAATTTTCCAATCAAAACTTCCCTCATTGTCAACTCTTGAGAGCATAAATGTTCAGGGAGAGAGCCTCTTTCAATTGAAAGCAAGTTCTGCTACGAGAGGAGATGGGATGAGGGTGAAGGGAGATAGATTCAGGAGTGATATGCGGAAATATTTCTTTACGGAAAGAGTAGTGGATCCATGGAATAGTCTCCCAGTGGAGGTGGTAGAGATGAGGACAGTAACTGAATTCAAAAAAGCATGGGACCAACACAGAGGATCTCTAAAGGTAAAAAGTGGACTGTTGTAGTTGTTGATATGGAAGGACAGACTAGATAGGCCATGTGGTCTTTTTCTGTCATCATGTTTCTATGTTTCTATGTTTCTAAGCTTAATAGGCAATTGGCACAATTACTCAGAGGTGTCCACTTTAGACACATTAGGGCCTTGGTGGACTGTGCTGAAATGTGCCGTGATGACAGAGTGCATCTTTATGATCTGGGTCAGGACTGGCATGGACCTCCACTTTTTCATCTGTGCACCCCTGTGACATCACTGATGGTCTGGGGCATTGCTCAATGATGATGACACAAGAAGAGCTGCAGACAAATAGCACAAGTAGTAAGGGTGATATAAGGGAGGCAAATAATGGTCTCAATATTGCTGCCAACCAATTAGTGGTAATAATATAAACACTACTCAAAAATATCCCTGCAACTGGTGATGAATGAAATCAAATACAAAAAGAATCACCATGAAATGTCACAAAAGATCTAAACAGATTTTTTTTTTTTGTCGGAGCGTGCCAGAGGAGGATAGAACGTGAATCTACCCACTCCAGGTGGCAAACTCCATTTTATTAAACGTGTGGGTGAACCCAAAACAAATGCTTAACTTAATTGTGAATGAAGAGTCACAGTCCATGATCAAACACAGTAACCAAGCATGAAGCACGATAAGCACGTTTCGGGTTCCGTTCCCTGTATCAAGTGCAAACTCCTGTGCTGCCAGCTGCCATCAAACGCTGAGAGTAAAAACCTCTCTTTCTTCAAGGGATTGAAAACTCTATAAGTGGCCAGATTATCATGTCACTCAACCAGAACCACCAATCATAGAAGGGGAACCCCATGGGAAGTGGGGAAACCCTGCTACGTATTGGATGTCCTCACAGCAGACTGAGCCAATCAACCTCCCTGTTCAGACCAGTAGGATGGACCTAATTGAGCCGGTAAATTCATCGCTGCTTCACGCCATTGCAAATGAGCTATGTGGTCACCGCCCCTAGGATCCTCCGGAACATGGTCTATTATAGACCATTTCAAGTCCATGAATGTGTGTTTACATAACAAACAGTGTTCCACAACCGGTGCTGAAAGGACCTGCTGCTGTAGGCGAGAAGCATGTTCAGTTAATCTCACCTTGATCATCTGGGAAGTTCGACCGACATATAAAAAATTGCATGGACATTGAAGTATATACACCACAAAAGTGGAACAGCAAGTAGTAAGCCATTTCCGCTCAAATGTCCGACCTGTAGCAGGGTGAGTCCAAGTAAGCCTTGACATAGTGGTTGAACAGTGAGCACAAGGATTGCACGGGGAATGACCCCAAGCATCCAAAACAGGGGTAGATGGCCTGTCCAACAGGGAGGTGGATCTAACCAATAAATCTCTTAGATTTGAACCTCTAGAAAATGCTATCATAGGGGAGCGTTTGTTCATCTTGCTGCTTGATTCCCGCGGAGGCTGAGGGCACCGGTGGTGAGATCTTCTGGTGTGGGTGGAGCGGTCCAGCTGACACCATCCTCTGCCCGGATAAGAGAGCGTTGCAGAGCTGTTTAGTTGGGAGCATTTGTTCATCTTGCTGCTTGATTCCCGCGGATGCTGAGGGCACCGGTGGTGAGATCTTCCGGTGTGGGTGGAGCGGTCCAGCTGACGTCTTCCTCTGCCCGGATAAGAGAGCGTTCAAGAGCTGTTTAGTTGGGAGCGTTTGTTCATCTTGCTGCTTGATTCCCGCGGAGGCTGAGGGCACCGGTGGTGAGATCTTCCGGTGTGGGTGGAGCGGTCCAGCTAACGTCATCCTCTGCCCGGATAAGAGAGCTTTGGAGAGCTGTTTAGTTGGGAGCATTTGTTCATCTTGCTGCTTGATTCCCGCGGAGGCTGAGGGCACCGGTGGTGAGATCTTCCGGTGTGGGTGGAGCGGTCCAGCTGACGTCATCCTCTGCCCGGATAAGAGAGCGTTGCAGTTCTACGGCGCTCTGCTGTCGGCGCTCTGGTGAGGCGCGTTATTAAGGGGCGTGTTTGAAGGGGCATGTCTGGCCCCTTGTGAGCCCCTTAGGAGCACGAAAGGAGCTGGGGAGCTGGGGCAGCAATAGCTATGCCTGGAGGCAAACGGAAGAAGAAGGCTCCGGTGGAAGTGTCTCAGGCAGGAGCCTTAGACAAACATGTGATCTCTACCCCACGGTCGGCGGATCCAGGTACTGTGCCTCTCAAGCCTGTGTCCGAGAAGCTAGTCTGAGCTCTATTGAGCGTACTCCTCCACTTCCCCCTGGTTTTCTAGAAGTGTCTTTTGGACCCCAAGATCACTCGAGGGCGCAACTGGACTGTGCGCTTCCTAAAGTGGTGGCATGGAAGGAGTTTTCTCCTCCATCTAAGGACACTAAGGATCCTACTATTTCTCTTTTAGACGTTTGGAAAGTTGTATCACGTACTGAACAAGTTCTTGTTAACACTGTTCCTTTATTATGTCAATTCTCTAAAGATACGGTAGCAAAATTGCAGGCTCTAGATTCACAAGTAGGTGCTTTGAGCTTTGTGGTCTCTACAATTGATACTCAGGTTAAATCCTGTACGGAGTTTCAATTGTCCCATTTGAAGGATAGTAGTATTATGCACCAGAAACTTGAAAATCTAGAAAATCAATTACGCTCCAAAAATTTGCGAGTGCTTAATTTTCCCGTTTGTCCTTTGTTGTCCCCTTAGATTCTTTTTCAGAAATATTTAAAGGACACCCTCCTTCTACCACAGGCTGAATCTATTACACTTCTTAAATGTTATTATTTGTTTTTAAATGTATCTGCTACTGTGGCGGAAGAGGGGGAGATTCCTTTGCCTTCCGATAAATTTAATCTAACTGATTTCCTTGAAGATACGCAGGATGAAATTTCCTCTCGAGCAACGTTATTGGTAGCTTTTGCTTCTGAGGAAGATAAAATTACTATTCTTAAGACATATTTTAAGAAGAAAGCAGTTAAATTTTGTGGGGACCGTGTTTCCATCTTTCCAGATGTATCTCGTTCAACTCAACTTCGTAGGAAAACATTTCTTGCATTTAAGTCTAGAGTTCTTGCTCTTGGGGCTACTTTCTTTCTAAAGTATCCATGCAAATGTTGTGTTACTTTGGGTTATGATAAATTTGTCTTTATGGTATCTTTAGATCTAGAGAGGTGGATTCTTGGGAGGGAAAAGATACAATGATTCTGTAATATATCGTTCTTAATTTATCTTTAAAGAGGGTTATGAGGAGCAACTTTCAGGCAGCATAGTTGGCCAGGGTTATGTTTCTCTGGCTTTGTTTTCCTTGCGTTTTGTTTCTATTTGGTTTTTTTTTGTAACTGACTGTTTCCCCGAGATATGGGCTGTAAATTTATTGATTTTCTTTATGGTATTTGCTTCGTTTATTAATTTTCTGTATTTTCTTTATACTATAATGATATTTGTATAAAGTGAAAATTTCATAAATAAATAATTTAAAAAAAAGAAAAAAAAAAAGAAAATGCTATCATAAGGGACTTGCGAAAACAAGCATGTAAGCCCAGTATCGGCCAATGTTTCTCAAGAATATGAACAATGTCATTGCTAAACTGCATATAGGGAAGGGTGCCCACAATGACCTCTGAAGACTCAATAGGGGTAGAGGCTGACAATCCGCCATCCAAAAGCCACTCACAATGGATATGGGAGGCCCGGTCTATAATAGACCTGTGTTCCGGAGGATTCTAGGGGTGGTCACCACATAGCTTGCTTGCAATGGCAGGAGCAGCGATGGATTTACCGGCTCAATTCGGTCCATCCTACTGGTCTGAACAGGAAGGTTGACTGGCTCAGTCTGCTGTGAGGACATCCAATACGTAGCAGGGTTTCCCCACTTTCCATGGGGTTCCCCTTCTATGATTGGTGGTTCTGGTTGAGTGACATGATAATCTGGCCACTTATAAAGTTTTCAATCCCTTGAAGAAAGAGAGGTTTTTACTCTCAGCGTTTGATGGCATTTGGCAGCACAGGAGTTGGCACTTGATACAGGGAACGGATCCTGAAACGTGCACGTCGTGCTTTATGCTTGGTTACTGCGTTTGATCATGGACTGTGACTCTTCATTCACAATTAAGTATTTGTTTTGAGTTCACCCACACGTTTAATGAAATGGAGTTTGCCACCTAGAGTGGGTAGATTCAAGTTCTATCCTCCTCTGGCACGCTCCGACAAAAAAAATAATCTGTTTAGATCTTTTGGGACATTTCATGGTGATTCTTTTTGTATTTGAACCAATTAGTGGTGGCACTTTCCGCATTTTCCGCTCTATCCATATATTCATTGCTGGCCACTATTCAGATATTGGCACTGAATATCTAGATTATATTTAAATGCCACAGCCAGCACTTAAAAAAATGCTGACCATAGAGTTTAAATATGGGACATTAAGTTTTAATTTTCAAGTTTGAATGATGTTTTTAATAATGGCATACAGTGTATTTCATATCCCAATTACTGGAGCCAGCAATTTTATTTATTTATTTATTTTTTTGCCAAGGATTATGCAGTAACATTACTTAAAGTTTAAATGAAAGTGACAGGGTAGTCATCATATAGAGTGTGTTTTTAGGTTATTGTATTTTTCCCTTTATCACTTATTTTCAGTGTTAGCCCATGTGAAGTGCTATTTCAGAAAGGATGTCCAAGTCAAATCGGGGACATCCAGGGAAGAATGTGCTGAGAAACCTCAGGGACATCTGTGTTTTTCTATGATTTTTGTAACATAGATATCCGCCACTTGGACATCTGCCCTGGGGAACAAATAGATGCCCCCCTTAGGGATGCACTTGGCAGGGATGTAGCAAAATGAAAACATGAGCCTCATTCCCTGTCACTGTTCATTATTGGCATGGAAAATATAGGGGACATGAGTGCAGTTCCGTCTCCAATCCCACCGGATGTCTGTCTGATGAAACAAGGACCTTTCTGATGCCTATTTGTGCCTGAAGCAGATATAAGCTTGGATGCAGCTATGAACATCCAGGGTATTTCTGAAATCGGGCGAGACCATCCAAGCCACACCCACACCATGCCCCCATTCTGACATGGATATTTTCACATTGGGGATGTTCACAGAGTTGACTTCTAAACTAGATCTGGGGACATCTCCATGTTTTGGATGTCTCAGTGCCCATTTTCTGAAGTCCAAAGCACTAATTGGGCTTCTAATACAGCTAGAGTTGGTGTTCTTATTTAGGAGAATAAAGTTCTTTTCATTTTGACATAGTAATGCAGTATCATCATGCTGCTGATATTTTAAGCATGGTATGAGCTGTAATTCTATATTTTCCTGCAACTGCTTTATAATGGGCACTAAATATGTTGGGCCCTATATTGAAATGGGCAGGTTATGTGCCACTATGGCACATAGCTCTGCCCGCCAACCCTTAACCCTGGATATTCAATGCCATGGTGACAGCATTGAATATTCAGGGTTACTGCACATGCCCTGGAGCCGCCAAAGCTAACCATGTAGCGGCAATATTGCACCGCTATCCGGTTAGCTTCTGTGGGTAAAACTAGGCCAGCTTTTGCTATACCTAGTTTTACCTGCCGATCGCTAACCAGGTAGCAGTGCAAAATTGCCACTACCCGGTTAGCATACACAAACCACCCTAGGTTGAGGTAATCAATTAACATCAATACTATACTATAAAATTACCCAAACAAAACCCTCCCAAAACCAAAAAGGAGTTATTTTTCGTATCTTTTTGTTGGATAAAGCCGAGGGATGTCAGAAATGTTTTTCTAACCCCTCCAGACGGCATTATCCATTTTATTCAAAGATATGTTTTATCAAAAGACTTAGCTTGAAGTTGAAGTAGAAGTAGATTGCACTTGACACAGGGAGTAGATCCCGAAATGTGCACGTCGTGCTTTGATGGAGATTGAATGAAAGCAAGTTAAGTCTTTTGATGAAACATATCTTTGAATAAAATGGATGATGTCATCTGGAGGGGTTAGAAAAACAATTCTGACTTCCCTCGGCTTTATCCGACAAAAAGATAATGAAAAATAACTCCTTTTTGGTTTTGGGAGGGTTTTGTTTGGGTAATTTTTTTAGTATTGACTACCCAGTTAGTGACAGTCTCCGCCTCCGCTGAGGAACAGACCCCCCACAGAGCAGTCAATGCAGCTCTATACGCATCCATAACACAATAGCAGACAGACATTAGGCCAGGATATGGTAAGCTGCACCCCACCACCATCTGATAGTCTCCTGCAGCAAGCCATTCCATCAAGACACATACCAGCTGCAAACAGTCTGCTAATTAGTCCATAGTGCATGTTCCCAGTGGAGATGCATGCACCCAGAACTGGGATGTCAGCATACACAGCAAGCAGATAAATCAGTGACTGGGCCCCAAAAGGAAACACATATCTATCACATGAGAGAAATACTATATAGCACTATGGGGGTGCCTAGCCATGCTGTGGTCACTGCACAGTCAGGGTGAGAGTGATCTCTCAGCAGGACATACTGAGGTCACCCTGTCTGTGTAGGTGGTGGCCGGACACTAAAATGTCCCACTCAGTGCCCTATGCCCTGTGCAGATGCACCCTGGCCAAGCCACCCTGTCCGGCCTATACCCATGGTACCTTGCTCCTCATTATGCACATTGGCAGCCCAATACTGGCAACATTGCTGGCAGTGTGGGATGTGGAAGGTGTTTGCAGCCACCACACACTGGATAGACAGACAGCCACCCCCACACCTATGCCAGCATTGTGCTACTATAGAGGAGTTCAGCAGCCATACCCACCACACCAGTCCTGGGCACAGTACAGGCATGGATATGGTACGCAATACTGTTGTGGGTCACTCCCCAGGGTGGTAAACACTGTCAGAGACCAGACCTGAAGCACACACCGCAGACATCAGAATGATTGTTGTGATGGAGCTCAATCAGCAAACTGTGCTTAACGTAGGAATTGATCTCTGCCAGTTATCATAGGAAACGTTTGCTAGCTGTGTACCGTATACCCAGGTGTAGGGTGGCATTGCTAAGGTATGCAACTGCTAGTATTGGGAGATACAGGCAGGGCCCAATGTCCTGCCTCTCCAGGAGGCATTGGCCAATGGGGCCTGTGGGGGTGTGTGTGGGTGTGTCTGGCCCTGTTGGCTGCTGCTTTACGGCAGAGTATCCCAACTCCAGTCCTGGTGTTCCAAACACTGTTCGGGTTTTCATGCTGTCCCTCATAAATATGCATGAGCTACATCTGCATACCATGGGGGTGGTGCATAGATATGCAGCACAGGCATCTTTATTAGAGGCAGCATGGAACCTGAATGGTGTGGGGCCCTCCAGGACTGCATTTGGGAGACTCTGCTCTAGGTAATGAGCCTGTTTATGGTGTCTGTGTTTGGTGTGGTAAAATATAGGCGTATTAACCATGCGTATGTTCTCAGCAATAAAGGTTTGTCCTTACTATCACGGTTTAGTTGTGGGAAAAATATGTGGACAGGATTGGCAGTGGCCCCAGCTGGCCTTTGAACCTGTGACCTTCTGTTCTTGCACACACTGTCTGTTGCGGTGGACGGTGCCAGCCTGCACAGGCCTAGGCCACTGTCTGCTGTGGCTTGCAGCCACTGGCCCCTCCACCACCTGTACCCTTCCGCCAACATGCAGACATGTCCTTATCTTGGAAAAAGCATATGACTTGATTGAGTTGTGGCACTCCAAGACTGCATTTGGGGGACTCGGCTGTAGGTAATGCCCATTGTTATGGTTTGTGTGCGGTGTAGGGTAAAATATGGGTGTTTGAACCATGCTTATTTATGTTCTCTGCAATAAAGGAGTGTCCTTACTATCACTGTTTAGTGGTGGGTAAAACTATGGGGACTGGGTTGGCAGGAGCCCCAGCTGGGATTTGAACCTGTGACTCTCTGGTCCTACAGGCACTGACTGTGTCCGTTACACCACACTGTGGCCAATGAGACAGTGCAGTCCCTGGAGATAGGAATCCTGGCTGGACGAGTCAGAAACCCTGCTCTGCACAATTTTACTGTGGGCTCATTTACCTTGTACGGAGACAAAAGTGCAAATAAGCCTCAAAAATGACCTCGAAAAAAGGGGCAAAAACCCATGACCAAGCTGGCCAACAGTGATATCACTGGGCAACCATAAAAAACACTCAAGGAAAGCTCCAATAAAATGAAATGATTTTTGAAAGGGTCTACGGAACGTAGACCCTTCCAAAAATCATTTCCTTTTTTTGGAGCTTTCCTGGGAGTGTTTTTTATGGTTGCCCATTAATATCACTGTTGCCCAGCTGGATTATAATTTTTTAGGGATTTGTTGTGGTCATTTTCAATTTATATTTGCTATTTTGTTCTGTGCACATGTATCACACTGCTCACCTTTTTCAGGTTTCCCCGGTTTTGCTGTACATTGCTGACGGAAATGGTTTCTCTTCCCTTTAAATCGGCTCTAAAGCGAGGGTTTCACTCGCGGTATTTTTTTTGCCGAAATTCAGCCCCGCTCCTGTGCGGGGAGCCTCTCCCCTCCCACTCTCCACCCATTGACCCCGTCCCCCCACCCCTCGGGAGCCTTCCTCCGCCCTCGAAATGCCTTTCCACGCCTCTATCACACATCAGCGCGCCGCGCTCTTGTGCGGGCGGAGCGCACTTGTTCAGGCAGCGCGCATGCGTACAGGGCACCAAAAACTCACTATTAGCGTGCGCTAAGGTACCTTAGCGCACGCTCAAGTGCGCCCCGCATAATTGCGCGGTTTAGTAAACATACCCCTAGGTCTTTGATTTCACGTGTTGAGGTGGGTTACAAACAGGGAGAAAGCTCTATTATATTTCTTGTTATATGTTGGTTTGATGAGGATGTTTAACACAAGACTAATTTATTTATGTATTTATTAAGATTTATTAACTGCCTTTATGAAGAAATTCACCTAAGGTGGTACACAACATGTATAAGTTTATATAAACAACTTACATTGTAGAAAAAGCATAGGAATAGTAAAATAACTAAATAAGAATACAATACACCATTAGGACAATATGGTAAACTTGAAGATAGACAAATTAAATCCTAACAAAGACAATTATATGAAACACTGTCAGTAATGTAAACATAAACCAGCACAGTAGAATATTCATATAGGGGGCATTCCATGCAGCATTTAGCGGGGATGTATGTCTGGTTTGGATGTACATTCCCCACCAAATGTTTGTGTCAGATTCCCTGCCCAAAGCTCCCCACACGTACAGAGAAGATGTGCAGGGAGCTCTGGATGCATGCAGGGGGGGGGGGGGTTAGAGGAGGATCGTGAGCAAGGCGGAGGTGGGCTGTGACCCCAGACGTACAGAGCCGATTCTGGTCATGGCCCCATATGTCAGGGAGTTCACGGATGGCTGCGGAATCTTTTCCAATCGGAGGTGGAATAAGTCTCTCTGGCCAAGAAGAATGGGACCAGAGAGCACTGGACAACAGGTGGGTGGCAGCAGGGGGTTCCCTGTAGCCTGATCCTAGCCTTTGCAGGCCACTGTGGGGGTCAGGGGCAGAGAACAGCAAGGGGGTGGAAGGATACCCCTATGAAGAGAGGCTAAAAAGGTTAGGGCTCTTCAACCTGGAAAAGAGATGGCTGAGGGGAGATATGATAGAGGTCTATAAATTAATGAATGAAGTGGAATGTGTAAACATACATTGCTTGTTTATGCCATCAAAATATAGAAAGACTAGAGGGCATGCAGTGAAGCTAGGGGGTAACCTATTTAAGACTAATAAGAGAAAATATTTTTTGACTCAACTTGTAATCAAACTCTGGAATTAGCTGTTGGAGGATGTAGTAAAAGCTGTTTGTGTAGCTGGGTTTAAAAAAGGTTTGGACAAGTTCCTGGAGGAAAGGTCCATAAACCATTATTAAAGGGGACCCAGAATATCCACTGCTCGACCCAATACAAGCATTGAGGAACCTTTGTCTTTTGAGGAAACTGCTGGGTACTTGTGAACTAGATTGGCCACTGTTGGAAACAGGATACTGGGCTTGATGGACCTTGGTTTGACCCAGTATGGCATATCTTATGTTCTTATGTGTTCTGTGAAGTGGGGAATCAGGGTTCCTGCATGGCGTCCTGGTGCAGCACCGAGGTTCCTTGCAGGCACTTTGGCTGGGTTGGATGGCGTGAGAACTGCACATGCAGCTACACAGAATCGGGGCATGTCCTGCCCGTCCAGGCCCTCTGCACCCAATACTGATCCCATGGGAATGTCTAGCTCCTGTGAGTGAAGAATCGGATGCAGATCTGGCCCGTCTAGATTCTGGATGTCCGGACAGGCCCTGATCAGAATGTGGCTCATAGCATAAACATATCAGTTGAAAACAAATGATGCCCCACAATAGCTTGGGAAAACTTTCATATAAGATACATATGATGTGTACAATATCAACATAATACAAAGAAACATCTTATTAGGCAGCAGAGGGGATAGATACAATTAGAACGTGTGAAGGCACATTTTAGAAATGACGTCAGTGTGCAAACTGCGATGTCAATGTCAAAATGTATAAAAAATGACCAGCCACATTCAAGTTTCAGCCCAGTTTTAGAAACTTGCATATGCCTGAAATGCACAACAGGGGCCATGGCCACACAGACATCCCCACGACAAAATATTAGGACAGGGACATCTATCCCATTCTACATACATGTCCCTGCCTGCTATTTTGCAAGCATAGACATGTGCTGGTATGCCAACCAGAAAACAAGTGTCCCCATTTCCCTGGGCAGAATGAGAGCTTTCCTTATGCCTATTTGTGCTCTGGAGCATGGATAGGCATGAACATTACTGCTGGAGGATTGAGATGTGCTTATCATTTCTGAAATCGGGCACACACATGTATCTTTGCAGGAACAGCCCCAGATATGCCTCTGTCATGCCCCCAAGCAACATGGACGTTCTCGCTATGGGGATATCTATATACCCACCTTTCTAAAATGCTTCATGGGACAACTCCATGATTTGCACGTCTATGTGCCCAATTTCAGATCTCTAATTCATGAATAGGGCTTCTAAAATGACCCCCATAGATAAACAAGATGGGTAAGGCAAAGGCATCAGGAGAAATAAAAGTGGATAGCTAGCCTGAGGGTAAATTATATGTACAGTTGAATATGGTAAATGGAAATGTCTCAGTTACAGAGTATGTGACAAGTTGCCCAAATGCAGTGTGAGGATTGGATTGTCAGTTGCCACAGCTATTAAAGGCTTCAGAGAAGAGCCAGGCTTTCACCTGCTTCCTGAGGCAGAGGTATTCATGAGTTAGTTATAGCCCCTCTGAGAGTGAGTTCAAGAATGTGGGGGTACTTCTGAGAAAGCTCACTGGCAGGTGTCCCATCGTGTGATTTCCTTCAGCAATGGAACATTTAGGGATGCTCCTTGACAAGACCTTAGAGACCTCAAAGGTATGTGTAGGGCTAACTTATTTTTTAGATGCTCAGTTCCACCTCATCTGAGAACATTGAAAATCAGAGATAGAGTTTTAAATTTGGCCTTTGGGGTACTGGCTGCTAGTGAAGTCTTGGAGAAAGGGTGTGATGTGGTTACGCTGATTACAACCCTTTGTGCTGAACATCAGTCGGCACTCTCTGCTCTCCTTTTTAACTTATACCTTCAACCGATATGCACCATATTCAAAAGACATAATATAAACTATCACATTTATGCAGACGACATCATGTTGTTCTCTCCAATTAACATATCTGACCCCAAATATGACAACCTAGCAGCCTGCCTCACTGAAGCGGAACTATGGCTACGCTCAAAGAATATGTACATTAATTTCAAATAGACTGAAGTACTATTTATTTGCAAGAAATCCCAACTTCACACCTCCATCAGACATCAAGCTCCAGAATTCACTCTCCCAGTGAAGCACGAGATCAAATATTTAGGAGTCACCCTCGACAGGACTCTTAGCTTCACTTCCCACATTAAGCAAATAGTCAGAACAATCTTCTTCAAGCTTGGGACCATTCAACAATTAAGACCATTTATAGAAATGGATGATTTCAGAACCATCACCCAAGCCCTAATAACACCCCACCTGGATTATTGCAACGGGATACTCCAAGGCATAACAAAGAAGAACTAAAACATTCTCCAAATGGTTACCGCCCAAATAATTTCTAAGGCTAGGCTATCTGACCACATTTCACCCATTCTATACACTCTGCATTGGCTTCCGGTTGCCAGCAGGATCCAATATAAAACCATACTGACTACTTTTAAGTTAATTAACAAGATTGTCCCATCATATCTATCTACATTGATTCACAACCCCCCTGGAAACAGAGTAAGAAGAAGAAGGAACCTCAATACCATTCTAGTACCAGATTCAATAAGAAAGACAAAACAAATAACAAGCAACAGCGCTTTCTCATATGTAGCACCTATTCAATGGAATAATCTCCCAGCTCAACTAAGGGAGATAAAAGACCTCAAAGCATTCTGAAAGGAACTAAAAACATACTTAGTCACTCAGCATTATTATAATTTAGACCATTACTTGGATCTAGCCCCTCCCCCCTTAGCATGATCTGACAAGCCTACCTAATTACCCACCCAATACAATTACAATCTCACCCATCGGATCGCTGACAATGTATCACCATACAAAAAAATAATTAAATATTTCATACCTGAACCCTAAGGTTTATGATGCAAGTTGTAAATAGTGCAAAGTTATATTGCAAGTTGTAAATAGTTACTATGTTTATACTGTTCTCTGTAAATAGTTGCAATTTTGCATAATGTTCTATTTATGTTTCCTTTGTTCCATGTAAACCGCCCCTGATCTTGGGAAGGGGTGGTATATAAAAGTTTCCAAATAAATAAATAAATAAAATAAGTGCTGTATTACAATAGTCTAGTCGGGATAAAACAAGGGTTGTTAGCGCTGTAGTGGACAGGAGGGGGTGAACTGCTCTGATACGGCAAAGGAAGAAAAGAGAGCATTATGTAATCTGGTTTACGTGATTGTGAAAAGAAGGTGAAGAATCAAGTATGACCCCAAGGTGTCAGAAGGATGACGTGAGCTGAACAGGGGATCCATCAAGGATTGGGGAGATGGGGGTGGGGGGGGGGGGGAATTGGACTGGTGAGCCAGGTGGCAGTAGTCTTAGAAGGATTAAGTTGGAAATTATTTACAGATAACCAAGCTGCAATATGGGTAAGAAATGCATTCAGAGGAGAAAGATCCTGGATTGATGGGTTGGTATGGAATAGAAGGAGGATGTCATTCACATAGAGGTAGGCAGAGATACCAAGCTATTGGATCATGAGGGCTAGTGGCAAAAGAAAGATATTGAAAAGGAAAGGTGCTAATAGAGAATCCTGAGGTACGCCACAAGAAAGAAGGTAAGAGGAAGAAACAGAGGTACCCTTAATGATATGGAAAGAATGCTGTGAAAGAAAAGAAATAAATCACTTGAGAATGGTACCACGGAGACCAATATCCTGCAACTGAGTGAGAAGAAGATCATGATTAACAAGATCAAAAGCTGCAGATAAGTCAAGAGAGACCGCAATGGTAATGTCTCCATGATCCAAATAGCTGTGGACTTCACTGAGCAAAGAAAGAAGGATGGTATCAGTAGCGTGACCAGTGCGAAATCCAGATTGATGGGAGTTCAAAGTATTGGTGAGTTTGAGGTGAATGGCTAACTGCTGAGAAACAAGTTTCTCAACAGTTTGGAAAGGAAGGGTAGGTTAGAGACTGGTCTGTAGTTTGAGAGGACGGATTTGGCTTCTTTCCATGCAAAGGGGAAAACACCAGAGACAAGACTATTTTTAATGATAGAGAGGATGATAGGTCTGAGAGCCAGGGAATCAGCAGAAAGCCAGGATGAGGGGAGAGGATCCAGGCCACAAATTGTCTTCTGCGAAGAAGAAAGAGAATTAGACAGGGAAATAGAGGAAATTGAATTGATGGCACCCTAAGTATGTATCATCGAGGGTGTGGGAGACATATGAAAAGATGGGGGGGTCGAAGGTGGGGGAGAAGGAAACTGGAGGAAAACTTTGCTGTAGAGTAGAAATCTTGCTGTGTAGGAAAGTGGCTAATTGCGAGGAGATAGGAAAATCATCTTCATCACAGGGTTGGGATGGTGAAGCTGATAAGGAGGAGAAAATAGAATACAGTTGATAGGGCTGTGAGAAAGAGTAGGCATGAGTAAGGAATAGTGGTCTCTCTTGGCGGCTACATTCAAGTGATGTTAAAATCAATTGTAATTATGGAAGAACTGGAGAACATCAGGAGATCTGGAATGTCTCCAGCGATGCTCAGTACTACGGGGATGTGTACAGGCAAGTCGAAGACCGGCATGAAACCAGGGCTGATTAGGCCACTGTGTTGAAATGCATGAACTGGGTCAGTGGGATCAAGAGCGGAGCAAAGAAGGGAATCCCAAAGATGTGTCTGTTTGTTTATAGGCATAGAAAGAAAGGGGGGGGGGATAGTATCTGTGAGTTTATGAGAAAGTCTAAAAGGGGGGCAGAGGGCGGTAAATGCATTATACAGAGGGGCGGGGGAGGGGAAGGATAGAAAAAAGAATAAGGATGTGATTGGTCCAGGGAAGAAGTAAGGAGGATGGGCGTAGGAAGGTATGAGGAAGGGTTAGGAGTCAAGATGATTAAGTCCAGAGTGTGTCTGACTTAGTGTATGGGGAAGGGGATATATTGAATAAGCTGAAGATTTGCAAGGTGTGCTGTAAAAAACCTGTCTCAGGGCTTAAGAGGAAGATCAACACGAAAGTTGAAGTTGTTGAGAAAATATAAGTTGGGGCAGGACAAAGCAGCATCTGAGATGGTAAGCAGAAGGGAATCCTAGAGAGTGGCAGATAGGGAAGGAGAAGCATATAGCAGAAAGAAATAGGTCACAGGATGTGATGGCTAAAAGAGAAGGAGGGCTCTGGGAAAAGGAAAGTGTGGGAGTGGCGTTCCGAGATGTGGAGGGAAGAGCAGTAGATAGCAGCTATACCTCCACCCGCATGAGCGGCCCTAGGAATGATGAAGAAGGAGTAGCTAACTGGAAGGCAATAATTAAGGATGGGTTCTTTGCCAGTTTTCAGCCAGGTTTCTATGAGAAATAAAAGGTCCAGGTCATGTTGAGCAATAAGGTCATTGAGTAATGTTATCTTTGCGTGAAGTGACCTACAGTTGAGGCCACAGGAGATGGGGGAGAGAACCGGAGAGGAAGCGGGAGCACAAGAGTGGGGATCCGACTGGTGTAATGTAGGACAGTAAATGAGGCTGTTAATGTTGCAGGTAGGTGCAGCAGAGTAGCAGGGAATGCAGAACAACCTGAAACAAACACAAGCAACCAATTAAAACTGCACTAAGACAGGCAATAGCAGGCAGTAGGAGCAACAAGGTCAATGCATGGGATAGTCTCACAGTGCAGGTAATAGAGACAAAAACTGTATCTGAATTCAAGAGAGCATGGGACAAACACAGAGGATCTCTAAAGGAAAAAAAAGAGACAATAGGGCTTAGTGGTTCATATGGAAGGGCAGACTAGATTGGCCGCATGGTCTTTATCTGCTGTCATGTTTCTATCTAAGAAGCACCTCCATGGCTTACCATATACAACACCCATCCCTGTGGCCTGACGTCTACAATGGGAGGTACAAGGCACCCATGCTACTCCCCCTCCCCCCTCCAGGAAAGGCTCTGGGTACACACTGCAATTTAATCCTTGCTGAGCACCTTAGGTGTCAGGGAAGCAAATGAATTCCAAGATAGGAAGCCCATGGTCAATACTCAAAGTAAAAGGTAGCTGCTATGAGCTAGTAGGCATCAGCCACATCTTCCCATGTTCAGGGTGAGGGGCCAGCTGCCCACAGGAACATGGCCAATGGCAGCAGCATGGCCCCCCAGGACTAGGTTTACACTACAATATGCCTCTCCCCTCCCCTAGTAGGCAGGGGAGGTAAGAATCGGACAACAGTTTTTGATGCCACAGCATCATGTTGGCAATATGTGAAATGTCTCATTTGTATGCCCCACCCTCCACTGTACACTGCTGGCTCCAGCTTTAGCTATGTGGCCAGTACTGGTTAAAGCACAGAGCACAGGTCCTATCTTCTGACACTGGCAAAACACATAACCCCAGCAGCCCTCTGACGTCTATTCAGTACATATGCAGAGATGAACAGCAGTCAGACAAGACAGCTGTTGATGTTTCTGTGGATGTTTGTCCACTGTCCCAGCAGGGTCACTCCTGATCAGCAAGCCATGGAATTGTGGTTTTCAGGCTATTGTGGTCCGCTGCCATGGCAGCTGCACCATACAGCCTCTCCAAACAGGTAGCTTAGGCAAGCACCTAGGTATTCCACTAACATCAATTATTTGCTCTGTTATTCATTGTTGTTGTTGTTGTTAAGTGCCGTCAAGTTGGTGTCGATTCATGGCGACCCTCTGGATGGTTGTCCTAAACTCTGTTTGATCTTCAGTCAGGCAGCTTATTGTTGACAGATTGGCACCCATAGCTGCTGTTATTGTATCGATCCATCTCATTGCTGGCCTTCCTCTTTTGTGCTGACCTTCTACCTTGCCAAGCATGATGTCTTTCTCTAATGATCTCTCTCTTCGCATGATGTGTCCAAAGTATGAAAGTCAAAGTCTTGTCATCTGAGCTTCTAAAGAAAGCTTAGGTTTGATCTCTAGTACTGGCTGGTTTGTTCTTTGGGCAGTCCATGGTATTGTGGCAAAGAGGCCTATCCAGAGTCCAGGGGAGGACAAAGAGACAGGGAATTCACCCTAGTAAAGGGCCCCCTTCATTCAAGTCAGGGTAGGAAAGCCATAAACACCTCCAGGGTTCAGAAAACCTCCACGTGGAAAACATTTCATGCTCCCCCTAGTGGAATGAAGGGGAGAGGATACAAGGCTCAGAACCTTTTAGGCAGTGAATGCTTCAAGCACTCAGGTGCCCGGAGTCAGGCTGATTGCCGTCACATGAGTAGGGTGGGGTTGGAGCTAGAGCCCTGGAAGTATAAACCCAGAGCAAAGTATGATTTAGTAGAAAGAGAAAGGAGGAGAGGAGAAGCAGGCAGCCAGGCTGAGCAGAGCAGAGGAACGGAGCTTCCAGCTGGAGAGAGTGCTATTTGGCATGTAGCACAGCTGCAGGAGAGTTTGGAGCCAGGAACAAGGGAGACACCAGGATTCCCCGGAAGGCTGTTAGCTGAGCACTGTGAGCAAGGTGGGGAGTCAGAGCCTATGCAGCTGGGAGAGCCCAAGGTGAAGCTGATTGAGGAGGACACACCCATGGACTGTTCCTTTTGCCAAGCTGTAAACCTGGGGAACTTAGAGAAAGCAAGCCAGTCCTGAGAGAAGGTTATCCAGGAAAAAGGTACCCTTATTCCACAAGCAGGGTGGCTGTGTATCCCTTGTGTTTATAGAGGGGAAGTTTACCACAGACTTTAAATGTGCTTTCTTGTTTGGTGCTTTAGCCAGCAAGGCTAAAAAGGGAATACAAAAAGGCTTACTGGTAAAGACTGTGTATCCTGCAATAGAGAGAACCTTTAATACTGCATTTTGTGGTTGGATATGTTTTGGACAATTTTTGCTTCAAAGAACCCTGAACCAAGAATCCTATGTGTGGTATGACCGAACCATTGTGTATATAAATATAATAAATTTCTGTCATTTGCCTTACCTGCTTGAGCCTGACTACAGCTTTCTGCATGGTGCACTCATACAGCTGAATAAGGACTACATTTCCCAGAGGGCATAGCAGGGAAATAGTTTTAAAAAAGCTGAAAAAGCATACAGCAGAAGGTTCCTTCAATAATCCACGCCCCTCTAACCTAGAGGCGAGTGGTGGTGGCGTGACAGTATACACGGTATTTGTCGCCAGCACCATAATTCAAAGGCATATATTTTCTTCCTGTCTATCTTTTTCACTGTCCAACTTTCACATCCATATGATGTTATTGAAAATGCCATGGCTTGAACAAGTTGAATCTTTGTATGGAGAGAGACATCTCTGCTCTTGAGAATCTTGTCTAGGTCCTTCATAGCCATTCTGCCAAGCGCAATGCATCGTCCGGTTTCTTGACTGCTTGCTGCTTCTTTATTGATAGTTGATCCAAGTAGGTTAAAGTGGACCGCTATTTTGATTTCTTCTCCATCGACGATGAACTTATTCATTTTGCCAGTTGTCAGGATCTTTGTCTTCTTAACATTAAGATGCAGACCCATTTTAAGACTAAATTCCTTGATCTTGAGAAGCAAATATTTCAAATCATTATGGGTCTAATATACCAAATCAGTTACACGGTTTACAGACTCATATACCATGTAACTGCTTCTAACATGGTCAGTGCTGCTGGATATTTGCATATACTGCTACTATATGCCCCGATGCTACATGCTTAGTATCAGGGTGTTCTGGGGGTATCCAGGGAAGGTACCTGGGGAAAATCGGTTTGCAGCAATATTCAGCCACTGCCCAGTTATTCCTCAGCAGCAAAGTTAGGCACAGCAAATGCTGTCCTAACATTTGTGCTGTGCGACAGACCTGAATATTCAATGTCGGTGTGGATATGGCCCCAGCATTGAATATCTGGGTTAAATCCTCAGCAGTGACAGCTAGGCGCTGTACTCACTCTAGCCGCCGCCATTGAATATCAGGCTCTATATGTTTGCCCTGATTCTGTCCATCATATTTCCTAATGCTTGTGTCTGAACCACGTATTCGGAATGCACTAGCAAGGTGGATACAACCACCTCCTGGCCGCAGCAGCTGGTAGTTGCAGACGCGCTGGCAGCACATTTCTGTCGCTTGCCCTTAATTAGCATGGCAGCCCCTGCCCCGTGCCACTTCCCCACCCACTCTCCTCCCACTTTCCACCTAGACCCCATCTATTCACGTGCTGCTCAGGTATCATGGCACTTTTAGCATGGTTACCTTTTGGCCACATGCTCCTGGCTAATGCGCGGCCAAAACATGCATTAGCCTCACACTAAACTCTGCTCCAAGCTACAGAGCTTTAGTAAACATGCCCAATTATTACATTTATATAGTTTTGTTTAGGCTCAATTATACATTTTTATAGGATTAATGGGGGAGGGATACTTATGCACAAACCCTATCTGAAGCAGTATATGATGACAAAACATGGGTTTCAAGTCAGGATAGAAGTTGTTGAGATGCATCATCATACTGATCATGGTTCACTGATAGGTATCATATTTTATTGTAAGGGCATATAAATACAACTGATTGCAAGGACTTAAACCAGTGATTATATTGTATGAGTTACTTTAGCAGTGAAAATGAATGCTGCATTATAACTCTTGGTTCTGAAGGTCCATTTAGGGCCCCTTTTATTAACACTTAGCTCGAGATATCTGCCACAGAGCCTATAGGAATAAAATGGGCCACGTAGTGGATAGCTCAAGCTAAGTATTAGTGAAAGGAGCTCAAGTTCACACGCATTTATACACAAATAAAACCTGCATAAGAGCATCCATTCGAATATTTCAAGTCATTTTGCCTTTATCAATTAGGCATAAAATAGTTGCTTTGTTTGAAATTTCACATATGTGCCCTTTTATGAAATTACCCTAAGAATGTTTAGGATTTATGGGCCCCATGTTCAGCATGATTAACGCAGTTGGCAGATCTACTAAGCATGTTAATCGTGCTGAGCAGGATCGTAGCTGCACGATTCACGGTTAGTGCCACTGAATATCCAAGGTGCCGCTGTGGCATGCTCTGATGCTAGCCTGCTAGCATTGGGATGTTCCAGGGGTGGAGGGGGGGATGGCACCTAGTGATTACTGAGCAGCTATGATATTGAGCCACTGCCCAGTTATCTCATAATGGCCAAAGCTAGGCATTTAAAGACTGGACTAACTTTTGCCACAGAAACTAACCGGGCAAGGACTGAATATTGCTGCTTCCCTGTTATCTTCATCGCTATCCGGCTGACCCGGATATTCAATGCTGGTGGTCGGATATGGCCCCGGCATTGAATATCAGGGTTTAAAGTTCAGCGAGGTCAGCCAGCTGCTTTAATAGGTGCTAGCCGCTGCCACTGAATTGGCTTGAAACAAATTATTTTCATTTTAGGATGCTGACAAATGTATGGTCGTTCATTAATTTAAATGTATCTGTATTTATATAGCAGGATGCCAAAATCAACCCCTGGTATTTACAAGAAGACAATTTCTGGAGTCCCTGTTCCTAGTCTGACCTTGACTTACTATGTAAGCTAAGGGAGGTTGGGTCTGTCTGGCATTCACTGATCAGGGGATATCTCTTCCACTGCTTTTGGAGGGAAAAATAAAAGGACCTGTTTCTAGGGACCTGGAGTATTCCTCCATAAGAGTCCAAAGGTAAAGGAGTGCCAGAAATGGTCCCACTGGCGGGCTCTTGTGCAGCCTGAGAAGCAACCTTCCTGATGGCTGGCTAAGACATACCACCAGTGGGTGCTGTTGCATGTAAGCCAGCTAGTTACAGTAAATGCTTAAAGAAAAGTGTGTGTTTATGAGATTCTTTGTAGGTCCTGGCTGTCAGATAGCCTGAAGAAGGATGAGGAGTTAGTAGTCACCTGAGGTACTGAAGACTCACTGCAGTAGTATCTCAGGTGAGCTGTTTTAGAAGAGACTTGAGCTGTCCCAAAAAATAACATAACCAAATAAATAATTAAAGTTAACCAGAAATAGATAAAATTACAAACTATAACTCATGGTAAAAACTGAAGAATGAATTAAAAGCTAAAGAAAAAAAAATCCTTACTCATCCGAACCAAAACAAAATAATCCCCAAGAATAAGAACTTCTTTTGGAACTGACTTTGAAGTTTGTGGGCCTCCACTGGAGAATACTTTTCTGAGTGGCAGTAGGCTTACGTTTCTCTGCAGAAAACAACTCCAATAATAAATTGTGATAAAGTGAGTGAGTAGTAATGGAAATCATCAGTTTTCCACATTATTTGAAGGCCCATCCAAATTAAATCTCAGAAGGCCAGGGATTGAAACATAAACTGAATTCTGCAAGTTATTGGCAGTCAATGTAACTTCTTCAGGGCTAGTGAAATGTGATCACATAATTTCATGCCTAATAAAATGTTAGCAGCTGTGTTTAGAATGATTTGTAGTTTATGTAATTGGATCTTCTGAAGCCTCACATATAACCTGTTCCATTAATCTAGAATTGTAAGTAACAACTACATGAATAGTTGCCTATACACTTTCTGGCAATAAATATGGAAAACAACATTTCCATTATAAAATAAACCTATAGCTGTATCTAAAAATAGGAGGAAAAGACCACAGATAAAGCCTTAGATCCAGCACTAAACTATACAACAGCTGAATTGTCAGTCACAAGTCAGAAAACCGTCCATCTAATGATTTTCATTACACTCAAATATAGGGATATGTTTACTAATGCTTAGTAGCTGATAACACATGGTATAGCACAGGGCTAATGTGCATTTTAGCCAAAAGGTAGCAAGGAGCGCTTGGCCCAAAGGTAACCATGTTAAAAATGCCACGCTACCTAAGCAGAATGTGAATAGGTGAGATTAAGGCAGAGAGTGAGCAGAGAGAGGGCAGAGATGTGGCGTGCTGCAGGGGTGGGAGCACTAGTCATGCACTAGTTACACAAACACACTGCCAGCATGAGTGCAATTAATGCCAGCCTTTGACCAGGTGGTAGTTGCACCCGCTCTTCTAGAGTGTCGCTGATTCGTGGTCCATATGCAAGTGATAGGATATAGAAAGGGAAGAAACAAGGCAAATAGCTCTAGAAGAGAAAAAGGCAAACAAGAAAGATAGCAGAATATCTAGGTGCCTGCCTAGGTCACCAGGGAGGAGGGACCACATGGTGCAGCTATCATAAAAATATAGAAACATAGAAAAATGATGACAGAAAAAGACCACATGACCTATCTAGTCTGTCCTTCCATATCAACAACTACAACAGTCCCCTTTTTTCCTTTAGAGATCCTCTGTGCTTGTCCCATGCTTTTTTGAATTTGGATACTGTCCTCATCTCTACCACCTCCACTGGGAGATTATTCCACAGTGCCATCACTCTTTCCACAAAGAAATATGTCCGCATATTACTCCTGAATCTATCTCCTTTCACCCTCATCCCATCTTCCCTCATGACAAAACTTGCTTTCAATCAAAAGAGGCTCTCCACCTGTGCATTTATGCCATAGAGGTATTTAAACGTCTCAATCATATCACCTCTATCCAGCCTTTCCTCTAAGGTGTACATATAAAGATCCTTAAGTCTGTCCTCATATGCTTTATAATGAAGACCACTAAACATTTTGGTAGCCACCCTCTGTACTGACTCCATCCTGTTTATATCATTTTGAAGGTGCGGTCTACAGAATTTATTTAATTTATTTATTATTTTATTATATGCACTTATATACTGTGCTATTTTCCATCAGTGCGGTTTACATAGAACCAATTAAATACACATCTCAAAACAGTCGATTTGTGTTTACAATTAACAGGCGACAGAACTTGGAATAAACAACAAGGGGTAACTATTTACAACTTGTGATAAGGAAGCTTATCATAGCTCAGGAAGGAGCTATAGAAAAGGTGAAGTGACTCTGAACAAGCAACCTGTCAGTTCTGGTAGAAATAAGAAAACAGAATTTTCTTATAAAAGACTACCAGTCCCAGAATGCACCAGGTTTCCAACAGCCATTAGAGGAGCTGAAGTGGGGAAACGTGTGTTCAATCAGGAGGGCTATGAAGTAATCCCTAAGCACTCATCTCAAAGGGCAGGGCCTGATTCAGCACAGCTGCGCTGTGTTAGGGAGGAGCACTCATCTAAGCAGAATAAAGGTAGAGTTTATTCTACAGAGAATCAGCTTGAGCTTGATCATCTTCATCATCAGGAGGATCATCAGAAGCAGAAGCCAAACCGGACGGACAGAGAGGGAAAGAAACCTTTTGGAAGAAAAAGGAGAAAAGCCTTTGAGAGGTCTAGAAGAGTCCAGAGCAGTACGTATACTGGGAGGCATTCCAAGGGCCAGCATACACCATTGGACTGGGGAAAGCCAGAGGAATGGTGCTGCAGAGCTAGGAATCTCCAGACGGTACCTGTGAGGGAGACGGCTGCACGTGGAAGGGACCCTAAGACCCGTGCCAGAAGGTATGTGAAGAGAGATCCAGTGTCCAGGGATCTGGATTGGAAGGCTGGACATAAGAACTGGACTACATACTGGCCAGGCTATATAGAGAGGAACTCTAACAGCAATGGAAGCTCAGGTATGAACACTGATCTATGCCCTAGCTATAACCTTGAAAGACAGCAGGGAAACAAGTATTCTCCTGAAAGTGCTCCATTGGGAGATTCATCTGTGCCAATCCATGATATTGAACCCATGCTTGTTGAAGAAGAAGGGGGTGATAGCAGATGAAGAATCTGTTTACATGGACTGCTCTCTGTCTAGACTTCTTTGGTGATTTTCTGTTATAAAGTACAGCAACCATCACAAAGAAATACAAACTTGTTCTTTAATCTACTCAGAAAAGCTCCTGTGTAAGATTTCTAGCCACGCAGTAGAAAGCAAGCCAGCTAAGGGGTTTCAGCTGGATAACTGCTAGCAATTGAGCCTTACCTAATTGCTTGTGGGCTATGAGAGAATCACTTCTGAATCTATGTGGGAAGATACAAGAAGTTAACCTGAGAAGAACAGTTTTTTCTTTCTTTGTGGCTTTTGGTTTGTTGTTTGATACATTGCTAAGAGAATATTAGCTAAAGCCTACAGAAAAGACCAGTTTGTTGCCAACCAGGTCTTATTTCTTTTGCTTTGATTGCCTGACAAGTTCAAATGTTGTTTCCTGATTTTGTTTTTTCAAGTTTAACACTGAAAGCAAGTAACCTGATTTATTGCTACCAAGCATATCTGTGTTGGGAGAAATAACCCCATAAATAAATATCTTATTGGCTTTACCCAAAAGCACAACTAATTATTGTGAGCAGCTGTGTCTGGTATGAATGAACTGCATTGCCCACAATCCCTTGCAAATCATATAGATATATGCACTTGCCAAGACTGTGAAGATTCTCACCCAGGCAGCCGTCTGACAAACTGTACAGAAAGAGCTGGCTGAACGTCTGTTTGATGTGGTTAGTTTACTGATGAGGCATTTGAGGTGCTGTCATCCGGGTAGTGCGTGAGGAAAAGGTGATATTTCAGAGCTTTCCTAAACTGTGTTAAATTAGTGATTGCCCGTATACTGGGAGGGAGGCTGTTCCAGCATTTTGGTGCAGAGAATTTGAAAGCCCTGTTCACTGTTGTATGGCACACAATACTCCAAATGAGGTTGAACCAAAGACTTATACAAAGGCACTATCACCTCCTTTTTTCTGCTAGCCATTCCTCTCCGTATGCACCCAAGCATCTTTCTAGCTTTTGCTGTCGACGTTTCTACCTGTTTAGCTACTTCAAGATCATCAGACACAACCAAGCCTAGGTCCCGCTCTTCTTTAGTGGACAAAAGTACTTCACCCCCTATACTATATTGCTCCCTTGAATTTCTGCAGCCCAAATGCACGACCTTGCATTTTTTAACATTAAATCCTAGCTGCCAAACTCTGGACCATTCTTCAAGCTTAGCTAGATCCCTCCACATTTTATCTACACCTTCCTGGGTATCTACTCTATTGCAGATTTTGGTATCATCCGCAAAGGGGCAAACCTTACCCGACAGCCCTTCTGCTATATCACTAACAATGATGTTAAAAAGAATCGGACCAAGGACAGATCCCATGGGCACACCACTGGTAACTTCCTTCTCCTCAGAGTGAGCTCCATTTACCTGTACTCTTTGTCACCTCCCACTCAACCAATTTCTAACCCAAGCAGTAACTTTAGGGTCCATCCCTAGGGTGCTCAGTTTGTTTATAAGTTGCCTGTGAGGAACAGTGTCAAAGGCTTTACTGAAATCTAAATACACCACATCAAGGGCCCTCCCTCGGTCCAACTCCCTGGTCACCCTGTCAAAGAAATCAATCAGATTTGTCTGACAAGACCTGCCTCTGGTGAATCTGCAGGATTACAGGATCTGAGTCTGCCTCAGATCCTGTAAGCCACTGGACTCCAGAAACCTCACTATTTACTCTTTCAGCAGCATTTCCAATAATTTACTCACCACCGAAGTTAAACTAACCAGCCTGCAGTTTTCAACCACATCCTTACTTCTGCTTTTGTATGAAGGCACCACATGAGCCTCTCTCCAGTCCTTTGGCACCACTCCCAAATCTAATGAGGCATTGAAAAGGTCAGTCAGTGGAGCTGCTAGAACGTCCCCAAGTTTCCTCAGTATTCTAGGGTGTATCCTATCCGATCCCATCGCTTTGTCTAACAACAAACATCCCCTTACTTCTTCCTTACAATCACCCTCTCAAATGCTTCCATCTCCACCCTGACCCCTTTCCCCATGCATTCTCTTCCTTGTGATCCTTCTCTCTTCCTTCTTTCTCCTCCAGTCTTTCCTCTCCCAGATTCTTCATACTCTTCCCTGACCAGCCACATCCCTATCCTTCCTGGCAGGCCTGTGGCATTCCCTTCCCTCTCCAGCCTAGCAGCCTAACTCTGGATACAGGTGCCAATAGGAGACGCTATCCTTTTAAAGGCTATGTATCTTGAACACTCTCAGGATTGCTCCCTTTGGAACCACTGTAATTTTTTTTCCCAACCTCTGGAAGAGTCAGCTGCTGCACCCTGGCCCACATTGTGGCATTTTACTGACTGGGGTGTATCACTCCCACCTCACCTGCAGCTGATGTGCAGGTCACCACTGACACCCAGAGATTCTTTCTATGCCTACATCATGGTCATCATGGCTACTCCAGGGCACACTTCTACCCAATAATATGCCACCCATGGACATCACAGTGGATTACACGTGCAACTTGGGTAACATCTTATTCGTGCTCTAGGTCTTGGTCAGCTGTTTCCAAGAAACTGGAATGCAATGAGTGGTGCCTAGGCAGAAAGGGTGGTGCTGATGCCAGTCAGCATGGTCTACCAAAAACATAGTCAGCAGCAGGTTATAGGCAGCCCCAGAAAAGTTGCTCTCCTCTCTTTGGGAGACATCTATTCAGCTAGATCCATCAGAGCCAGCTTGCATATGTCATGTGACACTGGATTGGAGGTGGTAGAGATGAGGACAGTATCTGAATTAAAAAAAAGCATGGGACAAACACAGAGGATCTCTAAAGGAAAAAAGGGGACTGTTGTAGTTGTTGATATGGAAGGACAGATTAGATAGGCCATGTGGTCTTTTTCTGTCATAATTTTTCTATGTTTCGGTGTTGCTACTTCTACATATCATTTGTATAGCGCTACAAGACATATAACAACATAAGAACATAAGATATGCCATACTGGGTCAGACCAAGGTCCATCAAGCCCAGTATCCTGTTTCCAACAGTGGCCAATCTAGGTCATACGTACCTAGCAGTTTCCCCAAAAGACACAGGTTCTGCAATGCTTGTACTAGGTCAAGCATTGATATCCTGGGTCCCTTCTTAATAATGGTTTGTGGACCTTTCCTCCAGGAACTTGTCCAAACCTTTTTTAAACCCAGCTACACTAACAGCCTTTACTACATCCTCCGGTAACAAATTCCAGAGTTTGATTACACGCTGAGTGAAAAAATATATTCTTTTATTAGTCTTAAATAGTTTACCCTGTAGCTTCATTGCATGTCCCCTAGTCTTTCTATATTCTGATAACGTAAACAGTCGATCTACGTTTACCCGTTCCACTCCGTTCATTAATTTATAGACTTCTATCATATCTCCCCTCAGCCGTCTCTTTTCCAGGTTAAAGAGCCCTAACCTTTTTAGCCTTTCTTCATAGGAGTATCCTTCCATCCCCTTTACCATTTTGGTGGCTCTTCTCTGAACCTTTTCTAATAATGCTATATCCTTTTTAAGATACGGCGACCAGAATTGCACACAACACTCAAGGTGCAGTCTCACCACGGAACGGTATAGAGGCATTATAATATCTTTTGTTTTATTTTCCATTCCTTTCCTTATGATACCTAGCATTCTATTTGCTCTCTTGGCTGCCACTGCACACTGGGCCGAGGGTTTTAAAATGTTATCCACAATGACGCCTAAATCTTTTTCCTGGGTGGTGGTTCCTAATGTGGAACCTTGCATCGTGTAACCATAGTTTGGGTTGTTCTTCCCTAGGTGCATAACTTTGCACTTGTCCACATTAAATTTCATCTGCCATTTTGATGCCCAGTCTTCCAATTTATCAAGATCCTCTTGCAATTTTCCACAATCCTCTTTGGTTTTAACAACTTTAAATAGTTTTGAACTAGAGCATCTAGACCCTCCGACATTCTCTCTCTTCTTCTGCTGAAGAACCAGCCCATTTTGGCCGACTCCCAGCACGCCATCAGGTCCATGCCAGGCGAGCCCCATCAGTGTTCCACCTGTTGGCAGACTTCATGGCAGAGCTCCCACTCGCCGTGATCCACCTTGTACCTGCTGAGGTAGTCGGCCGTAACGTTTTCCACTCTGGCCACAGCTGAGAGGGCCAATAGATGAATCTCGGTCCATACTAAGAGGCTTTATGCCTCCTTTTCCAACAGAGGACTGCTCGTGCCGCCCTGCCTGTTGATGTAGGCTACCGCTGTGACATTGTCCAAGAGGACTCTGACCGCCCTCCTGCGAACCCAACCCAGGAACGCTCTGAAAGCCAGGGTCACCAACAGCATACACAGCACTGTACAGACACATGTAAAAGAGGGTCTCTACTCTTCAGATCTGACAATCTAGTCAGCCACTCATATATCATCTGTGCCTGATCTGCTAATCATTACCTACTGCATGAACATATAGCCACCATGAACGTGATGGCTTTATACAAACAGCATAGAGATCTAGCAGCCTGACTAGTGAAAATACTGCCATAGACAAAGGGTGCCCATGTCACTAAAGCTTCACACTATATAGGGGTATGTGCATACATAGCCATAATATGGTCACAGCTGTCACAGCCCCTCCTAGTAGCAGTGTGCCAAAGGTTCAGGGTGGACATTTTAATTTTGTTGAAGAAAGAAAAACATTTAGACCAAGTGCATTCTGGTCCTTGTAGTCCCTCTTCACAAGAAAATAGATGTGTGAGCCTTGAGCAGGGTGAAACAAAAAGGTTTTTATTCCCTTGTTACGCAAAAGGTTCTTCAGGAAACAAAGTAGAATTACCTTACTTCAGGTTTAGTGCCAAGAATATTTACAAAAGGTCAGCACCTGTTACAAATGCTTCACAGTTCTCTGTATCCAAGCAAGTTTCTCAAACAGCAAGAAAAACAAGACAAAACTTCTTCCTTCAATTTTAACAAAAGCAAAAGGTACTTTAAAACATGTGCTGCTGTTATATCTTGGTAAGAGATTCCAGGCTCTCGGTAATACACAGAGAACAGTCCATTGGTTCAAGCATCAACGGTTCTGGTTCTGCAAACTCAATTTGCATGGGTTCTAGCTCACTCGTGGTGTCTTCTAATCCTGAGCTTTCCCTGGTTAACACAGGTTGCAGTTCAGTATTTCTTTCCCCCACTTTCCAGCCTTGCTGGCTTGGGTTTAGCAAATAACTATTAGGGCTTTTCCCTATACCTCTCTGTACAGGGTTACAAAACTTCCTCCAGCTTTGTTTCTTCTCAGAATGGCTTTTTAGGTTATCAGCCTTCCTAGGACCTGGCATCCATTTAATAACTGAAGTAGCATTGTACCTTGGATCTCTGTAGCGTTTGCTGCTGGTGTTCTCTCCACCAGAGACTCTCCCTTTGTCACCGTCTTCCTTGAAGACTGGCTTCTGGAGCTTTCTAAGCTGGGCTTGTTCTCCCTGGAACTTAGCTCTGCTTTTCCACGTATCCAAGCTTCTCTGCCTTGCAGTGTATGAGGTTCCTTCCTCACGTCCTTCCTTCAAAGATCCTTTCTCTCTCTCTCTCAAAGGTCCTCCCTCGGGTTCCTTCTTAGATCCTCTCTCAAGTTCCCCCTTAGATCCTCTCTGTCTGCTTCCTTGTGAGCACTGCTTAAAAAGGCGTTCTCCAACTGAGTTTCCTGGCTTTCTACCCAGGTGCCTTTGATTAGGTACTGCATTGCTACAACCTGGGTGTGTCAGCTTAACTTCTGCAGCCTCGTGCCTGCTCCCTCTAGCTGCACGTCTAGGTAATTGCACCCTCTGTAACTCAGTTGCTTCATAAGAAAGAGAGTTTTTTCCTACATCCATCGCTTCAATGGCTTCAGCTCCATCACACAGCTCAGTCAGAGTGAGAGTGACCTCTCAGCATGAACAGATGTGTGCAATCAGGCCATGCTCATGCTAGACCATATTATGATGGTTCAGCCATTTACCTAACCTCTTACTCGTGTTCATTCTGTGCAATCTGCTCTATTTTAGGCGATACCCAGAATCCTTCTCTCTTCATTTGTGTACCCTTTTAGTTTGAACTTGGGGACAGCTAATGTAATGCAAAGAGTACTGGAAACTGGGTCAGAGACAGGCAATGAGTACATGTTGGCCCACAGTGGCCTACATCTATCACAGAAGACTGTGTCCCTAACATAGTTTTACACAAACCACCCTAGGTTGAGGTAATCAATTAACATCAATACTATAAAATTACCCAAACAAAACCCTCCCAAAACCAAAAAGGAGTTATTTTTCGTTATCTTTTTGTCAGATAAAGCCGAGGGAAGTCAGAATTGTTTTTCTAACCCCTCCAGACGTCATCATCCATTTTATTCAAAGATATAAATTTCATCAAAAGACTTAGCTTGCTTTCATTCAATCTCCATCAAAGCACGACGTGCACATTTCGGGATCCACTCCCTGTGTCAAGTGCAATCTCCTTCAACTTCAACTTGAATAAACCGCCAAATGTCGTCAAGTTCGCATACTCGGTACGTTTATAGAAGGGTACTTCCGTTTTGAATGGCTATTAGCACCCATCACTCATCACCAGAGATCCAATCAGATGGTAGGGGCACCCCACTGAATCAGGGGAACTTCACCAACGTCATGGACGACATCACAAAAGACTTGCCCAATCCATTTCTTTATTGAGGCCAAGGGGGGTCACCGTACCTAATTTAAAAATCCAACTCTGTTCCCGTCTCTGAAGAGAAGCCATACGATCACCCCCTCTAGGATCTGAGGAAACATGATCAAGTACGGTCCAATGAACTTCATAAAAATCATGTTTTTTTAATAAACAATGTTCAACTATCGGAGCTGATGATGTTTTATTTCGTATTCGAGATGCATGTTCACCCAAACGAGCCCTCATTATTCAGATCGTCCTTCCAACATACAGCAAAGGACAAGGACATTGTAAGATATACACTACATAAGATGATCCACAGTCAGTATCCCACCTCCGGTGAAATATCTGTCCCATTACAGGGTGCAACCACTCACATCCCGTTAACGTTGTGGTGCAATACGCACATGTCTCACAATGGACATGCCCCTGATTCTGTGAAGATGGTAACAAGGGATGGTCCATTGAAGTTGTGGACCGAACCAATAAATCACTTATATTAGATCCACGGGAAAACGCTACCCTCAAAGGTTTATCAAAACAAGGGTGTTGCCCCAGTATATACCAATGTTTCTTCAGTATTTTAACCATGTCCATACTGAAGCTTGTATATGGCAGGACCCCAACAAAAGTATCCAAGGACTCATCACTATGGCCACTTGTCCAGTTATTATCCAGCAGCCATTCACGGTGTATGTGCCAAGCTCGAAGATATGCCATACGTATTATTTTTTCAGGGTAACCCCGTTGAATAAGACATGTGCTTAAATCCTTTGCATGGTACTTAAAATCCTCAGAAGAGGAACAGAGATGTCGCAGACGTAGAAATTGTCCAAATGGAAGGCCCTTTCGCAGAGGTCCAGGATGAAAACTCCGATAATTCAACAGACTGTTACGCTGTACATTTTTCCGGAATAAGGACGTGCAGAACCGACCCTCCTCCTTAATAACAACCATATCAAGGAATTCGATCCGTTGGTCATCAACATGTGCTGTAAATTTCAAGTTGAATTTTAAATCATTTAACCAGGATAAGAAATCTTGTAATGCAGAATGAGTACCATTCCACAGAAAAAAAATATCATCCAGAAACCGCTTCCAGAAAATAACCTGTTCAAAATAAACCGAAGTATACAGATATTTTTCTTCAAAATCGGCCATATAAAGAGTAGCAATCGATGGTGCTACCAACACGTCCATAGCAATACCAAACATTTGCTGATAAAATTTCCCTTCCAATAAAAAGTAATTGCGTGTCAGAACTAACTCAATTAGCTCTATAAGATACTGTCAAGGAAGCCATGAAGGCGCATGAGAAAACAAATTCACTAACAAAGCCATCACTTCCTTTTGATTTATATTGGTATACAGTGCGGTAATATCCAATGTAACCAGTATAACATCCCGCACGGGGGCCGAAATTGCTGCCACTTGTTGTATAAAATGAGTGGAATCCCTCACATATGATTTTACTAAAATCGCCTCTTTCTGCAAAAAAAAATCACAAAACTGTGAGAAGGGTTCAAGGACAGATCCACGACACAAAACTATTGGCCTCCCCGGAGGGGATACTAGAGACTTATGGATTTTAGGGACCATATATATAACCTGTACTTTTGGATGTAGTTCTATCAAAAATTTATGTTCTCTCTTGGTCAACCACCCTCGTTCTAATCCAAAATCTACTAAGATTTTTACCTTCCGTTGTAGTTTCAATGTGGGATTCTCATCAAGGCATTTATGTGTGTTAATATCAGATAGGTGCACTCTCAGCACATTCAGATAATCAAAGGTAGACTGCACAACTATGGCTCCGCCCTTATCCGCTTTTCGTATGGTTATAGATGGATCATGTTTAAGTTGTCTCAAGGATTCCCATCCACATTTATCCAAATTCATCCATTTGGCCCTGGTCCCCTTTTTCAAGTTGACCAGGTCTCTCATTACCAAATTCTGAAACGTGGTTATTAAAGGGTCAGTTGCACCAGGAGGTATCCATGTAGATGTAGGAAATACTACAGAACCATCCGAAACAGCGGTTCTATTTGAGAAGAACTGAGTGATTCGTAATTTCCGAATAAATTTATGTAAATAAATACGTATATTAAAGGGATCATGTCTATTTGTAGGGACAAAAGACAATCCCAAATTAAGCAGACTCTCCTGTTCCAAAGTTAAGGGGTGTCCTAACACAGTTTTGGCAGTGAGCATTGAACATAATGCAATGCTCCTGCTTCCATATTATGTCATGTCCCTTGCCATGGACATTGCGAAAATGGCTAGTGGAGCACATGCACTCTCCCATACTTCAGATGTAGTCCCCCCACCCACCCACCCCCCAAGAGCACATGGTGGGGTGGCAGGTTGGACATGGAGTTAGATGTAGGTACAGTTGCTGACTACACATATGCCATCATTCTCAGACCCTCTGTACTCTAACAATGTCTTTGTGACTGACACACTCGGTGCCCGTGGAGAGTGGGTGAAGCTGTTATGCAGGGCTTCTGATTTGAAACATGCAGAGACTGATTAGGCCCTCAGGGCTTCTGTACATCAAAACATAGCCTCTGGCCCGCAATGCCACCTACCAAGGGCACATTCTAAACATGTATGGAACTGTTTCCCCCACCCCACCCTCACCCCAACAGTCATTTCTAGGCACTGCCTTCCCACATGGTGGCAGACGATGCAGAGACTATCATGACATCCTCTGGAATTGTGAATGCACCATTCAGTGGTTAGTGTCCCATTGTGACAGTCAGACAAACAAATGCATGTTGTTTCTTTAAACATAAGGCAGGCTGGGGTATTTTTGGAGTAATATGTAATGTACTGCTGAATGTTGTGGTCAATGGTCAGTAGACAGTGCTGAGATAGTGTCCATTGTGTGCAGATGTGAATGAGATGGATATGCCTGTATGTGCATACAGAGCATGGAGCTGAGAGACCTCCATATTGAACTCTGTGACTACAGATTAAAACAAGAGCAAACTGCATGCAGCTACATGGCAGAATCTATCCTGTCTCACCAATTCAGTGACTCCTTGGATACTCACAGAGGCCAGCCCTCCACGTGAGTCTAGCTTCCAATAGGCTGCACCTGCACCAAGAAGGCTGACAGTGTTGTCATGGATGCAGCTATGATGGCAGTTGGCATTAATCAGACTTCTCACCTGTGCAGCCCAGTGTGTTCTGAGGCCTGGAGGCTCAGTCAGAGGTGAGGGTTGCTGCACACAAACATGTGAGGGAGCCCTCCCTGGTGAGGCAGTGTCCCCCCCCAGCTCACTCCAGTCAAACCAGCAGGCTATATTGGAGCTGTACAGCAGTGTCATCTTGGGAGGTAGTGTAGAGGCAAGCTGTGGGGATGGCCCTTGATGATGGTGTAACTGAGAATGCATTTGAGTGTCACAGCTATGGGGATATGTGTACAGGCACAGCTACTCAGTCAGTGACAGCCACATGTTGCAACTACTTACTGAAAACTAGCCTTTTGCCCATAAATGGTGTCTCAAACAGTATGCAGAGTTGCAGAACTTATTGTACAGCATGTTGAATGCATAGTCATAATGCCTGGGCATTATATGCATACACGGTGCATTGCTGCAGCTCCTCTGAAGAAACCCACACACATGACCCCACTGTACAAAAGAGCTGTAAGCTGGTATTCTTCCTTGGCCCTTGGGCCTCTAATGCTTGGGCATTGCTAACCCCTGCTCTGAGTGTACACACACTATTAGCACCCACACATATAGTTGTTACCGCCCACACAGTGTGTGAGCACTATTAGCATGCTCTGCCATCCAGTCAGTATTGGTGCTGGAGACTGGATAAGATGAGGAGGGTTACATCTGCAGATACAGATATGGAAATTTAGAATAAAGTTACACATTGGGACATATTACTTGATCCAGAGGCTGGTCAAGAACCTATGACCCTCTTCTCTCATACAGAGTGACCCTGTACTAGGGGCCACAGAGCACATATTTTGCAGTGTGAGTGCATCACTTCATGTGTATATATGTGGTCAGACAGGATGCATGAGTGCATGAACTGGGGTATGCTGCTGTCTGCGTATCTCTCTGCAGGCTCTGTGCCATACTTGTCTGACAAGGTATGTTAGGCAGGTATGACAGAAGGACATCTTGTTAGGTCTGTATGTAGAACTGCATTGATATGCTGCTGGTTCAACTGATGTTCATGTTTTCAAGGCCAAACCATCCACTAGGTGAGTTAGGCAGCTGCTTAGGGCAGCAGATCCCTCTGGGTGGTAGGCCATGTGCTTCGGCACACATGGCATGCTGCCTCCCCATGTGCCGAGCAATGTTGCCCTCTGCCCCCCACCCGGTGCTAAGCCTCAAGTACTGCTGATTCCACGGGAGGATGGCTAGGCTCAGCGGCAGGCCATGTGCTTCTGCACACATGGCCTGCTGCTTCTGAACCCCCAAAGTTATGTTGGAGGAGGGTTAGAAGTGGCAGACCATGTGTGCAGAAGAACATGGCCTGCTGCTGAGCTGAACCGTGCCCGTCCAACCCAGCTGCTGGAATCAGCGGTAGCGTGGCTCTGCAAGGGCAACCATGGCTCGGTGCACCGGGGGGGGGGGGGGGGGACACAGCCAGGGTTTTGGCCTAGGGTGGCAGAAACCCTTAGGCTGGCCCTGTATTTCTTACATATGCGATCGGTCCTGCCAGAGAGGCAGGCCATGATACATTAACCCTTACATCCAAGACCATGGGTGACCTAGCAGAGTGACCAACATAACCATTTCCTGGTGTGTACTTGTGGGCCAATCCTGGAATAATGTCATAGTTGGCAGACCACACTAAGTAGTTTAGAACTGATGTGGTTCAGATGGATGTGGCCCATAACTCAAGCGCTTATTCACAAAAGGGTCACCAGTTCACACAGAAACCCTGGTCACTGAGAGAGCAGTGTGGTTATTTTTCCTCTGATATGGGGGGTGTTATCATATTGCCTAATCTTCCTGTCTCACTGACATATTGTTCCCCCCACATATATATATCCACTCAATGGGCCCGATATTCTAACGTCATTTACAAGGTTTACAGCCCAGTAAACCCTGTAAATGTCTTATCTGGGATATTCAATGGCACTTACACGGTTAGTGCCACTGAATATTCCCTTCTAAGTTCCATATGTGCCCCAATGTAATCTGTCTAGCATCGGGACATGTTGGGGGTGTTCTGGAGTGGAGCAGGAGTGGTGATAAGCTCTAAACGGGCAGCATGCAATATCGTTGCTGCCCAGCTAGCTTCGGCAGCTTCCGGCATGTGTAGTGGTGACCAGATATTCAATGCCATCGCTGGTTTAGAGGTTGGAAGGGATGGCTATGTGCCAACAAGGCACATATCCCTTCCAAAATGCAGACAGCTTAAAATCAGGCCCAATATGTGCATGTGGAGGGCATCCTGATCCAACCCTCCCCTGTCAAAGTGCTGTGACACTGCTGATGACTGCAGGATGCAGGGTTCATGGGTGGACAGAAGGCAACCTGTCCATCACCTTGGGACTGATTATGTAGCCAGGACACACCACATACATATTCAGGGCATGCTGTGAGCACACGTGCTGCTGCCTTAAACCACTGCACGGAAGACAGGAATCACCATGAGCTCCGCTTTACCTGCCAATGATATGCAGTATTCCCCATGAGCTGAGCATTTGTTGAACACATCCATCTGTGTATTTTGGAGTATCTTGATCCTTTGAACACTTATGAAGTTTGGATGTGACACGTAGTTACCCCTGAGGAAACAGTGGTGAAATGCCTTGACAGCATCACTTGTGATTTTGGGAATGGTGTCAATACAGATTAGTGCTGTTTGAAGTTCTGGAATAATGGATCTTAATGGAAGAATGTTTAATTAAGTATTGGACGCTTGCTCTGTGGAAAAGGAAGCATTTTTTCAAAAGTTATTGGGCAAAATTGGTTCTATACATTTTTTTGATACAAATTAGGAGCTTTTAGGATCACTGATGCTATGATCCCAACATAGTGCCTTAGTGCTATGGTATATGCACATTGGCTGGCTAGAGACGGTCTGAGACCCTTTTCTTCTCCATAAAATACATTATGGAGCCCTGTGTGTTTGGTTTGGAATTAATTTTTCCCTTATTTGATGATATATCTTTTTTCATTCCTTTATTTGTGCTATTTTTTTGTGACCTAGTGACATACTTGGCATGTCTCTGACAGCAGACACAGCAGCATTGCACCTGACATGCAGGGCTGGGACATAGGTTTCTTCTGCACCAAGCAGAAGCCACTGCTGCCACCACTCCCACACATTGCTAACATGGCTGCGTGGTGAGTAGCGATGGCACAACTCCTTTGTGACAATGGTAGCAGGTATGTGTGCTGCCACTGTCACAGCAGAGTAATACCAGGCATCGTGGATGTACACCCTAGGCAGCAACCTAGTCTGGCTAAAGGATCAGCAATCCCCATTGCATCACTCACATGGCATCTCCTTTGGCACCAACAACATAATGCCCTTTATTAACAGGGTATCATGCTGTTAATGTCAATGAACTACTACTTTCATTAATTTGAGGGCTAGAGTGGGAGGTGCACATTGCATACATCTAAATAGGCTCCCAGAGTAGTGTTTAACAGCCAAAAATGGCTGTCTCTCCTGAAAAAGAACCTTTAATGCCAGTTTTGAGCTGGAGTTATGGTTCCCAGCAGCGGCGCCTTTAATGCATAGTAACATCACTCGGTGTTAAGGGAGCACACATTATCTCCACCTACTTTCCACCCAATTAATGCCCACTCTCCACCCCTTTGTACCGTAACACTAAAGGAATTGCTACCGCACATTAAGCCAGCATCATCTGTGCTTTCTCTCACGTTAAACACTCACGGGCACCGATAACACCTGCTAATGGCACCTTTGCGTCCTTAATGGTCCTTAGTAAATATACCCCTAATGACTTTAATGTGTGTTATCAGTAAGTTGGTCCTACTGCATAAAATGGGCCCTGTGGTACATAATGTACATTTATGCATGTTAGAGCAAGCTAATACATTAGTGCTCTCTAGTAAATCTATCCCTGTGTTTGTTCTTTTCTGTGCTTTTGTTTCCTGGCATGATAAGTTGTTTCATGATGGATATTTATCAGATGTACTGTATATGAATACTGATTTTAAAAAAAGTGGCTGAACCTAATTTCATGCTTGTAGTTTAGGCTGCAAGTCTACTAAAGAGAACATCCAATCAAAATCAATACATAATCTGAATATAATAACATACACTATGGGGTATGTTTACTAAGGAGCTCTGTGTGTGAATGTTGTTTGGTTTAGGTGGTACAGTGGAAAGATGTGACTTGCCCTCTCATGTGGCATGGCCTTTGGACAGCAGATTAATACTGCTGCCATGTGTCTGTTATGCAGATGCAGTACTGAGTGTGTAGTGCAGTCCATACTGCATGTGTACTGCTGCAGGCAGTATGTGCCTACCAGGTTGTTTCAAGTCCTGGGTTTAGGCCATTGCAGGCAGGAACCTGTAGTCTGGTTTATTCTAAAGAGTAGTGTGGCAAAAAGTGTGGAGGTATAGCCGAATGGTTAGAGCACTGGTTGACTAAAGAACAGGCCAGCTTTCAAATCCCACTTATGGCATTGGGAAGGTCTCTTCACTCTCCAAGGCCTGGCAATATGCTTATGGTAACACTGCCAAAACACTCAGGAGCTGCTAGGTAGCCAGGAGTCAGCATAGACTTGAAGGCACACATTATTATTATTATTATTATGTGTTATGATAGCACATTGGGTCTGCAAGGATGCACATTGAAATCATACCTATCTGACAGCATGACTTTATTGGCTGTGCAGCAGCACATTGCAAAGGGTCATACAACTTCATCCTGTAGATGCATGACACATGATTGGAAACTTTCATGATAATTGTGAATGAATATCTTTTGCTCCATCACATGTATGCAGTAAATGCAGGCACATCTCACTACTGGAATGGCCACCTGCACAGAGGATCACACATCTTTATTTGCATCATATGGGCAATATGAGAGAACCATCAGTTCAGAGACAGGAGTGGATGCCAGGTGTGTAACATCATGCGAGCAACTGTGTTCCAGCAGACGGAATTAGTGTAGACCTTATCTCTCCAAGAGCACTTGGTGTTTGCATGCAACTTGTGCAGATGTATGGCTGTTATGTCCTTGGATCATATCCTACTTGTCCAGTTGTTATACTGTATGCATATGTGTCAGGAAGATTGGTGGTTAGAGCAGCTGAAACAGCTGTGACACCCAAATAAATGGTAATAGATCTTCCATGTAGCACTGCAACTATTTAACGAGGAACCCTTGGAAGGAACAACGTTTATTGAGGGGGTCATGTGTTTCGGCCATGTGTTTCGGCCACACCGGCCTTCTTCAGGGGACTGTGACCACTTATCAACAGATGAGAGTGCAGAATAAGACACTCCTAGGTATGTGCTTGGAAATCATACCTAGGAGTGTTTTATTCTGCACTCTCAAGTACCATTGAGTATATGTCCATTTCAACTCATCTGTTGTTAAGTGGTCACAGTCCCCTAAAGAAGGCCGGTGTGGCCGAAACACGTGTAGGGCTGACCCCCTCAATAACTTTGTTCCTTCCAAGGGTTCCTCGTTGCCTGCTTTCTTTTTTGTGTGCTGTTTTTCTGCAGGTGGGGTGCAACTATTTTTCACACAGACTACAACTGAGGTTAGCTGCATTTGTGAGGTCCCATCGGGTACAGCAAGGCCATACAGCACTCTCATCTACCCTCATCCATCCTTTGGCCGATCTATCAGCATATACAGTATCCATCATTTTCAGTCATGTATTTTCCTGCCAGCTGCTACACGCTGGCCCATATTATGGCATTTTACTGATTGGGGCGAATCACTCCCACCTCACCTGCAGCCATTGTTCAGGTCACCACTTCTGCCCAGGCATTCTTTCTATGCCTACATCATGTCCATGGTGGCTCCTCCATGGCACACCTCTACCCAGTCCTATGCCACCCACTGACAAATTATCCACACACTGTCTCACACATATGTGAGATATAAATTTGCTTTGTCCATCACCACTTCCCTTTGTTCCCATCCAGCACCTCATTTATGACTTCTCCGTTGGCTCCCTTATCCTGTGTTAAGGTAACTTTCCCTACCGCATGCTAACCTGCACTTGGCACCCTTAACACACGGTAACTTGTACTCTTGGCGCCCTTAATGCCCATTGTCCACTTTAGTGGAGGAGTAGCCTAGTGGTTAGAGCACTGGCTTGGGAACCCAGGGTTCAAGTCCCACTAGCAGTCCTTGTGGCCTTGGGCAAGTCACTTAACCCTCCATTGCTCAGAAAAATCCAAGTTATCAATGTCCCTGTTTAATGTACATTACCAAGTTTAAGTTACAATATAAACCGCTTTGATTGAAATAAATAATCACCCATAAGTTCCCTTACTGCCGGAACGCCTACTCCCCACACTGGACTTTATTGCACAAAGGGGGCCTTAATGATGCTGTTAGTACACGCAAAATGGTGTTCCCTTATTGGCCTTTAGTAAACATACCCCATTAGCCTGCTAACAAGGCACTGAACCTTAGCAAACTTAGTCCATAGTGTTTACACAGGTTGCTTCTACGCCACAATCCAAATACATTTAGGGACCACTATTCAAATCTCTGGATATTTATACATCACAGGAGTCAGCTGTGGCATTTAAATATACTCTAGATATTCAGCAGCAGCATTTGGATAGTGGCTGCCGCTGAATGTAGAGGTTGTGCAGCCACTATCCTGATAATCATGGCACTTATCTAAAGAGTGGCCACTAAAATAGCCACTGCCTGCTTAGCGACGGGTACCTCCTCCATTCTGCCCCAGAATGCCACGACACACCCCAATGCTAAATTCTTAGCTTTGAGATGTGTTGCAGCAGCACTCGTGAATATTCTGCAGCACTAACACGGTTAGTGATGCTGAATATCCCGCTAATAGGCATTTACACGGTTTGCTGGTCTGAAAACCATGTCAATACCTTTGAATAGCCCCCTCTGTTTTTTGTTGCATCAGTAATGGATTATAAATCATGAAATATCTTCAGAAACTGACCAAATCAAGCAATAAACAAACTGATGAGTTTTAAATATTAGCAACAGAGAAGAACATAGCATATATAAGCATGAGTAACAATGTTTAAAAAATGCTATCTAATCTCATCTTTGAGGCTGGGGTGTAGTAAAATAGTTTGCCAATACTGGAAATAAAATTCTAACCTTTTGTTTGTTTCTAATCATGTCATAGGAAGCCATGTGTTCTGTCATTTGTGAAGTAATGGCAGTACTAAAATGGAAATATATTGCAATTGCTAGGACTGTTGTGAATTTATGTCAGATATACATTCACACTCTATCAGAGCATTTGCATTATGCTTTCTTATTTATATAGTTACTACTACTACTGAGCATATGTATAGCGCTACCAGTCGTACGCAGTGCTACACAGACATATAAGAGACAATCCCTGCTCATCAGAGCTTGCAATCTAGTATTTTGTTGGATATGAATTTCCTTATAGAGTCAGGTTGTGAATGCTGAAATTCTGTTGAATATCAATTTGATTATTTTAGCAAATGGATTTTGAAAATGTAGGATCTGGATATTCACAGCGGTGGCTGCTAACTGCCCAAGCATCTTATCCATGAGTTTACAGCAGCACTATGGGGGATAATTTCATAGCAAGTCACCTATGCGTTAAGCCCATATAAGCTCCTATTTTTAGCTTATTTTATAAAGACACATAAGCGCCTAGGTGCCTTTATAAAATATTAGAAATAGTGGCTAGATTGAAACCATGGATATTACATGCAAATACAGAAACATAGAAGATGATGGCAGATAAAGACCATGCGGCCTATCCAGTCCGCCCATCCAAGAACTGTTACGTTTTACAATCCCTTCTTCTGCCTCGGAGATCCTCTGTATTTGTCCCATGCTTTTTTGAAATCCGATATCATTCTTGTCCCCACCATCTGCACAGAGATGCTGTTCCAAGCACCCACCACCCTTTCCATAAAGAAATATTTCCTTGAATTACTCCTCAGTCTGTTGCCTTTTTCTTTCATCCTATGAGTCCTCATTCCAGAGTTTCCTTTCAACTGGCAGAAAGACACCTCCTGTGCATTTATGTTGTTGTTGTTAAGTGCCGTCGAGTCGGAGTCGACTCATGGCGACCCTCTGGATAGCTATCCTAAATTGTGTTCGGTCTTCAGTCAGGCGACTTATTGCTGACAGACTGGTACCCGTAGCTGCTGTTATTGTATCGATCCATCTCATTGCTGGCCTTCCTCTTTTGCGTTGACCTTCTATCTTGCCAAGCATGATGTCTTTCTCTAATGATCTCTCTCTCCGCATGATGTGTCCAAAGTATGAAAGTCGAAGTCTTGTCATCCGAGCTTCTAAAGAAAGCTTAGGTTTGATCTCCTCTAGTACAGACTGGTTTGTTCTTCGGGCAGTCCATGGTATACACAGTATTCGCCGCCAGCACCATAATTCAAAGGCATCAATTTTCTTCCTATCTATCTTTTTCACTGTCCAGCTTTCACATCCATATGATGTTATTGAAAATACCATGGCTTGAACAAGTCGAATCTTTGTATGGAGAGAGACATCTCTGCTCTTGAGAATCTTATCTAGGTCTTTCATAGCCATTCTGCCAAGAGCATTGCGTTGTCTGATTTCTTGACTGCTTGTTGCTTCTTTATTGATAGCTGATCCAAGTAGGTTAAAGTTATTCACGATTTCAATTTCTTCTCCTTCGATGATGAACCTGTTGATTATGCCAGTTGTCATGATCTTTGTCTTCTTTACATTAAGGTGCAGGCCCATTTTGAGACTATGTTCTTTGATTGTGAGAAGCAAATATTTCAGATCACCTTCACTTTCCACCAGTAATGTGGTATCATCAGCATAGCGAAGGTTGTTGATGAGTCTTCCACCAATCTTCACACCTCTGTTGTCTTCATACAATCCTGCTTCTCTGATGATTTGTTCTGCATATAAATTAAACAGGTATGGGGAAAGTATGCAGCCTTGTCTTACACCTTTGCTTATTTTAAACCATTCTGTTTCTCCTTGTTCCGTTCGAACTGTTGCTTCTTGATCAATGTACAGATTGTGCAAGAGAACGGTCAGGTGTTCTGGTATACCCATGCTTCTTAATGTGGCCCAGAGTTTCTCATGGTTTACACAGTCAAAAGCTTTGCTATAGTCGATAAAGCACAAATAGATATCCTTTTGGTATTCTTTAGTCTTTTCAAGGATCCATCTCACATCCGCAGTGATGTCTCTCGTTCCTCACCCTTTCCTGAACCCTGCTTACACTTCAGGTAGTTCTTGTTCCAGGTATGATTGTAGTCTCTTTTGAATAATCTTCAGTAGAATCTTGCTGGCATGTGGGATCAGAGCGATTGTGCGATAATTTCCACAGTCAGTTAATTGGCGTTCTTTTTAACTTTTCTGACAGCCTGTATTGTATTTTATTCTTTTAATTTGTAAACCGCCCAGACGCCATTGGTATGGGGCGGTATAGAAAGTATTTTAATAAACATAAACATAAACAGTTGGATCACCTTTCTTTAGTATTGGTATAAACACAGATCTTTTCCAGTCAGTTGGCCATGATGCTGTCTTCCATATTTCTTGGCAGAGCCTTGTAAGTACGGTAACAGCTGCATCAGATTGCTGTAATACTTCTATGGGAATGCAATCAATGCCTGGTGCTTTGTTCTTTGATAAGGCTTTCAATAGCCTTTATAGCTTCTAGCTATTTAAATGTCTCTATCTTATCTCCCCTCCCTCGCCTTTCCTCCAATATTAGGATATTTAAGTTTATCCTCATATGCCTGTTCATGAAGACCACTGGCCATTTTAGTATCTGCTCTCTGGACCAACTTCATTCTGTTTATAGCCTTTTAAAAGTGTGGTTTCCAGAATTGTACACAGTCCAAAATCTAGACATGCCACATCTAGCATGCTCCCCTAATCCAATTATCTAAACACCCAGTCAAAAAAATCAATCAGATTCGTCTTACAAGACCTACATCTAGTAAAGCCATGATGTCTTGCTTCCTGTAATAAACTGTACTGTCCTCTGCTTTAGCAGTTTTTCCAATAATTTGCTCATCACAGAAGTCAGACTAACTGGTCAATAGTTACCAGAATTGCTTTACTTAATTCAATTTAATAATATCATTTATAATTCACTTTTGCAATCAAAGTCATATAAAGCAAAGTACAATATCATCATCAATTCATGTAATATGTATAAAATCAGTAATCATGTTATACATTCTTTAAAATAAATCCCAAATAACCAGGTTTTGAATGGCTTACAAAATAGAAGATAATTTCAAAGATCCCTAATATCATTAGACTGTTCCAGAGTCTTGGGACAACTCCCAAAAAACATTTATCCCTAATTCTAATCTGAGAAAAAAAAGAAGCAGATGGTAACCTCAAAGAACAGTGACAGGAATCATTTACCAATCTCCAGTCCTCTGGAATTTATTTATTAATTTCATTTATTTAACAGGTTTGTTTTATACCGCCCTATCATTAATTCAGGTTTACATATAACATAGCACCAAAACCAGACTTTTACATAGAACAGGGTGTTGAACTTGGATGCTTATATGGGGTTCATAAGCGTGTATTAAAGAAAACTATTAACATTAAAGCAGCAATGATTTATACAGGATGTAGTTATTTAATGGGTTGGGAGTACAGGTCCATGGGAGAGAATGACGTGCCCCGCAGGATCAGAATAGGGTCTAGGGCCTGTAGGTGCAGGCCGTGACCCAATTCAGATCGGCCTGCACGTAGAGACCCCTGCCCGGCTAACTCAGTCAGGCTCCTGAATGGAGCCATGATGCCATGGTGTCCCATTGCCATGGCACCACGTCTCCATTCAGGAGCTGTAATCCCTGGCGCCTACCACAATCTTCTTTCCCTGCAGCCCAACCCCCGATCTAGCCTTCCATGGCCCTGCACCCCTCACTTCTCTGCCGCTGACCGGGCCTGCCATCCCCCGACGTCCAGTGGGTCTTATTCCACCTCTGAGGTGGAATAAGTCCCTCATCTAGATCCGAGGCCCTGTACATACAGAGCCAACTTCAGAATTGGCCCTGTATGTCCGGGGCCACGGACCACCCACTGCCCACCCTCATTCTGCCTCCACAACGCCCCCTCCCGCCCCTGTCTAAGTCTTCCCGTACAAACTCTTTGTTTGTATGTGGAGGCTTTTGCCAGGGACAGAAGGGGGAGACTAGCAGAGATGGACATCCCAAAGGGACATCCATTCCCGTTATTCACAGTACAGAATAGACCCCATAGTCAGCACTGCTGACTAAGAAGGTTATTTTAGAGGCTCTGTTGCATTTAAAACATGGATGTGCAGGGCCTGCCCAAGGGTTTATGTTGCCCCAGGCAGAAGCTCTGGCCATGCCGCCCCCCTCCTGAACCATGGTACTCCCTCCCACATGCCGAGCTGCACTCCCCCATGCTGAGCTATGCTACTGCCAATTGTGGCGGAGGGGTCAAGGGGGCTCGTGCTTCTGCACACATGGCCTGCCACTTCTGATCCCTCTCTGACATAGCTTTGGGGTTTCAGAAGCAGTATGCCATGTGTGCTAAAGCACATGGCCTGCTGCCGATCCCAGCCATTCACCCCCTGCTGCCGTAATCAGTGGTATCAGGAGGCAACAGCATGGCATGGCTCAGCACTGGGGGGAAGGGTGCTGCGGCTCGGCATGGGGGATGGCCACAGAGATCTGACACTCTAGGCGGCTGCCTAGTCCACCTAGTGGATGGGCCAGTCCTGTGGATGTGGCAGCAGAAGAATGTGCAAGCTGCAGCCACATTTAAAATGTGCCTTTGGAATGGTTACTCTTGAAATGTTTTTTGCCCTGGACATGTCTATATAGAAATATTTGGCCAGGAGGTATTCTGAGGGCATTTTGAGGTGCTGTCTGAATGGGGCAAAAATAACACATGTCTCTCCCAATTGATACTGGAGATGCTCATGTACAAATGGAATCGCACAGGTCTGAAGTTATACCTGACAGTGCCGTACCTAGCCCTGTGTGAGTGGTTCAGCTGCACAGGTGCAAACAAATAGTGGCACATTTGTGGTTGCCAGTCTCAGCTCTCCCCCATGCTGTCGCTCTGCCACCACTTTTTGTGTTCCCTCATCGGCAGTGGTGGAGGTGGCAGCAGAGGACCAGCAATTGATAAAAACACACATGAGTTTTTCCGACTCCTCACTTGCATGCTGGCCAGATCCCTTCCTTCTTTGATGTATGCTCACATTAGAGGAGGGAGGGATCAGGCCAGCATGCAAGTGTGGAGTCTGAAAGACATGCACGGGTTTTTTTTCAAATGGAGATCCACTGCTGCCGCCGCCAAGGGAACATGAAAAGCGGCGACAAAGGGGCAAAAGCATGCCAGGGGGAACTGGCTGGACATGGAGGTAAGATGGGGAGATGCTGGGCACAAGGCAAATGACAAACCTGGAGAAGGGTGGGGGGTGGGGGGGGGGCATACCAGATGTGCAAGTCGCACAGGGTGCATTTATGACTTGGTACAGCCCTGATACCTGCCCTCTGTCATGAACAGGTTATGAAGTTAGAGGCCTTTGCACTCCATTAGTGACATCTAAATATCCAGGTTTTTAAAGTGTATTTTCCAGCATCTACACTTGCCGGTACGTACACGTGTAAGCTGTTAGGGTTCTTATGTCCATTTTCCCTATGTGCACATTTGCAAGATCACTAATTCCGCTGCATATGAGTCTGTATTTTAGAAAGAGCTCCACCTTCAGCAGAGCCATTTCTAAAATGCCATTAGAATTGTAGACAGGTTGACATGTCTCAGTTCTGACTTCCATTTTTTTTTCTAAAATGTGCCTTCACATGCATAGCAGTGCTAAATAGATATGAATGCCATGGCCAGCATTAAAAAAAAAAACAACTATCAAAGGGGTTTAAATATTGACCCAAGGGATTGTAGAGAAGGATTGATAATTGGCAATCTAATAATAAGATAACAAAGCAATAAAAGATATAATTTTCCTTTTTTGTAAGACCAGTTCTCCTTTCATTCTGTCAGCAATTATAGGATATGACACACATGAACATTTCCGGCAGAAGTCCGATAATGAAACTGGGAGCTCTGTTGAATGTTTCCCTTGGAAGGCATTTGTTTCTAGATTTTGAATGTTTTATAATTGCTCATTCTTGGTATCTCACATTACAAAGCTTTTGCTCAGTAGATTCTATTATCTTTTCCTTGTTTTCTGAAATATGTATTCCTTTTTCCAAACTGCGCAATAAATCTGAAAGCAGAGCTGACTTTCTCTTGCAGTTAGAACCTTACACATTGCAAAATGCAATAATTAAAAGCCTACCAGGGTGCCATTGAAGCAAGGCAGGGACTGGAGGAAGTACCAGTGTAATCACTGGCAACAACAGATGTGTGTTATTTGAATTTGTGTCTCCAGATCTGTTGGATTGAATCTAAATAGAACTAATCTAAGTAGAAGATCAAGAAGACATTTAAAACATCTACTGCAGTGTTAGTCTGAAGAAAGACTTTTTGCTGTTCTTGGTCTGCACAGTGAATATATGCTTTTGCCAATGTTAATTTCTGCAGAAGTAGATGAGAATGTAACGTGTTGCATTTTAATGGCCATCTCTTTTTTTCTCATTATTTTGTAAAGCTATAATAGTACACCCATACACGATAAAATACTTTCGGAGTACTTTTCTTTATACTACCACTTGAAACAAAAACAAGGGGTGTGTTTACTAAAGAGCATTAAGGGAGTAGGGGGATAATGAGCGAAAATGGCACCATTAAGGGTGTTTGCGTGCGATAAAGGCTCGGGGCGTGTAGTAGGCGTTCCTGTGGTAAGGGCACAAGGCCCGCTTAACGTGTGCTAACAGGACACCAGGCGTTAAGGTGTCAAGCATGCACCTTAATGCCCAAAACCAGCAGTCACTGTAACACTAGTTAAAGGAGCCCCAGCAAAAGTCAATGGAAAGATGATGGATGGAAGGACAGGTGGGAGCTGATGGACCTGACAGATCCATGGGCATCCCACATGGCAGGTAGTAAGTGGGATGAGCATGTGGGATGCAGCTGGACTGAGATAGTGAGGGGTACCCAGGAAAAATGCTATATTGTCAGTGTGTTTCATACTAGCATAGAATCGGGAAGACGTGTCCCCCAGCGGAGCAAGAATCATCATAATATATGCAGCAAAAGGATGACGGAGTTGGAGTGGTAACATGAAGATCAGTCACAGGAGAGGCATGAGTGATACACTGAAATGAGGAAAACGCTCCTGTGTGGGCCATGGTGTAGCAGCTCGCAGAAGAATACATGTCTGCACATAGCCAGCAGAGGCTGATGGATGGGCTGAAGGAAGGATGGCGGTAGATGAGAGTGTTGTATGAGCTTGTATCACCAATGTACCTGAGGTGACATCACCATGCAGTTGAAGTGTGTTGGAATAAAGTGTGTCTGTGCCATAGAGAAGCCCCAAAACCAGCTATGTGGGTCTCACAGCTGTCCCAGGCCCCCAACCACCATACAACTCCCCAGACAAACGTGCACACAGCAACTGCACAAGAGTCGCTCATACTGGCCATATGGAGCAAGCAAGAATGCGTGATGATCCCTGCAGGTGGGCATCCCAGGAGTTGGATTTGGTTTCATGTCATGCATACATGCGATGGAGCCAAAGCTATACAGTCACAGTGAAGATGAAATAGTCAAATCATGTCTGTTATGTATGTGAGATATGTCTGTATATAACATGTCATAATGCTGCCTTATCATTTCAGTCAACAGTTTACATTGTAGCCTAAATATGGTAATGTACATTAAAAACATGAACATGGAGAACCTGGATTATTCTGATGCAATGGAGAGTTTCGTGACCTGCCCAAGACCGCAAGGAGTACAGCTCATGCTATGATGGGTTCTGCAGACCCAAAATGCTTCTGTAAAATTTTACCACTATTCACACAAGGAGTACCAGTTGGAAATGAGTCCTGGTCCATTGGCACCTAAGGCACTGTTCTAACCACTGGGTACACGATCATTCAAGTGTTATACATTGGCAGGGTGAACATGTCCTATTCCTTGAAATGGGATGCAGCAGAGCCAATAAAGTCATGCCCTCTGAACCATAGACGTGCAAATAGCATGTGTGCAGACCCAATCGGCTATCGGAACTCCTAAAAAAGCTCAAGAATGTGAGTACAACAGTCAAAGCAGACCATGGACTGTTCCTGATAGCGAAATGAACTGTGTATCCCACAGCCACAAAGAGAGAACCTGGAAATCAAATGAGGTCAACATGCCCGTCCCTCCACTGGTCCCCCTCCAGCAAACAACACCCACATGTATTGATCCACTTATAATGCCTCTGTATTGGTCCATGGTGTGACTGCACCTTGAATGCTGTGTGCAATTCTGGTCACCATATCTTAAAAATGATATAGCAGAATTAGAAAAGGTACAGAAAATTGCTACCAAAATGGTAAAGGGGATGAAGGAGAGGCTTAAAAGGTTAGGGCTCTTCAACCTGGAAAAGAGACGGCTCAGGGGAGACATGATAGAGATCTATAAATTAACGAATGGAGTCAAGCTGGTAAACATAGATTGATTGTTTACACCATCAGAAAGTAGAAAGACTAGGAGACATGCAATGAAGTTACAGTGTAACACTTTTAAGACTAATAAGAGAAAATACTTTTTTCACTAAACGTGAATCCAACTCTGGAATTCATTACCTGGGGATGTAGTAAAAGCTGTTAGAGTAGCTGGGTTTAAAAAAGATTTGGACAAGTTCCTGGAGGAAAGGTTCAGAAACCATTAAAGAGGACCCAGGAAATCACTGCTTGCTCCAATACAAGCATTATGGAACCTGTGTGTCTTTTTGGGAAATTGCTAGGTACTTGTGACCTGGATTGGCCACTGTTGTAAACAGGATACTGGGCTTGATGGACGTTGGAATGACCCAGTATGGCATTTCTTATGTTCGTGTCCTGCTCCTGTTGGCCATGAACTGTCCTATCTTATCTCACTACAATCCCCAAGATTTTGGCAGCTGTTTCAACAAAGCCCAAATGCAGTGCCTTTTTTCATGGTGGGGGAAAGGGGTGCAGGCAAAAAACAGTTGGCCCTGCACAGCAAACAGGTATCAGCCATAGAACATCTTTTAGCCATACCTTCTGGTATTTGTGATCTACTACAGCAAGCACACTCAGTCTGTATTTGTTGGCCACCACAGGGCTGTGGCAGCCATTCACATCCCAACTGTGCCCAGCTTGCTAGCCCTCACACAGAGTGACCATGTTTTACCCTGATTTGGGGAAAACAGCATGGCCACACAGCAGTCTGCTCCATGATTGGGCTCCCAGGAAAAGGTGATCATCCACACGACTGCAATTGGCACTATCTGGATACATATCTGTGAAATGGGGGGGCCCTTATCAGCATGAAATGCTGTGGGCACCTCGGCCACGCATGTGGCAGATGGGCACTATGAACTTACAGCCATTGACCGTAGCTCCAACGCATACACTTCCTGGGCAAACAGCTCTGTTTCAGGCCATACCAATAATCCTCTACTCCTCATCATGCACATTTCCAGACTCATGCTGGGAACAGCTTCTTCAATACGAGGCAGAGTGCAGTGCAGATGGTCATAATACCCTAGAGAGAGAGAGAGAGAGACACACACACACACACAAATCACTGTGCTGTGCACTACCACTTTGTTATCCTTCTCTGCTCAAGCATTAATATGTGCTCATTGTGAGGTGCTATCAGCGCGCTCTGTACTGCTTGTGTGTTGTTAATGCCCACTCAGTGTGTTGGTGCTATCAGCCTGCCCTTTCATGCAACCGAAGGTAGTGGAGCCTGTCTGTATGACTGAAGGGTGTGTGGACCAGTGCTGGGTGAATCGTTGGGAGATGAACATGCTGGTGCTCTACCTGCAGTGTAGGATACGGTTTACCCACAGAGACATGCAACATAAGATCATAAGATATGCCATACTGGGTCAGACCAAGGTCCATCAAGCCCAGTATCCTGTTTCCAACAGTGGCCAATCTAGGTCATACGTACCTAGCAGTATCCCCAAAAGACACAGGCTCCACAATGTTTGTATTGGGTCAACCATCAATATCCTGGGTCCCTTTTTAATAATGGTTTATGGACCTTTCCTCCAGGAACTTGTCCAAACCTTTTTTAAACCCAGCTACACTAACAGCTCTTACTACATCCTCCGGTAACAAATTCCAGAGTTTGATTACACGTTGAGTGAAAAAATATTTTCTCTTATTTGCCTTAAATAGTTTACCCTGTAGCTTCATTGCATGTCCCCTAGTTTTTCTATATTCTGATAACGTAAACAATTGATCTACATTTACTCGTTCCACTCCATTCATTAATTTATAGACCTCTATCATATCTCCCCTCAGCCGTCTCTTTTCCAGGTTAAAGAGCCCTAACCTTTGTAGCCTCTCTTCATAGGAGTAGCCTTCCATCCCCTTTACCATTTTGGTGGCTCTTCTCTGTACCTTTTCTAATAACGCTATATCCTTTCTAAGATACGGCGACCAGAATTGCACACAATATTCAAGGTGCGGTCGTACCATGGAACGATAAAGAGGCATTATAATATCCTTTGTTTTATTTTCCATTCCTTTCCTTATCATACCTAGCATTCTATTTGCTTTCTTGGCTGCCGCTGCACACTGGGCGGAGGGTTTTAACATGTTATCCACAATGACGCCTAAATCTTTTTCCTGGGTGGTGGTTCCCAATGTGGAACCTTGCATTGTGTAACCATAGTGTGGGTTGTTCTTTCCTAGGTGCATAACTTTGCACTTGTCCACATTAAATTTCATCTGCCATTTGGATGCCCAGTCTTCCAATTTATCAAGATCCTCCTGATGTTTTCCACAGTCCTCTTGGGTTTTAACAACTTTAAACAGTTTTGTGTCGTCTGCAAATTTGATAACCTCACTCGTTATTCCCTTTTCCAGGTCATTTATGAATATGTCCAAAAGTAGCGGACCCAGTACATATCCCTGGGGTACTCCACTATTCACCTTTTTCCATTGGGAAAATTGACCATTTAGCCCTATCCTCTGCTTTCTATCTTTTAACCAGTTCCCGATCCACAATAGTACACTGCCTCCTATCCCATGACTCTTTAGTTTTGCCAAGAGTCTCTGATGAGGGACCTTGTCAAAGGCTTTCTGAAAGTCCAGATATACTATATCAACCGACTCACCTTTGTCTACCTGTTTATTCACACCTTCAAAAAAACCATATCAGATTAGTAAGACAAGATCTTCCTTGTCTAAATCCATGTTGGCTGTCTCCCATTAGACCATGACTATCTACATGCTGTGTAATTTTGTTCTTTATGATGGTTTCTACCATTTTCCCTGGTACTGATGTCAGGCTCACCGGTCTGTAATTTCCCGGATCACCCCGGAACCCTTTTAAAAAATTGGCGTTACATTGGCGATCCTCCAATCTTCAGGTATTACAGATGATTGTAATGAAAGTTCACAGATTACTAATAGCAGGTCTGCAATCTCATATTTCAGTTCTTTCAACACTCTTGGATGTATACCATCCGGTCCAGGTGATTTGCTACTATTCAGTTTATCAAATAGTTGTAATACATCTTCCTGGTGTAGCGATATTTCTCTCAATTCCTTTGCAGTATCACCTTTAAATACCACTTCAGTCTTGGGTAAAATCCCTACATCTTCCTCAGTAAAGACCGAAGCAAAGAATTCATTCAGTCTCTCCCCTATAGCCTTGTCTCCTTTTACTGCCCCTTTTACTCCTCTATCATCTAATGGTCCAACTGACTCTCTCACAGGCCTTTTGCTACGAATGTTCTTGAAAAAGTCTTTGTTTCGTGTTTTTGCTTCCATAGCAAGTTCCTTGTCAAATGCTTGCTTTGCCAGCCTTATCAATGCTTTGCATTTAACTTGCCAGTGTTTGTGCTGTTTCCCATTTTCTTCGTTTGGCTCTTTTTTTCCATTTCCTGAAAGATGCTTTTTTGGCAGCAACAGCCTCTCTGACCTCACCTTTAAACCATGCTGGCAGTTTTTTGGACTTTCTTCCACTCTTCTTAATGCGTGGAATACAGCTGGTCTGGGCTTCCAGGAGAGTATTTTTAAACAACACCCAAGCTTGATGTAGGTCTTTAACCTTTGCAACCGCTCCTTTTAGTTTTTTCTTAACTATATTCCTCATTTTATCATAGTCTCCCTTTTCAAAGTTAAAAGGTAGTACTGTGGATTTATTTACTATCCCTCCTCCACTAATTAAATCAAACACAATCATGCTATGATCACTATTGCCAAGTGATCCCAACACCCTTCTTTCTTGCACCAGATCTGGTGTTCCACTAAGGACTAGGTCCAGTATGGCTTCCCCTCTGGTCGGTTCATGAACTAGCTGCTCCAAGAAGCAGTCATTTATTTCATCTAGAAACTTTATCTCCCTAGCATGTCCTGCCATGACACTGACCCAGTCGATACCGGGGTAATTGAAATCGTCCATTATTACTACTCTGCTGTAACTTTTGTTAGCTTCCTTGATCTCCTTAAGCATTTCATCATCCATTTGTTCATTCTGGCCAGGTGGTCGATAGTACACCCCCACTGCCATCACCGTCCCCTTCATACATGGAATTTCAATCCATAGAGATTCTACAGCAAATTTTGTTTCCTGCAAAACTTTAATTCTTTCTGACTCAATGCCCTCCCTAACATAGAGTGCAAACCCTCCACCAATTTGATCAGTTCTATCATTACGATATAGTTTGTATCCAGGTATCACAGTGTCGTCTCTGAGATTGCAATCATATCTAACCTCTCATTTAGTGCTATATATTCTAACTCTCCCATCTTATTGTTTAGACTTCTAGCATTTGCATACAAGCATTTCAGAGACTGTATTTTATTAATATTAATCTGGCTATTGGTAGGCATGGGTAATTTGGAATCTTTACGCTCTGTCTGCACCATACTCAAGGGCATTTGGGCTACTTTACTCTTTTTTGGAACCTCACTGCTTTCGGTAGTATCCTTCAAGGATACCTTCTTCCGAACCATGCGTTCTTGGGCGACTGTCGGCTTTCCTCTATTTTCTAGTTTAAAAGCTTCTCTATCTCCTTTTTAAAGGTTAATGCCAGCGGTCTGGTTCCACCCCGGTTAAGGTGAAGCCCATCCCTTCGGAAGAGCCCCTCCTTTCCCCAGAATGTTCCCCAGTTCCTAACAAATCCAAAACCCTCATCCTTGCACCATTGTCTCATCCACGCATTGAGGCTCTGGAGCTCTGCCTGCCTTTTGGGTCCTGCACGTGGAACAGGAAGCATTTCGGAGAATGCTACCCTGGAAGTTCTAGATTTCAACTTCCTACCTAAAAGCTTAAATTTAGCCTCCAGAACTTCCCTACCACATTTTCCTATGTCATTGGTACCGACATGTACCAAGACATCAGACTCCTCCCCAGCACTATCTAAGATCCTATCTAGGCGGTGCATGAGGTCCACTACCTTCGCACCAGGCTGGCATGTTACCAGGTGATCCTCATGTCCACCAGCCACCCAACTATCTACATGCCTAATGATTGAATCACCAACTAGAACAGCTGTCCTATCCCTCCCCTCACGGGCACATGGCCCTGGAGAAACGTCCTCGATGCGAGAGGGTTTTACATCACCTGGAGGAGAGGTCCTAGTTACAGGATGACGTCCTGCCACACCAGGGTGATGCTCTCCTGTCACGTGACCTCTCTCCTCCATGGCAACAGGGATGCTGCCAGACTGGAGGTGGGACTTCAGGACTATATCCCTCTAGGTCTCGTCCATGTACTTCTCTGTCTTTCTTATGTCTTCCAGGTCTGCTACTCTAGCCTCTAGAGAACAGACTTGTTCCCTGAGAGCAAAGAGCTCCTTGCACTTAGTGCATACGTAAGACCTCTCACCAACTGGAAGAAAATCATGCATGTGACACTCAATGCAAAAGACTGGAAAGCCCCCATCTCGCTGCTGGACTGTTGTCTGCATCTTAGTTTAAAGCTTGTGTTTAGGTCTTAAAAATTCTGTATTCACTAGGGGGCTTGTTTACAAAGCCGCGGTAGTGGTTCGCGATCGCGATCGCAGCCGCAGCCCCATTGAAATCAATGGAGCCGCGGCTCCGATTACGATCGCAAACCGCTACCGCGGCTTTGTAAACAAGCCCCTAAGAGTTGGTGTAGGTGCTTATACTAATAAAAGTGTAGCTAATACCTCTAATATACCTTGTTTACCTGAAGCTTAATTAATCTCAGGTCCTCAATATATGACTGATTTGGATAAAGAGCTGCACCTGAGAGCAACCCCTTTCCTCTAAGATGTGTAAGTACCTATAAAACTACAATTACCCCAGGGGTGGGTGGGTGTTGGGAGGGTGGGAGGGAGACAAGACCTATTAAAAGAAGAGGGCTGTTACAAGGTACCCTGTCCTGTACCCTCAGCAGGGGGGGAGGGGGTTGGTCCCTCAGGTAGGCTAGAGCAGGAAAAAAAGTTTAAAACACAGCAGGTTCTGGGGATAGAGCAGGGAGAGATATTTAATTTAAAGCAACAGTTATCCTGGCTACCACACAAAAGCCAGTTAGTTGAGAGAGGCAAGGCAAGTTATACAGCTGAGGAGCTCAAGTGCAAAACTAAAGGGAACAGGGAGGTGAAGTAGCACACCAATAAGACAATAATAAACAAATAAATAAATAATCAAATAATCAAATAGACAGCTAGAGCTCACAGCAAGTTGTCACAGGAGTTAAAAATCCACCTCTCTAGCAGAGCACTGTGAGGGCACTGCTCTTCCCAGAGCAGAGAGAGGCAAACAGAACTATGCACACGTGGGAAGAAGAGACAGGAAGAAGGCTATACAATACCTCAGCAGGGGGGGAGGGGGGTAGTCCCTTAGGTAGGCTATAGCAGGAAAAAAGTTTAAAACATAGCAGGTTCTGTGGACAGAGCAGGGAGAGATATTTAATTTAAAGCAACAGTTAATCTGGCTACCACACAAAAGCCAGTTAGTTGAGAGAGGCAAGGTAAGTTATACAGCTGAGGAGCTCAAGTGAAAAACTAAAGGGAACAGGGAGGTGAAGTAGCACACCAATAAGACAATAATAAACAAATAAATAATCAAATAGACAGCTAGAACTCACAGCAAGTTGTCACAGGAGTTAAAAATCCACCTCTCTAGCAGAGCACTGTGAGGGCACTGCTCTTCCCCGAGCAGAGAGAGGCAAACATGATCTGTGACTAGGTCTTAAACCTGCCACCCACCACTCACATATACATTTTCCTACTGTATTTAGCCGTATCGCTGCCTTATGGGTTCAATAGTCCATGGTTGTAGATACGGTCATTGTCATGGGGATTGCGGGCATGTGTAGGCATCTGCCCATATCTGCTGAGATCTCTGCATACCCTGTGCCATACCTGCCTGACAAAGTGTGTTTGGAGGGTGTGGGAAGAGGACATGTTTTCCGGTCTTTATGGTGCAATGGATGTTTACACTGCTGCTGCAACAGACATTCCTGCCCCACTCAGAGGGGCAACCCATCAACAGGCACATACACATCTCATGCTATGTCACACATAGCAGATTGGCATTGTTTCCACATACCCAGTGTGTGCCTATGGTGCAATCATGGCATGACCTCACATCTTGCAGCCCAATGTGGCTGATGTGGATGCACATGTGCCCCAGGTGATTGTTGATGACTGGGTCCTCACATTTGGAGTATGTCCTGGTCTACACAGAGCCCCATGCTCTCGGAATACACCACACAAACCCATGTCTATCCTATAGTTACCCCCGTCTTGCCAATGCACCCCCTCACTGCTGATCTCCCTCAGAGTCATATCTCTCCCCTTCCATCTCTTCATGACTCTGCTGCATGCCTGATCTTCCACCAGCCCTGATACACTCATATATTGCCTCTGCTGATGGCTCCCCATCTGTTTCCAGATCCATCTTACACATGCAATGGGTGCTAACCTATAAATGCCTCCCGTCTACTGCACCTCATAACTTTTCCTCTCTCCCCTCTCACTACACCCCTTCCTGTGGACTCTGCTCCTCCTCTGGCTACCTCTTCACTCTGCCCTATCCATTTACTGCCATCTCCAGACTCAGATCATTTGATGTTGTTGTTCCTTATTCCTAATGCAAGCGGCCGTTATCCGTACATCACGCCTCAACTCTCACCCTCTTCAAATTCACGCAAATGGCATACCTCCTTGGGGCTGCTGTTGGATCCTTACCTCTTCTTTCCCGGTGTTTCCACTCCCTATTGTACACTTCATTCTCTTGTATTGTACTGTCTGTCATCACTTGATTGTAATCTCTTTGGGCAGGGACTGTCTTCCTGTGTGTTTGCACAGTGCTGCATGCGCCTTGTAGTGCTTTATGACAGATTTACAGTGCTAGTGGTAGTGTTCTCATCTTGCAAGTGATGCTGCTGGTGTGCATTTTGCCTCTGGCATGCCCTGTTCTTCTATTGCATTGGATTCCTTCCATAGCATCATTTGTACTACTTTTTTAATGTGCTATCATTGTATTTATAATTTTTTGTATGGTCAGAATAGTATTTTATTATAATATTTATTGAATTGGTACTTAGCTTAATATTGTTCTTATAATTTTTGGAAGTATGTGTGTGTGTGTATGTATATATATATATATATATATATATATATATATACATACATATACAGGGGGTTATTCCGAACTGTGAATAATGAGGATGGATGTCCTAACGGGACATCCATCCCCGCTATTTATGCGGCTGCAAGCCCCCAAATAACTTCCCCACCAGTTGTGCAAGGAAGTTAGTTGGGTGCGGGGAAGAGGCAGCCCAGGGGCGGAGAGTGGGTGGGCAGTGGGTGGTCGTTGGCCCTGGACATACAGGGCCAGCAAATTGGCTGGGGAGGTTATTCCACCCCTGAATAACCTCCCTGGATGTTTTTTTTCTGCCGATTCAGAGCATGGAAGGGACTGAGGGAGACAAAGTTAATCCCCCGTAACCCGACCCTGGCCTTAGTAGGCTGGATCGGGGGTCAGGCTGCGGGGAAATAACTTTGTGGGAAGCAACCGGCATCTCAGCTTTTAAATGGAGCTGCGGAGCCATGGTAATGGGACGCCATGGCACCGCGGCTCCATTTAAAAGCCCTGGCTGGGTTAGCCGGGCTAGCTCTGTATGTGCAGGCCGGGACTGAATCACAGTCCCGGCCTGCACGTACAGTGCTGTTTGCAATTCTGATCCCGTGAGGTTAGATGTACCCCACGGGATCAGAATCACACTCTCCTTTGTACGTCTGGGTCAGCCCGGACACACAAAGGAGATCTACGCCTTCAATGGAATTGGGCCCACATTGAACATCGGAACATTGAACATTGGAAATGTGGTATATAAACCTCTCAATGTATTGAACATTGGAAATGCAGTATATAAACCTCTCAAATAAATAAATAAACATAAATATCAATATACTTATATATATACTGTATATGTCTTTCAATGTGTTTATTGATTAAGTTCTCTTTTTTATCTAGTGTTTGCTGCTCTTGGGCATCTACTAATTGCTAAATTTTTTATTTTTTTTTAGATCTAGATCATCGAATGCAGAGTTGGCATGTTCCTTTATGTGTTCTTCTGTTGTTTCCGTTATTACTTATTTCTATATTTATAGTTTTATTTGTATATATATGTTTGCATTTTTTTATTATTTTTTAGATGCTTGACAAAGGCTTTTTAGCAAAAACATGGCTAAGTCAGGTTGATCCATCTGTAGAGTCTTCAATCCATGGTCTGCCTCCTGCTCCCTGCATGCTGATTGAATTTATTTGTGTATTTTACACTTCTGCTTTGTTTCTCATGAACTAATACAATAAGAGCAGCTATGGATGCCACTCTCTCAAGAATTAGCCACCTGACTGAAGACTGAGCACAGTTTAAGACCACTATCCACAGGGTCTTCATGAGTAGATATCAATTTGATGACGTTTAACAACGACAATAAGAAATGTCTGTGTGGAGACGTGCAGGCACATACTTTTCCCATAGGCACTGCAGGGGGTGTGGTTTAGGTAGAGTACAGATGGAGTTAATCTATGAGGTTACTTGCATACTCTACATATAGATATTTACACTTGCTCCAGAGCAGGTGTAATGTCTACACCTGCAATATAGATACAATTTCTGCACAATTTGTGCTAATAGTTTATAAAGGTACATAGGCACCTATGTATCTTTATAAAATAGTCTAAAAATAAGCACCCTGTTATAAAATTACCCATAAGGGGTCTAGAAATGTGTTTGCTATTGAGCAAAGTAACTCTGAAAATTTAAAGGGATGGAACCAAATTTGGCATGGAGGAAAAACTGGTGAAAAGACCTGTAGTGCCTGATATTGAATTATGACAGCTATGCGCCATCTGCACCGAAAACCCCAGATATTCAATGCCAGGGTCATATATGGCCCCGGCATTGAATATCCGGGTTTTTCACACAGCCTCCTAGCTGCAGTAGTTAACCAGGCAGTGCCAATATTGCATGCTGCTCAGTTACCTCCTGCAGCTGAAAAATAGGCAAACTTTTGCTAAGCCTATCTTTTAACCACAGGTCACTAACCGAGCAACATAAAATATCACCACTGCCCAGTTAGTGACTGTTGCTGCCTCCGCTCCTCCACGGAACATCCACGACACGCCCTGATGCCAAGTGGTTAGCATTGGGGCATGTAGGGGAGAAGATCAGGGATATTCAGCGGCACTATTCAGGGCTGTAAATCATGTAAATGTCTTTTGAATGTTGGGTCCATAGAGTTAAAAAATAGGCCATATCAGACTGGGGATTACAGTCTGGGGATTACAGATACAATGAAATACAGCAGTAAGAGACCTGCTCATTTCTACTGCCCCCCCCCCCTCTTTTCTTTTCTCCTGGACACACACATACACTCACATACACGCTCATCACAGACAAATACATGTCAAACACATAAAGACATATACACACATACATACACACATATACACAGAAAACATATACAGATACACACAAATAGATACCCTCCTACCCCATGGAGGTACATTCACACACACCCCTAGAAAAGACAGTCAGACAGGCACACACACACACACATGCTCATCACAGACAAATATACGCACATGACAAACACATAAAGACATATACACACATACACACACACATATACCCTCCTATAGAAAATATACCTCCTAGATGTTGGAACAAACTCCCTCCCAATATCAGAGCAATTAAAGACATCAAACAATTCAAAAAAGCCCTTAAACACCACCTTTTCATCGCACACTTCAAACACCTAAACACCCCTCCCCCTCCCCCATCCTTTTAACCTCATACCTACCCTAACTAACTGTATAGATTTTATATATCTCTAACATGTATTTTCTAGAAATATAAATGATTTCCCTGTTTACTTCCATGTTAATTTTCCTGTTACTTGTAATAGGTCTGTTATATCTGACCAATTGTTGTATTGTTTCAATGTAAACCACACTGATGACAAATAGCGCGGTATATAAGAAAATTAAATAAATAAATAAATAAATACACAAATACACACAAAAAGATACCTCCCTATCACATGGAGACATATTCAGAAACACCCCTAAACACAGACAGTCAGACAGGCACACAGGGCCGGATTTACCTTGAGTGAGGCCCTACGCCAACAAAAATTGTGGGCCCCCAGAAAAGATAAAAACGAGCACGCCGGATCAGCTGCGCGCTGTTGGCCCTGACGTCATAATTAAACTGGGAATCCCAAAAGCCAAACTTGGAATGTACAACACTGTAGAAATAAAACTATACATTAATTTGCTCTTGTACTAAACAAAGTGCAGACGTTTATGATGCACATTTACCAGAGCTGACATATTCCAATTAATAAATTCAAAATAAAGAGATATTTTTCTACCTTTTGTGCATTTTTTTTCAGCTGCAATTGCTCCAGCCACTTTCTTCTGGTTTCTTCGTGTCAGCCCAACTCCAGTCTTAACCCCCCCGGCCCATTTCCAGTCCCAGCCCCCCCCCCCCCATCGGCTCAAGTAAACTTTAATAAAAAAAAATAAAACGCTGGCCGCTGGCGCTGCCGCCAGGGCAGCATGGACTGTCCCGCGGGGCCCCCTCTGCCCGGCTGAGCCCCTCCGTGCCGGCTTTGAGAGGCGCGAAGGGAGAGTGTCTCCCTCGCGTCTCTGTTAAGCCCGCAGGGGCAGATGCCGGCTTTGAGAAAAAAGAAAAAAAGAGAGCATTTCGTCAGCTAGAGGGGCCCATAATACAACTAATGTTGTATTAATGGAATAACACACAATAGTTGCCATTAAGGAGTGGAGGAGTGGCCTAGTGGTTGGGGCAAGGTACTTCAGGCCGGAAGGTCGGGGGTTCAAATCGCACTAGAGGACAGCAACCTTGGGCCGGAAGGACTGGGGTTTCTAGTCCCACAGGTGCTCCTTGTGGTCTTGGGCAAGCCACTTAACCCTCCATAGCCCATGTTCCCTGTAAAATAGTTATCTCCAAGTTATAATGCCCTGTTCAATGTAATTTCAGTTTGTTCAATGTAAACCGCACTGATGCAGAATAGCACGGTATATAAGAGAATGTAATAAAAAAAAAAAATAATAATGCACATGAAATGACAAAATTGTGCATTATTTTACTATAGCGTCTATTAGTTTAAGGAAATTCATGCTACTTAATAATGAGATTCAAATGCAAATCAAATACCACAACTTGTGTTGAACTTTGTAAGCTGCAGTAGTTGTGGAAAAATAATTCCAGCTTTAACCTGGCATCATTTTTCTTCTTAGAGCACAGGGCTCCCAACACATGGCCCGATGTTCTGGAAAGTCTTCTTACAGGGGCCAATGCTAAAGGAATTGGCATGTGTGTGATCTCTCTCCCTTCCAGGAAAAAAACTCACCCCCCAAAGACATCCTACATGGCCCTTATTTATTAGCTCAACCCCTAGCAGTAATATCAATAAACGACTACTAAGCGTCAACTGGCGCTATTTCAAATTCAGATCCTTATGGGGCAGGAATGATTTAAGATCACTCCTGCCCCAGCCACTAGAAACTAGGGAAACTCCAGTAGATCTCAATGAGTCTGTGGGAGTGAGAGACTTGAGTATGCATTCAGAGCAGTGGGGATAGTTTTTTTTTTTTTGGGAGGGGGGGCTTGAGGCTCTTTGCTGTATTGGTTGGTGGGATATTTGAGGGCTTCAGGAGATTTTGCTGAGAGGAGGGGATCTGCACACCAATTTCTTTAGCACCAGCCCCCTTAAGATGCCCTTGGGAGAATTGGGACACCCATTAGCAGCCCGATGCTCCCAGGAAGAAGAATAACCCAGCTTGCAAGTCTGATCAGAAGATTTCTTATTCATTTATTGTAGGAGTTATCACAGGCTAGTGACTCCCACAGTAAACTAAGTAAGGGTAATACTTCCTTCCTAAGTGAAACATGTGAAAAATGAAATAAACTTCCCCACATTCAGCAAAACATCCTCTTCCTTAAAAAATGCCCTGTGCATGCTAGTAATTTGGAATGAGCCATAGAATTATTACAGCAATTACACATCCACCTACTCCCACCCACATAGACAAAAAAAAATTGATTCTAACACAAATAATATAAATTTAGCTCTAAAGGACAATCTTTGATTCTCCAAAGCCTTTACATTTCAAATAAAACATCATCTTCATTACCTGATATGGTGATATTCATGAACAACATTCCTAACGTTTCCTTATTGGCAACCTGAATCGTAGCAGTAGTACAACAAGAATACCACTAGAAGCCTGAAGGGTGCCTTTTTGTTTAATGGAACCACCAGGGCAAGAGTCATTGAGGGTCACTATAGCCCCACAAAAGATATTAGGGATGACCTGGTATGTAACTGGGGGAGGGGGAGCATGGGGGTGGCATGGGGGCTTCTTAACCTTTCTGCTGCTTTTAACACTGTTGATCACCATCTCCTCCTCGATACCTTATTCACATTAGGATTTAGGGACTCTGTTCTGTCCTGGTTTTCTTCTAATCTCTCCCATCACATTTTTAGTGTATATTCTGGTGGATCATCCTCTATTCCCTATCAAACTTCTCTTGGTGTGCCTCAGGGCACTATCTTAGGCCCTCTCCTTTTCTCTCTCTACACCCAGTCCTTTCGCACACTCTCCTCCCATGGCTTTCAGTACCATCTTTATGCTGATGACTCTCAGGTCACTCTCTTCAGGAATCCTGGCCCGTATCTCATCCTGCTTAGCTGACATTGCTGTCTGGACGTCCCGTCCCTGTCTGACATTGAACATGACCAACACCAAGTTCCTTATCTTTCTCCCCCTTCCTTCTTTCTCTATTTCTGTGGATAATACTATGGGGGTTATTTCAGAAGCCCTGTTTATGCTTTGGAAGTCGGAAAACAGGCATAGAGATGGCCAAAGCACAGAGATGTCTACAGAGACATATTAGAAGCCAGGTTGTGGATGTCTCCAGCATAAGGACATCCAAGTCTGAATGTGGTTATTGTGGAGGCATGTCTGGGGAATTCCCTGGACATCACTTCCTGATCTCAGAAACATTCTTGGAAGTTTGGAGTCACGTCTAAGTTTAGGCCTACTCAAGGCACGAATAAGCATCAGGAAAGTGCTTAGTCGTTTTGGCTGAAAAAACTTGCAGGTGGTGTAGAGAAGCTAGCACCATCACAATGATGACAGCAGTAGGATTTGAACTCTGGCTTCCCTGGTCCTTAGCTCATTCCTGTAACCATTAGGCTATTTCTAGATGTTTAGGTTCTGGAAAACTATTCTGCAGATGTCTATGTAGATGCCCCCTGCAGCATCCATATCAGGCACACCCATGTTTATGAAATTGTGTTTGCAGCTGGACGTGTCCACTTTTTTGAACAGACTTTCTGGCTTAGAAGTCCCAGATTGCACTTGGATGTCCTTTCTAAAATGTTCCTCCACATTCCTCCCTGTTTCTTTAGCTCACAACCTTGGTGGTCATCTTTGATGCTACTCTCTCTTTCTCTGCTCATATCCAATAGATAGCTAAAAATAGATGTTTCTTTCTCTACAGCATCACTGAAATCCATCCCTTCCTTTCTGAACAATCTATTAAGACTCTTATTCACTCTCTAGTAACTTCCTGTCTAAACTGTTGCAACCGGAAACAGAAAGAACATCTCTCCTGCAGTAGTGAAGCACAAACAAAAGGGAGCAGGCAGAGCCCCACCACTGGAAGACAGAGCTTTCATTTGTAGTCGCAAGGGTCAGCCCTACACGTGTTTCAGCAGAAGCCACCGAATCAACACTGAATCAATTGACCAAGTGATTTCACTGAAGTTTGTCTTTTGTTTTAAACACATTGGATAACTGTCTTTCATGGTATTTAATTCTTTTCCTTCTGTTTATATATGGTTCACTTCTTAATGACGCCTTATAAATACCCCTTCTCCTCCGGTTTGACTTTCTGAGCCTTGCATTGCATTTTGGGATTGCTGAATAATTGCCCTACGTCATTGGTTGAGTTTACTGCTGAGACATTATAAGCCCGTGTCTATGCTTAACTTCCATCATTTGCTGTTCAAGTTTTATTCCAGTGTTCTAGTGGTGCACTATCTAATTGATCCAGTGTTGATTCGGTGGTCACAGTCCCATGAAGAAGGCTTCTGCCAAAACATGTGTAGGGCTAACCCTTGCAACTACAAATAAAAGTACTGTCTACCAGTAGTGTGGCTCTGCCAGCATGGTTTAAAGGTGAGGTCAGAGAGGCTGTTGTTGCCAAAAAAGCATCTTTCAGGAAATGGAAAAAAGAGCCAAATGCCGAAAACTGGATACAGCACAAGCACTGGCAAGTTAATGCAAGATATTGATAAGGCAGGCAAAGAGAGAATTTGAGAAGAAACTTGCTGTGGAAGCAAAAACGCATAATAAAGACTTTTTCAAGTACATTCATAGTAAAAAAACCTGTGAGTCAGTAAGACCATTAGATGATAGAGGGGTAAAAGGGGCAGTAAGAGGGGACAAGGCTATAGCAGAGAGACTGAATGACTTCTTTGCTTTTGTCTTTACTGAGGAAGATGTAGGGATGTTACCCATGACTGAAGTGGTATTTAAAAGTGATACTGCAGAAGAATTTAAAGAAATATCGCTACACCGGGAAGATGTATTACAACTATTTGATAAACTGAAGAGTAGCAACTCACCTGGACCGGATGGTATACATCCAAGGGTGTTGAAAGAACTGAAATATGAGATTGCAGATCTGCTATTAGTAATCTGTGAACTATCATTAAAATCATCTGTAATGCCCGAAGATTGGAAGATCGCCAATGTAACGCCAATTTTTAAGAAGGGTTCCAGAGGTGATCCAGGGAACTATAGACCAGTGAGCCTGACATCAGTACCGGGAAAAATGGTAGAAACCATCATAAAGAACAAAATTACTCAGCATGTAGATAGTCATGGCCTAATGGGAGACAGCCACCATGGCTTTAGACAAGGAAAATCTTGTCTTACTAATCTGTTATGTTTTTTTGAAGGTGTTAATAAACAGGTAGACAAAGGTGAGTCAGTTGATATAGTGTATCTGGACTTTCAGAAAGCCTTTGACAAGGTCCCTCATCAGAGACTTTTGGCAAAACTAAAAAGTCATGGGATAGGAGGCAGTGTATTATTGTGGATCAGAAACTGGTTAAAAGATAGAAAACAGAGGTTAGGGCAAAATGGCCAATTTTCCCAATGGAAAAAGGTGAATATTGGAGTACCCTAGGGATCTGTGCTGGGTATGCTGCTTTTTGACATATTCATAAATGACCTGGAAAAGGGAATAACGAATGAGGTTATCAAATTTGCAGATAACACAAAACTATTTAAAGATGTTAAAACCCAAGAGGATTGAGGAAAACTGCAAAAGGATCTTGATAAATTGGAAGACTGGGCATCCAAATGGCAGATGAAATTTAATGTGGACAAGTGCAAAGTTATGTACCTAGGAAAGAACAACCCAAACTATGGTTACACGATGCAAGGTTCCACATTGGGAACCACCACCAGGAAAAAGATTTAGGCGTCATTGTGGATAACATGTTAAAACCCTCCGCCCAGTGTGCAGGGGCGGCCAAGAGAGCAAATAGAATGCTAGGAATCATAAAGAAAGGAATGGAAAATAAAACAAAGGATATTATAATGCCTCTGTTTCGTTCCATGGTGCGACTGCACCTTGAATATTGTGTTCAATTCTGGTCGCCGTATCTTAAAAAGGATATAGCTTTATTAGAAAAGGTACAGAGAAGAGCCACCAAAATGGTAAAGGGGATGGAAGGTTACTCTTATGAAGAGAGGCTAAAAAAGTTACGGCTCTTCAGCCTGGAAAAGAGACGGCTGAGAAGAGATATGATAGAGCTCTATAAATTAATGAATGGAGTGAAACGGGTAAATGTAGATCGATTTTTTACGTTATCAGAATATAGAAAGACTAGGGGACATGAAATGAAGCTACAGGGTAAATAAGAGAAAATATTTTTTCACTCAACGTGTAATTAAACTCTGGAATTTGTTACTGGAGGGTGTAGTAAAGGCTGTTAGTGTAGTTGGGTTTGAAAAAGGGTTGGACAAGTTCCTGGAGGAAAGGTCCATAAACCATTATTAAAAAGGGACCCAGGATATCAATGCTTGACCCAATACAAGCATTGTGGAACCTGTGTCTTTTGGGGAAATTGCTACCTACGTATGGCCTTGATTGGCCACTGCTGGAAACAGGATACTGGGCTTGATGAACCTTGTTCTGACCCAGTATGACATATCTTATGTTCTTATGCCTGCTCCCTTTTGTTTGTAGACTATTGCAACCTACTGCTTTCTAGTTTCCCTCTGGATCATCTCTCTCCCCTTCAATCTATTCAAAATTCAACTGCATGGCTAATCTTCTGCCAGTGTTGCTATGCTTACACAGTCCCTCTTCTCAAGTCAACTTCAGTGGCTCCCTATCTGTTTCCACATTCAGTTCAAACGTCTGCTACTGGCCTGTAAGTGCATTCATTCTGCAGCTCCTCACTGCCTTTCCTCTCATCTCTCTCCACATCCCTCCTCAGGAACTTCGCTCTTCTGGCAGATCCCTTTTATCTTTGCCCTTGTCTGCCATTGCCAACTCCAGACTGCATTCATTCCATCTTGCTGCTCCATATGCCTGGAACAAACTACCCAAGTCAGTACATCAGGCTGCCCTATTCAGATCCAAGCTAAAAATCAACCTCTTCATGGTTGCTTTTGGATCTTGATCCCCTTATTCTTCTGTTCACCAACTATGTGGATTTTTAACATTCTCCTAGATTTACCCTTGTCCTCAGTTGTGTTCTCTGTCTTAAACAGATTGTAAGCTCTGACGATCAGGGACTGTCTCTTAGAGTGCTGTGTATGCCTTGTAGCACATACAAATGATAAAGAGTAGGAGGAGGAGAAGGAAGAGAAGTTGGGGAGCTAGTGCCACTTTAATTTATTTTAAAAAGGATTGGGGGTAGTGGTAGGGAACCAGTTATTTTAACCGATCTTGGACAGTATCCCTGGGAGCATGAGCTCTCCTGCTTATTTATTTATTTAACACGATTTTTATACCACCTTATTGTACAGTCAAAGCGTTAGTGGTCCGATGCTCTCAAAAGAAAGTTAAAAACCATCTGTTGATTATGTTAACTTTCAGTGAATAGCATAGCTTGTGAGGTTTAACACAAGCTATGCTATTCGTTTTGCATAATGATGAGCTGCTTGGCAGACATTTTTGTGCTTCACAGCTCATTATTTTTGAAAATGTGTTGTAAAACCTTCTGCATTAAGCGATGTTATTGGCAAACAACACATATTACTGCCAGTTGACACCTGTTAATTGTAAATAGTGGTCATTATTGCCATAATGGAGCTTAATATAGAGGGGGCCTAATTTGCACTGCAGCCCCTAGATCATAGCAATCTAGTAACATAGCAAATGATAGCAGATAAAGACAAACTCATCCATTCAAGCTTTTTCTATAGTTTTTCTACCACTTGGGTAGATGAACATACACATTCTTCTTGTTTAAATCAACACCAGATGCTTCCTCATATGCCCACTGAACCAATATTGTTCCCTCTCTATATTTCTTATCATATAGGGAACAATATTGGCTTTTCTACCTACAAAATGAAAAACTGCTTGGTTTGAATGACAACATAGAATGGAATATTTTTTATTTAATGCACTGTGATCAATGAACTTTGGCGGAATCTCCCACTTATGTCAGCATAGCATTTGGGCGTCAAGTTCTTATCAAACTTTTAATACTGCATTGCCTTCCTTAGTCACCATTGTTTCTTCTACAAAAATAGCACCAAACCCCTGATGCAGTGATACAAGACCTGTGGGTAGGTCGGGTGAAAGGAGGTGTTTTTGAATGTATGGCTTAGTAGCTAGATTCAAGATAGGCTCTCTAGCCAAATAAGTGGAGTGGAGGAGTGGAGGAGTGGCCTAGTGGTTGGGGCAAGGTACTTCAGGCCGGAAGGTCGGGGGTGAAATTCCACTAGAGGACAGCAACCTTGGGCCGGAAGGACTGGGGTTTCTAGTCCCACAGGTGCTCCTTGTGGTCTTGGGCAAGCCACTTAACCCTCCATAGCCCATGTTCCCTGTAAAATAGTTATCTCCAAGTTATAATGCCCTGTTCAATGTAATTTCAGTTTGTTTAATGTAAACCACACTAATGCAGAATAACACGGTTTATAAGAGAATATAATAAATAAAAATAAGTGTGATTTTATATTCCAGTGCAGCTGTGGTGATCAAATGCAGTGACATTCATTGATGTTGAAGCCATTCGCATGAAATGATGTCAGCATGACTGAAAAAACATAATGTGTTATCATCGTGATGTGTCCTTAAGGAAAATTGGAAGAGAAAGCCCCATTTTGTGCTATTTTGTGATATTTTTTGATTAAAATTGTTAGTTGTGGATTAAAATACATTAACTTGCAAGCATGGGTGAGTATAATAGGAACTGATGATGAGTTGGGAAGCGATTGGTGAAACACACAAAATATTACAGAGAGTTTCATGAGGCTCCATTCTGATGGTTCGTCACACTCTTATCATTTTTGTTGACGTGTGAAAATACATCTACCTTTTTCAAGAGGGTTCCTCTTGTGAGTATAGGTAGTAGAGAAGGTATTTTGTTGTGAGCTTGGATTGTTAGTTGACTTTTTCTGAGCCACCCCTCATCCTCTTTTTTACCTTTGTGGATGCCCTAGACTTGCCATTGTGTGACTTTCAATCTTCTTATATGCCATACCAGTTTGTCACCACTCTTCTGGCTATGTTTTTCTTTCTGACCGCTCCTCATCCTACTCCTGTTTTGCACCTTTGTGGGGGCCTTTGGCTTGTTTTTAAATGCCACTTTGGGTGTTTGCTACCCACTTTGGCATGCAACTCATAGCAACTCAAATCCAGGAGAAAATGAACCTTGCACAGCAGGAGGGCACTACCATCCTACTACCATCAACAAGCCTTGAGCACTAACTTTGAAGTTTTTTTTTTTTTTCAATTTCCATTGCTGCACTTCTTTGAAGTTTCCAGCAGGAAAGTATGGCTACTGTTTTACCCTTGACTGAAGAATGGTAATTTTTTCAGGAGGGATGAGCATGGAATGCTGATGGAGGGAGACCTGCCTAGTCAGCCTGATAGCTGAATCAACCCATCCTATCATGGGGTGACAGACTGCCCTCACGTTCACTGTCTTCCATTACTGTAGTTGTCAAGTCATTGACCAACAAACCCTTAGATTGTTCTGAATGACTGGAGTGCACACCATGAATATTTCTTTCACTTCAGGGGGCTCATTCTCTGAATTTAAGGTTCCTATGATGGGATCAAATTCCTTAGTGCCAGGAGCACAGCTTAGCTGAACTCACCCGACTTCTGTGACCTAGGCTCATAGTGCCTTTTCTGCTGTTGTGTTGGCTCTCCTCTACTGTTTAAGACCTTCCAGCCAATTCAGGTGCTGTGTGATGCTGTACATGTCCTCCTTGAATAACTTAGAGCTTTCCAGCCAATTTGAGTGCTGTGCTATGCCTGTACTCTTGCTATAATTTAGGGTCTTCCAGACAATCTGGTTGCTATGTTGTGCTCATCCTGCAGGCATAACTTAGGATATTCCGGAAAATCTAGGTGCTCTGTTGTGCTGTGGTTGTCCTCCCATACAAAAGTATTTCTCCCTCCAATCGTCTCTAAGACTAAGATATTTTCTATGGTTGAAACCTCTTATGTTTATATAAACCGTTTCTTTAAACTACTGAGTTTCTATGATTTTTTTCCTTTTTTTAAATTATTATAAGGTTAATATGAACTCGGGGTCTCAGACTTCCGTTGGCACTACTTTTTAGACTATGTCCTCATGTAGTGTGCCGATCTTACATCAATGACCACCTTCTTCAGAATAAATTTAAATACTTTTAGATTTTATCTTCAGAAATTCAGAAGAGTGCTTATCTTAATATTCTTCAGTTTTCCCCAACGCCCCGTTCTGGCGCCATGCTTGCGTTTCACCACAGTGAGTTTCTTCAGGGAGTTCTTTATACTGAAGCACTGTCAATAAAACAATTGCATTACAACTCTTATCATCATGCCTTTGTTTCGATAAGTAAACCACAGCTATCCATGTAATATTTTTATGACGTACCTTTGTTGCAAATGCCGCTAGTTAATTCCTTGCTGCTTAGCGTGTTACCTTGAGCCTGCCGGCTTCTAAAAAATGCCGCGCATGCGGGTTGGTGTATTTCACAACTTTTAAATGCTCATCTAGTGCATTTCGATTGATATTACGTCACAATATCAGTGACCCTCCCATTTGTTGCTTTCCAAACGTTGGTTATTTATATGCATGCTCCCCAATCAATTGTGCCATTCAAGCCAACTGGGATAACAGATTGCAACATATAAATCCATTTCTGTTCACATATTAACAGAGTTTGTTCTTTAGATTTTCCATCTCTTCCCATATTAATCATGTCTATACAAAAGCAATGTAATTCTTCAAATTTATGGTTTTTTTTCCAAACAATGCGCTACTATCGGAGCTTCCTGCACTTTACATCGTAATCTGCTACGATGTTCATTCATTCTAATTTTTTAAAGGATCTTATGGTTTTTCCGATGTATATCAAACCACACAGACATTTAATAGAAACATAGAAACATAGAAATATGACGACAGAAAAAGACCACATGGCCTATCTAGTCTGTCTTTCCATAAACAACTACAACAGTCCCCTTTTTACCTTTAGAGATCCTCTGTGTTTGTCCCATGCTTTTTTGAATTCACTTACTGTCCTTATCTCTACCACCTCCACTGGGAGACTATTCCACGGATCCACTACTCTTTCCGTAAAGAAATATTTCCGCATATCACTCCTGAATCTATCTCCCTTCACCTTCATCCCATGTCCCCTCGTAGCAGAACTTGCTTTCAATTGAAAGAGGCCCTCTCCCTGAACATTTATGCCACGGAGGTTTTTAAACATCTCAATCATATCACCTCTATCCCGCCTTTCCTCTAAGGTGTACATATTAAGATCCTTAAGTCTGTCCTCATATGCTTTATAATGAAGACCACTAATCATTTTAGTAGCCATCCTCTGCACCGACTCCATCCTGTTCACATCCTTTTGAAGGTGCGGTCTCCAGAATTGCACACTATACTCCAAATGAGGTCGCACCAAAGACTTATACAGAGGCATTATCACCTCCTTTTTTCTGCTAGCCATTCCGCTCTGTATGCACCCAATCATCCTTCTAGCTTTTGCCATCGCCTTTTCTACCTGTTTAGCTACTTTAAGATCATCAGACACAACCACGCCTAGGTCCCGCTCTTCTTTAGTGGACAAAAGTACTTCACCCCCTATACTATATTGCTCCCTTGGATTGCTGCAGCCCAAATGCATGACCTTACATTTTTTAACATTAAATCCCAGCTGCCAAATTCTAGACCATTCTTCAAGCTTAGCTAGATCCCTCCTCATGTTATCTACCCCTTCCTGGGTGTCTACTCTATTGCAGATTTTGGTATCATCCGCAAAGAGGCAAACTTTACCTGAAAGCCCTTCAGCTATATCACTAACAAAGATGTTAAAAAGAATCGGACCAAGGACAGATCCCTGGGGCACACCACTGATAGCATCCTTCTCCTCAGAGTGAGCTCCATTTACTTGTACTCTCTGTCGCCTCCCACCCAACCAATTTCTAACCCAAGCAGTAACTTTAGGGTCCAACCCTAGGGTGCTCAGTTTGTTTACAAGTCGCCTGTGAGGAACAGTGTCAACAGCTTTACTGAAGTCTATATACACCACATCTAGGGCTCTCCCTCAGTCCAACTCCCTGGTCACCCAGTCAAAGAAATCAATCAGATTTGTCTGACAAGACCTGCCTTTGGTGAATCCATGCTGCCTCGGATCCTGTAATCCGCTGGACTCCAGAAACCTCACTATTTTCTCTTTCAGCAGTGTTTCCAATAATTTACTCACCACCAAAGTTAAACTAACGGCCTGTAGTTTTCAACCACATCCTTACTTCCGCTTTTGTGTAAAGGCACCACATGAGCCTCTCTCCAGTCCTTTGGCACCACTCCCGACTCCAACGAGGCATTGAAAAGGTCAGTCAGTGGAGCTGCTAGAACGTCCCCAAGTTCCCTCAGAATTCTTGGGTGTATCCCATCCGGTCCCACCGCTTTGTCTACTTTAAGTTGAGATAGTTTCTCACGAACACAGTCTTTTGAAAATTGTTCAAGATGTCCTTTGCTTCTGTTCCTATTTGTGGGTGTTTTCTGAGGTCCTGCTCTTGGTTCTTCATCTGTGAACACAGAACAAAAATATTTGTTAAGCAATTCCGCTTTATCCTTATCAGCTTCTACATATTCCTCCCCTGCAACCTTGAGTCTGACAATACCACTCTTGCCCTTCCTCTTCTCACTAATATATCTGAAAAATGTCTTATGCCCCCATTTTATTGCATTGGCTATTTCCAACTCCTTTTGAATCTTTGCCTTCTTGACTACTTTGCTAGCTTCTCTAAGTTTTTCCAAATACAGATGCCTGTCTTCCTCTCTCTGTGATCTCTTGTATTTCATGAAGGCCTCCCTCTTTTTCTTCACTTTTTCAGCTACTTCTTTCGAAAACCATAGCGGTCTCTTTTTCCTTTTACCTATATTTACCATTTTAACAAAAAGGTTGGTTGCCCTTAAAATATCCCCTTTCAGTTTTGCCCACTGTTTTTCTACATCCCTCAGCTGTTCCCATCCAACTAACGACTCCCTGAGGTATTGGCCCATCTTCGCAAAGTTAGTTTTCCTAAAGTCTAAGATCCTCGCCTTTGAATGGATTCTAACAGCCCTAGTCCTAATACTGAACCACACCATCTGGTGATCACTGAATGCAAAATGATCTCCCACTACAACATCAGAAACACTTTCACCATTGGTAAGCACCAAGTCCAGTATGGCCCCTTCACGTGTGGGGTCTGTTACCAATTGCCTGAATAGTTTTCCCTGTAGAGAATCCAGGATCTCCTTACTTCTAGATGATACTTGTCACCCACCTACTCACTCTTATAGGTGGATGCCTAGGGAGCTTCAGTGGGGCCTCTTCTTAATGTAGCCAGGACTTTACAATGTCCCCTGGGATCTGTAGTCCCACTAGCTAATCAAAAAGGTAGTTGCGAACGAGTAGCCAGGCTTTTTCAAAGAGGTATTTTATTTCCCTTCCGGGTGAACTTTTGCACATAAGAATCAAAAGAAATAAACCATATTTTTCTGGTACAAATGAAAAATGAACTACTGTTAACAAAAAGGTGCTTATCTTCAGCCAATCCAAAAAGGTAAGACAGTCCTTGTACTTTACACAAGTGAGTTCTTCACAATCCGTTTCCCTAAACAGATTTCTGTTTTAAACAAATCAGTATAGAGAGGAAATGTTATCTGAGAACATTAGTGCACACTCCATTTGGAACTCCTCAGGACTTTCCCCACAAAAGTCACATTCCATGTCCTCATAGTTTTCCCCGTAGCTATCTTCAGAATGTTTATAAATCATATCATTGTTGCAAAAACCCTCCTCTCCTTTCCAAAGGCTTCTCTCCCACTCTCTATCAGGGTGAATTGGAAGGTTACCGTATATAGTGGAATTTTCCTCCAGAGGGCCACACACTCCTAGCTGTGTGTATGGGAAACTCTCCCTTTCAAAGTTCCCTCTATTATAGGGAATTGGCCTGACCTCTGGCTCAGTTCCCTCGGAGCTTTCCGAGCATGGAAACTTAGCGTGGCTTTTCCCCCAGGCAAGCCTTCTACTCCCTTTTACAGTATGCTTCTCTTTGGGCAGGTAAGTATACCTTTGATAATAGTTACTGCCCTCCCGGTACCTGTTCTCAGGGAGCCTTCCTCTCACAGGTTCTTTCCGTCTGCCTGTTTGAACACCTCCGTGGAACCAACCACCTGGTTCTTGTTCAGTGCTGCCCAGCACCCTGTAACCAGCCTCTGGTATTCTCTCAGCTATCTCGTGTGGAACATTGCTTGCACCTCCGTGGAAAGTTTTTCCTTTAGTTTCCAAAACAGCTCTGGCAAACTCTTGCTTAGCTCCTCTAAGCTCCTGGTTAGCTCTCTTCCTGGAATCCTGGTTAGCCCTCCTAGGATCCTGGTTAGCTCCCTTACTGACAAACTCTGAGTGAGTTTTATCTGCGTCACTCCTAGTGTTCCGGTGAGCCTGCCCTGCCCTCAGCTGCCTCTCATCAGCTAATATGCTATGATGTAATCCCCTACTAGGGCGTGCTCCTACACCTGGTGCTTTTGTTTTTGCTGGTTGCTCATAGCAACCCTGATCCATATGCTCTGAGCTGTCACTTTTAGACCTGCTCAGCTCTGTTTTTCCTATTTCCATAGGCAGATTCTGATCTACCCCATGACAGATCCCCCCCCCCTTAAAATATTACGGGCTGCTGAGCCTCTCAGACAGCACGTAATTTCTTTGCGGGACCTATCTCGCTGCTCTATGGTGACCAGACTGGCAGTGGCTGACCTGTCCTTCCACAGCTTCAGTACGTTCAGGTGATAAACCTGTTGGCGCCCTCTTTCGTTTTCCACCCGATAAGACACAGGGCCAACCTTCCCCACCACTGTACCAGGGCCCTTCCACCTGGACTCAAACTTGGGTCCCGGGTCTGATACCTGAATGAGTACCTTATCTCCTATGTTCAGCTGCCTAGGTCTCGTGCCCCTGTCATAATAATATTTTTGTCTTTGCTTACTGGCCTGTAAGTTTTTTATAGAGGCTCTGGATGTCCTCTCCAGGCGTTGCCTTAAATCTTTTAAAAACTGAGGTACTCCAACCTCTTGCACATCCAGCTCGACCCACTGCTCCTGTAGGATGTCCAACACTCCTCTTGGAGCGCGGCCGAACAGCAGTACGTAGGGGGATGCCCCCAAAGGACGCCTGTATGCGTTCCCTACACGCATATAGAGTGAATGGGAGTAGCGTGTCCCATTCAGACATTTCTCCCTTTTTCAAACCCCTCCGTAGCAACTGTTTAATGGACTGGTTCATTCGCTCCACGAGTCCATTAGACTGCGGATGGTATGCCGATGTCCGTACGTGTCTGATGCCAAAGGCTTCCCAGACCATGGCTAAATGTTTGGACAGGAAATTGCTACCCTGGTCTGTTAAAACTTCTCTAGGGAAACCTATTTCACAGAAAAGTTTTATAAGTTCTAGGCCTATTATTCTGGCAGAGGTGTTCCTCAATGGGATAGCCCAAGGGAAACGCGTGGCATGGTCGACTATGGCCAGGATATATTTAAAACCCCTCGGTGTTTTTACTAAAGGTCCTATAATATCAACCCCTATTCGGCTTATGGGGGCTGCTATAGTGGGTGTAGGCACCATGGGCACTGCCTTGGGTTTTATAGCCGTCACCCTCTGGCAATCAGGACATGACTCACAATATTGCCGGGTCTCTTTAAAAACCCCTGGCCAATAAAACCTAGCTAAAATCTGGTCAAGCGTACCCTGGATCCCCTTGTGACTACCTACTGGGTGGTCATGTGCCAATCGCAATACTGTAGCCTTAAAAGTCGTTGGCACAACTAGCTGCTTCCTTACGGCATCATTATGTGGGTTTATACTTTCCCTATATAATAGTTCATTTTCCAAGAAAAACCTAGGTAAGGTAGGTCGGGTTTCCCGAGCCCACTCAAACGCCCTTTTAAGAGCTGGGTCAGCTCTCTGCTCCATGGGGAACGAGGGAAACTTCTTGACTACCTCTGCAGGCACCCAGGGCAATCCTATACCGGCCTCTAAGTCGGCCCTCCCTCGGGTCCAACAATACCTCTCCCGACGTTTCTTGGACTTGTCCTTTTTAGCTTCTTTAACCGGTGCATGTATCAAATCCTCATGTACAGGAAGAGTGTCTATCTCTTCCTCCTCTAGCTCCTCCCCTTGGGATCCTTCCTCCCCTTGGGATCCTTCCTCCCCCTCAGGCTCATCTGTGCTTCCTGTGGCCACTTCTCCCATCCCGGAGGTTCCAGCTTGAGACCAGGTGTACACTAAGCCCATTCGTGTGCCTAAGTCCCTTCCCAGCCCTTCATAAAAGGGAGGCCAGTCCTTACCCAGGACAACATCTTCTGGCAGTTTGGGGATCACAGCTACTTTTACTTCCCCAGTGGTGCTAAATCCTTGCACAGATACTTTATGTAGGGGATATTGAACATATGCGCCGTGCACGCACCTAATACGTACTTGGCCTTCTGCTTGACTCGGGGGTGACGAACGGTGCTTCTCAATGGCTTCCCAGAGCTCTCGTGAAACCAGGCTCTGGTCAGCCCCCGAGTCAAGTAGTGCCAGTGCATCCATACCTTCTACCTTGACTGGTAGGAAAAACCCATCCTGGTTTGGTTCTTCAGTTCCTGACACCAGAACTGTTCTTTCCGGGCAGCTTCTCTGAAAATGTCCGGCCTTCCCACAGGTGAAACATTTCCCTTTGGGTACATGCAAAACATTAACATTCTCAGAGTTATTAATAGTAGACATTTTAGCATTTAACCTGTTACCTTTCCTGCTAAAATTTTCCATGCCAGCTGCTCGCCACAGACCTACCCCCGAGGTGTCAGTCATCTCTGCTGCGAAAAACCTCTCAGCAAGAGTGGCTGCCTCATCGGTGGTTTGACAATGCTGGAGCGTCAGAAATGTTTTTACCTCACTGGGAACAGCTTGCATGTACTGCTCTAAAACAATTCTGTCTATAATTGTTTCCAGTGTGCTTCCTTCCGGATTTAACCATTTTCCGGCCAAACTTTTCAGTCTTTGAGACAGGGCCTTAGGGGTCTCCTGAGGCTTTATCCTTGCCTCCCTAAACATTCTATGGTAATGCATAGGAGTCAGCCCTAGTCTGTCTTTGACTGCTTTTTTGATTTCTGCATAATCAGATGCCAGGCTAGCCGGCATGGCTTTATATGCAGAAAGAGCCTCGCCAGATAGTGATATGGCAAACCTAGTTGCCCATTGCTCCTCTGGCCATTTCAAAACTGCGGCTATATGCTCAAAAGCGTCTATATAATCGTCCAGATTATCATGCGGCTTTAATTGTCCTAATGACAAAGCACCATAAGGGCTCAGTCCTGCTCCCTGGACTATGGAGGGGATGTCTGCTCTGGCATCCACTGGCTTCTTCAAAAGTGCCTCCATGGTGTCCATCAGCGGCTTTTGCTGCTCCCTCATAGTCAGGGCGGTCTGCTCCTGCAGATACCGGACCAGCTCAATTCGTTTGTCCCACTGTGCCTGCATCCAGCACATAACGTCCTGCGGCTCCATCTTCAGCATCGACGTCCCTGTGGAGAGAGAAAGACAGAAAAAACCCCCACCAAGTGCGGTACTGCGACTTTTCTCTTTCCTCCGCCTATTTCTCCCAGAAGTGCCCACCAGCGCCCCATTTCTCACACTTGTCCTGCCCCAGTTATGCCCAGGTACCCTTTACCTGAGGCTTCATGCAGGATTCAGCCTGTGAGAAAGCTTTGCTGGGTCATCAGCACCTGGCAACGAGAATCTTCCACGACGGCTCTCCTCAGTCTGGATACAGTCCTTTCCAGTAGACAAGTAGTTCTTGTAGCTGTCTTTTTAATCCTTAGGCAAAAATCCAAAGAACTACGCCATTTGTCACCCACCTACTCACTCTTATAGGTGGACGCCTAGGGAGCTTCAGTGGGGCCTCTTCTTAATGTAGCCGGGACTTTACAATGCCCCCTGGGATCTGTAGTCCCACTAGCTAATCAAAAAGGTAGTTGCGAACGAATAGCCAGGCTTTTTCAAAGAGGTATTTTATTTCCCTTCCGGGTGAACTTTTGCACATAAGAATCAAAAGAAATAAACCATATTTTTCTGGTACAAATGAAAAATGAACTACTGTTAACAAAAAGGTGCTTATCTTCAGCCAATCCAAAAAGGTAAGACAGTCCTTGTACTTTAAACAAGTGAGTTCTTCACAATCCGTTTCCCTAAACGGATTTCTGTTTTAAAGAAATCAGCATAGAGAGGAAATGTTATCTGAGAACATTAGTGCACACTCCATTTGGAACTCCTCAGGACTTTCCCCACAAAAGTCACATTCCATGTCCTCATAGTTTTCCCCATAGCTATCTTCAGAATGTTTGTAAATCATATCATTGTTGCAAAAACCCTCCTCTCCTTTCCAAAGGCTTCTCTCCCCCTCTCTATCAGGGTGAATTGGAAGGTTACCGTATATAGTGGAGTTTTCCTCCAGAGGGCCACACACTCCTAGCTGTGTGTATGGGAAATTCTCCCTTTCAAAGTTCCCTCTATTATAGGGAATTGGCCTGACCTCTGGCTCAGTTCCCTCGGAGCTTTCTGAGCATGGAAACTTAGCGTGACTTTTTCCCCAGGCAAGCCTTCTACTCCCTTCTACAGTATGCTTCTCTTTGGGCAGGTAAGTATCCCTTTGATAATAGTTACTGCCCTCCCGGTACCTGTTCTCAGGGAGCCTTCCTCTCACAGGTTCTTTCCGTCTGCCTGTTTGAACACCTCCATGGCACCAACCACCTGGTTCTTGTTCAGTGCTGCCCAGCACCCTGTAACCAGTCTCTGGTATTCTCTCAGCTATCTCCTGTGGAACACTGCTTGCACCTCCGTGGGAAGTTTTTCCTTTAGTTTCCAAAACAGCTCTGGCAAACTCTTGCTTAGCTCCTCTAAGCTCCTGGTTAGCTCTCTTCCTGGAATCCTGGTTAGCCCTCCTAGGATCCTGGTTAGCTCCCTTACTGACAAACTCTGAGTGAGTTTTATCTGCGTCACTCCTAGTGTTCCAGTGAGCCTGCCCTGCCCTCAGCTGCCTCTCATCAGCTAATATGCTATGATGTAATCCCCTACTAGGGCGTGCTCCTACACCTGGTGCTTTTGTTTTTGCTGGTTGCTCATAGCAACCCTGATCCATGTGCTCTGAGCTGTCACTTTTAGACCTGCTCAGCTCTGTTTTTCCTATTTCCATAGGCAGATTCTGATCTACCCCATGACATACTGCAGCAGGAATGTGCCAATCAACATCTGGCATATTGAAATCTCCTATCAGTAGAACTTCCCTTTTCCTAGCAATGCTGTGCATGTCTTCAATTAACTCTCTGTCCACCTCTTCCTCTTGTGAGGGAGGTCTGTATAACACACCAATGTAAATAGATTTCTCTTTCCCTCTTTCTAGTTTAACCCACAATGCCTCCCCTCTCCCTTTTAAGCTCTGTAATTCCAAAGCTTTAATAGTAGTTTTTACATATAGTGCCACTCCTCCTCCCCTACTTCCTACCCTGTCCTTTCTGAATAAAGTATAGCCAGGTATAGTTACATCCCAATCATGGTTTTCTGTGAACCATGTTTCTGTAACTGCCACTAAATCCAAGTCAGCCACTCCCACCAAAGCTTCAACATCAGGGATCTTATTTCCCATGCTACAGGCATTTATACGCACTGCTTTCCATATGTTACCCCTGTTACCCATTTCCATAAAGTTATTTAATGTATCACCTACCGGGGGGCTTTCACTTACCTGGGGCTTTCTTCACCCATCCCCAACGAATCTAGTTTAAAGCCCTCTTCAGTAGATTAGCCAGTCTACTACTGAAGACGCGTTGACCTTTCTTGGACAGATGGATGCCATCTCTGCTCTGCAACCCTTGGAACAGTATCCCATGGTCTAGGAAACCAAAACGCTCTTGATGACACCATCCACGCAGCCATGCATTCATCTCCAGGATGGGAGCCTCTCTGCCTTGGCCTTTACCCTCAACAGGGAGGATTGAAGAGAACACCACCTGTGCACCTAACTGCTTCAGCCTCTATCCCAGAGCCATGAAGTCACTTTTGATACATTCCGAGGTATACCTGGCACTATCATTTGTTCCAACATGGATTAGCAACATTGGGTAATAGTCAGTGGGCTTGATGAGTCTCGGCAAACTCTCCGTAGCATCTTGGATTTTGGCACCAGGCAGACAGCATACCTCTCTGGACATCAAGTCTGGTTGGCATATGGAGTAGACCACGAAGCAGGAATTGCATGAGGTCCTCCTCCTTAGCTTATACATTACTCCATGATATTTGAAATCGGTAATTTCTTCAGATATCTGACAAATATTACAGTCCCCGCACTTTCTGTGCCCTATTACATTTTCCTCTGATGGGTCTGAAGATAAAATCTAGAAGTATTTAAATTTATTCTGAACAAGGTGGTCATTGATGTAAGATCGGCACACTACATGAGGACATAGTCTAGAAAGTAGTGCCAACGGAAGTCTGAGGCCCCGAGTTCATATTAACCTTATAATAATTAAAAAAAAAGGAAAATAATTCATTGAAACTCAGTAGTTTAAAGAAACGGTTTACATAAACATAAGAGTTTTCAACCATAGAAAATATCTTAGTCTTAGAGACGACTGGAGGGAGAAATACTTTTGTATGATAGTTTCAACCCTCTATCATTTAGAGTGGTTGTCCTCCTGGCATAATTTAGGGCCTTTCTGTCAATCTAGGTGCTGGGCTGATCCCCCTGGCATAATTTAGGGTGTTCCAGCCAATACAGAGGATGTGTTGCTTATGTTTGTCCTCATGTCATAATTTAAGGCCTTTATGCCAATTTGGGCACTGTGCTGGTCTCCTTGTCATTTTTATTCTGCTTAAAATGTTTTGGTGTGTTTGCAACAATTGAGGTGCTGTTTGTCCTCTTCTACTATCAGAGGTTTCCGCTTTGCTCTTTGTACTGCTCTGTCCTTCTGATGGTAGTTTCTGATATTCATCCTGCCACTGTACAATATGTACTCTTTGCCCCTTTTCTGGTGTCTGCCATCAAATTTGAAGAAGTACAAATAGATTAAAAATAGATAGGAAACCTATTGCAGTGCAAAATAGCTTCACCACTAGAGTTTAATGTGGACGAATGGGACAAATACATGAATGATTCAATTCTCAAAGACTAACTAAGTGGGTGTATTCTGACAAAAAAATATGAGCTCAAAAATCTTTAGCAAACAGAGGCTTACTGGGTATTACTGTGATCAGAGCTGCTTTCATTTCTGCTGGGAAACTTACACCCTTCAAAACCATGCTAAAAAAACATAGTCAATAGACCAATAGACTTATTCTTCAATGTCTGGTAATATTATATGGTGAATCCATCCCATTCTGAAGCTTTACACAGCTTCAACCCCCTCCCCCCCCAAATGTCTCCTCCATCTCTTTTGTCCCTACGGAAACATCAATTCTTGGTCCATGTCTTCTGAAACTGGGAAATGTACTAGCCCTTAGTATGTCTCTAAAGCTCTCACTGCCACAGAGATCTCTGTTGAGCGTAAGCCCCTATAAAGGTTTGTTACCCCTTCCACCCCCACATCCCAGCCCCCCCCCCCCTGGCCCAGCCTAGCACTATCCTCCCCCCGCCCCCGTCCACGGTCTGCCCTACCTGGTGGCATCGTGGAAACTTGTAACATTGCTATTCAATGTATGGACAGCTATTATATATATTTTTTTTTTACTTTATCACAAGGTCCTCTTCTCCCTGCTTTGCCTCTTTTTTTTTTTTTTTTTTTTTAACAAACCGCTCAAATGCCGAGGCCTGCACTGGGCCCTCTCTTCACCCCCTCTCCAAGCCCGAACTCGCCTGGCTCTCCCGGCGCTCGACACTGCCCCGTGTCTCGATCGGCAATGCTGATGCCGAACGCCGCCGGACTTTCGCTGCCGACCCCCGGCTCCAAGCACCACCAGGCCTGCGATTCCTGACTGCCTACAACGGCCCCAACGCAACGGCCCGCAGGAGCTGAAGCTGGCAGCGTGCGCCTCACATGCACCACGATGCCAAAAGGCTCGTGCGCATGCTCGCACCCGCCAGCGGATCCCCCACATGCTCACGTGGGGGGATCCAATCAATTTAAAGCTTCCCTCTTCCTTTGCGGCCAATAAAGCCGCGCTGCCACCAAGCCCACTCGCGACACCTCCCCCCCCCCTCCTCCATTCCTTTCGCTCCCCAGGGGCGCGAGCCGGGTTCCGCATCGGGCCGGGCACCTGGTTACTTGCGGGCGCCGGGACCCTGCCCGCGCCCTTACTTTTTGTGAAAGCTGTTCAAATGTAATAATTGGTATCTGTCCGTGGGTTTTCTATAGAGTGTGGTAGTGAACCTCTCATCAGTCTTTTTAATAAGTAAATCTAAATATGGTATCTGATGGTTAACTTGAAAATGTAAATTACCATCACACGTGTTGATCCATTCATTAAATTTTGACAAAAGTTCTACAGTTCCATCCCACAGGATGAAGATATCGTCTATGTATCTTATCCATAGCTTTATATTGGCTTTAAAAGGATTGTCTTTTATATAATTCTCTTCAAATTCAAAAACATGTAAGTTTGCAATATCTGGGGCCATAGAAGAGCCCATGGCTACTCCTTTAACCTGTTTGTAAAACAAATCACGAAAGCAAAAATAATTTTCACAACCTGAGACCAGATTGCCATTCATACAATGTCTCTGGGCAGTTCTTGTCTCACTTTTTCTGCCACCCGATTAGCACGTGGACACATCTCCTTGCTCCTGTTTGCAGCCACAGTTTGTTTCAGGTTGAAAGGTTTGTAGCTCCTGGAGGCTGCACTGCTGTAGGAGAAATCTTTATAGTCTATCGTTTTATTTTTATTTGCCATCATGATCACATTCTTGGACTAGAAATAAGATCTTAACTCAAAATTCTAAAGAATGCTAATGCAGAGAATACAATAAAAGTGCTGAGAATATAATAAAAAAGTTTCTCTATCTCATATTCATTTAGCCATGGAGGGACCAATATCCAGAAGTCCTTATCCAGATAATCATGGAGGTTATCTGGAGAAGGCGCTGAGAGATATTCAGTGGCACTATCCAAGGGTGGTGCCAGTGACTATCTTGATAGTGGTGATTTTTAAGCGCTATTCGTATAATGGCCATCCATATGTGGACAATCTACCTGCATAACTTAGGATAGCAAAAAAGCTTTCCTAAGTGCTAGTCAAATAGGCTATCTGGAGAGTGGCTGAAAATTACCATAATCCAGATAGTCCCTGGTGCTGACCATAGTATCCAGATATTCAGCACTGACCACTATTCAGATACCAGCACTGGATATCCAGATGATATTTAAACATTGTGGCTGACTTGCAGAATTCCCATACCTGATGTTCTGAATATCAGACCCTCGGATTTTCTTTGAAGGAACAATTTTTAAAAGGCCCACATATTGGTAAACTGTATGGTACTTTTAATTTGCCATGTGTACACTAATTTTCAATAGGAAACAACTCATACTATTTCCCTTTGAAAATTAGCAAGTACAATATTAGGGGTCTTTTTCAACTGAGAGAAAGCTCTAGAAGTCAGAGGCATGATATGAGGCCACAAGAGATAGATTCAAAATCAACATCAGAAAATATTTCTTCACTGAAAGAGTGAAGGATACCTAGAAAGCCCTCCAAAAAAAGGCAGTGAAAGCAAAACTGGTGTTGCAATTCAAAATGGAGTGGGATAAACATAAGGTATTCCTAAAGGGCAAGAAGATGGTAATCTAGAATGCAGCATCTCAATTCAAATCTGATGTGAAATGACTTTTTAACTTCTCCCAAGAACCCATAGGGAAAGTCATATGATGATGTGGCTGGGACAGTATGCTGAAGCACTTGTATGGCAAGGGTCTGCTCCCCATCCAATACTTAGGTGAACAAGGTGCAAAATTTGAAGCTTCAGTGGCCAAGGGTCATGTCATCACTCACCCATATTGTAGGGTGGTGTCTTCATGCCCAGTGATAAATCTGAGTGGGAGGAGGTTGAGTGGTTGTGGCCTCCTCATCCATGAAGTCATTGCTGGGCAGTCTTTATTTGCCATCATCTACTATATTACTGTGCTAATATGTTACTATTTCTCTATGTTACTATGTTATATTTACTTAACTGTGTTATGGCAATAATACACATTAAAAGCAATAACAGCTGCAGAAGAGGAAAATGTTGATGAGTTCTATGAGCAAGTACAAACTGAAATTGACAGAACATGCAAACAGGATATCCTGAAAGTCATGGGTGACTGGAACGCAAAAGTTGGCAACAAAGAAGAAGGCAAAGTGTTTGGAAAATATGGACTTGGCAACAGAAACGAAGCTGGAGAAAGAATGATAGAATTCTGCAAGACCTATTCATCTCAAACATATTCTTCCAGCAATACAAGTGCCGACTGTACACATGGACTTCACCCAATGGATTGTACAGAAATCAAATTGACTACATCTGTGGAAGACAACAATGGAAAAGCTTGAAAACATCAACAAAGACAAAACCTGGAGCTGACTGTGTTACAGATCACCAACTACTAGTATGTAAACTCTAGCTAAAGTTGAAAAAGAGCAAGCATGTAGCAAACTATGACCTTGAGAATATACCACTGGAATTTAAAGACTGCCTGAGAAATCGATTTGCTGCTTTAGATACAAATAAGAGTTCCAGAAGAGTTATGGGATGACATCAAGAAGGTTCTGTTGGAAGAAAGCCATAAGTCTCTACATAAGGTGAAAAAGCAAAAACAGCCAAAATGGATGACTGAAGAAACTCTGAAAATTGTCCAGAAATGCAGAGAAGCTAAAGCTAGAGGAAAAGGAGAGGCAATCACAGAACTCAACAGAGATTTCCAACGTGCAGCAAGACAAGACAAGGAGAAGTACTACAATGACACATGCAAGGAAATAGAATCAGAAGCTATTAAAGGAAGAACAAGACTGGCTTTTCTATAGCTATGAGAGTTAAAAAAAAAATTCCAGCCTCGAACTGGAATGTTACAAGATGCTCAAGGATCCATGTTGAATTATGCTGAAAAGATCAAGAAAAGGTGGAAAGAATATATAAGAGTTATTATTTATTTATTTTATTTTATTTAAAGGAATTTATATCCCGCCTTATCCTAAAATCAAGGCGGTTTTCACTTCAAACGATTCAAGTTGTAAGGGGAGGGAGTGTCTGCATGCAGTGGTTGGATAGAAGTGTTTGTGTGGGTGTCTACATGGGTAGTTTAATTAACAGATGTAATATATACAGCGTGAGCTATTTACAAGTGGGGATATATAGTGGAGGAAGAGGGGGCTAGGGTAGGCGGGAGGGGGAGGGGGCGCTTGGGGGAAGAGGGGGAGTCAGGAGCAGGTGACTGAGGTCTCTGGACAGGTTATATGATGTCTCCGTAATGCTCTATGTAGAATGTGGTTTTGAGTAATTTTCTGAAGTCCTTCAAGTCAACAGTTGATCTTAGGCTGGCAGGTAAGGAGTGCTGGTGCTGGTGCTAGTGCTGCTAGGGATGTTGCTCTCCTTGATGTGGTTTGCTTCGTTTTGGTGAAGTCTTTAGGTGTTGTGATGTTGTCGGCAGTGCCCCTCCTCCTGGGTCTGCTGTTTGGGTTGAAACTGATAATGGATTGTAGACTGCTCACTGAAAGTCCCTGTTTGACTTTGAAAATGTTCAATATAGTTTTATATTGGATGCGAGAGTTGATAGGAAGCCAATGTAGGAGGTTCATAATGGGGGTGATATGATTCTGCCTTACAGAGCCCGTAATTATGTGAGCTGCGGTGTTCTGTGCTAACTGCAAGGGCCAGAGTGGTTTTTTTGGGAGCCCCAGGTAGATGTGATTACAGTAGTTCAAAATAGGTGTGATGATGGCTTGACAAACGTTCTGGAAGTGTTTTTGAGAGAGAATTGGCTTGAGGCGCCTGATGGTTCGTATCTTAAGGTAGGCGTTCCTGGTGGTTTTGCTGATGTGAGATTGGAGGTATTTTACTTCCGGTTTTATGGGTATTTTGATGTTGTTAAGTTCAATGGTAGTTGGGGAGATGAAGGCGGAGTTTCTGGTTATGAGTAGAGCTTCTGTCTTCTTTAATTTATGGTCAAGTTGTTTTGTAGAAGTCAGCTTGTCATTTGTTGTAGGCAGTCCGCTATTTTTGTGTAGTCTGGGTTGTCAAGGTTGATCGGGGTGTATATCATTATGCTATCAGCATAGATCAAGTATTGGATATTGTGTTTTCTGATGATGTCACAAACGGGATGCAAGTATGGGTTAAATAGCAGTGCAGAGAGGGCGGAACCTTGGGATACACCTTGTTTGGCTGGGAATGGTCTAGAAGTTCCAGGGCCGCATTTAATTTGTAGTTGGCTGTTAGTGAGGTAGAAGGTAAACCAGTTCAAGGTGGTGCCGTGTAACCCAATACTTTGTAGTCCTGATAGCAGGGTATTGTGGTTGATGGTGTCGAAAGCTGATGTGATGTCGATGAAGATGATGATGACCCCTTTTTTGATGTTGTCTATCATCCTGAGCAGGTTATCAAGGAGGTGTATCAGGAGGGTTTCATCACTATGTTGTGGGTGGAACCCGTGTTGATGTGGGTCTAGAGGGGCATAGTTGTTGATGTGGTCCTGGAGCTGGTGTTGCACAGTTTTTTCAATGATCTTAGCCAGGAGGGGAAGTCTAGATATAGGTCTGAAGGCAGCTGGGTTTTCCTTGTCCAGTGTAGTGTTCTTTGGGATGGGGCGGATAGTTGCTAGTTTTAATACATCTGGCATTATCCAGAGGGTGAGGGAATTGTGCACTATATTGTGTATGATGTGGATAAGCTCGTCCTTCACGGATTTAATCCATGCTATTGGGCATGGGTCTGTCGGGGCAGTGCTAGTGTTGAGCTTGGTGAATATTTGGGAGATCTGTGCCGTCGATAGGATGCTGAAATTGTCCTAGTTTTGGTTGGGTGCTCAGGGCTCAGAGGCGGTGTTTGATGTTGTTCTTGTTGAGGGCACAAATTTTACTTGTAGATAGTCGGTGAAGGTCTGGGGATGTATTGTCCTATCTTTACCAAGTCTTCGTTCATTTGTGAGGGTTCTCACTATCTCGAATAGTTCTCTGGATTTGTTGGGGGACTTGAGGATGAGGTTTGTGTAGTATTCTTGTTTCTGCCAGTTGATGAGTTCATTGTATACCTTTTGTTTTGTCTGGTAGAGCTTCTGGGTGGTGTCTGATCTGGTGCGTCTCCAGCATCGTTCTAGTCTCAGTAGTGTTCTCTTTGTTTTCCGGATCTCCTGTGAATACCAGGGGACATTCTTGGCTTCCGATCTGTAATAACTAGATGTTGTGGCCTCTGGGACTTTGGCAGCAGATGAAATTATGTCATTTCAATTTTCTATTTGTCTATTATACCATAAAGACCAAGTGGACCAACTGCCGTTTCAACATATACCTTATGATCAGGAACCATCGGTGATGAAAGAAGAAGTCGAAGCAGCATTGAAAGCCTTATCAAAGAACAACCATACACCAAAATAGAGTAGAACACAGATCATGAGCTGATATGTACTAAGGATTAATGTTGGAAGACTAGCCTTGAGAATTCAAACACTCTCTCGTGGCTTAACTTCCATTTTACTCAGATTAATAAAAGCCCCACTGGAGCTCTAGAAATGTAGGTAAAACCACCACTTAATAGTGTGCCCTACACCAAACACATCCAAAAATAAAGTGCTTCCAACATATCAAAAAAGTGTCAATGTTACTTATCTATTATAGATGTTGAATACAGTCCCCAATGGAGTTTCAAAACTTTCATGGGATATCTGACTACACCAATATCACAAAAATCCGATGTCTGAATAAGTTCGCAGTTTTGATTCAATGAAGGAGACAGCACTGCGTTTCAGGCAGACAAACTTGAATGCCCTGTTTCAACGCTTCTACAACTGCCAACTTGAAAAACCTGGCTCGCCTGGATGTTCAGGACGCCAGCGCATGCTCATTAGTGATCTAGAGCCACAAGAAGAAAGCCAAAAATTTAAAGCTCAATTCAAGCCAATCAAAATTGCCCACCTCATACTCAACTCCTTTTAAGATACCAATATTTTAAAGAAGACTGTTACAGTCCAATTCTTTGTTAAGCCCCCTAGGTTCTACTGTGGACAATCTAAATATCCACATCTGTTCATGCAAGGTGACCCAACTGACTGTGGAAATTATCACACAATCGCTCTGATCCCACATGCTAGCAAGATTCTACTCAAGATCATTCAGCAGAGAGTACAACCATACCTGGAACGAAAACTGCCTGAAGTAGAAGCAAGGTTCAGAAAAGTGTGAGGAATGAGAGACATTATCGTGGATGTGAGATGGATCCTTGAAAAGACAAAAAGATATCTGCATGGGTTTTACCGACTACAGCAGGGCTTTTGACTGTGTAAACCATGAGAAACTCTGGGCCACATTAAGAAGAATGGGTATACCAGAACACCTGATTGTTCTCTTGCACTATCTTTACACTGATCAAGAAGCAAAAATTTGGATGGAACTAGGAGAAACAGAATGGTTTAAAATCAGCAAAGGTGTATGACAAGGCTGCATACTTTCCCCCTACCTCTTTAATTTATATGCAGAATGAATCATCAGAGAAACAGGACTGTACAAAGACAACAGAGGTGTGAAGATTGGTGGAAGACTCATCAACAACCTTTGCTGTGCTGATGATACCACATTACTGGCTGAAAGTGAAAATGATCTGAAATGTTTGCTTTTCAAGATCAAGGAATATAGTCTTAAAATGGGTCTGCACCTTAATGTTAAGAAGACAAAGATCCTGACAACTGGCAAAATGAATAAGTTCATCGCTGATGGAGAAGAAATTGAAATATTTGACAACTTTAACCTACTTGGATCAACTATCAATAAAGAAGCAACAAGCAGTCAAGAAATCCAACGATGCATTGCTCTTGACAGAATGGCTATGAAGGACCTTGACAAGATTCACAAGAGCAGAGATGTCTCTTTCCATACAAAGATTTGACTTGTTCAAGCCATGGCATTTTCAATAACATCATATGGATGTGAAAGGTGGACAGTGAAAAAGATAGACAGGAAGAAAATTGATGCCTTTAAATTATGATGCTGGCAACGAATACTGTGTATACCATGGAGTACCCGAAGAACAAACCAGTCAGTACTAGAGGAAACCAAACCTAAGCTTTCTTTAGAAACTCAGATGACAAGACTTTGACTTTCATACTTTGGACACATCATGCGAAGAGAGAGATCATTAGAGAAAGACATCATGCTTGTCAAGGTAGAAGGTCAACACAAAAGAGGAAGGCCAGCAATGAGATGGATCGATACAATAATAGCAGCTATGGGTGCCAGTCTGTCAACAATGAGCCACCTGACTGAAGACCAAACACAATTTAGAACAACTATCCAGAGGGTCGCCATGAGTCCACACCAACTTGACCGCACTTAACAACAACAGCAAAAGCAATTAACACACATTAAATAACAACCTTCTCTTGTTATTTCACCGTAATGCATGACAATCTGGAGCAACATGTGCTAAAAATAATGAACAATGCCATATGCAAAATAAATAGCACAGCTTGTGGTAAACTTTGTAGCTACCTTATTCACAGAAAGTTAAAATCCTCCAGAAGTGCTGAATTCCTCCAGCAATTCTCAAGCCTGTGCTACCAGAAAGGAAATGAATAGTGCTAGAAAAAAACTTTTAAATAGCCCCTGCCCAGTCCCTCTTGGTGGTTTTGGGATAGAGGCATGGAGCCCGATTCCAAAAGGGGCACGTCCGGACCATCCGACGTCCCCATGCAGTATAGGCTTGTTAGAACCCGATTCTGGACCTTGGGAACAAAATGTTTCTGCGGGATATGAAATTGGGCATAAGGATAGCCCGGTATGCCCCTGCCTGCCTGCAGGGACATCTTCCCTGCAGGCTCCCTTGGCTGACACAGCTCAGCCCCCCTCTTCCCCCATCACCCAACCCACAGTTGGCCAGCCAGGGCCTGGATCGGGTGGTGGAGACCCCTCCCACCCCGGCCCCAGTGGGGGGGGGGGGGTCACTGGGCCAGTGCTGCTTATTCCACTTTCGAGGTGGAAAAAGCAGCACATTCCCTTTGACCCAGCAGGACGTACAGGGCCGTGACCTAAATTGGCCCTATGCGTTCTGTTGTAACAATGCAAAACAAGTTATTGTTGCGTTCACTAATCCATGGTACTAAGGTATCATGAATTAGTATATGCTGTGGTAATTTTTTCACAATAAAATAGCACGCAAACCATCTTTTTTACCATGGCTTAATATATAGGCATCTAAGTATATTAAACTCGTGTATCTTCTTTCTGATATTTGTGCATGTGAAGGAGGTAGATAAAAGAGTACATGTGAATTTGAAAATCAGAAGGTCAGTATTCCAAAGTGATATAACTTCAAATTACCCAGTTTCAGAAGGGAGATTTGAGGTAAGTCCTGGATTTCTGTCAGCTCAATTCTGGTGCATTATGGGACATGTAGCACTGATTTCAGTAGGTAGATCCAGACACTGCAAATATTACACTGCTTTAGGGGTAAGTTTAAAACTAGGACTGACCAGAAAGCTTTCCACCTGGGAGTGTGTAATTTAGCAGCTCTGTAACTTTAGCCATTTTATTCACAAAATAGTCAAAGTTACATATTTAAAAAAAAGAGCATGGTTTACTCATAGAAGCTAATCGGGCAGCAGCTCAATATCGCCACTGCCCAGTTAGCTTCTGCATCACTGAAGGCTGTGTGATGACCCCAGATATTCAATACCAGGGCCACATTGAATATTTGGGTTTAATGTTCACCACCAGTGGCTGTAATTGTGCTAGCTGCCGGCACTGAATATCAGGCCCATACTGTATATGTTCATCAGCAAAATTCACATTCAGACATGGACAAGTAACTACAGTGGTGACACTTAGTGAGACCAATAAAGCTACTTCAAACAAACATTAACCACTGCCTGCAGCAGCGCACAGCCACTCTCTTCCTCTAGGATCATTCCTCCTTCCACTGTCTGTACGCCCCCACAACTTTCTACTTCTTCCCCCTTCATTATTAGTGTGCCTTATCCTTCGGATTATTTGTTTTGGTGCTCTCGCAATCTGCAGTAACTTGTCCCTGCAGTGGTGTTGGCAATACCAGTTTTTGCCTTCCAGCCCTCATCATGCAGATGAGAGCTGGTGTTCCTCTGACCCTTGACCTCAACATGTTTGTGACCCTGAGTGCCAGAGGAAGGATGTGGTGGATTATGAACAAAGACATCAGCTTTGCTATGTTTTCTTTGATCTATAGGCTGGGAAATTAAGCCCCTGTGAGCTGTAGTGTGTGGGCCTCAGATCTAACATTTAGTAACTTCCTTGAAACTTAGTTGTACTCAGTTGTGCATTTAGATGTCACTAGCAGAGTACAGTACCATATATGGAAAAGGCATATGTTCATTGCTGTATAATTTCTTCTGCTTGCACAGTTTAATAGTTGTATTAACATTTCAGCATCAGAGAGATTTGCATATTTCCTTCCTTTCACAATTAGGACACATTCTCTATAGGACAATTGCCTTGATCAGAGTAAGACAGATGGCAACCTAAAAGCTTGGATCCTTGTCAACTTTTTCGATGTTTCTGGAATTTGTGTTTAGGTTTGGCAGCAGCAAAGGCTCTTTATCCTTTATAATAATTCTATAGTATCTCATATCTCATTTTGTCTTTTTTTTTTTTTTTTTTACTTCTGTTGATCCTGAAAGAAGACCCTCCTCCAAAATGAAGAGTATAAAACTATAGGGGTTATTTTCGAAACCCTATTCTTGATTTACATTTGTAAATCACATACAAATGTAAATGACCATTTTAGAAAGGGTCCAATTTATACATGGATGCTGTTTGTACGTGGAAGTTTCAAGGGCGTGTGGTTTGGGAGTGGCCAGAGTGGGTCAAAAACTTACATGTGTATTCCCCATTTCATATAGGGCCTATAGGTAAATGCCCAAAACTGCACATTAGAATTTACATCTGCTCCTGGCATCTGCAAAGTTTTAAAAAACGAGGGGGGAATATTCAGCGGCTGAGGCTAGCCTAAGAAAAATGGCTAGCTTTCGCTCTTGGAACTTAAAATCTGGATATTCAGTGCTGGAGTCATATCCAGACATTGGCATTAAAAATCCGGGTCAACTAGATAGCATGAAAGCTAGCCGGGCAGTGGCAATATTCAGCCACTGCCCAGTTGGCTTCTGGGACATTCAGCATCAGGGCATTCAGTGTCAGCCCCTGTGGATATTCAGTGGCACTAAACACATTGTTCTTGGGTTATTGTTAAATACCGTTGTGTGGTGTTAGCTTATGTCGACCTTCTAGATAGTTGTCCTAAACTGTGTTTGGTCTTCAGTTAGGCGGTTCATTGTTGATAGAGTGGCACCAATAGCTGCTGTTATTGTAGCAATCTATCCTATTGCTGGTCGTCCTCTTTTGCATTTACCTTCGACCTTACCATGCATGATGTCTTTCTCTAATGAGCCCTTTCTTTGCATGGTATGTCCAAAGTATAAAAATCGAATTCTTGTCATCTGAGCTTCTAAAGAAAGCTTAGGTTTGATCTCCTCTAGTACTGGCTGGTTTGTTCTTCAGGCAGTCCAGAGATAGACACAGCATTCTTTGCCAGCATCATAATTCAAAGGCATCAGTTTTCTTCTGAATATCCCAATTGCCATGATTAAGGCGGTTAGCAGGTCTGCTAACCATGTTACTCACTTTGAATATCAGGCCCTGAGTGTTTTGGCCAGCCCTTTAGAAGAAGGATTAAGGGGGGTTATCTTCTGTAATAACCCCTAATTTAAATTAGATTTAAAAAGTGGCCTTGTGTGTAGTTATATGTGGCATTTATATGAATGGGCTTGCACAAATGAGTAGACTGCACATGTAAGTGCCAGTGCTTACACGTAAAAGTCGACATTTCACAACTTCCATATGTAAGTGCTGCCATTTACATGTGGGGGGTGCTGAGCTGCCCTGTCAATTTTTCTGATCTCTGTGTTTGTAAAATGGCTTCCACGGCTTCATGAATTCCATAACTTTCATAGTCAGTATTTTAGAAAAGGCCCCACATTTACTAGAGCCATTCTAAAATAACACCAGAATTATAAATGTTGTCATTTTGACATCTCATTTCCAAACTCCATGTCTTCACATTGTTGATTTTTTTTTAAAAAGCCATGGTTTCTCATAACTGGTCACAGATTTGCCACAGACAGATAGAAACCTGTGGAGAGATCCACTGAAAGGAGTGGCAGCCCTTAGAAATATCCTCTGAATTTCACACAACTCTTTGTTAACATATATAAACTGCTGATCAGAGTCAAGCTTGGAATCGGATGATTGGTGGGCCATGGATCAGGTACGGTGTGTTTTCTACTGGTGCCTGATGGTGTTGTACAGACTTGGAAGTCTATGGTGGGCAGAAGAGTTGTGCCATATGACACTGAGTACTCCATTGAATTCTTCCCCTTTGTTACAAGGTGAAAATAAAAGCAAGAAAATGGGGAGATAAACTTTAAAAGCAACTCCAGAAGCAAACAAAGTTATTTGACTTTAAAAAGAATTGTTCTAAATGCATCGGTGATGAAATAGTGAGCCCATTTTTGTGGTCTGGTGTCAGATATATTGTACCCAGATGTAAGGTTCATGGCTAAAACAGATAAAGTAGGCAGTTGCAAATTGCCATGAGATTGTCTGAGGTTTTCCACAGAGAACAGAAGTACATAGAGGTCTGTTATAGTTGAAGATTGCATTTATATATAGTTTAAAATAGTATCAAATTTCTTTGTTCCAAACATGGAGAAGATTAATTTGGGGAAAATAAAAGGGGGCCATCCTCAAAAGTTTTCCCAGGGTATCATATATGGTTATAGCAGCCCTGCCCTGCCTATTCCTCACCTAGCTTCCATATTTAATTTACTTTAAGCAGTCAATTCTCTGCTACTAATGAAAGAACCATTCTGCAAGCACATCAGTTCTACAAATAGCTCAAACCATGGAATGGAGTGGTAAAATAAGCCTGTTTGAGTGATGAAGGAATATGAGTGTCTCTATCAGAATTTGTCAGCAAGAGCATACATTCTACTGAATTGCCAGAAAGACCAGATGAGAGGATTTAGGGCCCTTCCATAGGTCCCTTATAAAATTACCCCATGTATAAAAGTATACACGATAAGAACAATGTACATTTATATGACTTGAATATTGGCATGTTTGGGGACAGATCTTGGGTGGAGCACGATGGAATCACGATTTATGCACATAAGGACATGTTTACTGAAGGGTGTGCTGGCAGCACATGTTTGAGCCACATGTTTGACCCCACACGAGAAGGGGCCATACTGGACTTGGTGCTTATCAATGGTGAAAGTATTTCTGATGTTATAGTGGGAGATTATTTTGCATGCAGTGATCACCAGATGGTGTGGTTCAGTATTAGGACTAGGGCTGTTAGAATCCATTCAAAAGTGAGGGTCTTAGACTTTAGGAAAACTAACTATGCCAAGATGGGCCAATACCTCAGGGAGTCGTTAGTGGGATGGGAACTGCTGGGGGATGTAGAAAAACAGTGGGCAAAACAGTGGGCAAAACTGAAAGGGGATATTTTAAGAGCAACCAACCTTTTTGTTAAAATGCTAAATAAAAGGAAAAGGAGACCATTTTGGTTTTCGAAAGAAGTAGCTGAAAAGCTGAAGAAAAAGAGGGAGGCCTTCATAAAATACAAGAGATCACAGAGAGAGGAAGACAGACATCTATATTTTAAAAAAACTAGAGAAGCTAGCAAAGTAATCAGGAAAGCAAAGATTCAAAAGGAGGAGGAAATAGCCAATGCAATAAAATGGGGGGATAAGACATTTTTCAGATATGTTAGTGAGAAAAGGAAGGGCAAAAGTGGTATTGTCAGATTCAAGGGTGAAGGAGAGGAATATGTAGAAGCTGATGAGGATAAAGCGAAATGGCTTAACAAATATTTCTGTTCTGTGTTCACAGATGAAGAACCAGGAACAGGACTTCAGAAAACACCCACAAACTGGAACAGAAGTGAGGGACATCTTGAAGAATTTTCAATAGACTGTGTTCGTGAGAAACTAGCTAAACTTAAAGTTAAGTGATGGGACCGGATGGAATACACCCTGGAATACTGAGGGATCTTGGGGATGTTCTAGCAGTTCCACTGACTGACCTTTTCAATGCCTCATTGGAGTCGGGAGTGGTGCTGAAGGATTGGAGAGAGGCTCATGTGGTGCCTTTACACAAAAGCGGAAGTAAGGATGTGGTTGAAAACTACAGGCCGGTTAGTTTAACTTCGGTGGCGAGTAAATTATTGGAAACGCTGCTGAAAGAGAAAATAGTGAGGTTACTGGAGTCCAGCGGATTACAGGATCCGAGGCAGCATGGATTCACCAGAGGCAGGTCTTGTCAGACAAATCTGATTGATTTCTTTGACTGGGTGACCAGGGAGTTGGACCGAGGGAGAGCCCTAGATGTGGTTTATTTAGATTTCAGTAAAGCCTTTGACACTGTTCCTCACAGGCGACTTATAAACAAACTGAGCACCCTAGGGATGGATCCTAAAGTTTCTGCTTGGGTTAGAAATTGGTTGAGTGGGAGGCGGTAAAGAGTACAGGTAAATGGAGTTCACTCTGAGGAGAAAGATGTTACCAGTGGTGTGCCCCAGGGATCTGTCCTTGGTCCAATTCTTTTTAACATCTTTGTTAGTGATATAGCAGAAGGGCTGTCGGGTAAGGTTTGCCTCTTTGCGGATGATACTAAAATCTGCAATAGAGTAGACACCCAGGAAGGTGTAGATAACATGAGGAGGGATCTAGCTAAGCTTGAAGAATGGTCTAGAATTTGACAACTGGGATTTAATGTTAAAAAATGCAAGGCCATGCATTTGGGCTGCAGAAATGCAAGGGAACAATATAGTATAGGGGGTGAAGTACTTTTGTCCACTAAAGAAGAGCGGGACCTCGGTGTGGTTGTGGGTGAAGTCTAAAGGTAATTCAGAAATCTTATTATTTTATAGATCTTGCATTCCCCAGAGTAATGAGTCATCATAGTTTTATAATCAGAAACAGTAGAGAAGTTCAGCTGTACAAGAATACATGGATAAATAGTAGAAGGATACAGAAATCTTACCTATAAATGGAAGATTTGAATGTCACTAACTAAACTATTACAGAGGTCTTGCTCTCTTCCCTCCATTCCCTACAATACTTCCTCTTCATTCCTCATTGAATAACAAATGTCTTCCATTCCATCTCATTTATCTTCATTCTCGATACAGGTGAACTTTTAATCATGGTAGTCTGATCTATAAATTGTTCTCAAAAGGTTATAGAGAATAGAATCTCCATAAGATACCTCCCTCATATACTAGCAAAAAGTTCATTGCCATCTATTAACAGATGATGACCACATGTGCAAAGTAAAGTAAAAGAAATTAATCTATATGTGCTACAGTCTTCTAAATAAATTCCCTGATTTGGGTATTACTATGTTGAATACCTTGATTCCTTCTCTAGATATTTGTATATGATTAAGTACATCTCTTAATAGCTGCAATCATTCTGTAAAAAGGTTTTAAAGAATTCTACAGAAAGTCTGTATGGACAAGGGAATTTATTTTGGATCACTGATGTTTGGGTGGTGACATTTTCTATTAGGACTATTATTTCTCTAAATTTTTGCTCTTGGCCACTAATTTGGTCAATGTCTATGCCATCATAAAGCCTCTATTCCTTGTATTCTTTCACTATAAATATGAGCATATATTCATGAAATTAAAATGCTATATCTGATCATGGAGAGAATTGTTCTCAATAGTTGTGCAAAGTCTGGTATGTGTGTGTGGGGGGGGAGGGGTGGTTTCACCACCTTTCTTTTCTCAATTTTTCAACATAAAATCAGCTTACTGAGTAATGCCAAGATGAGCCTTAGCAGTAGCTGAAGCGATTGGAGGGTCCAGATACAGTAGATACCGAAGGAGCCCCTTATGAGCCAAGGTCAAGATTTTATATCTTATCCTATCATAAATGGGCAGTCAGTCATGGTCTTTTAAGAGTAGGATGGCATGATCAAATCTCTTAGAATGGTTACTAACTTGATAGCCATTGGCTGGAGAGTTTGAAATTTCTTGAGGACTGCGGTAACCCACAATATAGGGAGTTGCAGTGGTCAATTTGATTAATAACCAAGGCATGTGCCAAAATAAGCAGTGTAGGTTTATCAAAATAGGAACCGACAAATCGCACTCTTTGCAGGGAGTAGAAACATATTTTTGACACATCTGCAATTTGGGCTTTGAAGGTTAATTTGGGGTCTAATTTACAGCCTAAAACTTTCAGGGATGACATTAATGGGAATGGATGTCCCCAGATAAATAGTATCTTTTATAGTCTGATCAGTGAATACATTGCCTGGGATTTATCAAGGTTTAGGTTGCGTGAATTTTGCACTAACCAATCAGACACTGACACCAGACAGGCATCTAATGCTGACGTCTGGGTGTAAAGAGTCAGTGCAGAACAGCAGCTGATTATGTATGAAAAATATTTCTATTTTCTATAAAATTTGATAGTTGGCAGAACACTGCTTTTCTATCACTTTGGCTAGGAAAGTTAAATTAGACACAAGGCCAAGGTTTTCCAGACTTGACGGATCTAAATTAGTCTTTTTTAAAAGAGGGCAAATAACTGCCCGTTTGCATGCTACAGACATAATACCTAATGACATACTATTCAGTATTATCGCTAAAAGGAATGAATGAAGGTAACCTAATTCCCTAGCCAACCATTTTTAATGGTTGTTGTTGTTTTTAACTACCCTCTGGATAGTTGTCCTAAACTGTGTTCAGTCTTCAGTCAGGCATCCTCTCCCCCTCTGCTCTCCCCTTCTCATGTGCCTTGTGGAACGCTCACTCTATCTCTAACAAACTTGCTTTTATACATGACCTTTTTATTTCTCATGCACTTCACTTCCATGCTTTAACTGAGACCTGGCTTCTTCCTGAAGACACTGCCTCTATTGCCGCGCTTTGTTATGGGGCTTTCAGTTCTCCCACACTCCTCATTCCACTGGACATGGCGAGGGTACTGGGCTTCTTCTTTCCCCCTCTTGTCACTTCCAGACCCTCATCCTACCTTAATCTCACTCATCTCTCTCTTTTGAGGTCCACTCCATCCACCTCTTCACTTCTCTCCCACTTCGGGTAGCTGTTATCTATCGGCCTCCCGACATTTCTGTGTCTACTTTTCTTTCTGACTTTGATTCTTGGCTGTCTACCTTTCTTAACCCCTCCTCCCCCACTCTTATTCTCGGGGATCTTAACATTCATGTTGATGTCCACTCTGACCCTCATGTTTTAAAGCTCCTCTCCCTTACCTCCTCTTACGACCTTCAACTCTGTTCCACTGCCCCTACTCACCAACATGGTCACTGCCTTGACCTGATTTTCTTCTCTAACTGTTCACCCTCCGACTTCTGTAAGTCTGTCCTTCCTTTATCTGACCACCACCTTTTAAGTCTTATTATTCATCTTCCCCCACCCCAGCCTCATCCTGTCTCCACTAATCTTTCTAGAAACCTTCTTGCTATTGATCCCTTAGATCTTTCCTCCATTATTTCCTCATCCCTTTCATCCATTCTGTTATCCAAATCCATTGATGAGGCTGTGACCTCATATAACGCTGTACTCTCCTCTGCCCTGGATGTTCTTGCTCCCCTTACCCCACGTCCTGTTAGGCGCTCTTCTCCCCAGCCCTGGCTCTCTCCCACTGCCCGCTATTTGTGCTCTGGTGCCCACTCTGCTGAGCGTGCCTGGCTTAAATCCTGCTCCCATGCTGACTTTCTCCACTTTAAATTTATTCTGTTCTCTTTCCAATCAGCCATTGCACTTGCTAAACAAGTCTACTTCACCTATCTGACAAACTCTCTTGCCTCTGATCCTCGTCACTTTAACACATTCAGTTCTCTCCTCGGTGTGCCTCCACCTCTGATTCCTCCCTCCCTTCCTGCCCAAACCTTGGCTGAGTTCTTTCATGACAAAATTCACAAGATCACCCTCCAATTCCCCACCACTCTTACTACCCCCCCTTTTTCCCAATTCTCCTCCCTAACTTCTGCTACCCTTTCTTCCTTCCCTATGGTCTCTGATGAGGAAACCTCACTCCTTCTTTCTTCCTCTAAACTTACTACCTGCTCGTCTGACCCCATCTTCTCCCACCTCCTTAGTTCCATCTCTTCCACTATCGTCCCTTCCATCTCTCATATTCTCAACCTATCGCTCTCCACCGCAACTTTCTCTTCTGACTTCAAGCACGCTGTGGTCACACCCCTTCTTAAGAAACCCTCACTTGATACCACCTGTCCTTCTAACTATCAACCCATCTCTCTCCTTCCCTTCATCTCTAAACTACTTGAGCGTGCAGTCTATCACCGCTGTCTCGATTTCCTCTCTTCTCATGCTCTCCTGGATCCTTTACAATCTGACTTCCATCCCCTACATTCCACTGAAACAGCTCTTACCAAAGTCACTAATCATTTGTTCCTGCCAAACTCCAAAGGCCTCTATTCTGTCCTCATCCTTCTTGATCTCTCTGCTGCTTTTGATACTGTTGACCACAACCTTCTTCTTATTACCCTGTCCTCACTAGGTTTCAAGGACTCTGTACTTTCTTGGTTCTCCTCCTACCTCTCCCATCGCTCTTTCAGCGTGTGCTTTGGTGGTTCCTCCTCTTCTTCCACCCCATTACCTGTAGGTGTTCCTCAGGGTTCCGTCTTGGGACCGCTCCTCTTCTCTCTCTCTACACCCAATCCCTTGGTTCCCTTATCTCTTCCCATGGCTTTCACTATCATCTCTATGCTGACGACTCTCAAATCTACCTCTCTATGCCTGTTATCTCTCCAGAAATCCAGGCTAAGATCACGGTCTGCCTCTCTGACATTGCTAGCTGGATGCCTCTCCGCCGCTTAAAATTGAACATGGCCAAGACTGAACTCCTTATCTTTCCCCCGAATCCCTCCCCTCCTCTTTCCCCTTTCTCTGTCTCTGTGGATAACTCTGTTATCCCTCCTGTCTCCTCAGCGCGTAACCTTGGTGTTATATTTGACTCCTCTCTTTCTACATATCCAACTCATTGCTAAGTCATGCCGTTTCTTTCTCTACAATATCTGCAAAATTCGCCCCTTCCTCTCTGTTAACACTACTAATATGATTGTCCACTCCTTAATCAAATCCTGCCTTCATTATTGTAACCTTCTCCTTGCCAGCATCCCCGCAAACCATCTCTTTCCCCTTCAGTCTATTCAACATTCTGCTGCTCGTCTGATTTTCCGCCATTCTCGTTTTTCCCACATCATTCCTCTCCTCATGTCACTTCATTGGCTCCCCATCCATTTCCATATCCAATTCAAGCTTCTCCTACTGACCTATAAATGTATTCACTCTTCTGTCCCTCAGTACCTTTCGTCTCTTATCTCTCTTTACACTCCCTCTCGGTTACTTCGCTCTTCTAATAGTCTTTATTTATCTATGCCTTTCACTCGTATTGCTAATTCTAGACTTTGCTCCTTTCACCTTGCTGCACCCTTCGCCTGAAACAGCCTTCCTGTCTCTGTGCGCCAGGCATCCTCCCTGGCCATCTTCAAGCCCAGGCTGAAATCCCACCTCTTCACTATTGCTTTTCATTCTTGACTCTAGTGATATGATTATTTTATATATGCTGTGTTTGCTTTCTCTATCATTAGATGTATACTTTGTCCTGTTGATATGTAATTTGTATTATGTAATTTTTTTGTCTTGACTAGATTGTGAGCTCTGATGAGCAGGGACTGTCTCTCTTATTTGTGTGTACAGCACGTCGTATGTTTGCAGCGCTTTATAAATGCTTACTACTACTAATAATCATAATAATTGTATTGATCCATCTCATTGCTGGCTCTCCTCTTTTGCATTGACCTTCTACCTTGCCAAGCATAATGTCTTTCTCTAATGATCTCTCCTCACATGATGTGTCTAAAGTATGAAAATCAAAGTCTTGTCATCTGAGGATCTAAAGAAAGCTTAGGTTTCATCTCCTCTAGTACTCACTGATTTGTTCTTCAAGCAGTCCATGGTTTGCACAGTATTTGTCGTCAGCGACATCATTTAAAGGCATCAATTTTTTTCCTATCTTTTTCACTGTCCAACATCCACATCCATATGACATTATTGAAAATACCACGGGTTGAACAAGTTGAACATTTGTACTTCTGGACCAACAAAGAATGATATATATTCGCAGTCAACCACATTAACCAAGTTCAATACACTATCAATCAAAGAAATTGAGAACACTATCGCAACAATAAATGCTACCACCGCTGCAAGCGATCCATGCCCGGCAGCCTGGATAAAAAATCTAAAACATGAAGTAAGCTTCTTCATACAGAATATCCTTGAACAATCCTTTGCAACTGGAACCTTTCCTCAAAGCCTCAAACAAACCTCAATTAGACCATTACTAAAAAACAGTAAATTAGACCCCCAAAAAGTAGAATCCTACAGGCCAATATCCAGTATCCCACTCCTAGCGAAAATAATTGAGAAAGTAGTTCAACGGCAAATACAACAGCACATAGACAATGAAGCTCCACTTGACCCTGCACAACACGGCTTTAGAGAGGCTCATGGAGTTGAAACCCTCCTCATCACACTATTCAACACACTAATCACAGGAATAGATAACATTCATCAAGGATTCATACTTATATTCATGGACATCTCAGCGGCGTTCGACTCAGTAAACCACCAAATACTTATCGATCGTCTCAAGGAAAAAGGAATAGTTGGCGCTGCACTTGACTGGTGTATATCATATCTAACTAACCGTTGGCAACAAGTACGAATTGACGAAACTACTTCTGAACCATTTCTTCAAGACCAAGGGGTACCACAAGGATCTTCTCTGTCAGCGTTGATGTTTAATATATACATGCAACCCATTTGTGACCTCATTCGTTCCTTTAATGTCACCTGTTTAGCATATGCAGATGACATTCTACTATTCATGCCATTCTCCATCAATCACCCTGATTATACATCATTGATAACATGCCTCGAAGCAGTAGAAGATTGGCTCATCTCCCAAAATCTAAGAATCAACCACAGCAAGACTGATGTGATGTTTGTAACAAGAAACCAAAACTTCACACCTCCTACCTCCGTGAAGATAAAGGACAAGGAATTAACAGTAAAGCCTACACTACGCTACCTAGGTATAACCCTTGACCAGCACCTCAATATGAAAGCCCACATAAAAAACATAACAAAACTAATTTACCACAAGATACGCACATTACGCCACCTGCGACCTCTACTGGAACCCTCAGATTTCAGAACTGTCTACCAAGCCCTGATAATGCCTCACATCGACTTTGCAAATGCAATTCTATACGGACTCCCTCAAGCAACATAAATCCTCTCCAATTAGCGATGAACACTGCTGCCAGAGTACTTGAAGGAATATCAAAGACAGATCACATAACCCCAGTTCTAAAACGACTCCACTGGCTACCAACCAACGCAAGAATCCACTACAAGATACTGATCACTACATTCAAAGCCATAAACAACCAAGCACCATCAACCATTACCAACCTTGTACACTCACAGACCCCTAATAGATCCAGAAGATCAATTGCAATGAATACATTAGTAATCCCGAAACAAACAGTCAGATACACTAAGGAAACAACCAAAAGAGCCTTCAGTATCCACGCCCCAAAAACCTGGAATGCCCTCCCACTAGAACTGAGAGTTATAACCAGCTTAACACAATTCAGAAAGAGTCTCAAACACCACCTCTTCCTAAGCTATTTCCCAATCTAACCTTCGCACATGAAAATATCACAGACACTTTTCTGACCAAGACATTTCCCCAACTGATATCCAAATTTGACTAATGTATTTCTTTTTTTTTAAGCTTTTATTTTCATTTTGCAACAAACAAAAGAAACAACACACCAAAGGAGACAAAACAAGTATACAATAAGGAAAAGTAAACCCAATTACCCCCCACCCCGATGCTTCTTCTCTACCCGATTAGATCAGCATGTGGGCACTTCCAATTAACAGTGATTATACATCAAACGATCAAAAGAGCATCTACGATACAGCATGATCATGGGACAGAGATATATACAAAGTTAGACAGTCAGATGAGAGCATTTAGCAAAATGTACATAGTCATTGAGCATCTTCCATTGAGACCAATGAGAAGGAGTCTGAACAGGGGAAGCGAACAGACGAGGTATTTGTACATATTTACTGTAAAGACAGGCATGATTCCACCATTCATTGGAGCTCAGCTGGGAGCTAAATTTCCGGTATTACTTAATTAGGGAAATAGCAATGCCAAGCATAAAGTTCGAAAGGAGATAAGCCATTTTTGGGGAGAGAGGGGATCCCCGCAACTGGGCGAAGTCCCACTATCCTCCAAGAAAGGGGCTCCTGAGAGTGCGAGATAGACTAAATACGACCCCAGACCCAACGCCAGTAATACTGTAGTGCGGGATATTCATGCATAACATGAGGCAATGAACCAATGGCCGCAGGACATGTCCAGCAACCATTGCCCTGAGTAGTGTTCCATTTGTCTAATCTGTGAGGAGTGTAAAAACTCCGGTGGGCTAGAAAGAAGAGGGTCTGAGTGAGTGAGGCGGATCAGGAACCCGTGTCCCTCTACTCCAGATAAGGCTCCATTGCTCCGAGGTCAAAGTCACATGCAATTCTCTCTCCCATACTTACTGCGCTATAGGGGTATCTCTAGTTATAGCATTACATAAGGTTTAGTAAAATTGGATGCTACACCCGGTGAACTACCGATAGATCGGAAAGTCTCCAATCAACCTTATGCAGAGAATGCCGATGGCGGGAGTACCCTAGTACTCCGAGGGCGATGCTGAAGTTGTACTGACCAGAGTCGGGAGTCTAAAAGATTGCATAAGAGTATTAAAGGCACCTAAAGTGTCTAAAAGCATTGGTGGATAGTAGGAGTCTGATGGGAGAGTCATACCAGGGAGAAAAGTGAGAGGAATCGGTTTGCAAAGGCCCGCTTCTATATCTAGCCACACAGGTCTACTCGGTACTGGATCTTCCAGCCAACGAGCGCCTTATTTGAGAAGAAAAGATTGAGGGAACACTGGAGTAAAATCGCCACCAAGTATTAATGGAGCATTGGCAGAGGCCAATGCCAACTGCACAATACTTGCATAGTAAGCAGGGTTGTCCACATTCGGGGCATAATGCAAATACACGTGAATTCACTATCTCCAACCGCAAGGTATACACGGGCCCATCTACCCTCTTTGTCAACGCTAATATCAAGTACAGTAGCGTGCAAAGACGTCTTAACCAGTATGGCTACCCCGTACCATTTGGAAACGGTGGGAGAATAGGCAGCTACCATGTAAGGCTTAGCATTGAGTGTCAGTGTTTCAGCAAAGTTTAAATGCGTTACCTGAGGAAACACTAAATCAACATGCTCATGGCTAAGATAGCTAAGGATTTTCTTTCCTTTGAGTGGACCATTAATGCCTTTTACGGTGATTGATAAGATTTTACATAAGGCCATTCAGAAAAGTTAAAAATTCTGAGCATTATAGCACACATAATTTCACTATGTCCCTCAAACTGACTGTATCTGGCTGTACACATGACATAAGAAAAATAAGCTAATATAATACAATGAAGCGCCCCACATTAACAAAGAAAACCGCAGTAAGGTAGAGGAGAAGCAAAACCCCAAAATTACTGGCGACCATGTGTCTGCGGGGAGAAACCCCAGAGAAGGCCGAAATTGAAAAAACACATAACCTGTAGGACTGTGCGTGCTCCGAATCCGACCGAGGCACACATCATGAAGGGATAGGAGACCAAAAAACAAAAGTCATATAGAGAAAGAAAGAAAGTCCAGGCAATCTCTGTGCTTGGCTATGACCGCCGCATCGGGCCCTTCAAAATGGTGGACAGAGCCGACAGATAAGAGTCCAAGATTTGGGATTAGCGCATCTGCTCTGCTTCTTTGGAGTCTAAAAATGTTGATAGTAGATCAGGATCTTCGAAAGTCCTGGTTTGGTTGTGGAGAGTCACTCGGAGCTTCGCTGGATACAACAGGCCAAAGCGGGCCTGTAGCTGTTGAAGTCGAGGGCGAAGAGCAAGGAGTTTCTTCCGACGGTCAACGGTAGGCTTTGCCAAATCAGGAAAGAAGGAGACTTTACGACCTTCAAATTCCAAATGATGATTCGCTCGGGCTGCATTTAAAATTTGTTCCACTTGTTGGTATCGTAGCAAGCTAAAGATAATAGGCCGGGGGGTCGTGCGGTTGGGCGCCATGTGGGCAGGAACACGGTGTGCTCGATCGATTTCCAGTTCTCTATGAAAAGTGATCTTCAGCAAGGAGGGAAGAGTTTTGAGCAAGAATTCTCTTATATCTCCTGCTTCCACCCCCTCCGGTATTCCGAGGAGCCTCACATTGTTGCGACGGGCTCGATTATTGCTATCTTCTAACTCCTTCTGAAGATTCTGTATCTGGCGCTCAGCCTTGTCCAGGTTGCCCAAGCGCACCGCGTGCGAGTCGAGGACCCCCGCCATATTGTCCTGCCGCAATGAAAGACTTTCAAGTCGGTCCTGGAGCACTCCAAAGTCTTCTCGCATGGCTCGAAGCGCTTCTCCATTGGACTGCACCAATTCCTTTACACCGCGTATTTCCTCCAAAATCTCCAGGTGCATTTCGGGGTTTTCACGAAATGGAACCATCTTCTGGGGGGAGGACACCTCTGTTTTGGAGCGTTTTCCGTGAGAAGAAGAAGGAGACCCGAAGTCCAAGCGCGCTGGTTTATGGGCCGCCATCCCCCCCTGAGGTACCCCGGTCAGCTCGGAGCAAAATAGTAAGTTTGTATAGGTATTAAGTCAGGATTCTAAGTAGGCCTCTCGGGAGCTTCAACGCAAAGCGTCCTACCCGCTGGACATCAGGCTCCGCCCCCCTTGACTAATGTATTTCAATAATCTGTATATAGTTAACTAGCCTTATATAGTTGTACCTTGTTATTCCCAAGTTCAAAATCCCTGTTACTTGTAAAATGCATTACAGTTCTTTGTATGTATATGTTTGTTACATGTAAACCGCGCTGGTGACAATAGTGCGGTATATAAAAGATGTTAAATAAAATAAATAAAAAAATAAATCTTTGTATGGATAGAGACATCTCTACTTTTTTTTTATTTAATATTTTTAAGCTTTTACATCACAGCAAACAACAATACAAAGAAAGAACAATAAACAATACCAACCCCTCCTCCCCCCCAGGCTCTCTACGAGTGGACCTTGCTTATCTTTCAGTTTGGACTCTTACTTACTGGGCCTAGCAATATGTTATGTTATTGTACGGGCAGCAAACTCATCAAGCAGGGACCATTTCTCTAGGCTTGGTATTCCACTCCTACTATAATGTATTTTGCTGTATATTTTCTCATAACTTGCATATTGACTTAAAGAAGAATTCCACCAGATTTTCCAATCCAAACTGTGTGAACTCTTCCAATTTGTGAATATAATTTTCAAAGCTATAGCTAACATAAAATTCAACAAGAAATGCTTCTCTTTGTTTAGAAATGGAATACCAGCTGTGGCTCTTAGGCATATAACATTCTATGTCAAGGGAGCCGTGAATTATAAAACTCTCTGTATTCTGTTCCAAACTGGAATCCAAAACCTCTGGACACCAGGGCATTCGAGAGACATCTCTACTTTTGAGAATCTTGTCTAGGTCCTTCATAGCCATTTTGCCAAGAGCAATGCATCATCTGATTTCTTGACTGCTTCTCATTTCTTTATTGATAGTTGATACAAGTAGGTTAAAGTTGTCAACTATTTCAATTTCTTCTGTATCAATGATGAATTTATTGATTTTGCCAGTTGTCAGGATCTTTGTCTTCTTTATGTTAAGATGCAGGCCCATTTTAAGACTATGTTCTTTGATCTTGAGAAGCAAATGTTTCAGATTGTATTCACTTTCAGCCAGTAATGTGGTATCATCAACATAGTGAAGGTTGTTTATCAGTCTTCCACCAATCTTCACACTTTGGTTGTCTTCATAGTCTAGCTTCTCTGATGATTTCTTCTGGCCCAGAGTTTCTCATGGTTTACATAGTCATAAGCTTTGCTGTAGTCAAAAAAACACATATACTGTAGATATCCTTTTAGTATTCTTTTGTCATTTCAAGGATCCATCTCACACCCGCAATGATACCTCTTGGTCCTCGTAACTTTTCTTAAATCCTTCTTGCACTTCAGAAAGTTCTCATTCCACGTATGGTCGTAGTTTCTGCTGAATGATTTTGAGTAGAATCTTGCTGGCATGTAGAATCAGAGTGATTGTACGATAATTTCCACAGTCAGTCAGATCATCTTTCTTCAGTACGAGAACACATCCTTACCAATCAGTTGGCCATGATGTCTTCTTAATTTCCTGCAGAGCCTTGTACAGTAAGTATGGTAACAGAACATAACATATGCCATACTGGGTCAGGCCAAGGTCCATCAAGCCCAGTATTCTGTTTCCAACAGTGGCCAGTCTAGGTCATATGTACCTACAGCTGCATCCAATTGCTGTAATACTTCAATAAGCATGCCATCAATGCCCAGTGCTTTGTTTTTTTGATAAGGCTTTCAATGTTGCTTCAACTTCTTCTTTCATCACCAGTGGTTACTGATCATAAGGTACAGGTTGAAACGTCTGTTGGTGCACTTGATCTTTATGGTATAATGACTGTATATTCTTTCCACTTTTTCTTGATCTTCTAACATCATTCAACATGGATCCTTGAGTATCTTGTAGCATTCCAATTTGAGGCTAGAATTTTTTCTTTAACTCTCATAGCCTTAGGAAAGCCAATCTTTTCTTCTTCTAATAGTTTCTGATTCTCTTTCCTTGTATGTGTAATTGTAATTCTTCTCCTTGTCTAGTCTTGCTGCATGTTGGAAATCTCTATTGAGTTCTGTGATTGCCTCTCTTTCTTCTCTGGTATTTTATCACAGTTTCTTATTTATTTATTTACATTCTCTTATATACCACACTATTCTGCATCAGTGTGGTTTACATTGAACAAACTGAAATTACATTGAACAGGGCATTATAACTTGGAGATAACTATTTTACAGGGAACATGGGCTATGGAGGGTTAAGTGGCTTGCCCAAGACCACAAGGAGCACCTATGGGACTAGAAACCCCAGTCCTTCTGGCCCAAGGTTGCTGTCCTCTAGTGGTATTTGAACCACCAACCTTCTGGCCTGAAGTACCTTGTCCCAACCACTAGACCACTACTCCACTCCACTCCACTCCACTCCTCTCTGGTATTTTATCATAGGGGTATGTTTACTAAAGGGCGCTAACGTCGCAGCGGTGGAATTATCGCACGATAAGGTACGTTATCGGGCGATGAACGCACGTTATCATGATAACGCGCCTGTGGCGTTAAGGCACCCTAACGCTGTGAAATCTGGCACTGAAGGGCAGAGGAAGGCTTCCCAGAGGGCGGAGAGAAGGGGTCAATGGGCGGGGAGTGGGAGGGGAGAGGCTCCAGGCACACTAACGCTGTGGAATCTGGGTCTGATCACTAACGCCAGTGAAACCCTCGCATTAAGACACATTTGCAGGAAAGAGAAACCATTTACATCGGCAATGTACAGCAAAGCCAGGGAAACCTACAAAACGTGTTAGTTGTGATAGATGTGCATGGAACAAAAGGGCAAATAAACATGGAATATGACCTGAACAAAATGTAAAATCACCATAACCAAGCTGACCAATAGTGATATTAATGGGAAAAATAAACAAAACACTACTGAGAAAGCTCCAAAAAAAAGATATTAAGGTTGGAAGGTCTATGCTCTGTCCCCCTTCAAGGTGAATGATCCCACATTGAAATAGCGCTGATCAAGGTTTTCCCTTTTTATTGGACAGGTTTCTTATGGCATGCACATATGCGGCAACAGAAGCATGGGCATGTTGGAAAAGGGCAACAGTACAGATGCTTGAAAATGGGATATAGAGGGCTGCAGGTGGCACATGCTGTGGTGCAGCTGGGGCACAGTGCGAACTAGGGAGATGCCTAGGTGGTACATAGGAATGCTGAAACTGTACAGCAGCCAGACAGCAACTGATGAGGGACCAACATGGGTATGAGTGTGTTCCCACAGTGTCACAGGGGATAGTATCCAGCACGTACCCCCAAGGGCACAGAACATTGGCAGATGGTGGTGGGGGGGAAGAGTGGACACCAATGCAGGCACCCCTACCCCAGATCCCGCACCATAGGCAGCCGCCTACCAGCACACTGGATGGCCTGAGACTGCGCACCACCAGCACCACCAGCATAAGGGCATGTCAGCATGGTGGCGGAGGGGTACTGGTGGCGGAGGGGGCAGTGGCATCTGCCCACAGCAGACCATGGCCTAGCCCCGTTTAGGTGGGTGTCGTGCACTGCAACAGACAGGAAATATCTGACGAACAGTCATGGTATCCCCAGGGAATGAACTGTCCCTGTGGCAACATTGTGGTGCAGTACACACAGCCAGTGTGTTCAAAAGCAGAAGGTCACAGGTTCAAGTCCCAGCTGTTGCTCCTGCCAACCCAGTCCCCATATTTTACCCAGTACTAAACCGTGGTAATGAAGACGGAACCTTTATTGCAGATAAATTAAACATGCCTGAAACGCCTATATTTTACCCTACAGAGCACAGACACCATAAATATGAGCAATACCTACAGCAGAGTTTCCCAAATGCAGTCCTGGAGGGCCAAAAAACATTCAGGTGTCATGCTGTCTCTAATATAAGGGCATGTCAGCATGGTGGCGGAGGGGTACTGGTGGCGGAGGGGGCAGTGGCATCTGTCCACAGCAGACTATGGCCTAGCCCTGTTTAGGTGGGTGCCGTGCACTGCAACAGACAGGCTCTGTCTGACAAACAGTCATGGTATCCGCAGGGAATGAACCATCCCTGTGGTGATAGTATGGTGCAGTACACACAGCCAGTGTGTTCAGAAGCAGAAGGTCACAGGTTCATGTCCCAGCTGTGGCTACTGCCTACCCAGTCCCCATATTTCACCCAGTGGTAATAAAGACTGAACCTTTACTGCAGATAACATAAACATGCCTGAAAAGCCTATATTTTACCCTACAGAGCACAGACACCATAAACACGTGCAATCCCTAGAGCACAGTTTCCCCAACTCCAGTCCTGGAGGGCCAAACACCATTCAGGTTAATGCTGTCCCTACTAAATATGCCTGTGCTGCACCTCTAGGCGCCGCCCCATGGCATGCAAATGTATCTCATGCATATTCATTAGGGACACCATGAAAACCTGAACCATGTCTGGCCCACCAGGACCGGAGTGGGGAACCTCTGCCCTAAAGCAGCGGCCAACAGGGGCAGAAACACCCGCACCCACAGGCTCCATTATCCAAAGCCTCATGGAGAAGCAGGATGTTGAGCCCTGCGTGCAGCAGCATCTCCCAATACTAGCACTTGCATACCTTAGCAATGCCACCCTAAACTTTGGAATACGTTACACATATATTTAATCGGTGGGTGTGCTCACATTTCAGTTCTGAGTGCACACATCTCCTCCAGAAACTTGCACTATGGATTAGCTAGCAGGCTGTCTGCAGTTATATGTGTATGGCTGGGGCAACTTGCAGGGTGCAGTGGCTGGAGACTCACTGTGCTCACCGCTGGAGAATGTCAGATGGTGGTGGGGGGGGATGCAGCTGAGCATTTCCAGGCCTACTGTCTGTCTGCCTTTGGATGGGTACAGATCTGCATTGACTGCCCTGTAGGGTGTCTGTTCCCCAGCAGGACTGGGGTTGATGGTCCCCTCTACTGCCACCATTGCAGGGAGGATCTGTTGGTGGGAGATCCTGTTTCCCACCCTGAGCCACAGAGAGCGGGTTGGGTGGTGGTACATAATCCGCCTATGGTCTGTCAGTCCCCCTGGTGATATGGTTGTGTGTGCATTTGCAGGTTTAGTTCAAATCTTTTTTATTAAGTTTAAAATATGCACAAAACAGCATGCAAAGGCAAGTACATTGCAAGAAAGGTCAACTGTCACAACATGCACAGTACACACAACCAGGAGGGCAACGTAATATACAATCTAACACCAAGAACAAGAAAACAAACAAATACAATATAATAAAATCGCTGCTTAAGTGTACAATATACAAAGCGCAACCTCATAATATACAAAAGGAGTTCCCCGAGAACAAAGAACTGCCAGCCCTCAAATCTCCACCCCCCCCTTCCCGACTCCCCCCTCCCACCCCCCCTTCCCACCCCCTCACCCCACTACCATAAGACATCAGTCATGTAGATGCAGGAAGCATGTGATTGCCAGGAAGATAGAGTAGACCAGTCTGAGAAGGCCATACATTCCACCTGTGATCCAGGGGGCCATCTACCCAAACAAGGGCGTTAGATATGACCGAAGGAGCAAGCATTGGTCTACAGTGGTAGTCGGGTCTCTTCAGCTGCACAACCACTTCGCTGCAAGTGATTGTTCCTGGTAGGACATTACACATTCAAAATTACACTCCGCTCTCGGGGGGCTAAATTTTGGATAACTGGGGACCAGCGGTCCAAGAATATATCCCAGTTCTTCCCTCCTTGCTGCTTAGCTGTTAGTTTTTCCATATACAACAATTCGCGCAAGGCCTTTTCCCACATGAGCACCCCTGGGGGCGCAGCATCCAGCCATCGGGTCAAGAGGGTTTTCTTGACAAGCAGAAAGCCATGCTCCAGGAGCCCCCTGTGTGATGCAACCGGGACTGGTACCATTAGGTTCCAGTCATGAAAAAGACAAATACCCCGCTGGCAAATATCCCCAACATCCAACCAGCCCGTCATCTTAGTACAAGCCTGGCGCCATATCGCTTGAGCTGCAGGGCAGTCCCAGAAGCGATGCAAGAAGGAGCCCACATTTTGCTTACACCAGATGCAGGTAGAGGTGGGACGCAAACCGGCCTTAAAGGCCCACTTATCAGTAGCATAGGCTCTCCATAGAAATTTATACTGCAATTCCTGTAAGTACACCCAGGAGGACCCCTTCGGGATGCGGCCAAACGCGGCCCGCAAGGACTCTACTGTCATCCCCTCCACCCCGTCCAGACACCACCGACTCGCCAGCGCAGAGAGAGGGGATCCAGCCGCCATGGAGCTAAGAAGCTGACGGTAAGTCGGGCTCCCTCGGTCCCGCTCCACCAATAGTTGCAAGATTGCACGTGGGGTCCCCAGGACCGACGTCTCTCCGGTCTGAAGTCGTCCCCGCAAACTCTCTAGGTAGTGGCAGATCTGTAGGTATCCATAGAAATGATGAGGGGGAAGATGAAAACGTGCAGCGAGGACACGATAAATCTCAAGATTTTCCCCTCCCGGCATATACAAGTCCCCTAAACACACCAAGCCATGTGCCAACCAGGAGCGGAATAAATTGCGAGTAGGCATCCCCGGGGGGAACGCTGGATTTCCCACTAGGGGAAGCAAGAGGGAGGTCTTCGAGTTCCAGCCGAGTCTAGTGCTCAGCGCTCGCCAAGTTGCCCGAAGCGCCCTCATGTAAGCGCCGCTCCCTCCTAATATCCCCATAGATGGGCGTTCCATGTGTAAGACATAGAGACTGTGATAAGGGGCACACATCCAAGTCACCTGACACGATGGGGCACAACCCTCCCCGTCCTCTAACAGGCCCCAGAGGTGACGAGCCATATAGCGGATATTGTAGAGCCTAAGAGAGGGCAAGCCTAGTCCACCCTCCTCTACCCTCTGCATCAAGGCCTTCAGAGGGATCCGGGCACGCCGACCGCCCCACAGGAATCCCCGGAGGAGGCCATCCAGTTTCTTCCAATCTTTCACCAAGATCCAAAGTGGCAGCAAACGAAGAACATATAACCAACGAGGAAGCTCAACCATCGTGAATAATGACACCCTCCCCTTCAGAGACAATGGCAACCCCTTCCAGCCTGAGAATACTGCCTTGGTTCTAGCCAGCAGGCCCGGGATATTAGCCTGGTATAAGCACTCAGGGCGGTCTGGAAGGTTAACCCCCAAATACTTTAAAGAGTTCTCGGCCCAAACCAGTGGGAAGGACCCCACCCACGTCGGCCGTACCCGCCCGCCCACATCCAACACCATTGACTTGGAGGCATTTATCTTGAGGCCCGAAAAACTACCATACTGCTCTATTATCTGCAACACCCGCGGCAATGACTGCTTCGGGTGGGTAAGACACAAGAGCATATTGTCTGCGAACGCGCTGACTTTGGTCTCCTCCTCCCCCACGACCACCCCCCGCACCTGAGGGTCTCGTTGTATAGCGTGCAGCAAGGGCTCAAGAGCCAGGACAAACAGTAAAGGGGACAGAGGACATCCCTGCCGGGTGCCCCTCTCTAGAACAAAGGATTCGGAAAAGGTACCGTTAACACCCACTCGAGCCATAGGTTGGGCATACAGAAGCCGAAGCCATCGCACATAAGCACCATTAAACCCCAGGGCGCCCAGGACATCCCACAGAAAAGCCCACGCCACCCGGTCAAACGCTTTTTCTGCATCCAGACTCACCAGCAACATGGGCGTTTCCTGGCGTAGGGAGTATTCCATCCCCAAAATCAACTTGGCAATATTCCTAGAGGCCTCTCGACCCTGTACAAATCCCACCTGGCGGGGGTCAATGAGAGATGGCAAAATGGGGTTCAACCGTTTCGCCAGAACTGAAGCCAAGATCTTTATATCACAATTGATAAGAGAGATGGGTCTATACGAGGCCGGATCTAGCAAATCTTTCCCCGGCTTCGGGAGCACAGTTATATCGGCGCACCGCATATCTCTAGGAAATTGGCCCAAACGACAAGCTTCGTCATATAGAACCACCATAGAGGGGGCAAGACGCGTCGACAAGATTTTATAGTACTCATAAGTGAACCCGTCTGGACCCGGAGTCTTATGATTACTCCCCGCTCGAATCGCCTGTTGAATTCCCCCCACCGTTATCGGGGCATTAAGTTGCTGCACATCCAGCTCAGATAAGTGGGGCAAGGGCAATTCACGCAAAAAGTCTCGCCCTCCCTCATAGTCCCGTTCTTCTTCAGTATATAACTGAGCATAAAACTTACGGAAGAGTTCGGTCAGCTGCGGGGGCTGGTGGTGCATCACTCCTCCCTCATCCCTGAGAACTGGTATAAAATGCGTGCCTCCAGGGGCCTTGACTAACTTGGCCAGCAACCTGCCAGATCTGTTGCCGTATCGAAAAAACTGATGCTTGTAGCAATGTATAGAGTAAACAGCTCGCCTCTGCAGTAGTTCATGGAGGGCTGCCTGCGCCCCAATGTACTCTAATTGCAGCGCCCTCCCCCCTGTCCTACCAGTCTTATGCTGCAAGTCGCGGACCTTGCGCTCTAACACCAAAAGGCTGCGATCCATATGCTTACGTCGCCTCACACAATAAGAGATGATCGCCCCGCGCATGACCGCTTTACTGGTTTCCCAGAGCAAAACGGGCGAGCACTCCGGCTTATCATTGAAAGAGAGAAACTCATCCCATTGCTCCTCTAGGAATTTCCGAAACTCCAGGTCCTCCCACAGAAAGGAGGGAAAGCGCCATCCCGCTCGTAAAGGCCCCGCACATTCCAAAGTTACCCACACCAGGCCATGATCCGATATCATTATTGGCTCTATGCCTGCCTGTACTACTTTGGATACGGCCCTTTCGCTCACCAAGATATAATCAATACGGGACCAGGAAAGGTGTGCTCTAGACTGATGGGTGTATTCACGAGATCCAGGATTGAGGAGACGCCATACGTCAACCAGATCTCCCATCCGGCATAGATACCCCACACCTTTGTTCCGCCAGGCCCCCGCATCACCGTTCGGGGATTTGTCCAGGAGCGGGTCATGCGGACAGTTGAAGTCACCAGCCAAAATCAAGTTACTACTTTTCGTTCCTTGGACAAAGCCCAACAATTTACGGAAAAAGGCATGGTCGTAGATGTTAGGGGCGTAGACATTGACCAGCCAGATATCCTCGCTATAAACTTTGGCATGCAGCAATAGATATCTCCCCCCGGGGTCCGCAGTCAGATGCTGTACCTCAAATGGTATGCCCCACTTCACCAGAACTGCTACTCCTGCTTTCCTTGTCCCCGAGGATGCGCCATGCACATTCCCCACCCAATCCCGAGCCAACTTTTGATGTTCCACGGCACTAAGATGTGTCTCCTGTAGCAAGGCTATATGGACCCCCTTCCGCTTAAGGAATTGCAGTATTTTAGTACGTTTCACAGGCGAGCCAATACCCCCCACATTCCAGGAAGTGATCTTCAAGTTATGCATGTGCAGTTAAAGGAGCTTCAATTTGCAGCATTATCTCAAACTCAAGTCCCAGGAGTCGCCCAGCCTCGACTCCCAGATCAGAGCCCTTCATAGTAGGCAAAACAGACCTTCGCCCTATGTCTCCACTACCTCCTGCATCTAAAAACCACACAGAACAAACCCCCCCCACCCCGTGCCCCTACCGCCCTCCCCACCCCAACCCAAGTCTGCAGCCATTCTCCCTTCCCCCCCCTCCCCGTCTTCCTCCACGCTTCCCCCAAGCCCCCCCCACCTTTTCTCCCGCCACTGCTCACCTGCTCGTTCCACCAACCCACCCCACCAAGCACTCACACATTCATTCCCACACTCACTCTCACAGTCACTCCCAGAGCTTCCCCATCCCCAACCACACATGGGCACAATCACCCTCCTTCTCAAACACCACCTATCCCTTAAACGTATACACCCCACTGCTTGGGGATAGGATCACTGTCCACCGTCCATGCGCCTCCAGGCCTCCATCCCACAGCTACTGCAGACGGCAACATAGTACTCATATGTAAGACTCAAGTATAGGAAGACAAACCCAAGGGGCCATCACCCCGATACTGTGTATTCCAATGTCCAGCAGAGGTCAATCACATTCAATCAATCAGGGCTGGTCGGCAGCTAAAGCGGGAGAAGGCGTCAAGGCAGACAGAAATTTTCTCGCTGCAGGCGCCTGCTCAAAGGTGTGCGTTGCTCCCTTGTGAAAGATTTTTAAGGTGGCCGGGTAGCTCAAGGCAAAGCGGATTCCACCCTGAATGAGCTCGTTGCAGATGGGCGAGAATTCTTTCCGCTTGGCAGCCAGTGAGGCCGAGTAGTCCTGGAACAAGAAGACAGGCACATTGTCCAATTTCAGGTCTGTTTTTTTTCGGTACGCTTGCAAAATGAGAGTCTTCTGATGAAAGTCTAGCAGCCGAGCTAGCACCGGTCGAGGTCTCGCACGGCCTTCCTGCCATTGTCCCAGTCTGTGTGCTCGCTCCACTCGGACCCGGCCTTGCAGCTCTGCCAAGCCCAACTCCTTCGGCAGCCACGTGTCGAACAGGGAGAAAAGCTGTTCCCCTGTCCAGGATTCCGGGACCCCAATCAGCCGCAGATTATTTCGACGGGAGCGATTCTCTAAGTCGTCGACCTTGAGCAGCAGAGCATCGATTTGCTTCTGATGCTGTTGCTGAGTTCGCTGTAACGCTAGCTCCCCGTCCTCCAGAATGGTCACCCGCTGCTCAGCCTCTTCTACTCTCTGCGTGAGTTCTCCAAATGTGTCGCTCATCTCAGCTAATTTCTGCAACACAGCTGCAAATTTAGGTTCCAGCAGCTTAGCGACCTCATAAGCGAGCTCCTCTGGACCCGAGTCTATACTTTCCTTGCCTGGGGAGTCGGGTCCCGTTGAGGATTTTGCTGCCGGCGCCATCTTAAGGTCCCGCCCTCCTGCAGCCTTCTCCCTCCTCGCCGCCGATTTCATCCTCCGTCCCGCTCTAGCACAGATTGCAGGGCACCTGAACGGTTCTCCGACGTTCGCCTAATCAGCGGGGTAAACTTCCAGCCCAATCTATCACATAAATCACCGAATTTAACTGCTGGTTCTTATGGAGGCCTGGGAGCTCGGTGAGGAACGTCCTCACCCGCTCATGCGCTCACGTGATCCCCCCGCATTTGCAGGTTTAAACATCTGCCCTCCCCCCAGGAGTCCTGAGAGCCCATCAAAGTGGGCTGTCAGTCACCCTGGTGGCATGGTTGATGCTGCTGTTGCTGTGTTACGATTCACCCTCCCCCCAGGTGTACTGAGAGCCCATCAAAGTCGGCTGTCAGTCACCCTGGTGGCATGGTTGATGCTGCTGTTGCTGTGTTATAATTCACCCTCTCCCCAGGAGTCCTGAGAGCCCATCAAAGTGGGCTGTCAGTCACCCTGGTGGCATGGTTTCTGCTGCTGTTGCTGTGTTATGATTCACCCTCCCCCCAGGAGTCCTGAGAGCCCATCAAAGTGGGCTGTCAGTCACCCTGGTGGCATGGTTGATGCTGCTGTTGCTGTGCTATAATTCACCCTCTCCCCAGGAGTCTTGAGAGCCCATCAAAGTGGGCTGTCAGTCACTCTGTTGGCATGGTTGATGCTGCTGTTGCTGTGTTATAATTCACCTACCCCCAGGAGTCCTGAGACCTGCTGAAAGTGTCCTGTCAGTCACCCTGGTGATATGGTGTATGTTGCTGATGATGTGTGCTAAGACAGGAGGTCTGAGACCAGATTGCAAAGGTGGGTATGGCATCTAGATATTGTGGTAGGGTATGCCGGGTTAGGTCTCACATTGCCCCTATTCCCTTGAGGCCCATACTGCATTACACATGTCTGTGATGGATCCTGATGGTATGGTAGGTGCAGCTGTGGATGTGCTTTACAGTACCCCACCCCCATGAGCACTGAGATCTGATTACGAAGGTCTGCAACAAAGCCATATTTAATTGAGCTGTACGCAGTTTCAGGTCACACATCTGCCCACTCCCCAGTAGTTCCGTACCTGATTGCAGAGGAACATTACAGATGCTGGTGTAAGGGTACATGCACCTGTTGGGGTTGCACAGCTCTGCCATAACCCCAGACAGGAGCACAGATGTCAAAAGGCCAGTTCGGTATGTTGGGCTCTGCCCCTGTTGTAGCCAGCCACAACTGCCCTAATCACAGGAGGCCCTAGTCATGAACATAGAGGTATAGTAGAAAGTCAAGTGCCATGGTAGTGGCCCCTGGCAAAGTGCACAGGGCCACCCACCTTCTGCTCTATGTTAGAACACATCACCCATGCGTGGTAGGATATCATGTTGCCATTGGGGTTGTGTCGGATGATGTGTGTAGGTCAGGAAAGCACACATGTATTTGCCAGACCAAACATGGAGTTAGGGGGGACCTCTCCTGGACACCAGCATGGCCAAACCACATGTGGCATGGTGCTGCCATGTCATGCAAGGAGAGCATAGGAACATGGTATGGTGTGTCCAGGGTGTTACACACAGTACACATAGGTGTCACTGCACACATGGCCAGACCCACAGCCACACATGCAGGTGGCACTGGCAACAGTTATTACAGGACACATTGACCAGAGGAGCAGGAGCAGCACGATGCTGCTCACAGAGATGTTTGATATGTGTTGGCCACCTACCAGAGATATATGGTCATTAATGCTCCCACCCATTGCTTTCCCCCCAGGTAGAGGACCTATGGAAAAAGGGTCGGGAGTTGCGGCTGTACCACCCCGAGTACCTTGCCCGCCTCCAGAGGGGGGCAATGGCCCAACATGGAGGTGAGTTGTGCAGCCTCTGCAGCTCAGTAAAGAATGTCACAGTGGCCCACCAGCTTGTGTGGTGCTTGAATATGTACATGTGGTATGTGACTCACATGATAGTGTGCTAATGACTGTCATCCTCCACAGAGGAAGATCCTGCCAGTGAGGGCCCCTCCACATCGGGGCAGACTCTGAGGCACCCCACTGCCCAACGCCAAATGGTGGATGAGGAGGCGGAAGAGGACGGGGCAGAGGAGGAGGAGGAAGAGGAGGAGGTAGCAGAGGAGGAGGTGGTGGAGGCAGCGGAGGCAGAAGGGGATGATGGGGACATGGAGGGGGTGGAGGGGAGGGGTTGGTGGGGAGGGTGCGAGTGTGGCTTCTGTTTTGGGGGGTGAGGAGGAGGAGGGGAGTGGGGAGGGTGGGTGGGAGGTGCCAGGGGGGAGGAGTGGGGTGGTGGGTGGGGGGAGGGTGGGAGGGAACACAGGACAGCACAGGGCACTGTGGGTCCCTGCCAGCCATGGCATGTGGTTGGCGATTTTGGCCACCTGGGTGTAGGACCACCACCCATTGTCACACACAGGTCCCACGCAAATGCCACCACACAGACACCTGGCACCTTGTGTGTATGTGGCCATGGAAGGCATGGAACAATGCCTGCGGTACCAGGACCACACCATCCAGTGGCTGGTAGGGTCCATTCAGTGGATGGCTTCTGAGATGTGGCATCTGTTGTGCAAGCAGCCATACCCTGATGGACGTCCCAGGAGCGTGTGATGGCCCCTGTGATGCCCACACACATGCCCTGTGCTGTCCTGTCTTCTGGGACGTAACGTGACAGCTGGGTACATACTACCTAAATAGTCCACTGTTGGAAACAGGACACTGGGCTTGCTGGACCTTGTTTTGACCCAGTATGGCATATCTTATGTTCTTATGTTCTTATGTTTACATGTTTATGTATAGTTTGTAAATAAGTTGTGAATACAGTTTTTATACTACAACACAATGGTCATGTGTCTCCCTTACAGACAGACTGTGGACGTAAGCATGGGACATGTGTGTAGATCAGTATATGAATGCAAGGTAGACATGGGTATCATACATGGACCGTCTTCACACGCAGTTGTGGGGGCTGCCCATGTGCATATGCGTCTGGGTCCCATGTTGTCCCTGTGAAGTGCTAATGTGGAGCATGTCCCGCAGTCTTTGGTCACGTACATGCTGTGTGCAATGTGTGGGAACCATATCTGATGCACCATGCTTGTGTGCCAATAGTGGAAATGGCTAGCAGCAGGTTTGTGGCATGGAGGGTACGATGGAATGCTGTACCCAGGAGTTGCTCAGGGGGATAGCTGTTGAGGGCGACATGGGTCAATGCATGTCACAAGGATCAGCAGTGGGGGACTACAAGTGCTAGTGAATGTTGATCAGCTGACCGAAGCAAGCCACCTTTGTCTGCCTGTGCCGCATGCAAGCCTATGTGGGAAGACAGCCACGTAGTCCCTGGTGTAGCCAGGGAGAATGGTCACACATGTGTGTCCAATGATGGAGAGTATATGGTGTGGGAGATGGTGGCATATCCCTACACCAGACATGTACCACCATGAATATCTTCCTGCGCAACGGGAGATGATGGGTATACCCCCACGCATAGGTAGTGGGGCGGGGACCTGCCACAGTCCATGCCACACAGGGCATGGTATGACCTATGCACGCTGATAGGTGGCAGTACAGACACCCCACCACTGAGGGACATGGGTAAGACACATATGGGCAGGGAGACAACATGAGGTGCAGGCTATGTAGGGGAACACAGTGCCACACATTGGAATCAAACACATAGGATGTAATAGTTCAGGATGTTTTATTTGTGCCACTCACATCCTCCGTGGCTATCCACGGTGACCATGGCCCAACCCACCCCTCTGCTGTGGGGCTGCTGGTGCAGCCTCCGGTGCCAGTGCTGGCTGCTGTAACCGGGCCGCTATGGCCTCCTGGGCATTCGCGATCCGGAGGAACACCTCTGCTATGGTCTCAGCTGTGGTCTGCAGCTGTTGTAACTCCTGGGTGTTCACCAAAAGATCATGGTGAATTTGCAACAGAGCCTGCCGAGTGCCTGTGGGTGGGACACAAGGTGATATGTGAGATACCTCTTTCAAAGCCAACCATCACACATGCACATGTCAGGCATATCCCAGCAGATCAGTCTGCAGAACAATCATGTATGTCACAACTAGCAGCGCATGACCATGTTTAGATCTGTGTGTCCCATGAGCCATTCTCATGCCTGGAAGGGATCTTGATGAGGGGTCATGGGAATCACAGATCTCACACATGGCAGTGTCACAGTTTAATCTGTGGATGCTTGATCTGAATACTGGTTGTCTGAGATAGGTCAGATGACGTGAGGGATGGTGGCACACACGTACATATATCTGTGGTGCCCTATTCTCTATAATGCTGGCACACAGTGCAGATTATATTGACAGACTATGATGCATAACAATACCCATGGAGGGGTGCTTGTCAGGTAGGGCGTCTGGGTGGCCTTGGATCAGTGGTTTCCGCTGTCTGCTTACTTGGGGTATTTGACCATGCACACACAGTGTGTGTGTGTCTGAGCCCCTTTAACATGCTGACACCTGACAAGTCATCCGACAGGAGGGTGGAATGCACATGGCACATAACACCCCGCCCCCCAACATTATAAACAATCTGCTATGTTGGCAACATCCAATCTCCTTGTGAATGTTGCAACAACCCCCATGGGGATTGTTGTGTATGCTGGTACCCACCTTCTGCATCATGTCGTGCTGAGGTACTGTGGGCCCTCAGCTCTGCTAAGATCATAGCCATGCTTGTGGGAGTGGCAGTTGATGTACCTGGTGCCTGCATAGGGTGGTGGTTGGCCCTCATCTCAGCACCCTCTACAAACTGTGTGTAGCTGCCAGCATCCCCCAAAGTGATGTTGTCATCCGGGGGCGTGATCTGTGCCTCGGCCACCACATTGGTTGGTGGTGTGTGTTCACTGTCACTGGTGGTGTCCCCGGAGATTGGGGCCTCTGGCTCCTCCCCACCCTGAGGCCCTGCCACATCCTCCTCCTCAGGTGCCTCCATGGTATTGTAGTCACCTGGGTTGGGGAAAAGCATACACAGCACTGATAAGTTTGCACAGTACACCTATGTACACCTTTGTAGCACATCCACCCCACAATCAATGTGTGCTTGGCCATGCCCTGTACGTGTGCTGCATAGCTACTACTACAACTCCAACTACTACTAATACTAAGCATCTATAGGGCACTACCAAGCACACGCATCACCGTGACAGTAATATGACAAACAGACAATACCTGCTCAGCGGGGCTCATAATCTACACAGACATAGCAATACCAGGTGTGTGAGGAGGTTCGTAGCAGGAGTGATGAGACATGTGCAGAGCAGATAGAAAAAGGGATGGTGTTAGGAACACATGTGAGTGGAGGACAGAAACATGCAATTTAAAAGGGTTGTAATGGAGTACAGCACACCCATGAGCCAATAGCATGGGTGCATAGATGAGCATGGAACACAGGTATGAGGTTTTGCAAATAGATGGCTGACACATATACAAAGGGTGTTTTCGGGATGCGTTTGGAGCAGCAAGGTGTAAGGTGCATACATACCTGCCTGGGGATTGGCGGTGTCCAGGGCCTCTGGCAGTCCACGCAGGTATATGGGCCCAAGCCGGTCTTCAAGCTCCTGCTCCAGGGTTGTGCGGGTTGGTGCAAAGGGGCCACCCCCACCGGTGCCCATGGCATGTTGCCTTTCAGCTACCATGTGTGCTCACACACCCCATTTAATGTCATTAAACCTCTTTCTGAGGCTGTCAAGGTCCCTGGGTGGCTGCCCTGCCTGTGCTATGGCCTCCTGCACCTCCTTCCACATGAGTGTGCGTGTTGTCACTGTGGTGCTGTTGCTCATACAGCCATAGAGCACATCATAATTCTCCAACACGCTAGCCAGCAGGATGTGGTTCTCCAGCTGAGTGAACCTCACAGCCCTCCTCCGTTCTGCAGCTGGCACTGGGATCCACCTTCTTTTGGCAGGGGGGGGCCCCTGTGTGGGCTGGGATCCACCCAATGTGCCTGCTGCCACCACTCCAGGCCCACCACTCCCTTTTGGCTCTGTGTCCTGCTGAATAGGTCCCCTCCCGCCATGTCCTGTTGCTCCATCACCCTATGCTCTCTTCCCTCTCCCTCCTTATCACAAATTCCTGCTCTTGCCCACCTGGGCTCCACCCACACCTGCTGCTCGCCCCCTCCTCTCCCTGCTGTCTGCTATGCAACTCTCCTCCTGTCTTTCTCACCTGCTTCTCGCCTCCCCTCCTCTCTCTCTCTTGCTTGGCCACACACCTCTCCACCTGCCTCTGACACTCTCCACCACCACTCCCCAACACAGCCACCTACACTACACACCTTCTCCTGACACTATCTCAACCTCACTGACACCACACGCCTTCTCTCTCTCTCACCTACACAAACCCCTCAACGTGACCCAAGTGTGCAGGTGTATTTATAGGGTTTTTTTACGTAACGTGCGTTGTGCATGCGCATTTGCACGCGTGCGGCAGTTGTGCATGTTGCGCATGCGCTGCACAGATGCGGAAGATGTGTGCACAGAACACCATGTCACACATGCGCTGTGTGCATGAGGCGTAGCGCATGCACTTAACATCACGCAACACATGCACATGTCTAACGCTCACGCACAGCACATGGGTAGCATGATATCGCATGTGTGCACCTTCTGCATCCTTGCGGCGCATGCCCAATGTGCACAGCCACCATGCACATGCAAATGCGCATGCGCAACGTGCGTTACGAACCCCCCCCCTCAATACACCTGCACACCTGGGTCACGTTGAGGGGTTTGTGTAGGTGAGGGAGAGAAGGCGTGCGCTGTTGGTGAAGCTTGTGGAGTGTCAAAGGAAGGTGTATTGTGTGTAGTGGCTGGGTTTCTGAGTGTTGTTTCGATTGTGTGGCTGTGTGTGTGTGTGTGTGCGTGTGTGGTGGGAAAGGTGTGTGACTTGGTTAGTGAGGTGACTGTGTTTGAGTGTTTTAGGGAGTTGGACGGGTGGAGTCTATGGCAGCCTTCGTGGTTGCTGTGGTTGCAGTGGGAAGTGAGCAGCTGCTGCGATTGCCTGACAGGGGAGATGGTGTCCATGGGGCTGAGGCACAGTGCATGGGTGTAGACCCGCTGCAACACAGACCTGCAACTGTGGGGGAAGGCCAGGCAGGGGCTGTACCCACACAGGGCAGGAGACGTGCAGAGGTGCAGGCTCACCAGCCTTGCCTCTACAGGCCCAGGGCCCAGCTCCAGGGCATGCATAAGGACCAGGTCATCTGCCTCTACTGCCTGAGCATGGGGGCTATTAGGGAGCTCTATGAGGATCTAAGACCTGATCTCGAGCCCCTGACTGATCGGTCATATGCCATGCCGGGTTTGGTCAAGCTCCTTGGTGCCCTACATTTCTTTGCCTCTGGCTGTTTCCAGTCATCTGTGGCCGCAGTGGGTGGCATGAGCCCCACCTTCTCACGCTGTCTCCACCACGTACTGTGTGCTATGGTCAGCCAGGTGGGGAATTACATTGCCATTCCCCAGACTAGGCAACAGTGGGGGACCCTGAACCAGGCCTTTGAGGCGTTAGCCGGGATACCACACGTGATGGGAGCTATTGATTGCACACATGTTGCCCTGGTCCCGCCTAGAGACAGGGAGGTAGTGTTCTGCAACTGCAAACACTATCATTCCCTGAATGTTCAGGTTGTATGTGATGCAAATATGCATATTCTGAATGTGGTCCCTAGGTTTGCAGGGTCCAACAATGACTCCTACATCCTGCATCACTCGGCACTATTCAGACAATTTGAGGCAGCACACTATGAGGACTGTATACTGCTGGGTGTGTATTTCTGATTTCTGACATGTACATGGTGTTCATGTGACTAACCGCATGTGCAAATGTCTGTTTTGGAGGTGTATCCCTCATTGTTTGTGTGTGTCATCTGTCTGTGTGTGATATAAGGTGCGGGGGGGAGGGTTGCTGCCCTCCAACTCCACCTTGCTATGATGCTGTGTGATGATGGTTGAATGGATGGTAGCATTTGTGTCGTGGTTACAGATTATCTTGTTTTCAATCCGTACACCTACCCCTTGTGTGTCTTAACTTCACACGCTGAGGCATAGTTGTGATGTCATATATTTATGTCAGGATGTGTTATGCATTTGTTTTGCATGCATATACCTGTGTCCATTTGGGTGGACATGAGTTCCTGCTTTAACATTCCACATTTATTTCTGCAGGTGATGCAGGATATGGGTGTCGCCCCTGGTTGTTGACCCCCGTGCGTCAACCACGGACACGTGCAGAGAGTAGGTACAATGAGGCCCATGCCTCCAGTCGCTCCGTCATAGAGCGCACTTTTGGCATTTTAAAGAGTTGCTTCAGGTGTCTGGATAGGACAGGCGGGGCCTTACAATACAATCCACAGACTGTGGCAGAGATCGTTATAGCCTGTTGCATCCTGGACAACATTGCTCTCAGGCACCATATCCCTGTCAAAATTAATGAGGATCTGGAGGATGATCCTACATGTCCTCCTGCACGTGCCCGTGGTGACACACGTCAGGTGGCACAGCAGTCAGGCGGCAGGTGATTGCAGAGCTCTTCTCATGTAAGTACTGCATATGGTCCCACCTGCATTTGTTTGAATATGTGTATACTGCTAATACTAGTTAACATTTGTATTCCAATACCAGTAAGATGCAACACTGCACTGACATGTAACAGACACTGCCTGGCCATCACAACTTCAAATCTAAACATGACTTAAACCCAAAAGATGTGGGCAGGGCACAACAGCGGGTGAAGGTGGATTATGTGTGTGGGGAGTTTTAGGCTTGTGGGAGGTGTTGGGGGTGACATACCTGGTTTGTGGCTGATTGTGATAGAGGCTGCTGTGCAGCCACAGGTATTACTTTGATGATTTGTGTGCAGCAAGGTGAAAGGCATGTGATGTGGAGTTAACAGTGAGAGAGCAGACCATGGTTGGGGCCAGTTGTCCAGCTGTGTGTGTTTTTCATTTAGTATTTTGAGCTGATTGTGTGGTTGGTATGCTCTGATGAGCACGATCTGTGTGTCCGTTGATATGTGATACGTAGCAATATATACATGCTCAGTCGTGTTTTACATACTGATATTTAATATCCTTGAAGGGAGTTACTGCAACACTACAGTGTGCCTGAATGTATAGGTCGTCACATAGCCCTGACATGGATGTGGGGAAGGATAGGGAAGCTGTGTGGTATCCAGCCAGGGGAGGTATCATTGCCCCCTTTTTTTTTTTTTGGCTGTAGAATAGCATGCAGTGCAGTGTTGCATATTTACATGAAGACAGAGATGATTCAGGCAAGATCTGCAAGGTGTAGGTTACAGTAGGTAAGCCGTGAGCTTAATATGGGGGTGGAATTTTGTTTTAGGGTTGTTCTCAGGGAGGACTGAGCAAATCTAGCTGGTGACATCTAAACATAAACCACATGACTCAACTACAAGCTGTGTAAGTGTGTAGAGGAGGAGAGTGCAGTCCAAGACAGCAACTACATTGCGGACCCTCTAGAAGGATGGTTATGTCCACACACACAGAGAGGCTCTGATGGGAGAGGAGGTTTCAGGTGTACATATAGGCTATCCATGCTTTGCCATTATCACTTTCACACAGTGGGATGACATGCAGCCATCAAGGTCAGGTCACAAACAGACATCGTGTTGTGGTTCAGCAGACATAACTCAGCCATTGAGATATATATTTGCAACTCATCAGCACACAGCTGTTAATGTTAGTGAAGGTATGAGATATACACACCAAGGAAATGTATATGGACAGAAGATATGGGAGGTGCCCCTGCATATTTCCATGTGTTACAGGAATTGACAGTGGGGTAACAGATGACATTGAGACACCAGTACACACAGTGCAGGGGCATTGGCAGCAATATGGGGGACACAGGATAATACTGTGGCCTTGGAGTGAAGCAGGGACACGGTAGGGAGCAAACACTTCTGTTCACCAGTTTGTCCGGCAACAGAGAGGTAAGGGAGGGGACATACAGAGTACGGACCCTTGTAGTTTTCCAAACAAATGTCAGTGAAAACTCTCACATGAAAGAGATCTGTACAGTTGGATGGTGAACGGTCAGTCTGTAAAGGCTCTTGAGTCTGCAAGCTGAGTACAGGAAGGTGCAGTGTGTTTTGCACAGCTAGAACATGACATATGTATGTTTCCCTTGTGTTTCTCAATCCACAGGACATACTTGGTGATGCTCCTGGTGCTGTGTTGCATTGGCAGATGTCTGTACGTCATCCAACATGCAGTGGTCTGGGGTAGGTGGACCTAAAGCTACATTGTCTGTGACAGCAGTCAGGGGGAACACATGTCCTCAGTGATCTGTCATATTGTAAATATGTTGTTGTTCACCTCTTTTCCCTGCACCTCCATACCCCATATCTTGCTGTTGGCACACATATCCCCATGTGTTCCTGTCCAGTATGTCTTCTGCAACACTGTCTCAGGGACATGTCCAACAGAGCTGCATGTGTTTGGGTGGTGGGCTATACGTATACCCTTCTCCAACATTGTACCATCAGCCAACACCAGTGTATCATTGCATTTCACAGGGCCTTTATGTCCACTAATCTCCAATTGTGCACATACAAGCCATATGGTACTGCTGGCATGCTCACCTTAGCATACGGTGTGTGTGTGTGTTTTTGGGTTGGCTGTGTGATGATACAGTGTGCAGGCATTTTACATTATCATGTGGTGTGAGGGGTCTGTACACCTGGGGGGCGGTGGTGACTGTGCTATCTCTACCTTACTGCTGTTTACCGTGTGAACATTGTGGTCATGTGTTGTGTGTTGTGAGCAGAACTGTGTCTTGTGTTCTGACAGACCACTGTTGAACAGCATTTTTGTATCACAGATATCGCCATAATGTGGACATGCATCAACAGTGGCTTGACATGGTGACATGGTGATTCTGCACATTTTGGTGACATCATCTCCCTTCACTGTGACCTGTTGTGGCCTTTGAGTGCCTCAGGGGATCCAAGACATACACTTGATGCAAACACACGGTAGGTTGCACCTTTGTTCTTTTGTGAATGACATCAGCCTTTACATGTTAATGATTCACTGTTTGTTTCATATACATTTCCTTTTGGGTCTTTGTACACGAACGCTGATGCACATGGGGTGGAGGTGTGAAACGCCTATGTAACATGGGCATGGGCATGACCATATCCATGTTACACCCGCGTCTGCGGTTCCAATTCAAGATGTCCCCAACATGCAGTGTGTTTTGTGTTGTGATCATGTTATGTTTGCTTGTGTGTCCTTTTATTATGTGCATATTAATGTTTGACTCTCTGCAATTCGTGCTGATGTTGCAAGCAGCATACCAATACATTATTTATCCTCTTCTGACACAGGGCAGAGAACAAACCAGCCACATCTATTACAGTGCATCTGGCATCACCATCATCCACCTGTTGGGGGACACAACACCATGGAACTATCCCTTGCAAATGGTGCCACAGGATATTTGACCTCTGTGAGTGGGACACATGCCTAGGATGAACAGTATTATTGTTGGAGTGCTACATTGGGCATGACAGATCTGTCCAACACACTGTTGCTGCCGTGCTCTGGTTGGGAGTCGTGTTCATCGCAGGAGATGCACATGACCTTTCAAGTACTGTGGCATATTAGGATGTGACACTTGACTATGCATGCCCAGGATTTCAAGGATAGTCTTAACCAGACTTGCTGGATTGCAGACACACTTTACACCTTGGACACTGTGTACTGGTCCTCACATGTGCAGCAGGGACTGCCATTGTCACTGTATGTTGCACATTCCTCCAGCATTGTGTTATTGGTTTGTTTTGGCCATGTGTGTGACATGGAACACAGGATACGCTCATCTTTTAGGTTCCACACAAGCATACGGCCATGCGTGTGGCATAGGGGGAGCAATGGAGAGGTCCTGTTGTCTATGTCCACCTGCTCTCCACTTGAACATGATACAGTTTTTGCCACAACACCGCTTTAATGCACACCAACATCTTGGATAGATGTTTTCACTCACCAAGGGTGTTTCCGTGCATGTGTGGCATCACTGTATCATGTTGAAACGTACACGGTGCATGTGCATATGACTGACTATGTTGGGGAAACACAGCATGTGGCAATATGGCTTCTTTGAGGTTTACTGTAAAATGTTTGCCCTTACTTTCCATCTCTATATACTGATTATTGTGTTTGTTTACTGTACAGATGTGACGCTCTGCATTGATTTACAAACCTTGCATTGCATGTCTGCACAGTCGCATTTATCCCCAGCGGTAACGACACTCACATTGCCCCATTAAATTTGGAGTGTAGCAATGTGAGTGTTCATTGTCTTCCTTCAATTGTGCATTCCATGTACCGTGATATATGTGTACAGACACTGTATCCACACCAACCAGTGCAGGGGGACCTTCTGCATAGTGTTATCTCTGCATGTTTCTGCAGGTAGTTTCTTTAGAATTCTCTCTGTGTTCATGTGCCTCTGCTACCTATTAGCATATCCACATTGTTCATTTGATGATTGTTTAGGGTTACATTGTTGCAGCTTTTATTCCTATATCAGGCGTTATGTGACAGCTGTAACATAACTTTCGATATGTGTTTTACAACTTACACCATTTTAACAACATATGCTGTTTTCATTTGTGTGCCTCCTGTGTTGGCAGATAGATATGTTTTGAGGAACAGATCATGATTGATGTGTGTTGGGCCCTCATCATGCACCGCCTACTGTCTACATGCACACATATGTAGGTGCCACATTTGAGGCATGCAACAGCATGTGGGGGGTGGGGGCCTAATGCATACTGCACACCATGCACCTGATGCACATTATCTCTCCTGCCCATCATTTGTAGACGGGCCAGTGACCTTTCTGTAGGATGTGGGTTGCTGCCCTGCTAAATATGTTTTCCATCTTTCACCTGGGATCCACTCACCTTGATATTATGATGGCGGCATCTACGCTATCTGTGATGATTAACTCAAATAAAAAAATGTGTTTGCCATACATTTGTCTCTGCTGCTGCTTGATCACGCTGACAAAACTGCAATGCAACCTGTGCCTTCAAGTCAGTCCTGACTCCTGGTGACCCAGAAGCTCCATGTTTTTCTTGGCAGTGTCACTGGAAGTAGATTGCCAGGCCTTTCTTCCAAAGCAATGGAGGATTAAGTGACTTGCCCAAGGCCACATGGAGTTCTAGTGGGAGTTGAATTCTGGTTGCTTGGTTATCAAGCCAGTGTTCTAGCCACTAGGCTACTCCTCTACTACTTGAGCATGTTGACACTTGTATTTGCTGATTTTCTGGTCATGTACATGGCCCACCTGTGCTCACATCCTTGTACGGTGGCAGCTGTCTATCTTCCAGCCATTTGCCACATCACTGGGTGTTACAGGTTCCCATACACAACCTCCCTTTGGGGTACTATTTTTGCATTGTGCTCAGTGTGCTCATTGTGATTGTTTGGGATAGTAGTTACAGACATGTGTTATAACACTGCAGGTTTAATCCCCACATGGGGTTTATTTTATTTTTTTCTGTAGTGCTAGCATGACCATTAGGTACCTGCAGGTTCATCACCTCTGCACATACCCTTCCATCTCGTCACTGTACACCAAGGTGTGCCCTCTGTGCTGCCTATCCATCACATATTAGCTGTTACATATGTCTTTTTCATTATGGTGTTTACATGGCAGTCTGCTTGGGGGTTTGGCATTGCTGTGGTTCAGCTGGTGTGTGGCACACCTGTTTGCAGGTTCACTTCTCTCCTGTCCTGTTCCAGATTTTGCACCTGCTCCACAGAGCATCCTCTGCTGCCCTTGGGGTTTAGGTTCTTTCCTCTTTTGCATGCTGTATCCACTGCATAACATTTCATTGTCTGTGTGCATGTAGTTCTATGTGGCTCTGGTCCCAATTACAGACTGTGATCTGATCTGTACACACCAGATCTGCATGCGCATTTCATCATGGTTACTGTTGGGGGTTTGCCTGTCCTAACAGCCAGCAGGCTTGTTGTGTGCTGCCCTGCAGTATTTTTGTCTGCAGCCTTTTCTAGCAAGCTCATGTTGGTGGTGTGGCCTACTGGTTTGTGCATTGCTGTTTGTGCTAATGGTCATAGGTTTGATTCCTCTCTGTTCTCTTTCATTGGTATGCCTGTCCTGCACAACTACTTTTCATTCCTGTGACAGTCATATCTGTGCAGATCTGTGCTGATAGCACATTGTATCCTTATCACAGTTGTCAACCATCCTTCTGTCCATCTACGTGTGTCTGCCAGCTGTGTGCCGTCCTACCCTGATGTGCATGCTGCTACCCCACGTCCTACACTGCTACACATTTATGCATTTCAGCTCTCCCTGGTTGCCTCTCCTGTGTGTGTTTTGCATAACACTGCTACTCCACTGTCATCCTGACATTACACCTATCCTGCCACTTCTACCTCCTCTGCTGGACACGTCTTCCCATCCTCTGCCACACACTGGCATTATTGCATGGTACATTACCATCACTGTGCATCACTACAGCTGCCCCCAATATGTTTGTCCATTTTTCCAGCTGCCACATGGGCTTGATGCAGATTTGTCTGGTCCATCAGCTCTGATCTACTTCCTTCCATTACTTGTGCATTTTCTTTCCTTGCTGCTCTGGGCAGTGTTCGGGTTACATCTGTGTTTGGCCCCTACCTCTCTTGTTTTTCAAATTGGGGGACCTTACTGCTCTTGGCCAACGTTTTTGTGTTCACCTATACATCCTTGGGGCATCTTCTACCACACCTTAGATTCAGGCAGCTTATGGGGTGCCTACTATGGTGCCTTGGGAGTTGGAAACCTTTCCACATGGCCTCTGGGACACATTATAACACACCTTGGCTGACGTGGTTGTTTAGGATGTGCCTTCTGGTGCACCCTAAAAGGTGCATTAGTTTATGGCACTTAGGTGCGGGTATTTTTAGCTGGCAGCACAGATTGTTGTACAGTTGCAAGCAGGAAAAGGAATTGCCTTGGCCAACCTTATTCATTAGGCCCACTGGGGACTTGAACTTATGACCCCTGCACCATCAGTGTGTATTAACCATTGTGCTGCACCTCTGCTGCTCTGTTAGTAAGTCAGTGCGCCTACTTAAGATTACCGCGCATTAACGTGCGCTGCTCCCTCTATCGGGCGATAATGTGCGCAGCGCACATTATTGCACGATAACGTGCGATTGCTATGCTTAGACCGGAATGCCCACTCCTTTTATGGCATCCTGCACATTATCGCCGGGCGCGCGTTAGTGCCCTTTAATAAACATACCCCATAGTTTCCCTTTTGAAAATTAACTAATAGTTTCTGATTCTATTTCCTTGTATGTGTAATTGTAATTCTTTTCCTTGTCTACTCTTGCTGCATGTTGGAAATCTCTATCGCGTTCTGTGATTGCCTCTCTTTCTTCTCTGGTATTTGATCCAATCTGAAGTAGCAGAGTTCAGAGAGGACAAGATCTCTGCCATGACAATGGAAGATACAGGGTGGAAAGAATGCCATCCTGGTGTATCGCTGATTGAGTCTGCATCAGGAGGTCATAAAACAGTAGTTGCTATACGTATTTGAAGGGGGTATTGGAGCACAAAGGCCCTGGGTCTTGTCATAGAAGAATGTCACCAATTCATCTGCTGTTAAACTCGATGAGCTAACTGCAGTTTCAGTGGTTTTTTTTTCCTCTAGTGAGCTGATCCATCATGTGAAATAGTTCCTTAGCTGGACTGTGGCTATTTTAAATGCATTGCAAAAAATAGGGCTGTAATGTGGTTCTAACCCTCTACTTTACAACTTGAATTTCTGAGGGGTTTTATTCTTTGTCAAAAGACGTTTGGCTCCATGCATATGCCTCTTTGAAAACCATGCATTTTGTTTAGCTCTATTACCATGGAATGTCTGTAAAGGAGCCACTTCTTCCAAAACTGAACCAAGTGTGGAGTTCCAACTAGTAGAGTTAAAAAAGAGTCTGAAAAGGAGCATTTTTCACTAAAACTATGCAGATTTAACCTTTTAGAGTTTCTGAACTGAACACCTGACTTACCCAAAATTCCTAGAGTCAGTCCCAGGCCAAAACTGAAAAGATAATAGATAATGATCTGTCCAAGGGATCGGCATTGGGAGAATATTAAATACATTTGTCCTGCACTTCTCAAGTGAGAAAACAAGATCAAATGTATGTTCTCTCGTGTGTGTAGGGTTAACAACATATAAAAATTCAGTTACTCATGTTGACTTTGGGGCTTCAAAATGCATATTGAATTCACCCAGAATCAACAACTCCAAATACTGAGATACAACCTCTGAAACTGTAATTTACGCTTGCTGATTTGTTCAGATAGCTTTTCCAAGAAAATATAAATGCATGCTTTCCAAAATTCAAAAGTATACATGTAGGTGTGCAAGAGTCTCCCCAGCCTCATGGCTGGAAATGACTTTATGGATAGAAATTCCATATTTCAAGGGGAAGAAAATAGTGGTAGGCTTTTATTACAGTCCACCTGGATAGAATGAGCAGATAGATGATGAAATGTTAGGAGAAATTAGGGAAGCTAATAAAATTGACAACACAGTACTAATGGACTATTACAATTACTCCAATATTGACTGGATAAACCTCATGTCAGGGCATGCTAGGAGGGTGAAGTTCCTAGATGAAATAAATGACTACTTCATGAAGCAGCTGGTTCAGGAACTGACTAGAGAAGAAGCTATTTTAGACTTAGTTCTTTGTGGAACACAGGATTTGGTACAAGAACAAACCATGTTAAGACCTCTTGGCACTAGTGATCATAATATGAATACATTTAATTTAATAACTGGAGTGAGCATGTAAAGGAAATCTACTGTCAATATTTAATTTTCAAAAGGGAAACTATGATAAAATGAGGATAGTAGGAAAAAAAACCCTAAAAGGAACAATTGAAAGATCAAGAGTTTATGCTTGTATCAAGGGTGGACATTGTTTAAAAACACAGTCTCTGAAGCCCAGAATTGGCATATCCCACAAATTAAGAAAGGCAGAAGGAAGGCCAAATGACAGCCAGGAGAGTTAAAAAGTAAGATGAAAGAAATTATTAAAGCCAATAAAAATGTCTTTCAAAAAATAGAAAAAGGAACCAAGACAATAGGAAATAGCATAAGCACTATCAAGTTAAATGCAAGGAAATGATAATGCAAACAAAAAGAAAATTTGAAAAAAAATCTTGTCATAAAGACAAAAACTCACAATAAAAACTTTTTTTCCAGTGAATTTGAAGCAAGAAGCCAAAGAAGGATTCAGTTAGACTATTAGATGATCAAAGAGTGAAAAAGACACTCAGGGAGGGCAAGGCCATAGCTGAGAGATTAAATGAATTCTTTGTTTTGATCTTTACTGAGGAAGGTACTCATGTCAGAAAGGGTATTTAATCAGGATGAGTCAGAAGACCTGAATCAAATCTAAATGAACCTAGAAGAGCAACAAATCAACTGGACTGGATAGTATATACCCAAGAGCGCTCACAAAGAAGAACAGGTCACACCACACCTTGAAGAACAAAGAGCTTTATTGGTACAAGGAGGTCACCCTACACATGTTGCAGCCAAAGCCTTCTTCAGGGGTTATAGACCTCTAAGAACATAAAAATAAAAATATAAATTAATAAACATTATAAATATAAAAAACATCATACCAAGAGAGGGATAAAACCATGATAAGGGTGTGGTGGACTATCCTAACGGTTAGAGTACTAGCTTGGGGCACAAAAGATCAGGGTTCATTTCCCACTAGCACTCCTTGTGGTCTTGGGAAAGTCACTTAACCTTGTATTGCCTCAGAAAATTCCAAGTTTTCAATGTCCCTGTGTAATGTGCATTACTAAGTTTAAGTTACAATGTAAGCTGCTTTGATTGAAATGATAAAGCAGTATAAAAGACCTGTTAAAAATAATAATAAATAATATAAAACACAAGCTTAATAAAAAATAAATATTCTTCCAAAATATAATTAATTTGACAATAATACAATAAAGATTGATTGTCTTTCAACATCCAACACAGAAAAGGATAGAATTCTATGAAAGACAAATTCTAAAAAACATATCAGAATCAAACCCCAAAATTAAAAGACTACCATTATCATAATCCATCAAGGAAGTCTTTTGTAACACACAATTCAAAAAACAAAGATCATACAAAAAATGCATGTAAAAGAAAGATGACAAAATACAATTGAGGGGATAAGAATGACTGCCATAACTGATACAATAGTAATGAAATATTCAAATTGTTAGCAAAGAGTAAAACTCATCTTTAAACCCAAATACCAACCTCGAGCTACAGCTGAAAGTGCAGTACATTGTGTCGTATTCAATACAAAAACCTATTACTCATGTTCCACTCAGGAACACACATCGTCCTTACAATTCAACCTTTCATAAAGGCAAACGGGGTATATCATGTAACAAACATCAATACTGGTTGGTAATTGGGTTTAAAGATGGGTTTTACTCTTTGCTAAGAATTTAAATAATTGGGGCGGAGCTAGCCACTGAACAGAATGGACGCCTGAATTTTTGCTCCCGTTGCTGCCCAAGAATCCTGAACATATCCCGGTATTACATTGAAGTTTGTACCCCCTACCTACATCAATAACACCGCACTACAGCTGGATGGCATCCCTGAAGCCTGCCCGGCTGGAATTTCCACAGGGATCCGGCTCAGCAGCGAAACGATCCAAACCCGAAGTGGGTTCCCCGCAGAAAATGGCCGCGGGAGAGAAGGAGGGAGTGACTGCCGGTGGCCTACGTGAAGTGCTACAGGAATTGAAATGCGTTAAAGAAATGATTGCAGCCAATTCTAGTTCACTGAACATGATTCAAGAAGACTTGCTGGAGGTAAAAGAGAAACTCCTCACCATCACCACTCGACTTAATGCAGTTGAATTACAAACCCAAAAGCATGGCGTTGCATTAGAACAGCTGGGCCCTTTGGCCAAACGAGTCCGGCACATAGAAAATCTGATTGAAGATCAAAATAACCATACCCGTAGAAATAATATCCGCCTTGTTGGAGTCCCTGAAGGCGCTGAAGGTTCCGATCCGATTGGATTTCTGGAAAAAACCATACCGGAGATGCTGCAGCTTGTCTTTGCAAGGCCTTTTGAACTAGAACGGGCCCATCGAATCCCAACACACAAAGCTGAAAACACACGATACCCGCGCCCACTCATAATGAAGGTACTGAGATACCCACAGGTCCTACAGATCTTTCAAGCTGCACGGAAGGCCGGATCACTGCAAATCCAGGGACACAAAGTGGCACTCTATCCGGATTTGAGCAAGCAAACGGTAGATCGGAGAAAAGCGTTGCTGGCCTGTAGACCCATGCTACAAAGTGCACAGGCCAGATACGGGCTATACTACCCAGGAACCATGCGGGTCACGCTGCATAATGAAATGAGGAATTTTGTTGAAGCTGAAAAACTGAAAACTTTCCTACAAGAAAAATGCGGTATGGAAAACTGAGGTCAATATTCTGATCTCTCACGCAGTGTAGAGAACTCAGCATATACTCAGGGGGTGCGGCCGTGCGTTCTCACAAATTTTAGAACGCCTTAAGCCTTGTTAAACACCTCATTGATTGTATTTCTATTGTTCTAAATAGTTTTAATTAAACAGATATTTCTGCTTGAAATGTAGGGGTGGCAACGGGAGGTCGGGGTTGGTTACTGTTTCAGTGGATTGTGTTCACCTTTGCGATACAATGTTTGCCAGTTATGCAGTTGTTTGTGTCAGTCCAGTCCAGTACAAAACCCTCCACATACACGCAAAATGCAAGTACGCGGCAGGCCTATCCATAGGATAGCTTTCACCTATAAGACAGCTTATTCCAACGTTGATGTCTAGTGATCTTTTAATGCTTTCGTTAAATGTAAAAGGTATTACTGGCCCTGTCAAGCGAAAGAAGATTTTAGCGTACTGCCAGCAAAAAAAAGCAGATATTGCCCTCTTACAAGAGACACATTTAACAGATACTGAATCGCAGAAAGTAACCTCTAAATATTTCCTGGTGGCGGCCTCGGCCTCTGCCACTCAACGCAAAGGGGGGGTAATAATATTAGTGCGCAAATTCCTGCAATCCGCCATTACCGACACACAGATTGATCCGCTAGGTCGATGGGCCAGAGTGACGATGAAAATAAATCAACAGCTTTACACATTCTTCAATATTTACGCGCCCAACCTCGATGACCCTAACTTTTTCAAACTGATAGCTAAAGAAGTTACAGCCGCAGCTCACACCAATATCATATTAGGGGGCGATTTCAATGTCATCTTGGATCCACTGTTAGATCGCACGCCCTATCGGGCTGTAGACAAAGTCAAATCGCAGGCGATTCTTAAAGGCATCATAACAGAGCTACACTTGGTAGACCCATGGCGCCTACTTCATCCCCAAGAAAGAGACTACACATTTTATTCCATCCCACATAATACCCAAACAAGGATCGATTTCTTCCTACTGTCCACAGAGCTGATGCCCCAAGTGTTGTCCGCAGAGATATATGCTACAACGGTATCGGATCACGCCGCTGTCTCCCTAGTGTTGAATACCAACGTTACACAGCATGTTCCGCCAAGATGGACATTTGATAAATCCCTACTAGCAGATGACTCCTTTGTACAGCTACTGTCAGGGGAAATTGAGACCTATTTTAAATATAATACACCCACTGATACCTCCATCTGGAGCTGGTGGGAAGGTTTTAAAGCGACCATACGAGCTCATATTACCACCTACACCATTAGACGGCGTAAAGCCAGGAAAAAAGAAAAAGATGAATTGGAACTCCAAATAAAAGCTGGGGAAAGGTTACTAGCCAAAAGAGCTGACTCAATGATATTGATTAGACTCCAAAAATTGCGATACCAATATAATGCTCTCCTCAACAAAGAAGCACTGAGTAGTATCCAGCTACAACGTAGTATATACTACTATGACAGCAACCGCTCTGGATCCCTTTTAGCTCGGCAGCTCAGACCAAAAACCAGCAAGACCGCTATAGCGGCGTTGCAGGACAATTCCGGGGGCCTTCTCCTGAGATCTGACAAAATACTAGACCGCTGCAAAGAATTCTATGAGGAACTATATCGCTCAGATACCCAATGTAGTGACAGAGCCTTTGAAGATTTTGTCTCCAAGATAGTAGGACCCACATTAACCAGTCATCAAAGTCGAACGCTGGAACAAGAGATCTCAGTAACTGAAATACAAGATGCGATCAAACAGATGGCTCGTGGCAAAGCCGCCGGTCCAGATGGTATCCCACTGGAATTCTATAATAAATATTGCATTCAATTGGCTCCCATGCTACAGATCTACTACAGTGGCCTGCAAGATGAATCTCCAGAGATTGGAGCCCTGGCAGAGGCTGTGGTGGTAATTCACCTGAAACCGGGCAGGGATACACAAAAGATAGAGAATTACAGACCCATCTCTCTCCTAAACTCTGATTATAAAATCTATGCTAAAGTGCTTGCTAACCGATTAGGACGGATCTTAAAAGATTTGATACATGAGGATCAATGTGGATTTATACAAAACAGATCCACTACAGATAATGGAAGATTATTGGCACATGTACTGGCCTCTGCCAAGACCAAAGCCGAGCCCCTGATAGGGCTAGCATTGGATGCCGAAAAAGCCTTCGATCGACTGGAATGGTCATTTCTATTTCGATCCCTACGGTGGTTTGGGATAGGAGAAAAGTTCCTAAAACGCGTTGAATTGTTATATGCCAAACCCACAGCTCGAATAGCGGTCAACTCACACCTCTCAGCCCCTTTTCAGTTGCAAAGAGGGACCAGACAGGGTTGCCCCCTGTCGCCGATGCTTTTTAATTTAGCCCTGGAACCCTTATTAATAGCGCTCCGACAGAAGGAAAACATAAAAGGAATTGAGTTAGCTGATGGTCCCTGTAAATTGTCAGCATATGCCGATGACCTGCTCATTTTTCTACAACCATCAGACCTTCCTGAAACACTGCAACTCATAGATGCATACTCAGCGATATCCGGATATAAAGTAAATCTGAATAAAACAACAATTATTCCTCTGAATGAACAGGTCAGCGAAGAAATGATGCGTGGATACCCCTTTCAATATGAGAAGTCATCCTTTAGATACCTGGGCGTGACCTATGGCACCACCTTGGAAGAGACTGTCGCAATCAACATTAAGATGTGTCAAGAAATTGTACATGATAACATCTGCAAGTGGACCCCCTTTCATTTGAGCTGGTGGGGCAGGCTAGAAACGATAAAAATGATGTTGGTACCAAAACTCAGCTATATATTAAGCATGATACCCTTACGTTTCCCGTCAGCCTTCTATAAGAAAATGAATAGTCAACTGATAGCCTTTCTATGGAACAACCGAGTACCTCGAATAGCTGCCTGGAAACTGAAGTTACCTAATACACAAGGAGGTGTCCATTTCCCAGATCTCGGCTGGCTGCACACTGCCTCTCTTTTAAAGCAGGGTGCTCAATGGGTCGACTCTGACGACACGGATAAAGGACCTAGATGGCTGAGTGTGGAGCGGGCCCTACATTCCCCCCTACCTACATGGCTACTGGTAGGCACAGTAGTAGACCAGACTGCACCACATAATGCTATTATCCGAGAAACACAGCATGCCTGTCGATTATTGGCATCATGTATCGATGGAGGGGATGACTTCGCCGCAGATATGCCCATATGGCTGAACCCGCGCCTTATCATCGGCGGGAAGCCTGTCTTATGGAAAAAATGGGTGGAACATGATCTTATCACCATTGGACAACTGATCAATGGAAGTGCATTTAAAACCTTTGACAGATTAAGAACGGAATTCCGATTGCCTAATACATGCTATTTCCAATGGTGTCAGCTCCGATACTGCATGAGCAAAGCGGGTGTGTCACCTGTCTTGCTACGTACAGGATGGCCACTGCGGCAGAAACTGCAAGAATTACAAACAGATGCCAAAGCTGTTTCGAGATGTGTTGCGATTCTCCAATCCAAAAGTGACAAGACATGTTCTAAGATACAGTCGGTGTGGGCTACTGAAACCGGTCAAGATCTACCTCCGGAAAATTGGGACACTTTTTGGGGAACTCAAATACGTGCCACGAGAGCAGCGTCTCTCACACAATCTATGTACTTTATAGCACATCGAGCGCATATTACACCGGCTAAGAAAATGAAATGGACCCTACAGGAGGGAAATCGATGTTGGTCCTGTAACATGGAAATTGGGACACTGGCACATATGTTGTTCCATTGTAAATCCCTGGCAATATATTGGAACAGAGTTTGGGAACGCATATCACAGATCCTCAACTTACAAACTCCTATCACTTATCGGATAGTGATATATAAATCCATAGCTCTGGAACCTACTCTGATGAAATGGGATAGTAAACTGCTGGACTTAATGCTCGGGATAGCGCTTAAAATAGTTCTAATACACTGGAAGAATCTCGACAAAGCTTGTTTCGAGCATTGGTGGAGTCTCTTAATCCTACATAAGACCTACGAAGAGATCTATATAGCCAAGAACCCATGGTCTGGTAAACTAAGTAAGAAATGGTCAGCTTTACAAAATTATGTTTGATGAAAGTGATTGCTGGAGGCTGCCTTGTGGAATGGTCTCTGCTGTAACCACATTGAACGGAGAGAGGGAGGGTGGCGTGCTGGCATGGACTGATACTAGTTCTTGTTAACGTTATTGTACTGTCTTGTTCAAGTTATTATATTCTTTTGCTAATTTGATCAATAGCATCTGCTTGTATCCTGCTATATCACGATCGTTTGTATTGTTATTTTATATGTTAAAACTGAATAAAAACTACTATTAAAAAAAAAAAAAAAGAATTTAAATAATTCATTACTATTGTTTACTGTAGGCGTGCAGGCGTTCAGTAATTGATCAAGACAGCAAATTAATTAGGTCCATATCAGTAGGTAATTTCATGTCCACAACATATCAGTTTTGGCAGTCGTTCTCATTCCCTCAATTTTAGCATGATTTTTGTTTTCTGATTTGTGTTACAAAAGACTTCCTTGATGAATGGTAGTCTTTTAATTCTGGCTTTTGATTCTGCTATGTTTTTTAGAATTGGTCTTTCATGTTCTTTTATAGAATTCTATCCTTTTATGTGTTGGATGTTGAAAGAAAATCTATAATTATTGTATTATTGTTTATTGACTAATTAATTATATTTTGGAAGAGTATTTATTTTTGATTGAGCTTGTGCTTTATATTATTTATTATTTTTTACATTATGGGGTATGTTTACTAAACCGGGCTAACGGTTAACCTGGGCTATCTGCCACTAAATCCTATATTATTCAATGGGACCTAGTTGCAGATAGCCCGGGTTAACCGTTAGCCAGGTTTAGTAAACATTCCCCTATGACTCTTATCATGTTTTTATTCCTCTGTTGGTATGATGTTTTCTATATGTTTAATGTTCGTTAATTTATATTTTGACTTTTATGTTCATAGAGGTCTAAAACCCCTGAAGAAGGCTTTGGCTGAAACATATGTAGGGTGACCTCCTTGTACCAGTAAAGCTCTCTGTTCTTCAAGGCATGGTGTGACCTGTTCTTTTTTGTGTGTGCTATCACTGCAGGCAGGGAGGTCCCCCTCTGCTCTGTTGATAGAGCTCAGAAGACTGGAGGATGGCCAGCGTAACACCTATTTTTGAAAAGGGCTCTATGGGTGATCCAGGAAACTACAAATTGGTGACCCTAATGTCGGTGCCAAGAAAAATGGTGAAAACAATTATTAAAATTACTGGATACATGGACAGACATGGTTTAATGGGAAACAGTCAACATGGATTTAGAGAAGGGATGTCTTGCCTCACCAATTTGCTGCATTTCTTTGAAAGTGTGAAAAAACATGCGTATAAAGATGAACTAGTTGATATAGTGTATTTAAACTTTGAGAAAAAGTTTGACAAAGTCCCACATCAGAGACCTCTGAGGAAATTAAAAAGTCATGGCATAGGAAGCAATGCCCTATTGTGGACTGGAAATTGGTTCAGAGATAGAAAACTGAGAGTAGGGATAAATTATCAATTTTCTCAGTGGAAGAAGATAAATAGTGGAATATCCCAGGGATCTGTATTGGAACTTGTACTTTTTACCATATTTATAAATGATCTGCAATTGGGGACAGCAAGCAATATGATTCAACTTGTAGACAATACCAGGGGGCCAGGGGTTCAAGTCCCACCTGAGGACAGCAATCTCAGAGGGACTGGGGTTTCTAGTCCTATAGGTACTCCTTGGGGCCTTGGGAAAGCCACTTAACCCTCCATTGCCTCAGTACACATAGATTGTGAGTCCTTTGGGTTGAGGGACTATATCCAGTACCTATTTGTAATAATTATGTAATGTAAATCACTTTGATTGAAGGATAAGGCGGTATAGAAAACCGGTTAAATAAATAAATAAAAATAAAATAAAATAAAATAAATAATTTATTCAAAGTTGTTAAATAGCAGGAGGATCTTGTGAGACTGGGAGATTCGGTATCCAAATGGCAGATGAACTTTAAGGTGGACAAGTACAAAGTGAATCATGTAGGGAAAAATAACCCAGACTATGGATATGCAATGTTAGATTCCATATTAGGAATCACCACCCAGGAAAAAAATCTGGTTTGATCATAGACAATACATTGAAATCTTCTCGTCAGTGTGTGGTGGCAGCCAAAAAACAAAACAAAACAGAATATTAGGAATAATTAAGAAAAGTATAGAAAATTAAACAAAGGCTATCATAATGATTTCATATCTCTCCATGAGTATTGCATGCAATTTTGGTCTCCACATCTCATAAGATATATAGTGGAATTAGAAAAGTTAAAGAGGAGAATAGACAAAATGATAAAGGGAATATAATAACTCTCTAAGAAGAAAGATTAGGAGGTTAGGGCTCTTCAGCTTGGACAAGAGTTGGCCAAAGGGAGATATGATAGAGGTCTATAAAATCCTGAGTGGAGTGGAATGGGTAGACTTCAGCCTGGGAGAAAATAGCCACCGGGCTTAGAGAGGAATCAGCACGGCAAGCCAGCAAAGACATTGATGTATGTTTACTGTATGTACCTCCACCTTATGAGCCTGGCATTTCAGCTCCCCTCCTGGTCAGCACCCACAGATGACCGTACCCACTGCCCCGCCCTTGGTACACCACTGAGTGTCTCCCAACTGGCTACCCAGTTCCTTTTGGAATCCATTTAAAGATTCAGCTCTTTACACACAGATCATGTATTCAGGCATTCCTTCATATTTATCTAACCTGCTACTTCCTTACTGCCCCACTCACTCTCTCCACATGCAGCATGGTAACCCATTTGCTCTTCCTTCACCTGTTCTTATTCATATGGAGATAATTTTATAAAGGAGTTGTTGCATGTAAATTCTGTTGTATAAAAGTCCTCTTATAAAACTACCCCATGTGTACAAGAATATATGGTAAGTGTGTTCATAGATGTAGTTTGGGGGAACACAGGTGCAGTCATATGTAGGTTATACAATATGCACCTATGTGCATACTAGAGTCACCTATATTTGTACCAGCTTTCAAGCCAGTTTATGTGTATGTGGCTGCATTTTTGCCTTGATTTCAGCAAGTTGTGTGAGATACCACAGGGGCTTATGGGGTCTATTCTGAGCTTTATCCGGATGTCCAGACCCACTAAACACCTGGCCTGCATCCGTGAGAGTGGGCTGTGGGCAGCACCATGACCCCAGAACTACAGGATCGATTCCAAGGTCGGCCCTGTACGTCCAGGGTCAACCATTTGTACGGTGAGACTTATTCTACCTCGGAGGTGGAATAAGCCCCCCTGGATGGCGGAAGATGGAAGATCAGGGGCCCGCCAAAGAGGTGAGGGTGTGCAGGGGTTTCCCCGTGGCCCAATCCTAGCCATGACAGGCCCAATTGGTGGTCAGGCAGCGGGGAAAGGAGTGTTGCTGGGTCCGCAGGTGAGCGTGGCTTCTGCCAGTTAGCTGGATGTCTGGGTGCCTGGAATCAGGGCACAGCCTGCATGACTAGCTGGTTGCACCCGATTCTGCTCCCACAGGCATATCTAGCCCCTACAGAAGCAGAATCAGGTACAACACAGGCCCGTCCAGATTCGGGGTGCTTGGACGGTCCGGGGGCACCGATAATAGAATTGGCCTCTAAGTGTATTCATAAAGTAGCCTCACAATGGGCAACTACTATACTTGACTTCCCAACTTAGATAACTAGTTATAAAATTACCTTAGTTAGAGTGCACCCATCAGTCTGCTTTCATTTACTTAGCTCCCTTTCTTTGAATTCTTTGCCAGTTTCCTTAAATAATGAGCCCAGTTTAGGACTATTTATTTTTACAAAACATTAACATCCACTGATCTGAAATTCATTATCAGCAAGGAACACAATTAAGCAAAAAGAAAACAACAACCTATGACGTGTCCCCAGATTCACAGATTCTTAATCAGGCCTATAGCTTCCAATACAATGAGAAATATTTCTGTATCATTCTGTCACATTTTTCTTGGTCTCTGACTGCTTTTTTTTGATATTTCAGGATATTCTCCCTCGCAACACAACTTGTGAGGGGTGTGGAGGAGAGTGGTTGCAGTTGCAGCTGGGGCAGTTTTGGACGGTTAGGTGGATCTGGTAATGCCTAGGTTTGGCTGAAGTTGTCCAAGATGGGAGGAGTTAAGGATATAGAGGCTTGTGTGTTACACCACTGCAAGCTGCTCGGCATAGCTTGGCATCACCATAGGCTATGTGGAAAAGGGTGGTGATGTACAATAGAAACATAGAAACATAGAAATCTTTCGACAGAAGAAGACCACATGGCCTATCTAGTCTGTCCTTCCATATCAACAACTACAACAGTCCCCTTTTTACCTTTAGAGATCCTCTGTGTTTGTCCCATGCTTTTTTTGAATTCAGATACTGTCCTCATCTCTACCACCTTCACTGGGAGACTATCTCATGGATTCACCGCTCTTTCTGTAAAGAAATATTTCCACATTATCACTCCTGAATCTATTCCCCTTCACCCTCATCCCATGTCCCCTCATAGCAGAACTTGCTTTCAATTGAAAGAGGCTCTCCCCCTGTACATTTAGACCACGGAGGTATTTAAACATCTCAATCATATCACTTCTATCCCACCTTTCCTCTAAGGTGTACATATAAATATCCTTAAGTCTGTCCTCATATGCTTTATAATGAAGACCACTAACCATTTTAGTAGCCACCCGCTGCACCGACTCCATCCTGTTTATATCCTTTTGAAGGTGCGGTCTCCAGAATTGCACACTATATTCCAAATGAGGTTGCACCAAAGACTTATACAGAGGCACTATCACCTCCTATTTTCTGCTAGCCATTCCTCTCTGTATGCACCTGAGCATCCTTCTAGCTTTTGCCGTTGCCATTTCTACCTGTTTAGCTACTTTAAGATCATCAGACACAACCACGCCTAGGTCCCGCTCTTCTTTAATGGACAAAAGTACTTCACTCCCTATACTATATTGCTTCCTTGGATTGCTGCAGCCCAAATGCACGACCTTACATTTTTTAACATTAAATCCCAGCTGCCAAATTATAGACTATTCTTCAAGCTTAGCTAGATCCCTCTCATGTTATCTACACCTTCCTGGGTGTCTACTCTATTGCAGATTTTAGTATCATTCGCAAAGAGGCAAACCTTACCCGACAGCCCTTCTGCTATATCACTAACAAAGATGTTAAAAAGAATGGGACCAAGGACAGATCCCTGGGGCACACCACTGGTAACATCCTTCTCCTCAGAGTGAGCTCCATTTACCTGTACTCTTTGTCACCTCCCACCCAACCAATTTCTAACCCAAGCAGCAACTTTAGGGTCCATCCCTAGGGTGCTCAATTTGTTCATAAGTCACCTGTGAAGAACAGTGTCAAAGGCTTTACTGAAATCTAAATACACCACATCCAGGGCTCTCCCTCAGTCCAACTCCCTGGTTACCCAGTCAAAGAAATCAATCAAATTTGTCTGACAAAACCTGCCTCTGGTGAATCCATGCTGCCTCGGATCCTGCAATCCGCTGGACTCCAGAAACCTCACTATTTTCTCTTTCAGCAGCGTTTCCAATAATTTACTCACCACCGAAGTTAAACTAACCAGCCTGTAATTTCAATCATATCCTTTCTTCCACTTTTGTGTAAAGGCACCACATGAGCTTCTCTCCAGTCTTTTGGCACCACTCCCGACTCCAGTGAGGCATTGTAAAGGTCAGTCAGTGGAGCTGTTAGAATGTCCCCAAGTTCCCTCAATATTCCAGGGTGTATCCCATCTGGTCCCATCACTTTGTCTACTTTAAGTTGAGCTAGTTTCTCACAAACACAGTCTTCTGAAAATTGTTCAAGATGTCCCTTGCTTCTGTTCCTGTTTGTGGGTGTTTTCTGAGGTCCTGCTCCTGGTTCTTCATCTGTGAACACAGAACAGAAATATTTGTTAAGCAATTCCGCTTTATCCTCATCAGCTTCTACATATTCCTCCCCTTCACCCTTGAGTCTGACAATACCACTTTTGCCCTTCCTCTTCTCACTAACATATCTGAAAAATGTCTTATCCCCACCATTTTATTGGATTGGCTATTTCCTCCTCTTTTTGAATCTTTGCTTTCCTGACTACTTTGCTTGCTTCTCTAAGTTTTTCCAAATATAGATGCCTGTCTTCCTCTCACTCTGATCTCTTGTATTTCATGAAGGCCTCCCTCTTTTTCTTCACCTTTTCAGCTATTTCTTTCGAAAGCCATAGCGGTCTCCTTTTCCTTTTACCTTTATTTACCATTTTAACAAAAAGGCTGGTTGTCCTTAAAATATCCCCTTTTAGTTTTGCCCACTGTTTTTTCTACATCCCCCAGCTGTTCCCATCCCGCTAATGACTCCCTGAGGTATTGGCCCTTCTTGACAAACTTAGTCTTCCTAAAGTCTAAGACCCTCAGCTTTGAATGGATTCTAACAGCCCTAGTCCTAATACTGAACCACACCATCTGGTGATCATTGGATGCAAAATGATCTCCCACTATAACATCAGAAACACTTTCACCATTGGGAAGCACCAAATCCAGTATGGCCCCTTCATGTGTGGGGTCTGTTACCAATTGCCTAGTTCTCCCTGTAGAGAATCCAGGCTCTCTTTACTTATAGATGATACTGCCACAGGAATGTGCCAATCAACATCTGGCATATTGAAATCCCCTATCAGTAGCACTTCCCCTTTCCTAGCAATGCTGCGTATGTCTTCAATTAACTCTCTGTCCACTTCTTCCTCTTGAGAGGGAAGTCTGTATATCACGCCAATGCAAATAGATTTCTCTTTCCCTCTTTCTAGTTTAACCCACAATGCCTCCTCTCTCCCTTTTAAGCTCTGTAATTCCAAAGCTTTAATAGTATTTTTTTACATATAGTGCCACTCCTCCTCCCCTTCTTCCTAACCTATCCATTCTGAATAAAGTATAACCAGGTATAGTTACATCCCAGTCATGGTTTTCTGTGAAACATGTTTCTGTAACTGCCACTAAATCCAAGTCGTCCACTCCCACCAAAGCTTCAACATCAGGGATCTTATTTCCCATGCTACGGGCATTTATACACACTGCTTTCCATATGTTACCCCTGTTACCTATTTCCATAAAGGCATTTAATGTATCACTTACCTGGGGGCTTTCAATTACCTGGGGGCTTTCTTCACCCATCCCCATCGAATCTAGTTTAAAGCCCTCTTCAGTAGATTAGCCAGTCTACTACTGAAGACGCGTCAACCTTTCTTGGACAGATGGGTGCCATCTCTGCTCTGCAACCCTTGGAACAGCATTCCATGGTCTAGGAAACCAAAACGCTCTTGATGATACCATCCACGCAGCCATGCATTCATCTCCAGGATGCTAGCCTCTCTGCCTTGGCCTTTACCCTCAACAGGGAGGATTGAAGAGAACACCACCTGTGCACCTAACTGCTTCACCCTCTGTCCCAGAGCCATAAAGTCACTTTTGATACGCTCAGAGTGATACCTGTTCCGACATGGATTAGAAACATTGGGTAATAGTGGGCTTGATGAGTCCTGGCAAACTCTCCGTAACATCTTGGATTTTGGCACCAAGCAAACAGCATACCTCTCTGGACCAATGTTCCTGCTAAGCTGCACTGGGTCCGCCGCCAACATTCCTGCCGGCGGGGTGAGTTGCAGAGCGATCGATCACTCTGTCCCTCCCCCCACTGGGGGGAATGCCGGCGGAGGACCCGGCACAGATTTTTCTTTAATCTGCGCCGGGTCCTCCGCCGGCATTCCCCCCGCAGGCAGGAATGTTTGCGGCAGACCCAGCTCAGCTTAGCGTGAACATTGCTCAGGACATCAAGTCTGGTCAGCAGATGGATGCCTCAGTACCCCTCAGAAGAGAGTCACCAACCACCACTACCCTTTGCTTCCTTGTGGTCACTGATTCTGCAACTTTGGGTACTTGAGCTCTGGTTCTTCCCTTTCCAGGGATGCTTTCACCTCCTCCACTTCCAGAATAGAATCTGGAAACCTTGCCATGGTTAGGTCGACACCAACAAGCCGAGTGTTTGAGTTGGTTTGTGAAGGAAGTATTTTGTGCAGATACTAGAAGGGCTAACCTGGGTAAGCTGTTTGTATTATTAATTAGTTGGAGATATTAAAGTTAAAATTAAGATGAGGTCATGTTATTGGCATCATGTTAGTGCCGAGTGGTTTTATTGGGGTTGGATGCAAGGCAGGTGGAGTGAGTGCCGATGTTAAAAGAGAGCAAGATAACATAAAAGTTGTAAAGCTAAACTAGGAGATCAAATAGCTAACTTAAAAGCACATGATGTATACAGTATGCTCTAAAATAAATTATTTAAAAATGTTAATTGAAATGGAGTAGTTAAGCTTGATTTTGAACAAGAAATTAGAACATAACTTCAGGTACCAGAATCAAATGTTAAACTAATCTTAAAACTTTTGTCTTTTCCAAGGCTTTCTCTTGACCATGGTTTTCCTTTTGGCCTGGGATGCTGGAGGGTGTGGAATAGCAACTGATTTCTGCTCCCATGCCGTGATTTTGTGATCTCCTTCTTTAGTATGCATGAATGTGTCCTTCTTGTTTGCTGTTATTTTGTTTGTCTTTTCATGTTCAGAACTGCAACCTTCTTTGTTATGAATGATTGAAAGGCGTTATTGCAAACTTTTAAATAAACTAAACTCTTCTCACTGTGGGTAATATGCATGTAAGATGACCTACAACAGCGAGAGCAATTTTTGAAAAGACAATTTTTGTGGCTAAGATAGAGTTTTGCCCAAAGAAGTGGCTTAGAAAATCACTCTCCTTATGTGTACTTCACTCAATGTACATGTAAGCTCTGGAATTCATTCCTGGAAGATGTGGTAAAAGCAGTTATGGGGTTATTTTGCAAGAGATGGATGTGGGTTGTAAGTCCAAATAGAGTGAGTTGGATGTGTTGAAGGCCGGGACATAGAAAGTGGAATCACAGAAGTGGGCAAATCTGGATGAACCCGTGGCTGGCTCGTGCAAATACCTGTGTCCCAAAATGGGTGTGTTTAAGGGCATTCTGGGGCATGGCCAGGGCAGAGCAAGAACTCAAATGCCAAAAACGTATTTTGCATACCATTCCAGACATGTCATGTACAGCATCCAGGCATGCCACCCTGGACTTGCTATAAATCACGCACAGGTACGGGATTTTGCTGCCCATGCTGACCACGAATGTGATTATGGTTTATGGTTTAGGCACTTTATTTATTTATTTATTTTATTTATTGCTTTTATATACCGCGCTCTTTAAAACCAGTGCGGTTTGCAGATAACATTCTTATGCAGAACAGGATGTCTGTTATGCACTTACAGTGAACGGGTGATACAACTTGGATTTCAAACTGGGGGAACTATCTACAGTATCTACAACTATCTACAGTATAACTATAAGTTGTCTGTGGCTTATCATTGCTTAGCTGGGTGTAAGGCGGCTAAGGTTGGGCTGTGAGTAGTGTAGGAGAAAGAGGTGGTATTTTAGTGCTTTTCTGATTTGGGAAATATCCGTGATTGCTCGGACGGTGGCTGGGAGAGCGTTCCAGCAGATGGGAGCATAAAGCGTATATACCACCCTTTACTATGTGCATCAGAGCGGCTTATATACATATATATATATATATATATATACAGGGTGCCCCAAAAAAAGTGAGAACATCTCGTAGCATATAAGTTATTTAAAAATTCAAAAAGACAGATGTAAACGATTGACAAATTAAAAAAACAAAGATGGCAACCAGAAATTGTCGAAATAAAGACGTTATATAGCTAAAAAGGTAAATAAGTAAACTATTTAACTTTTAATTTATGAGATGTTCTCACTTTTTTTGGGCCACCCTGTTTAGATACGAACAAGTACTTTTTATTCCCTTGTCCCCAAAGGGCTCCTAATCTAAGAGTAGCTGAGGCAATGGAGGGTTAAGTGGCCAAGGATTGTGCTAAGAGGAGAGTAAAGGAAAGATAGAAGGAAAGTGCAAACAAGAGAGCGAGGAGCCTGTCTGCTGTTACCATTTGCCCAGTGAACTTCTGTGTCCCGTCGATCCACCTCCATTGATCTTGCCTTGATAGGCACTCACCTGCCCTAAACTCCCTACCCCAGCCACAGGCAACCATCCCTTCCCCCAGCCTCCCACTTTGATCTCTGGACCCCATAGTCCTTGTGTCTGCAAAAGGTAACACCATTACTGCAAGTGTGTGCGGACAGAAAGTGAGTGTCATTGTGCATGTATAGGAGTGGGGGAGGGTGTGTGAATATCCATTAGCTCAGCGTCTGTCCATATTCCTCTCTGTCAATGCGCACAACACATTGCACTGTGTGATGGTGATTATAGCACAGGGTAGTCAACATTAGGGAAAGAGGCAAGTGGCAATGGACTCCCATGGGTATTGGTGCAGGGAGCAAACATGCATCGAATGAACGGTTGGTTCACCGAAGCCATTGAGGAGGAGCTGAAGAGGTAGAGCAAGAGGGAATGCAGGGGGCACACATACCATCAAATAAACTGACTGAGAGACCAGTATATAGTATGGGGCTGACAAAAGACATGTATCTGATGTGATTCTGGTTAGAGAGAGTTACCATGCTGTGCATGTGCCAGGAGTTAGATCGAGACCTCAGTGCCAGCACACAGCAAGGCCAGTCCATACCAGTGTTTGTGAAGATCAGCACGGCATTCACAGCTGTAGCAATGGGCAGCTTCCATACTGTCCTGGATGCCATGGCAGGCATCAGCCAATTGCTTTGTCACTCTGTCTCATGCAGTTCCTCACTGTATTTCTCACCAAGTTGGCATCATATATGTCCTTTCTGAGCACCGCTGAGCAGTGTCAACAAACCCTAAAGAGCTTCCTTTGGGTAGCAGGCTTTCCTGCGGTGCTTGGAGTCATTGATTGTACCCATGTGGCCCTACAGCCCCCATGTACCAGGGAAGCAATGTACAGGAAATGCAGGTGCTATCATTCCATGAACATGCAGATGGTGTGTGATAGTGAGAGTGAAATAACCAATGTCTTCCCCCATTTCCCAGGGTCATGCCATGATTCCTTTATCCTGTCACACTTCAGCAGTGGAGAAATCACAGGTGGCTACCCTCTAGGTAAGTGTGTGTCTCCCTGGGTGATGCATCATGCCATGGCTACAGCTAGTGGCATGCTGCAGGGGTGGGAAGTGAGCTCACCACAGAACAGGCAGGGTGACAGGCACTGTGATAGCAAAGTAATGGCTAGGAGGGAGAAAGTAGTGACGTGCAGCAGTCAACACACGCTGATTACGGCCCCACCCCCTTCATATCTCACACTACAGGTGATCAGGACTACCCACTAAGGAGCTGACTACTGACCCCAATAATCACCACACACAACGAAGCAGAGGAGCACTACAACAGGGCACACATGGCAACACATGACATCATCAAGCACATGTTTGGCCAGTTAAAAAAACACATTTCCATTGCCTAAACAGGTTGGGGGGGGGGGGGAGCTGCTGTACAGCCTTCAAAAGGTCTGCCAGATCTTCATGGCTTGTTGCATGCTACACAAACTGGCCAAGAGGAGGAGGCAGCTCATGCTACTGAAGAGCACACCCAATGACTATGACAATGCTAGCAATGCATTACCAGTTTTCTTAAGGTATATATTTTACTTATAATTATTCCAGCATGTATACAGTATGTCCCCCCCATAGCCATTCCCCTTCCACTCCCCAACTGGCCATCCCACCCCAGCTGTCCCCCCACGCCTGTCTCCCCCAAAGCCCCGATGGTTGTCCACAGTGATACACGTCTTAGCCTTACAGCTCACATGATTCTGCAGCAACATTACACCCTTGTAGCATCATGCTCTGCCCCAGACAGCCCAAGAGCTGCCCTGGATACCAACTGCCTGGGCAGCATCCTGCCTTGGAACCCCTGCCACCTGCACCCACTCTGCTTATATTACATGCTGCATGGCCCTCAACCATAGCTGCTTCTACAATTCTGAAATACCGATGCTTAGCTGTGATGCTTACCCCTTCCCTTGGCATGACCCTGTGCTCCGCAGCCTCTCCTGCTCTGTTGCCCTGCCACTGACAGTGCCTTACTGTGGACCCGAGTAAGATCTGCTATGGCACTGCTGGTCTCCGAGAAGCTTAAATTCTCCTTATCTGAAAGTGACGCCTCAAGTGCAGCAGTAGAATGAAAATTTGGAAATCACATGGTGGTGCCAGTGCCAGTGGGAGGTACACTGAAGATATTGCTTGTTGATGGCCCAATGTGACTGTGGATCTGTGGACCAGTCACCCTGCTATCCAGCTAGGATGCCACCATCATAGCCAGAAGTGATGGTGATGCTTGGGCAGGGGCATGTACTAGTTGGACATGGTGGGACACCAGCATACTAACATGTTCCACCAGATTCTCTAGGGACTTGTTGATGTCTTCCAGCCTTCTCTGAGTGCATGCATCATTGTCATTCCTCTCCTGCAGTGCTCTGAGAATGACCTTGAGGATGCCGGTGCATGCCTACACCAACTCAAAGAACTCCTCATTCTGCCTTAGCAGGCACTCCCAACAGTGCAGAAGCCACTGTCTGTGCTTGCTGGTGGGCTGACCCTTCCCCTCTGAAGCATATGTTGCCTCCTCATCAGGTGTAAACAGTGTGACTTTCGAGTTAGCAGTCATCTGCCCATCACCATCTCCTCCATTTTCTCTCTCTCTTGTTGTTCCTGCAGGCTCAGTTCTGTTGACTCACCCTCCACCCTGTCCATTATGTCACCCATATCCTCCATCTTCAGTATCTGCTGGCTGCTGTGATCGATGTTTTTGCAGTGCATGCCTGGATGATACCCTCTGGTCAATCATCACCTTCCTCCTGGGACTTCTGGACCACCTCCAATCCTGCACCAGTACCTGAAGGTGAGGGGGAAATGACAGACTGCCTGTCCAAGAATCCATGTCCAATCATGATGATGGGGTGAATAACAATAAAGCTTAGATTACAGGGCCTGTCAATCACCTGTTTACTGTGATGTCCTTGAGGTATCCAGATCCCCTACATCACATAGTGACTCCTCATCTACGGTGCCCAGGACACATTCCTCCAGATCTGTCAGCTCTTGGACTTGACCATCGGGACTTCAGTCTGATGCACTTTTTTTTTGCCTTCTGTTTCACTGCCCTTCATTTCTTGTTACCATCCTCTACTCGTATATAATACAATGCAATCAGTGAATACTTAATTTCTATTCATCTACGAGGAATGCCCATAAACACAACTGTAATTCAAGTATATGCCCCAACAACAGCTGCAGAAGAAAATGAAGATGATGAGTTCTATGAACAAGTGCAAGCTGAAATTGACAGAACATGCAAACAGGATATCCTAATTGTCATGGGTGATTGGACACAAAAGTTGGCAACAAAGAAGGCAAAGTGGTTGGAAAATATGGACTTGGCAACAGAAATGAAGCTGGAGAAAGACTGATAGAATTCTGCAAGATCAAAAATCTATTCATCTCAAAGACCTTCTTCCAGCAACACAAGCAGTTACTGTACACATGGACTTTACCAAATGGATTGTACAAAAATCAAATTGGCTACAGCTGTGGAAGTCAACAATGGAAAATCTCTATAACATCAACAAAGACAAACCTTGGAGGTGACTGTGGTACAGATCACCAACTACTATTATGTAAATTCAAGCAAAAGTTGAAAAAGAGCAAGCCACTCATGAATGTAGCAAAATATGACCTTGAAAATATACCACCGGAATTTAAAGATTGCCTGCTTTAGATACAAATGACGGAGCTCCAGAAGAGTTAAGGGATGACATCAAGAAGGTTGTTTTGGAAGAAAATGAGAAGTCTCTACAAAAGGCGAATAAGCAAAAACAGCCAAAATGGATGACCGAAGAAACTCTGAAAATTGCCCAGATATGCAGAGAAGCAGAACTCAACAGAGATTTCCAACATGCAGCAAGACAAGACAAGGAGAAATACTACAAAGACCCATGCATGGAAATAATAGCAGAAACTATCAGAGAAAGAACAATATCGGCTTTCCTAAAGCTATGAGAGTTAAAGAAAAAATTCCAGCCTCAAATTGGAATGTTATAAAATGCTCAAGGATCCATGTTGAATGATGCTGAGAAGATCAAGAAAAGGTGGAAAGAAAATACAGAGTCATTATATGATAAAGATCAAGTGGACCAACAGCCGTTTCAACCTGTATCTTATGATCTGGAACCATTAGTGATGAAAGAAGACATTGAAACAGTATTGAATGCCCTAACAAAGAACAAAGCACCTGCCATTGATGGCATTCCCACTGAAGTATTACAGCAATTGGATGCAGCTGTTACCATACTTACAAGGCTCTGCCAGGAAATTTGGAAGACAATATCATGGCCAACTGACTGGAAGAGATCTGTGTTTATACCAATACTAAAGAAAGATGATCAAAGTGACTGTGGAAATTATCACACAATCAAGACTACAACCATACCTGGAACAAGAACTCTCTGAAGTGCAAGCAGGGTTTAGGAAAGGGTAAGAAATGAGAGACATCATCGCAGATGTGAGATGGATCCTCGAAAAGACAAAAAAATAACAAAAGGTTATCCATATGTGTTTTATTGACTACAGCAAGGCTTTTGACTGTGTAAACTATGAGAAACTCTGGGCCACATTAAGAAACATGGGTATACCAGAACACCTGATAGTTCTCTTATACAATCTTTATACTGATCAAGAAGCAATGGTTTGAACAGAACAAGGAAAAATAGAATGGTTTAAAATTAGCAAAGGTGTATGACAAGGCTGCATACTTTCCCCCTATCTGTTTAATTTATATGCAGAACAAATCATCAAAGAAGCAGGATGGTATGAAGACAACCGAGGTGTGAAGGTTAGTGGAAGACTCATCAGCAACCTTCGCTATGCTGATGATACCACATTACTGCCTGAAAGTGAATATCATCTGAAACATTTGCTTCTCATGATCAAGGGACATAGTCTTAAAATGGGCCTGCACCTTAATGTAAAGAAGACAAGGATCCTGACAACTTGCAAAATCAATAAGTTCATTGCTGAAGGAGACTAAATCGAAATAGTGGACGACTTTAACCTACTTGGATCAAATATCAATAAAGAAACAACAAGCAGCCAAGAAATCCAATGACACATTGCTCTTGGCAGAATGGCTATGAAGGAATTAGACAAGATTCTCAAGAGCAGAGATATCTCTCTTCATACAAAAATCTGACTCGTTCAAGCTATGGTATTTTCAATAACATCATATGGATGCAAAATCTGGACAGTGAAAAAGATAGACAGGAAGAAAATTGATGCCTTTGAATTATGGTCTTGGCAACGAATACTATGTATACCATGGATTGCCCGAAGAACAAACCAATCAGTACTACAGGAGATCAAACCTAAATTTTGTTTAGAAACCCAGATGCAAGACTTCGACTTTCATACTTTGGACACATCGTGCGAAGAGAGAGATCATTAGAGAAAGACATCATGCTTGCCAAGGTAGAAGGTCAATGCAAAAGAGGAAGCCCAGCAATGAGATGATTCAATACAATAAAAGCAGCTATGGGTGCCAGTCTGTCAACAATGAGCTGCCTGACTAAAGATGAACACAGTTTAGGACAACTATTCAGAGGGTCGCTATGAATCGACACTGACTAAACAGCACTTAACAACAATTACTCGTATATCCTGGTTATAGTGCTGCATGGCATTTAGTGTGGTACATATGCCATACCACTGGTGATCCTTGTGGTGGGTGTTGTAATTTGCGACAGCATTACCAAATAAGATGTGTGATGTCACTGCTACCTCCACAGCCTGAGCTTGTGGAGATGGACGGCCTGATTCTCTATTCAGGAAGTTACTGGTGCTTGGGGAAAGCACTGCCTTCTGGGAGTTGAAGTTTTCACTATCCCAAATAAAGAGATTTGTGGACTCGAGTGTTTCAGGCAAAACAGGATTTTTAATTCCCCTTCCCAAGTGGTTTCACATGTAGAACAAAAGGAACATTGGCCATACACTTCTGGCACTAAATTATGTAAGAAAGAAATTCAAGCTTCTTATCTCAGCATCACTGTAATTCCAAATGAAAAACACTTTACTCTTACAAAACCCTTTTGTGCTTTTCTGGTCAGCTGCTATCTGCAGCACTCTCTCTTTCTCTGCACAGCCTAATTCTATTTCACAGGACTTATCTTCTCAGATACAGATATCGTACAATCCATTGGTTCACTAGGCTGACATTCTAAAGTTGGTTCAGTGTCCATTGGTTCAACCTGAACCCCAGCTGGAAATGTTTACAAGTTGCTACAGGGTGTTTCCAAACACCCATCTATCTTTTCAGCATTGCACTTTTCCTCACAGCCTTTTGATATACACGGTTGTGAATTGCCACAGTATTCCCAGCATGTGGAGCCCCACCCTTCTGGGTTAATATCAGAGCACTTAAAGACAGCTTTCTGTTTATACCGGTCACGTATCCTACCTCTTGGCTTCCTTATGAGAGTTTCCTTTTGTCCTCTAGGATCAGCTGCAAACGTGAGCCTTGGAGTTTCTCTGTGCATACAAGTCTGCCTTCCCAGTACGTTTCCCTTTTGGTTGCCTTTTACTCCCAGCACCAAACCCGGGTTACTTGTACCTGGCTCCTTGGTACCAACTCCCTGCTTATTTCCTCTGCTGAATTCCTCTTCTGAGTCAAAGGTCAGAGAATCCTCAATTACCATAGATTCCTCTGAGTCTTCATTCCTAAGGCAATCCTCTGTTTCTCGTGACGGTTCTAAGAGCTGTGTTCTCAGCCATGCTCTTGGCTGAGCTCTCCTCTGAGCTACCGACAGTGCTCCTCCCGGCTGTGCTCCTCCCAGCTGTGTCCTTCCCAGCTGCGTCCTTTCCAGCTGCCTTCTTCCCAGCTACCTCCCCTCTCCTCCTAATGAGCTTCCCTTAAATCTCTGGTTTCCTGGGTTTACCCTGGCTCCTCCCACCAACAGGTGTTCTGGCTTAACTCGTGACTGCTGCACTGAACTACAGCAGGGGCGTGTTTTCCCTTCTTCTGACCTGCTCTGTTTATGGTTGCCTGGGAAACCAGGAGCCATGTGCATTTGTTTTCTTTCCCAGCCTGAAGCTGGATCCTGTGTTTAATCTCTCTCTAAGGGGTCAGAGGGACCTTCTCCATCACAGATGTTATGTTTTTCTTGTACTTGGTGCACAAACAGCTCAACCTTGCCTGCACAGCCATTCTCCTTCCTGCTTGATACTTTTGCCTTGGGTCCCATGATTCCCACCCTATGCCACCTGTTGAATGCCCATGTAGCACATCCAGTGGTATGCATGTATGGTGCTGCATATTTAAACATCCTGTTGTATTGCATCTACATGTCCCACAATCTGGCATCCCAACATTCAAAATTAACTGTCTACCAGCATATCCTCATCAATTGGACGTCCAACTGAACATTTATATATTTGACATCATGGATGTCCCAGCCACAAGCATGAGTTAGATCGGATCTAACTATACCTGTGGCCTTCCACAGCATGTCTAGATTACCCAGAGAAGCATGGGACTATATATGTATTTTCTGGGATGGCACAGATAGGGGCTACAGTCAATATGCTGCCAGTGCTGTTATGTCCATATTTAATCACGGAATCCAAAGGAACCACTCTTTTGCAAGTCTAACAGGGTACCACGAAGAGCAAGGAGTCACATATACCCTCTCAAAGTTGAGAGAGCGTGTGTGACTCCTTGCTCTTTATGTTACCCTATATATAAACACGTGCATGTGCATGCAGCCGATCCTTGTATGACAGAGGCTTTAGCAAGGGAGGAATGTTCAGGGTATGTGCATGTTGCATGGGTGCGCTGAGGTATGCATCACCAGCATAGCAATCATGCATGGGTATGGGTGTTGTAAACCTGTGCCAGTGATGTCAGTCAGGGGTCCAGGGAACCTAACAGTGCAGTGCCATGTGGACATGTGCTACGGATGATGGTGCTGTCGCAGTGCCTAGGGAAAAAGGACTATGTAAAGATGGTTGCCTGGGCAGGTATGACCCTTTGTTGTCTGCAGGTCCTGCATATATTTTTTCATTAGCCGTGAATCTCCAGCTGTGATGCATTATTTGCACTCAGGGTTCATTGCATCGTGGTCATCCTACACATGTCTAGATCCTGACATAGGTTTCAAGGTGTGTCATTCTATTTTGCTAGCACACTGTAGGCTAGCCTGTGAGGGTTAGTGTCCCTGTCACCAGCTATGACTGCATCACCCACCAGTGCCATGCATCTGCGCTTGCCTCAGCCATTCCAATGCTCTGCTGGTCCGGCACAGCTATTGTGTGATCCTAGCATCCCTGATGCCTGGTCCATGATATGCTGTTCTGCCGACATAGACTACTTCCCTGTGCGCCCCTCATGTTTCAGCTAATGCCGTAGCCCTGCCTCCACAGCAGTACTTATTGGAGGAATGTTGTATGGAATGCATGCAAGGTTGATGGAAGGATACTCCTATGAAGAAAGGCTAAAAAGGTTAGGACTCTTTAACCTGGAAAAGAGACGGCTGAGGGGAGATATGATAGAAGTCTATAAATTAATGAACGGAGTGGAACGGGTAAACGTAGATCGATTGTTTACCTTATCAGAATATAGAAAGACTAGGGGACATGCAATGAAGCTACAGGGTAAACTATTTAAGACTAATAAAAGAAAATATTTTTTTACTCAATGTGTAATCAAACTCTGGAATTTGTTACCGGAGGATGTAGTAAAGGCTGTTAGTGTAGCTGGGTTTAAAAAAGGTTTGGACAAGTTCCTGGAGGAAAGGTCCATAAACCATTATTAAGAAGGGACCCAGGAGGGGGCGGAGCCTGATGTCCAGCGGGTAGGACGCTTTGCGTTGAAGCTCCCGAGAGGCCTACTTAGAATCCTGACTTAATACCTATACAAATTTACTATTTCGCTCCGAGCTGACCGGGGCACCTCGGGGGGATGGCGGCCCATAAACCAGCGCGCTTGGACTTCGGGTCTCCTTCTTCTTCTCACGGAAAACGCTCCAAAACAGAGGTGTCCTCCCCACAGAAGATGGTTCCATTTCGTGAAAACCCCGAAATGCACCTGGAGATTTTGGAGGAAATACGCGGCGTGAAGGAATTGGTGCAGTCCAATGGAGAAGCGCTTCGAGCCATGCGAGAAGACTTTGGAGTGCTCCAGGACCGACTTGAAAGTCTTTCATTACGGCAGGACAACATGGCGGGGGTCCTCGACTCGCACGAGGTGCGCTTGGGCAAACTGGACAAGGCTGAGCGCCAGATACAGAATCTTCAAAAGGAGTTAGAAGATAGCAATAATCGAGCCCGTCGCAACAATGTGAGGCTCCTCGGAATGCCGGAGGGGGTGGAAGCAGGAGATATAAGAGAATTCTTGCTCAAAACTCTTCCCTCCTTGCTGAAGATCACTTTTCACAGAGAACTGGAAATCGATCGAGCACACCGTGTTCCTGCCCACATGGCGCTCAACCGCACGACCCCCCGGCCTATTATCTTTAGCTTGCTACGATATCAACAAGTGGAACAAATTTTACATGCTGCCCGAGCGAATCATCATTTGGAATTTGAAGGTCGTAAGGTCTCCTTCTTTCCTGATTTGGCAAAGTCTACCGTTGACCGTCGGAAGAAACTCCTTGCTTTTCGCCCTCGACTTCAACAGCTACAGGCTCGCTTTGGCCTGTTGTATCCAGCGAAGCTCCGAGTGACTCTCCACAACCAAACCAGGACGTTCGAAGATCCTGATCTACTATCAACATTTTTAGACTCCAAAGAAGCAGAGCAGATGCGCTAATCCCAAATCTTGGACTCTTATCTGCCGGCTCTATCCGCCATTTTGAAGGGCCCGATGCGGCGGTCATAGCCAAGCACAGAAATAGCCTGGACTTTCTTTCTTTCTCTATATGACTTTTGTTTTTTGGTCTCCTATCCCTTCATGATGTGTGCCTCGGTCGGATTCGGAGCACGCACAGTCCTACAGGTTATGTGTTTTTTTCAATTTCGGCCTTCTCTGGGGTTTCTCCCCGCAGACACATGGTCGCCAGTAATTTTGGGGTTTTGCTTCTCCTCTACCGTACTGCGGTTTTCTTTGTTAATGTGGGGCGCTTCATTGTATTATATTAGCTTATTTTTCCTATGTCATGTGTACAGCCAGATACAGTCAGTTTGAGGGACATAGTGAAATTATGTGTGCTATCATGCTCAGAATTTTTAACTTTTCTGAATGGCCTTATGTAAAATCTTATCATTCACCGTCAAAGGCATTAATGGTCCACTCAAAGGAAAGAAAATCCTTAGCTATCTTAGCCATGAGCATGTTGATTTAGTGTTTCTTCAGGAAACGCATTTAAACTCTGCTGAAACACTGAAACTCAATGCTAAGCCTCACATGGTAGCTGCCTATTCTCCCACCGTTTCCAAATGGTACGGGATAGCCATTCTGGTTAAGAAGTCTTTGCACGCTACTGTACCTGATATTAGCGCTGACAAGGAGGGTAGATGGGCCCGTGTACACCTTGAGGTTGGAGATAGTGAATTCACGTGTATTTGCATTATGCCCCGAATGTGGACAACCCTGCTTACTATGCAAGTATTGCGCAGTTGGCCTTGGCCTCTGCCAATGCTCCATTAATACTTGGTGGCGATTTTACTCAAGTGTTCCCTCAATCTTTTCTTCTCAAACAAGGTGCTCGTTGGTTGGAAGATCCAGTACCGAGTAGACCTGTGTGGCTAGATATAGAAGCGGGCCTTTGCAAACCGATTCCTCTTACCTTTCTCCCTGGTATGACTCTCCCATCAGACTCCCACTATCCACCAATGCTTTTAGACACTTTAGGTGCCTTTAATACTCTTATGCAATCTTTCGACTCCCGACTCTGGTCAGTGCAACTTCAGCATCGCCTTCGGAGCACTAGAGTACTCCCGCCATCGGCATTCTCTACATAAGGTTGATTGGAGACTTTCCGATCTCTCGGTAGTTCACCGGGTGTAGCATCCAATTTTACTAAACCTTATGTAATGCTATAACTAGAGATACCCCTATAGCGCAGAAAGTATGGGAGAGAGAATTGCATGTGACTTTGACCTCGGAGCAATGGAGCCTTATCTGGAGTAGAGGGACACGGGTTTCCCGATCCGCCTCACTCACTCAGACCCTCTTCTTTCTAGCCCACCGGTGTTTTTACACTCCTCACAGATTAGACAAATGGAACACTACTCAGGGCAATGGTTGCTGGACACGTCCTGCGGCCATTGGTTCATTGTCTCATGTTATGCATGAATATCCCGCACTACAGTATTACTGGCGTCGGGTCTGGGGTCGTATTTAGTCTATCTCGCACTCTCAGGAGCCCCTTTCTTGGAGGATAGTGGGACTTCGCCCAGTTGCGGGGATCCCCTCTCTCCCAAAAATGGCTTATCTCCTTTCGAACTTTATGCTTGGCATTGCTATTTCCCTAATTAAGTAATACTGGAAAATTAGCTCCCATCTGAGCCCCAATGAATGGTGGAATCATGCCTGTCTTTACAGTTAATATGAACAAATACCTCGTCTGTTCGCTTCCTCCGTTCAGACTCCTTCTCATTGGTCTCAATGGAAGATGCTCAATGACTATGTACATTTTGCTAAATGCTCTCATCTGACTGTCTAACTTTGTATATATCTCTGTCCCATGATCATGCTGTATTGTAGATACTCTTTTGTTCGTTTGATGTATAATCACTGTTAATTGGAAGCGCTCACATGCTGATATAATCGGGTAGAGAAGAAGCATCGGGGTGGGGGGTAATGGGTTTACTTTTCCTTATTGTATACTTGTTTTGTCTCTTTTGGTGTGTTGTTTCTTTTGTTTGTTGCAAAATGAAAATAAAAGTTTAAAAAAAAAAAAAAAAAAGAAGGGACCCAGGATATCAATGCTTGAACCAGTACAAGCATTGTGGAACCTGTGTCCCTTGGGGAAACTGCTAGGTACTGTGATGGTGCAGCTAGCGGAGAGTATAAAGAAAGGGAGAAAAAACAGGCATTTTCCCCTAAAAATGCAGTTAGCTCCAGGACGTCAGGGGTTAAAACTTCAGAGTTAGAAAAAAACTCCCTGCACAGAGTCAGTAGTAGAAAGACACGCCCTAGCTCTATGGCAACCAGCATTGATAATGAGGAGCAGCTGGGGGTGGAGCTAGGAAAGGAAAGGGAGATTCACCAATATAAGGTGGAGGAAATTAGAGACAGGAGGAGCCTGGGAGACAGGAGCAGAGCCACAGGAGAAGCAGGAAGTGACGAGGCAAGCCGAGAAGGCATTGCAAGTGGCAAGCATTGCTGGCACGTGGAGCCTAGGCAGCCCAGGAGGCAGCAACAGGAGGAACACGATGCAAGGCCTGTTTGCAGAGTAAGGCAAGAGCCCAAGGAGTCCTGCAAGAGGTATGGAAGTAATCCTGTGAGAGGGAAAGCTTATGAGAGAGAGGAAGTAAGCTATGGAAATGGCCGAGAGTTGTCTCCACCTGAGTGTATGGAAATTGAGCCCGTGGCACTAAACTCTGAGGAGAGTTTGTTTCCCCACAGCAAGGTGAGCACTTTAAAAGCTTCTCCTAGTTCCCTGAGAGATAAGAAGTCTCCTAATTCTCTCAAGAGTCCCCAGCAGAGAGAAGAAGCCATTTGGCAGAAAGTTTTAAAGGTTTTAGAAAGATTAAAGCCTGTTACTTCTGACCCAAAGTCTGACCATTTACCCTCTGATTCTGAAGGGGAAAGTATGGATTTGGGGGAATCTGTGTTGGAAGATTTACCTTCAGATCAGGAGATGGATTGTTCTTTAGTCTATGCCCAAACTGACAAGCCATAAGGTTTTAAAAAGTGAGGAAACCTAGAGGCTTGGATTTCAGTTGAGCAGTGCTGAGAAGATTATGCTAATGAGCTGCTGAGCTCCGTGGTTTGTTTCAGACTTGTTAAAAGTCTGTGTTACAAGTGAATGCCAGAGTTGTTGATTCAGCCTCTAAGAAACGTTTGTGAAGGGAAGAAGAATAGCTGCAGTAAAAAGTACCATTGGTTTAACTAACTGGAAGAATGTAAAGTTTGTAACCAACATGGAAGCTGTTTGGCTTAAAGAGTACTGGCTATTTTCTACCTGAAGATACACTGATCGCCTAGTATTGTATATAAGCTGAATGAAGAAGCAAGTTTCTGTTTTTGTTTCACTGGAGAAAGTATCCACCAATTTTTATGTTATGATATTTTTTTGAACTGCCAAGTTCATCTTGCCTGGAGAATAAATAAATAAAAATCCTGTGTGCCTTGAAAAACCTCTCGGCTGAATTACTTTTCACAACTACTTTGCATAGAGGCTAAACAAGGGACATAAAAATAAATAAGTTCCGCCTCCTACCACTAGGCTACTGCCTGGCCACTAGGGGGCGCGACAGTACATATGACCTAGATTGGCCACTGTTGGAAACAGAATACTGGGCTTGATGGACCTTGGTCTGACCCAGTATGGCATATCTTATGTTCTTATGTTGTTTGCACCACTTGGCGGTCCATGTATATGTCATGGTTGGATTACAAGAGCTTCTCATTTATGAGGAAGAGGCAGCAAAGGGTCTTGATCTCCATTCTGTAAATGTTTGGGAGCCTCCCAGCCATTCTGCCACCTTCTTCAGTCACTCTCATGCTCTGGCATAACATAGCTGTACATACTGGGGTATCATTGCTGCTGTCTGGATGTCTCGGTGCCCATCTATCCTTGGATGTCTTTGCCACTGCATTATGGCTAGATGTATGGCTGCCTCATCCACCTGGGTGTCCATTTCACCAGACATCCACCCTTTTAATTTACAACTTGTCTAAGCATCCAGAAGCCCGGTTATGTGATTGCATTACCTTTCTGGGTGTCCCCCTTTGGAGGTCCTTGGGATGTCCAGTACTCCCTATATAAAATGCCCCGCTTAGTGTATTTGGGTTTAAAATAGGATTAGATAAGTTCCCAGAGGAAAATTCTATAAATCATTATTAACCTTGGGGAAAGCCACTGCTTATTCCTGGAGGTTGGCAGCATGGTATCAATCTGCTTTTTGGGTTCCTGTCACATACTTATGCCCTGGACTGGCCATTGTAGAAAACAGGATAATGGGCTTGATGAACCATTCTGTCTGACCCAGTATGGTAGTTCTTTGTGTACTTATGTAGGGTCTATTGACAGATGTGTAGTAGCAGATCTAATAGGGATATGCATGCATGAGCAAGCATTTAATTCATTTGGGTGCCTAAAAATTTAAAGCACATTTTAGAAAGAATGTGGAGAGGGGGGATCCCCCTGTCCATCTGAGGATGTTGAGAAATATGACAGTATTTGACAAGAGGTTCTGTCAGATGCAGAGCACCATGTAAACTCGGTGCAGGACCACATAGGTATGCCTTTCCACATCTGGCAGGAGCAAATATTTTAAGAAGCTACATGGGAAATGTGAAACACCTGGTAACATATTCATACAGTAGAAGCAGCATCTTAAAATTGCTGCTCCCACTATGCAGAGATACCTGGTTCAGCACCATCCCAATGACAGATGCAACCCTAGTGAACAGCCACAACCCCATCCCACCTTCCTAAAAGCACATTGGCAAAGCCATCTCTCCTCCCCCCCCCCAATAGATGCCTCGAAGCATTTTCAGAGTTGCAGCATCAATGAGAAATATCCATGTGAGCTGTACGCTGGCATTTACAAATACATATGAAGCTCCATTTAACATTGGGCATCTAGAGAAGAAGTGGAATATCCAGATGAGGATGTTCACAATTTCCAGCCTTTTTTTTTATACCTGCTGAATGTAGAATCTTCTGTAAAATATGTACAAGACTGGAAATGCAGGACTATTTCCCTAAATGTTCAGAGTAGGCTAGCATTTTATAAAAAAATATTCCATATACAAAAAGTGGCAAAACTTGGCAGCTTTTATAAACAGTTGACAAATATACAGTAATTGCACCTATACCATACGTTTGCAGTGTATTGACACAGCGGATACAACTAATACCTGGTCGGAGGCTGTGTTATCTATGCCTGCGCTAGTAATGTCTTTCATGGTCAGAAGTGCCACTTGCACGGTGTAATAGCTATGCATAGCTGTTCAAGCCCAAACTCACCCTAACCCTGTTTTTTTGCATGGTACTCAGGTAGCATGGGATTTTTAGCATGGGTACCTTGTCGCCACATGCTCCTGGCTACCATAGGGCCAGGACGCTCACTAATCGCATGTTAAACCCTGAGCACCCAGCTACTGCACTGTAGCAAACATGCCTCTGTCTACTATGCAAACAATGGCATTATAAAATCTGTATTTACACGTGTATGTAGAATTGCCATGTAAGTCTTCTAAGAGAGCCTCCATAATTGTACGTCATTGATAATTCAATTATTTATTCAGTGTTTTGCGTGCATCACATCATTATGAGAATAAATGAGCAGTACCATCCTTCCTGACAAATCGAAAACACTCATTAGTTTCCTTTATAATTAATCCTTTAAACTACTTTGAATTTAATGATAAGCAATGCAATCATCAATGGTAGATTAATGGTTTTGGGGCCCCTTGAAAGGTCGGGGATACTGGGGAGTGCTCTAAAATTCTTAATGGTAATACAGTCATTAAGCTAATCTAATCAGCAGCAAACTGCTTTGAAAGAAAGAAGGAATTAAATCAACACTATTCCATACCGGATAGAAAGAAATACAAAACATGTCACATATGAATGTCTATCTTTATCTTTATTAGTAAGGCTTGATATACCGCCCAAGCATAAGCATCAGGGTGGTGCACAATAAAAAATAGGCTGCGGTGAAAGAGAAAGAGAGAAGGGAATGCCATTAACTTGATAGGAAAGAAAACAGGTAGAGGGTAAAGACAGAAAAAAGGCAGAGACAGGAATAGAACTTCAGTTATCGATAGGGGATGGGAAAAGGGGGGGAGGGCAAAGGAAAGGGGACCTACGGAGGGGGAGTGGACTCGAGGGCAGAGTCTACAGCTGAAGAAATGGTGCCATGGTCTGAGGGGGAAGGGAGGTCATCAACTGTCTAGAAACCCTAAGTGAAAGACGATAGCGCTAAATGTTTACTAATGCAAAACCATCAAGGATTTAACAATGTTATTCTTTGTTTGGTTATGGATCATTTTTAAGGTACGCAAATTTACATAATTCCACATTCTAGCTCCCCTGCCTTGGTAATTGACAATTCACCACGTGAAGGGATTTTGGATTTTCCTCATGTCTGTGTCAGTAGTAGCTGAAAGCAAGTTCCTTTCAGGCACCGTAGTGTTTTGTTTCCTATCCCCAAAGGAGATTAAAATCTAAGGGACTGTTTTACTAAAGTGAGCTAAGCAGTTAATGTGCATTTTCATGTGTGGTAACTGCGCAAGGGCCCATGGTAATTGATATCTCGGGGCATGACAGTTACCATATGTTGATTCATGCACTAACTGCCAAGTATGCAGGTTAGGGGCGGAGAGTGGGAATAGCGAACACATTGCAATTAGTGCCGGGAAACATATTGCATGCTGTCAATGTTGCAGTTAGCTCAGATGCACGTAATGTTACCTCAATAGGTGGAATTAAGTGCACACACAGTAATTCACAAGGCCCCAAATACACACATGTGTGGTAAGTGTCAGGCTCTTGTACCCCAACACTTAGCAGTATGTTTACTAAACTGTGGTAACGTAACAGCGTCTACGTTAACGCACATTAAGTAACGTTAGCGCACGTTAACATTACCTAACGTGCGTTAACGTTACATAACGTACGTAAACCGTACCGGCTGCGTTAAGGACCGGTGAGGGGTGGAGAGAGGGCGGAGAGAAGGGGTCAATGGGCAGGGAGTGGGCGGGGAGAGGCCCCTGCTATACTAACGCAGATCCTTAGTCCAGAACATTACCACGAGTGAAAACCTCACGTTAGAGGTACATTTGCAGGAGAGAGAAACCATTTCATTCAGCAATGTACAGCATAGGCAGGGAGCCCAAGAAAGGTGATAGTAGAGCTACTTGTGCAGTAACAGCATAGTGGCCAGGTATGAAAGGCCACTTTGGTGATGCCACAAATGGGCATGCAGGACAGGCAGTGGGTGAAGCTGGGGTGCAGAGGGGACTAGGTAGCTGCCTATGTGGCACATAGGAACACAGAAACAAACCAGCAGCAAGACAGCATATGACCATGGCCAAACATGCACATCAGTCTGTGCTCTACAGTGTTGCATCCAGGGGACACATGACCAGTAGGTACCCCAAACATCACACAATGTCTGTAATGGGGCAAGCAGTGCAAATCTGGGGGTCACGCCTACAAGGGTCCTTGCACCTCCCACAGACTACGTCCAAAATAGACCAGACACCAAACTAAATGAACACCCATTACTACAGCTCCTGGAATGCAGTGCAGAGTGTGACCACACGTCATCTGAAACAGATGTACACCCAGTAGTCCAAACCGGGTACACCGTACCCGCACTGCATCCCCTAGCAGGTCCATAGTCTGCTGGCATAACACCAGCTATCTACTAGGTCCACCCTAGCCAATAGCTGCGGGATCAACAACCTGACACCCAAAGCCAGCATCAGCCCATGTGGAAGGGGCATAACAGTGGCAGGCGGAGATGGGGGGATGTGGGGATGTACAGGTAGGCCCCACCACCCCAGAAGCCAGACGCTAGGCACCTGCCTACCTGTACAGTGGATGGTCTGGGACAGCGCAACACCATCACAGACAGCATATGGGCATGTCAGCATGGTGTGGGAGAAGGTGTTGGTGGTGATGTGGCAGTGACACCTGCCCTCAGGGGACCAAGGCCATGCCCACCTCCAGGGCATCGTGGACAGTGAAATTGACAGGGTCTGGAGGATGAAAGGCAAAGTTAGTCACTGGGACCACAGCTATTCTGTGGCAGCAGGGTAGTGCAGTACACACAGACAGTGTGTCCTGGAACAGAAGGTCACAGGTTCATGTCCCAGCTGTGGCTTTCACACAGCATGCCCTCATGTTTTACCCTACAATGCAGATAAACCATCAGAATGTGCAATCCCCAAAGCAGTGGCAAACAGGGCGACAAACACCCACTCACACAGCCTCCACCCTCCAAAGCGTCATGGCGGCCCATGCTGTTGGCTACAGAATGGAGCTGCAGTTATCACCAGTGCACAACTACTACCTCCTGCACAGTTGAGCAAAGTTGTCACTGTGATCAGGACCAGTGTGTCTGGCAGCCTTGCCAAACACCCGTATCTATGCACAATGATGCATTAGGAGAATGTGTATGTGTATGTCCAGGCATTGTTTTGTGGCTGGCCACACCTCACAGGGCCCACAATGTCCCACTGTTACCAGCGATAGGCTGCAAATGCACATAATGAGGAGCAAGGCATTGTGGGTATGGCACAGACAGGGTGGATTGGGCAGGATGCATCTGATCAGGGTGTAGGTCAATGGCTGGGACACTGTAGAGTCCAACCACTACCTGCATGGACAGTGAGGCCATAGCATGTCATGTTGTGAGGTAACTCTCACCCTGACCAAGCAGTGACCATGGGATGTCTATGTTCCCACATAGCACCATACATCATGTGTCTCATATCACAGCTGGTTGTTCCCAGTGCTGTTGGCAAACACAGTGCTCTCTGCTTGGTGCACATTGTTTCCCTTTGTTCATGCACTATGGGTTGGCTAGTGGCTGTCTGCAGTTAGTCTGGGCATGATTGGAACTCCCTGAGGGTGCTGCAGGTGCAGTCTGACTCTGCAGTTTGCTGGTGAATGGCATACCACAGTGGAGGCTTTACAGGCATACACACAGCAGTATTTCTGGGGTGTCACTGGCCCAATCACAGTTACGGCTGTGGGCCACAAACCCTTGACAGCAGGATGGGGTTTGTTGATCATGCAACCATTGCTCCACTCCCTCAACTGCCAAAAGGGTGTTTAGGGTGTCATGGGGTATATACTACATCAACCTGTAGAGGCACAGCCACACAAACATGGTGTGTGTCTAGACACCCTCCCACCCAACTAACAGGTGTCAATGGCAGCTATACCCTAACACTGGGTACACAACAATCTGGGTGGTGATGTGACCCAGAGGGCCACATGTGAGTGTGTAATGCAGACAAACACCAAATAACCTTTAGCTGCACTGCAGGGAACACCTGGCACACAGTGGTAGTGATGGAGACATACAGCAGGACCACTCACCAGCAGCACATGTGCTGCCGACCTAGTGCTGTGCGGCCATCCTATCACTCAGGGTGAACCCTGAATATGCACAATGCCCCAGTCCATAACTGCTCTTTGGCAGCATCATGCAGTATACAGCATGTGCATTGCATCATGGGTACTGATGGTCTTTACATATCCTGGCACTCAGAGCACTTTGTGCATTGACCTGCAGTCCCTCTGTACCCTGCCATTGCTGTGAGACAAGCCATGGAGGTATAGGCTACTGGTTAGTGAAATGCCTCTCTGGGCAGCGGTCATGGTTGTAATTTCTCGTCGTTGCATCCTGTCATGCTTGTCCCACTCTAATAGTTTACATGGCTGTAACAGTCATATTTTTGCTGATATGTGCTGCTAGCTCATAATTTCTGCACTGCAGCTGCCAGCAATCCTGCGCTCCACCTTTCTGCATCTGTCAGACAGTGTAGCGTCTCTTTTAATTTTATGCCTGTCGTACACACCTACGTTTCATTCCTGTGACAGTCATATATGTGCAGATCTGTGCTGTTGCCACATTATACCCTCATCACAGTTGCCAAACATAAGAACATAAGATATGCCATACTGGGTCAGACCAAGGTCCATCAAGCCCAGTATTCTGTTTCCAACAGTGGCCAATCTAGGTCATATGTACTTAGCAGTTTCCCCAAGAGACACAGGTTCCACAGTGCTTGTACTGGGTCAAGCATTGATATCCTGGGTCCCTTCTTAATAATGGTTTATGGACCTTTCCTCCAGGAACTTGTCCAAACCTTTTTTAAACCCAGCTACACTAACAGCCTTTACTACATCCTCCGGTAACAAATTCCAGAGTTTGATTACACGTTGAGTGAAAAAATATTTTCTTTTATTAGTCTTAAATAGTTTACCCTGTAGCTTCATTGCATGTCCCCTAGTCTTTCTATATTCTGATAAGGTAAACAATCGATCTACGTTTACCTGTTCCACTCCGTTCATTAATTTATAGACTTCTATCATATCTCCCCTCAGCCGTCTCTTTTCCAGGTTAAAGAGCCCTAAACCTTTTAGCCTTTCTTCATAGGAGTATCCTTCCATCCCCTTTACCATTTTGGTGGCTCTTCTCTGAACCTTTTCTAAAATCGCTTTATCCTTTTTAAGATACGGCGACCAGAATTGCACACAATATTCAAGGTGCGGTAACACCATGGAATGATATAGAGGCATTATAATACCTTTTGTTTTATTTTCCATTCCTTTCCTTATCATACCTAGCATTCTATTTGCTCTCTTGGCCGCTGCACACTGGGCCGAGGGTTTTAACATGGTATCCACAATGACGCCTAAATCTTTTTCCTGGGTGGTGGTTCCTAATGTGGAACTTTGCATCGTGTAACCATAGTTTGGGTTGTTCTTCCCTAGGTGCATAACCTTGTACTTGTCCACATTAAATTTCATCTGCCATTTTGATGCCTAGTCTTCCAATTTATCAAGATCCTCTTGCAATTTTCCACAATCCTCTTGGGTTTTAACAACTTTAAATAGTTTTGTGCCATCTGCAAATTTGATAACCACACTCGTTATTCCAGTTTCCAGGTCATTTATGAATATGTCAAAAAGCAGTGGACCCAGCACAGATCCCTGGGAAACACCACTATTCACCTTTCTCCATTGGGAAAATTGGCCATTTAGCCCTACCCTCTGCTTTCTCTCTTTTAACCAGTTCCTGATCCACAATAGTACACTGCCTCCTATCCCATGACTCTTTAGTTTTGCCAAAAGTCTCTGATGAGGGTCCTTGTCAAAGGCTTTCTGAAAGTCCAGATACACAATATCAACCAACGCACCTTTGTCCACCTGTTTATTCACACCTTCAAAAAAACTTAACAGATTAGTAAGACAAGATCTTCCTTGTCTAAAGCCATGTTGGCTGTCTCCCATTAGGTCATGACTATCTACATGCTGAGTAATTTTATTCTTTATGATGGTTTCTACCATTTTTCCAGGTACTGATGTCAGGCTCACCGGTCTGTAGTTTCCCGGATCACCCCTGGAACCCTTTTTAAAAATTGGCGTTACATTGGCGATCCTCCAATCTTCAGGTAGTAGAGATGATTTTAATGATAGTTCACAGATTACTAATAGCAGGTCTGCAATCTCATATTTCAGTTCTTTCAACACCCTTGGATTTGTACCATCCGGCCCAGGTGATTTGCTACTCTTCAGTTTATCTAATAGTTGTAATATATCTTCCCGATGTATCGATATTTCCTTCAATTCTTCTGCACCTTTAAATACCACTTCAGTCATGGGTAACATCCCTACATCTTCCTCAGTAAAGACCGAAGCAAAGAATTCTTTCAGTCTCTCTGCTATCACCTTGTCGCCTCTTAGTGCTCCTTTAACCCCTTTATCATCTAATGGACCAACTGACTCACAGGTTTTTTGCTATGAATGTACTTGAAAAGGTCTTTATTTCGCGTTTTTGCTTCCGCAGCAAGCTTCTTCTCAAATTCTCCCTTTGCCTGCCTTATCAATGCCTTGCATTTGACTTGCCAGTGCTTGTGCTGTTTCCAGGTTTCGTCATTTGGCTCTTTTTTCCATTTCCTGAAAGATGCTTTTTTGGCAACAACAGCCTCTCTGACCTCACCTTTAAACCATGCTGGCAGTTTTTTGGACTTCCTTCCACTTTTCTTAAAGCGTGGAATACAGCTGGTCTGGGCTTCCAAGATAGTATTTTTCAACAACACCCTAGTTTGATGTACGTCTTTAACCTTTGCAGCTGCTCCTTTTAGTTTTTTCTTAACTGTTTTCCTCATTTTATCATAGTCTCCCTTTCTAAAGTTAAAAGGTAGTACTGTGGATTTCCTTACTATCCCTCCTCCACTAATTAAATCAAAGGCGATCATGCTATGATCACTATTGCCAAGTGGCCCCAACAACCTTATCTCTTGCACTAGATTTGATGTTCTTCTGTCTGTCTATTTATTAATTATTTATTTATTTAAAGTCTCTTTTATACCGCGCTATTCAGCATCAGCGCGGTTTACAATAAACAATGAACATACACATTTCCAATAGTACTTTGTGTTTACATATGAACAGGATATTCAACTTGGCTAACAGGGTAACTATGTACAACAACAATATATACAATATATACAATTTATAGACTGGTCATGTGTTTGTATGGTATTAGACATTGGAGATTTGGGTGGTTTCGGCAAATGGTGCTGAGTTTCTATTGGTTTCCGGGTAGTGTAGGAGGAAGAGGTAGTGTTTCACGGCCTTCCTGAATTGGCATAGGTCCGGGATTGATCGGATGTTGTGAGGGAGGTTATTCCAGATCATTGGTGCATAAAGTTTGAAGGTACTGCTGGATGTTGACTTGGTGCAATGAGTTATTGATCTTGGGACTATCAAGGTGTTTTGAGCTACTGACCTTCTGTCCCTATTGTGGGCTGTCATCTGGATTAGCTCTGTTAGTGATGTTGACGAGAGACCTTTGGTGGCTTTGAAGGTGAGCAGCAAGGTCTTGAATGTAATTCTACCTTGAATCGGGAGCCAGTGGAGTTGTTTCATTATGGGTGTGACATGGTCTTTCCTGGATGCTCCGTGTAGTACTCTTGCTGCGGTGTTCATTGCCATTTGCAGTGGGTTTAGGGTGGTTTGGGGGAGTCCTTGCAGTATTGCATTTGCATAATCGAAATGTGGGATAATTAGTGCCTGATAGATAGTCCTGAAATCATCTGGCTCCAGCAGAGATCGCAGGTACCTAAGGGATCTAATTTTATGATATACTGCCCTTACAGTGTTACTTATATGAGCCTGCATATTTAGGTTCTGGTCTAGTGTGACGCCGAGGTATCTGATCGCGGATTTGGTCTGGAGGTCTGCGTCCTTCACTTTTAGTACTGCCGGCGCAGTGAAGTTACGGTTCCTTGTAATGAACATCACCTCCGTCTTCTTGTGTTGAATCCGGAGGTTTTGGGATTGTAGCCAATTGGATATTTCATTTATGCAGCATGTTATTGGTGAGAGGTCTGGGTTTTCTGTTGCAAAAGGCATGTATAATAGCACATCATCTGCGTATATCATGCAGTTAACGCTGAAAGACCGGATCAGGTTGCAGGGTAACTATGTACAACAACAATATATACAATTTATAGACTGGTCATGTGTTCGTATGGTATTAGACATTGGAGATTTGGGTGGTTTCGGCAAATGGTGCTGAGTTTCTATTGGTTTCCGGGTAGTATAGGAGGAAGAGGTAGTGTTTCACGGCCTTCCTGAATTGGCATAGGTCCGGGATTGATCGGATGTTGTGAGGGAGGTTATTCCAGATCATTGGTGCATAAAGTTTGAAGGTCCTGCTGGATGTTGACTTGGTGCAATGAGCTATTGATCTTGGGACTATCAAGGTGTTTTGAGCTACTGACCTTCTGTCCCTATACGTGTCTATATGTGTCTGCCAGCTGTGTGCACCCTAATGGGGTAGCACCCTAATGTGCAGGCTGCTACCCCATGACCTGCACTGTGACACTTTTTTGCATTGCGGCTCATCATGCTTGTCTCTCCCGTGTCTGCTCTGTATTGCACTGATACTCCTCTGTCCTCCTGTCATTGCATCTATCCGGCCACCTCTACCTCCTCTGGTGGACACATATTCACATCTTCTGCCACACACTGTCATTGTTTCACTTTACAGTACCATCGCCCTGTGCATCAGTACAGCTGCTCCCAGTTATATTTGTCCACTTTGTCAGCTGCCACATGGCCCTCACGCAGATTTGGCAGGTCCTTCACCTCTGACATTTACTTCCTTACATCACTTGTTAATTGGCTTTCCTTGCTGCTCTGTGCAGTGTTGGGGTTACATCTATGTTTGGCCCATACATTTCATGCTTGTGACCTTGGTCCACCTTACTGCCCTTAACCAACATTTCTTGGGTCACCTTAACATCCTTGGGACATCTTTAACATCACCTTTGGTTCAGCCAGCTTATGGGGCACGTTATATGCTGACTTGGGGGGTGCCCCCCTTTTGTGCCACCCTCTGGGGCACATTATAACCCGCCTTGGGTGACGTGGTGCTCTATGATGTGCCTTATGGTGCGCCCTAAAAGGTATATTAGATTACGGAACTGGGGCGAGGGTTTTTTTGGCTGGCAATACAGGTTGTTGAGATGTGTATGACCGTTATAAGCAGGAAAATTAATTGCCTTGGACAGCCTAATGAAATTTTCCCATTGAGGGATTGATCTCATGACTGCGGTATCAGCAGTCATTGTATTAACCAGTGTGCTACACCTCTATTTCTTTGATCTTATGCCACAGCGTAAAATTAAGGTTAACACACAATAACACACCACTGCTCCCTCTATAGCGCGCTAACGACAAGGCACCCTCTATTGCGCAATAGGCCGCCATTGCTACCTTACCACAGAAACGCCCACTACCTTATATGGCATTCCTCACGTTATCGCTGCAACTAGCGCAGGTAACATTAAGACGGTTTAATAAACATACCCCTTAGTCGCAGAGCAGTTGCACCTCAAGTGCATTGATTTCTGTGCAAAATGTGCATTAGGTGCCAAAACCTAGCACACTTTAGTAAAAGAGTCCCTAAGTTTCTACCTGTTTGTGTTTCATGTCCTCCAGAACTGTGTACTAAATAGACTTTAAGCAGACATTTTTCAAAAAGTGATTTTATCAGGTAAAAAATAACTTTTTGAAAATGGACCAGCCTTCACTTGGCTAAGAGCATGTACTGTATGGTGTTCCATAATAATCCCAAGGCTATATCACAGAATAAAACAATGCACGTAATTTTACATTTTCAGTGTGCATAGAAAAATATATCCATAAAGAAAGCATATGCAAAGCTCTGCAGACTCTTTTCCAGGACAATTTTTTTTTAAATTAAGATTTTAACCAAAATACATACACAATGGGGTCTATTCTGTTCCACGATTAGCGGGGATGCATGTCCCATTAGGAAGTCCATCCCTGCTATTCGTCCCCCTGCCGGCCCTGTCTAAAGCCTCCCCATATGAACAAGGAGTTTGTATGGGGATGCTTAGGGTGGGCAGTGGGTAGTCCGTAGCCCCAGACATACAGGATTGATTCTGAAGTCAGCCCTGTATGTCCGGGGCAGCTGACTAGACAGGGGACTTAGTCCACCTCTGAGGTGGAATAAGTTCCCCTAGATGTTGAGGGATGACAGGCCCAGGCAACTCCAAAAGGCTGACGAGGTGCAGGAGATTCCCCGCAGCCCGACCCTGAGTCAAGGAAGGCCAGACTGGGGGATCAGGTTGCAGGGAATGAAAAAAGTGGTCAGCGGCCAGGGATTGTGGCTCCTGAATGAAGCCACAGTACCATGGCAACTGGATGTCATGGCACTGCGGCTCCATTCAGGAGCTTATCTGAGTTAGCTGGGCAGAGGCCTGTACATGCAGGCCATTGGGAATTGGGTCCTGGCCTGCATGTACAGGCCTAGATGAGATTCTGATCCCATGGGGGCTAGACGAGGCCTAGCCCTTTGCGTTTGGTTCTGACCAAGCGGGCCAGGAATAAGCCTCTAAGTATATAAGAAAAGCATAATCTGCTGCCATTAGAAATTAGGAAAGTATGCACAAAAAAACAAAAAAATACAATAGCAAGAGATGCTCTAGCTCCCCTCATGGGAAAGAAACAGAAGAGAACAAATGTATTAATATCTAAAATTACTCCAGTCAAAAACAGGACAAGAGTCAAGAGTATACATAAATCCCCAAGTAGCTATACTAACCCACTGATTTAGTCTTGAAGAAAATTTTCCAAATGGGAAATATCTGTGAAAAAAAACCTATTTCCAGCAAATCACACACTTACAGGGGAAATGGAGATAGAATGTGGCTCCGATAGCCAAGACCTTAGACCGCAACTGCAAGAAAGCCTTTCTACACATTTGCATAGGCCTAGCAACATCAGGAAAAATGTTTATTGGCTGACCACAAAAGGGAAGAGACTTTTTAGAAAAGTATAATTTTAAGACAGCAATTTTATCAGTCTCCGATCCAAAAGTGACCAGCAGAGTCATTCTTTCAAAGACTATCCTGAGAGATCTGAAGAAAAGCTGTCAAATCAAGGATGTCCGGAGAGACGATGGAATCCAACCACTCTCCTTCAGCCACTTCTACCCAAGTTCCCTTGGAAACATAAAGTAACTTAGAAATAACTAGCGCATCAACATTACTAAACAACAAAATTTATTTGAAATACTTTTTCAGCAGCTCAAAGGGGGACAGAAGCCGCATCACAGGAAAATTCAGGAATTGCAAATTCCTTGCCTTTAATTGATTCTCTATTGCCTCTAGTTTGGTATGAATAACCAAACTATCCTTAAATACTACCCCCACTAGAGACTGCAATGAGGACTGAAAGCCCTCAACTTTCATTACACGAGACTCTAAAGAGGAAATTAAAGAGTCCTGCTGTTTAAATTTGTCCACAGACTTCGGAAAACTTGCACAATTGACGCATAGTCCCAGTTAATATCAATTCCACTCTTGACAGCTTACCCCAAACATCCCTCAAGGAAACCTCAGTGGAGGGGTCCAATGACACAATCAAACTTGATGGCGATGCAAGGGAAACTGCCTTTGGGTTCCAAACACCAGTCGGGGGGCCCGAGAGGGAGGGGGTTCGCGGAGATTGCTCGCTTGTAGGCGAAGAAATGGCTTTCTGAGAACTAGCATCTAGAACAGACAAGCCTAACAAGAAGAAGGCTGAGATGGATGTGTAGGTCAACTGAAGCTCAAGGAGGTTTCAGAATCCAAAGTCTTGCTCATAGTTGTAGAAAGAGGCAATGCAACAGGCTGCACATAGAGGTCCATAGGCCCCTTGACCGGGCCTGCTCCTCCAGCACCTCCTGATGCCTTGATCTCTGCCTTCCACTTATGCATAACCATTCAGAGCTTCTTCCAGTGCTCCTTCATGCTCTGAAAGGGCTCCAAAGGGGCAGAATGTGCCCTTTTGGTCACACTCCTTCAGTCACGTGCCCATAGTCAGATGCCCGCAGCTACATCCCACAGGAAAACTGAGCATTTACCTCTGAGGCTGATCACAGGAGGGAGGAGCAGTCTTACAGTTATTCTCCACAGGGGTGCAATCAGGACCGGCCCATCCATTGTGCGAGAATGTTGTTCGCACAGGGCCCTGTGCTTCAGGGGCCCCCATGTGAAATTCATTTGCGCACAATGGACGGCTTCAGAGGTGAGCAGGGGAAGCTATGCAAGGCCCCAGCTCACCTCTGCACAGCCACCAGTGTGAAGAGCGTTGTTTTCCCTCATGCTGGCAGCTGTTACTGTGAAATGTGTGAGTGATGGGAAATGCACATTAATCTTTCCTAGCATTCAGCGCACTTCACAGTAACACAGCCACCAGTGTGAGGGAAAATAGTGCTTTTCACTCTGGCGGCTGTGCAGAGGTGAGTCGGGGCCTCACATGGGCTCTCTTGGCTCACCTCTGAAGCAGCTTAGATAGGCGCGGGGCTCTTGGGGGGGGGGGGGGTCTAGGACAAGACAGGAAATAGCCGATGGTGAGCTTAGATAGGAAATGGGCTGATGGAGGGCCTATGAAGACCACTAATCATTTCAGTAGCCACCCTCTGCACCAATTCCAACTTGTTTATATCCTTTTGAAGGTGTGGTATCCAGAATTGCACACAATATTCCAAATGAGATCACACTAAGGACATACATAGGCACAATCATCTCCTTTCTCCTGCTGGCCATTCCCCTCCCTATGCACCCAAGTATCCTTCTAGCTTTCATGGTCACCTTTTTTACCAGTTTAGCTACTTTAAGATTATCAAATGCAATTGCACCTAGGTCCCGCTCTTCTTTTGTGGACAGAAGTACTACACCTCTTACACTATATCATTTCCTTGGATTGCTGCAGCCCAAATGCATAACCCTGCATTTTTTTAACAATAAATCTCAGCTGCCAAATTCTAGACCATTCTTCAAGATTAGCTAGATCCTTTCTCATGTTATCTACACCTTTCTGGGTGTCTACTCTATTGCAGATTTTGGTATCATCTGTAAAGAGGCATGCTTACCCAAAAGCTTTTCCGCAATATCACTAAAAAAGATGTTAAAAAGTATTGGACCAAGGACAGATCCCTGCGGCACTCCACTGGTAACCTCTTTCTCAGAGAGAGCTCCATTTACCTGCACCCTTTGTCGCCTCTCACTCAACCAATTTCTTACCCAAACAGTAACTTTAGGGTCAATCCCTAGAGTACTCAATTTGTTAATATGTCGCATGTGTGGAACGGTGTCAAAGGTTTTACTGAAATCCAAATACACCACATCTGGGGCTCTCCCTCAGTCCAACTCCCTGGTCACCCAGTCAAAGAAATCAATCAGATTTGTCTGATCATACCTGCCTCTGGTGAATCCATGCTTCCTCAGATCCGGTAATCTGTTGGACTCCAGAAACCTCACCATTTTCTCTTTCATCAGTGCTTCCAATAATTTACTCACCATCGAGGTTAAACTAACCAGCCAGTAGCTTTCAACCACATCCCTACTTCTGCTTTTATGTAAAGGGACCACATGCACTTCTCCCCAGTCCTCTGGCAGCACTCCTTACTCCAAAGAGGCATTGAAAAGGTCCACATTAGGAACCACCACCCAGGAAAATGATTTAGGTGTCACCGTTTATAATATGTTGAAACCATCCGCCCAGTGTGCAGTGATGGCCAGGAAAGCAAATAGGATGCTAGTAATCATAAGGAAAGGAAAGGAATGGAGAATAAAACCAAGTATATTATGATGCCTCTATTTCATTCCATGGTGTGACTGCACCTTGAATATCATGTGCAATTCTGGTTGGCATATCTTAAAAAGGATATAGCAGAATTAGGAAAGGTACAGAAAAGAACCACCAAAATGGTAAAGGGGATGGAAGGATACCTCTATGAGGAAAAACGTAAAAGGTTAGGGTTTTTGAACTCTGAAAAGAGACAGCTGAGGGGAGATATGATAGAGGTCTCTAAATTAATATATTGAGTAGAACGGGTAAACATAGATTGGCTGTTTTATCCTGCCATCCCTCTTCCATTCTACTCTTCCCCTCTCTCCCTCCCTGATGCCCGTCATAAGAACATAAGAACATAAGATATGCCATACTGGGTCAGACCAAGGTCCATCAAGCCCAGTATCCTGTTTCCAACAGTGGCCAATCCAGGTCACAAGTACCTAGCAGTTTCCCCAAAAGACACAGGTTCCACAATGCTTGTACTGGGTCAAGCATTGATATCCTGGGTCCCTTCTTAATAATGGTTTATGGACCTTTCCTTCAGGAACTTGTCCAAACCTTTTTTAAACCCAGCTACACTAACAGCCTTTACTACATTCTCCGGTAACAAATTCCAGAGTTTGATTACACGTTAAGTGAAAAAATATTTTCTTTTATTAGTCTTAAATAGTTTACCCTGTAGCTTCATTGCATGTCCCCTAGTCTTTCTATATTCTGATAAGGTAAACAATCGATCTACGTTTACCCGTTCCACTCCGTTCATTAATTTATAGGCTTCTATCATATCTCCCCTCAGCCGTCTCTTTTCCAGGTTAAAGAGCCCTAACCTTTTTAGCCTTTCTTCATAGGAGTATCCTTCCATCCTCTTTACCATTTTGGTGGCTCTTCTCTGAACCTTTTCTAAAATCGCTATATCCTTTTTAAGATACGGCGACCAGAATTGCACACAATATTCAAGGTGCGGTCTCACCATGGAACGATATAGAGGCATTATAATATCTTTTCTTTTATTTTCCATTCCTTTCCTTATCATACCTAGCATTCCATTTGCTCTCTTGGCTGCCGCTGCACACTGGGCCGAGGGTTTTAACATGGTATCCACAATGACCCCTAAATCTTTTTCCAAGGGTGGTGGTTCCTAATGTGGAACCTTGCATCGTGTAACTATAGTTTGGGTTGTTCTTCCCTAGGTGCATAACCTTGCACTTGTCCACATTAAATTTCAACTGCCATTTTGATGCCCAGTCTTCCACTTTATCAAGATCCTCTTGCAATTTCCCACAATCCTCTTGGGTTTTAACAACTTTAAATAGTTTTGTGTCATCTGCAAATTTGATAACCTCACTCGTTATTCCACTTTCCAGGTCATTTATGAATACGTCTAAAAGCAGTGGACCCAGCACAGATCCCTGGGGTACACCACTATTCACCTTTCTCCTTTGGGAAAATTGGCCATTTAGCCCTACCCTCTGCTTTCTATCTTTTAACCAGTTCCTGATCCACAATAGTACACTGCCTCCTATCCCATGACTCTTTAGTTTTGCCAAAAGTCTCTGATGAGGGACCTTGTCAAAGGCTTTCTGAAAGTCCAGATACACAATATCAACCGACTCACCTTTGTCCACCTGTTTATTCACTCCTTCAAAAAAACATAACAGATTAGTAAGACAAGATCTTCCTTCCATCACTCCCCTTCTATTGCTAGTGCCCCTTCTATGGCCCTGTCCCACTCTTTTGCCCAACTCTCTTTGGGGCATGTTTACTAAACTTCAATAATGTCATGTGCGTTAGGTTCCGCGGTAAAGGTTGTGACAATGAGAGCTGTGCTGAGCCAATGGAAACAGAAGAAAAAAGTGAATATGCCTTTAAGACAAGAGACAAGCAAGGTTTTCACAGGGCTAAAACTACAGGAAAGCAAAAGAAGCACGTACTGGCTGAGGCTAAGCCACACCCAAGCCCTAACATAAGTGCAGGCTTGGATTCTAATGACAACCACCTGTGCAGAGATAAGGGAGTGGTAGCTAGGAAGCAGCTTTTTAAGCCTGTTTCAGTGCAGAGAGAGAGGAGAGAAGGGAGAGAAGAGAGAGAAGGGAGACGTGGAAAGTTTAACTCCATGTGGGAGAACTGTTCCAGCAACAGTGGAAGCAGTCCTTGTCTGAGAGGTACGCTTGATCCAAAGACCAGCAGATGGGTAGCTGGGAAGGTTGCTGACGAGGTGGAATAGAGTGCAGTGCAGAGTGTTCAAGAGCCAGTCCAGAGAACCCAAGCTGCCAGAAGTTGGGTGAACGCAGTTACAAATGGAGGTGACCAGAACCCAGCTGAGGGCAGAGAAGCAGAGTTGAGCTCAATTGAAACATTAAGGCAATTGTTCCAGGGAAAGAAGTCCCACTCTCAAGGTACAACTGTTTCTTATCAGGGAGAGCAGCTCTGGAAAGAAATCCAGAAGTTTCTACAGAACAGTAAGTGTGAAGGAATTACTGAGAACCCAGAAAGAGATAAGCAATTTGTAGTGCCAGAGGACATGCAAATTGATTCTTTTGGGCAATGTTCTGTTTGTGATGAATCTCCAATGGATTGTTCTTTATGTAAAAGGGAAGTTTGAAAGTTGCTAGAAAAGGACTGAGAAAAGACGTTTTTGAGGAGCAATCTTTCACTTAGCCAGGAGAATGCTAAGAGCTTCCATTAAGGTAAAGAACTTTACAGAAACCAGAGTTTGATAACTAAAGCAGCATTTGATAAATGAAAAGAATTTACCTGTGCTGAATGAATGAAAAAGAAGCTGTAATTCATGTGTTAAAAATGTTTGCTGAAAACAGCTGCCGTGTTTAAAAGTGTTTTCAGTTCTTCAACTCCAGTTGCAATGTTTGTTTCCTGTGAATTTTTCATTTGGAGAATAATCCTTTTTGCCTGCGTTTGAATTTAATGCTCAGGAGGAACCCAAAATAAAATTCTTGTTTTGCCTTAACAAACCCCAGTGGTCACACACTACTTTGTCTTTGAGTAAACGAAAGAACTACAAGCCCAGGATTCCCTGCTGGAGACAAAGATAGTAAATCTTTATTTAAGGACAAATATGGCAGCCCTTTGCCTGTAAGCCTCTGGCCCAGGCAGGGGGTCATCACAAGGTACAGATGCCCATATAAAGGTGTGGGCAGGGCATCATTATGGCAAGCATGTCAGGTAATGCGCGTTATAAGGTGCGTTATAAGGCACGTTATAAGGCGCATTATAAGGCATGTTATAAGGCACAGTACAAGGCACGTGCCTTAATGTGCCTTGTACTGTGCCCAAAAAGGTGCCTTGTAATGTGCCTAATAAGATGCCTTGTAATGTGCCTTGTACTGTGTCTAATTAGGAGCCTTATAACGACTTATAAGGATTGCTGGCAACTGTGGTGAGGGTACTCTGGACTGGCAGCACAGATCTGCAAAGATATGACTGTCACAGGCAAGCAAAATATCTGCCTTGGACAGGAGGGAACAATGAGGAATATGAACCCATGACCTCCACCTAGAACATCAGTGTACTAACCAGTAGGCTATACCTCTATGGCCTGTTGCACAGCAATGGCTGGGTACAGAAGGACTGCAGGTCACCACACAAACCATCTGCTCTGTGTGCCAGGATAGGGTAACCCCACCAGCACCCATGATGCATTGCATATGCAGAACAGCAGCCTACAGCTGACCACCAAATGGGGTCTGCACCTCTCTGGTACTGCAGCGTGGTAACATGGACTGACAGTGTGTGATACTAGCACAGAGTAGCTACAGACCATGCCATTGTGCAGGTTACGTGTGCACCCTGAGGGATAGGATGGGCACCCAGCACTAGGTCCACAGTACATGCGATGCTAGAGATAGGTCCTGCTGCACATCCCCAGCACTGCCAGTGTGTGATAGGTGTCCCCAGCAGAGCACCTGAAGGTACATCTGTTCCAGCTGTGTTCTGCAGTTGCAGATGACCCTGGGGGACCAGACACCACCCAGATTAGTGCATACCCAGTGTTAGGGTCTGGCTGCTATGGGTACCTGTTATCAGGGCAGTGGGGTTTCTAGACTCGCATGAGGGCTATGTAGCACTGCCACTATGGGTCTAAGTGGTATGCACTATATACCCCAAGGGGCCTTAATCACCCCTTTTGTAGATGAGGGTGTGGTTGGGACAGGTGCCTGCACACTTCAGAATGTCTGTAGTACCAGCTACCACAGCCCTGCTGGTGGATGACAGCCCTCCAGGGCTTCTGGGCTAGTGCCATACCTGTGACCACTGCAGACCAGCAATGATGTTTGGGGTAGGCAGGAAAAGGCTCAACTGCCCCACACCACCATCTGCCATTCATCAACAGACAGCACAGTCAGACTGTACCTGCAGCATCCTACAAGGTGTTCCCCACCCATGCACAGGTGAACTGCAGACAGCCCACTAACCAGTCCATAGTGCATGCTCACAGAGAAACCCTGTGCACCCAGAGGTAGGATGCACTGCACAGCACAAACACCAAGCAGGTATCCCTGTGATTGGGCCCCAGAACTGGGAACACACAGGTAGCACTGGAAACAAATAATATCGGGCACTATGTGGGAACATAGATATGCCATGGTCACTGCTCGGTCAGAGTGAGAGTGACCCCCCCCCCTCGCGTGATATGCTGTGGCCACCCTGTCCATGCAGGTGGTGGTCGAGCACTACAGTGTCTCAGCCATTGCCCTCCACCCTGTGCAGATGCATCCTGACCAATCCGCCCTGTCTGGGCCATACCCACAATACCTTGCTCCTCATTATGCACATTTGCAGACTAACGCTGGAAGCAGTGTGAGTAATGTGGGCTCAGTGAGGTGTTGGCATACACAAAACAATGGAGAGACATACGCACACTCCCACACCTATCTCAGCATTGTACAGAGATGGAAGTGGTTGACAACCCTACCCGCCGCACTGGTCCTGATCACAGTGCTGACATTGCTAATCTGTGCAGGGGGTAGTAGTAGTGCTCTGGTGATAACTGCAGCTCCGTGCTGGGGCTAACAGCCTGACACTCCATGAAGCTGTGGATAGTGGAGCCCTTGTGAGTGGGTGTCCATTCCCCTGTGCGCCACTGCATTGGGGTTTGCCCATGTTGTTGTTGTGGCTGCATTGTGGGCTAAAACTATGGGGAGATGCTCTGCAGGATCCACAGATGTGACCTGAACCTCTGACCCTCTGCTCTTGGACATGCTAGCTGGGTGTACTGCACCACACTGTTGCCACAGCAGCATAGTTGTCCCTGGGGCTACCCTTATGTTTCTCGGCCAGACCTCTTCTGTTTCACTACACACCATGTACTGGTACAGGGCATGGCCTAGGTCCACTGCAGGCGGGTGCCACTGCTCCCTCCAGCACAATCACCTACCCCCTCTGCCATGCCACCATGACCATATGCTGTTGGTGCTGGTTGTGCACCATCCCAGGCCATCCAGGGGGCAGGTAGGCAGCTGCCTAAGGTGTGGGTTCTGGGGTAGGGGTGACTACATAGATGTCCATGCTTCCCCTGACACTGCCTGTCAATGTTATGTGCCCTTTGGGATACCTGCTGGGTAATGTCTCCTGGATGGGACACTGTGGGCCACAGACTCATGGGCATGTCTGACCCTGGTCAGTTGCTGTCTTTCTGGTTTCCATTTCCTGCATTCCTATGTGCCACCTCGGCAACCGCCTAACCCACCCTGTGCCCCAGTGGCCACCACTGCATATCCCACCTGCAGCCCCCATGCCCCATTTGCACCATCACCATAGTGGCCTTTCATACCTGGGCACTATGCTGTTGCTGCAAATGGAGCACTACTGTCACCTTCTTGGGCTCCCTGCCTATGCTGTACATTGATGACACTGAAATAGTTTCTCTCTCTTGCAAATGTGTGCTAACGCCAGTTTTTCAGTTGCGTTAGGATTCAGCCCTTAATTTTTCCACGTTAGTGTGAAAGGGGCCTCTCCCGGTCCGCTCCCCGCCCATTGACCCCTTCTCTCCGCCCTCTCTCCACCCTTTTCTGGACTTACCGCGGCCAGGAATGTTAAGGCGCGTTATGTAATGTTAAGGCACCTTAACATTACATAACGCGTCTTAACGTAGCCGCTGCTACGTTACCGCAGTTTAGTAAACATACCCCTTTGTCCCTCTGCTCTGATAGGCTCCCTCCTTCCTTTTTCTCCCGCAGATACACCTTTTCCCCTCACATCTGTTTATTTAGAGTATGCTACACACTCAGCTTTGTCCTTCCTTCTTTCCCTTTAATCCTTGCCTGATTCTGAAGTTTGCCCATGTCCTCTTACCCAACATCCTTTCCCTCCTTCAAACCAGCATCTCTGGCAGCTATGTGGCACATCCTTGGAAGAACGGGTCAAGAGGGGAAGAGTAAAGAAGAGGTATTTGCAGGGGGTTACCAAATGAAAGCTGAGAAAAGCAGCAGCTTTAAGTCTGTCTTTGAGGGATTCAGGAAAGGTTACTGGGATTTAGGACTTTAAACAAATATTTAAAAACAAATATTTAAAAAAAAACAGAAGTTTGAAAGTTTTGTGGAGCTTCCTCTTCCTATCTAATTCTGGGGTGGGGGAAGGAGACTAGGGTAGTTCTGTCTTTACAGTTTGCCAATTGGAAATTATTTACTGTCCAAAGCATTGGTGGAAGGTATGCACTGTGTATTAGTGCACACTATTTGTATAAGATTTCTAAAGCATACAGCACTATTGGAAAATGATAGTTCACTGTATCTAATCTATTCTATTGTACAACCAGAAGATACTATGAAATAATTTTTGAACACTCTTGCTCATCTATTGTTTGTAACAGCAGTAGGGAGGGTAGAGAGGGAAAGCAGAGATGCCAAGTCTCACTCATTAGGAGTGTGTCATACTCAAAATCTTAAATCTTTCACTCTCACCCTCTTTGAGCCCCTTTTCTCATTCAGACCTAGTAAACTGAGTCTAATCATCACTTTCATGAGAGGCAAGTCTAACAGGAGAAAAGCCAAATGACCCTAGCAGTACAACGAAATCTCAGCAAATCTTCCTGCTCACTGTCTCCCTCTAACCCAGTTTTTTCCCCTGCACTCACAAGTACCTATGTGCATACTTTTTTAGCCACTGGGCAAATTTGTCTAAAAATTGCCTCATAATACATCAATTATGTCTATATCCTTTTAGAGGTACCAAAGAAAAACAAGTATCATTCTATCCTGCTTTTTCCTTTAGTAGAGCAATACAGTACACTTAAATCTTTTTAGGTTTATATCCCCAGATGCACTATCCAAAATCTCTCTCTCTTTGTTCTTCAATCTCAGTCTTAGGAGCAGGCCTGATGGGTGGCACAGGGTACTAAAACCCTATCCCTGAGACATGGGAATCCATTCTGATAGGAACATTAGCCAGGGGAAAAAACAGTCTCCTTCGACCTAGTCTGTTGAAAAATGTGAGTAGAGAGGCAGAGTAACTAGGCATATGAGGGTCTAAACCAGGCTGGATGAGTGACCCTGGGACTAGCATCTGAGGCAGCACACTTGGAGTGACAGTATCCCATGGCAACATAGGGCTGGTGAGTGATGTAGGGTGCCAAAACACAAGACGCTCCTGCCCCTGGAGCTGGAATCCATTCTGAGCATATGTTTTTGTCTTGTGGTGACTTGTGATTCTCCATTTGCATTCTAATTTTCATAAATTCCTTTTTGTGCCTCTTAATTCCTGTATGAACCATGCCTCGGATTCGGTTTGTTTGATATGACACCGTGTTTGAGTAGTTGTGGTGGCCTTGTTTAGGACAGAGTTCCAATTGTTTATCAAGACTTCTATATACTCTAGTTCTGGGTTTAGTAGTGGCAAGATATCTTTTAAGAATGATTCCTTGTCAAATTTCTTGAAGCGGCATAGTATACTTGGTGTAGCTATGATTCTGTTTATGTGCGGTTTCTGGATTATGGTGAAATCGATTAAGTGATGGTCAGACCAGGACACAGGATTATTCGAACATGAGGTAGCCATGAGTTATCAAGAATGTTGTTAAGTAGAAATATCAAGTCGAGTATGTTTCTCTTATTGTGGGTAGGGGTATTGACTATTTGTTGAAAATCCATATCGTTCATTGCACAGAGAATGACTGAGCATGGGCATTGTGGGTGGATATCAGAATGAAATCTCCGAGAATAATTTGTTGCTTGTTGTGCAGTTTTCTGTGATGTTGAATTGAAGGAGCTGCTGGGTCACCATGAATCAGCATTGACTTGAAGGCACACATTGCATTGCATGCTAAGAGGACCTTTTACTAAAGTGCATTAAGCATTTAGCATATGAATGGTAACTGTGAGGGCAAAGTCTCTGTAACTGTAAGGGGTTTGTCTACTAAAGGGCACTAGCTGTCATCACGGTGCTAAAATGGGAAAATCACACCTCAGTGATAGCTAATGCAGAACCCTAGGCAATTTTTCATGGTTAGCTGCATTTCATGCATTAGCAGTGCAAGTAGGCAGGGTGTGGATGGAGAGTAGGCGTTGACAACGTGCAGTAGCCACATGTTTTTATAGACATTGATGCAATTAACACCACTTCTATTGGTGGCGATAGCGTCATCAATGATTCTGTCTCACCATGCTCTATGCATTTTTACTACATTATCTGCTGGGGAAATGCTGGGCATGCCCCTAACAGAAAATGCTCTAAACCAAAATAGAGTGATTTTGTGGGGGTTACATCTTCCCCTTTAGATAGATATACATTGGGAACACCCTTAGAAGTGGGTCATTTTACATGTACCTCCTGTAAGTTTTGTTCTCAGGCCATAACGGGCAATGAATGGCTGGTACCTAATTCTACTATAGTCCACAGGGCTTGATGGCATACTACCTGTTTGACGTCCTTTGTGGTGTATGTGCTGGTCTGTCCTTGTGGTCTATTATATATTGGACGGACAATCCGTCCTGTGCGTATTAGGTTGAGTGAACATGCCTCTAGACTTAAGAATTTGGTACAGCATTGTTTGGACTTTAATCATACATTTGCGGAGTTCACTTGGCAAGTATTGGATATGATTCCTGAGAATCCTCGGGGTGGCGATCGTGAGCAATTACTTCAAAGGCTTGAACAAACGTGGATTTTCACTTGGGACACTGTTGCACCATCGGGCCTTAACAAAGAACTGGACTGGATTAGCATCCTTTAACTTTTGACTGTTCTGGGGACAATGTTTACTTCACAGCTATTGGTTCCTCATGCTATTTAACTTTTGGGACTTGCTGCTTGGCTTGGATCACTAATGAGCTTGCGTCGGCGTCTTGGAGAGGAGGAGAGGCTATGTCAACACTTTTTGGCAGTCCGCTCAAGCGTTGAAACAGGGCGTGTAAAGTATATATTCGCCCGAAACACAGTGCTGTGTACTCTTCTGGTAACTGCTGCTGTTGATCATTTGATCAGAACTGAGAATGGACATTTCAAGATTATGGTCACTGTGGTTTAGATAAGTACCACCTTTTGCTTTGTAATTGCAAAAATCAAAAAATTTTTAAATTTTGATTTTGGTGTAGGTGGCATCCAATTGTGGTGTTTTTACATTATCTACGGCTCCGTTGTGGGCCCATTGAATGGTTTAAATAAAACTGAGTAAAATGGAAGTCACAGCTTTGAGAGGCTAGTTTGATCCTCAGGGCTGATCTTCCGACAAAAAAACGCACTCATACGCTAGCTCAGATATTTGTTTTTTCACTCTATTTTGGTTTAGGGTTTATTGGTGTAGAGTAGGGTTATTTTGTTTAATTTTGGTAAACCACCTAACAGAAAATGTGCAACTTTTGCAGCTACCCCCTTCCTTATATGTTCTAAGCCATAAAACCATAATTACCCTGCCACTTTTCTCTTTTTTTTTTCTTTAATGATTTTTGTCTGTTTGTTCAATATTGTTAATATTTTTCTGTAAGCCACTAGGATTTTTATTTTATTGTAAACTGCCATGCTATTTAATTCAAATGGTGGTATAACAAATAATTTTAAATAAATACAGCCTACTGCACTTTAGTAAACATACCCCTTAGTGTGCTGGCATGATAGCGGGCTCTATCTCACACGCTAACTGCATGCAGTGTTATGGGATGTGAAATGGATGATGAGTTGGGAATGGGTATGGATTGTGCATTGCAGTTACACATGGTATTTTAAGGCCCGATATTCAGTGCCGGTGGCTAGCGCTGCAAAAGCGGTTAGCTGCCGGTACTGAACTTTAACACCAGATATACAATACCAGGGCTTAATATTGTGCCTGCCTGGTTAGCGATTGGTGCTGCTCAGGGCTGGCTCAAGAGTTTCTGCTGCCTAGGCAGAAGCCCTGGTGTGCTGCCCCCTTCCCCCACCCCATGCGCCAAGCACGCTGCCCTCTCCCCCTACCTGTGCTGAGCCATGCTGCTGCTGATTCTGGAAGCAGGGTCGGGGATGGCTCATCGACAGCATCAGGCCATGTGCTTTGGTACACATGTCCTGCTGCTTCTGACCCCTCTGACACAACTTCAGGGGACCAGAAACAGCAGGTCATGTCTGCCGAATCACATGACCTGTCACTGCCACTCAGCCGACCTCACCACTAGAATCAGTGACAGCATGGCACGGCTTCACATGAGGGGGCAGCAGGCCATGTCTGCCATGCCACCCACGGACATCTGCCACCCTAGGTGCCTAGTGGATGGGTGTGTCCTGGTGCCACTCTGGAATGCTCCTGATATGCCCCAATGCTATCCGGTTAGCAACAGGGCATGCAGTGGGGGCACCTGCGGATATTCAGTTGCACTATCCGTGTTAATGCCTTCGAATATCCCCAGCAATATCTTTTATTTGTCAATATCCCACAGCAAAACTGGTTTTCTTAAGTTGACCCAGGCATGAGCCATGTGTTCTGGGAAATACTGCAAAGTTAGGAAGAGGCAATTCTGCAATGTGCAGACATGTGCCATATTATCCTCCCACCCTCTCTTCTGTAGGTTATAGGAGGGAGCACAATTGGCCTCTGTCTCTCTATATATTTTTTTTTTGGGGGGGGGGTTGGGGGGATTTGCAAAGAAAAGTAATTGAATCTAAAATAATCATTGATTAAAAGAAAATGCTGAAATTTCACCAGTATCTCAATAAATGATTGAAATTATATAGACTCAGGGCCTGATATTCAACAGTGGTGGCTAGCCATCCTAAAGCAGCTAGCTACTGCTACTGAACCTTAGACCCAGATATTCACTGTCGGGGCCATATCTACCAGATTGCAAAGGAGCTAACTGGACAGCGGTGATATTCAGCCACTGCTTGGTTAGCTTCAGCGGTGAAAGTTGGACAACCTTTACAATGTTTAACTTTCACCATTTAGGGATATCTAGGCAGTACTTGAATATTTCTGTTGCCTGAGGTGCTGCCCCCACTCTGCCTCCAGAATACCCCAATGCTAGCCAGTAAACATCAGAGCATGCAGCAGTGGCACCCATGGATATTTGCGGACACTAACCAGTTTAGTGCAGCTGCATAGCCCAGTCAGCATGATTAACATGGTTAGCAGGTATTCTAACCTCGTTAATCACTTTGAATATCCCCCTAGTTCTTCAGAAAATATTTCATAGAAACAATGCCAACATCATGTAAAATAATTATCTTTTAGGACATTTATTGTATGCTTCTGTAACTAGTATGGTCTCAGCAGAATAAAGAAAAACAAAACATCCAAGACACAATAGTTAACGGATAGGACAGACCAGACAGAGTGCAAAATAGCTATAAAATCTACAAAAATAAGCATCAGCCTTTAACAATAGTACAAGCACTTGCCTTACTTAAAATGAAAACTTAGAAAGTTGGACCTGAATCTGCTATCAAATCCCATGACATTTGATAAATAGGCCCTTAACTTATTTATCAAAGGTCAGCAAATCTGTCTTTAGGCAAAATTCTATTGGCAGAGTATTGCAGAGGGCAGGTTCCTTGATGAAAAAGGCTTTACCTTGAGAAGTACATGCAAGGGACCATATGACAGGGAGGGGGATACGTTGATTTCAAGCAGCAGAGCTCTCATTCCCTAATGGCTTTGGAAACAAGTATCAAGATCTTAAATTGCACCTTCCACTGTATAAGAAGCTAGTAGAGGTCTTTTAAACCTGGGAATGTGTGGTGAAGAGATCTGTAACTGGCTATAGTGTATGCTGCTACTTTTTGAATTAGCTGTAATACAGGGAACAAGGTGTTGAGAAGCACTAAGAATATTGAATTACAGTAATCAATCTCTGTTAAAGCTAGTGCCTGAACCAGACTTCAAAAATCGCATGGCTGTAAAAAAGGCTTTAGTGTGCACAGAAGCTTTAATTTGTAAAAGACAGTGGCAGTCAGTCTGCTTATATGAGATTTCACAGATAATTTGAAGTCAATGATCACCCCTTAATCTGTGACTTTGGAAGTAATGGGTAACTGAAAATTGTCTATTTGAAGATGGATTGAAGGGTCAGGTTCAAACACAAAGTTAATCCAGAGAAGTTCTGTCTTCCTACTACTACTAAGCATTTATATAGAGCTACCAGGCACACGCAGCGCTGTACAAAGAGAAAACACACAAGAGACAGTCCCTGCTCAAAGGAGCTTACAATCTAGTAAAGACAAAACAAGAAAAGGAGAAGGATAAGTTAAGAACAAGGGCAAGAGAGGAGAGCAGTAGAGACAAGACAAAGGAAAGAGGTAAGAGCAAGTGTAAGAGGAAGTAGGATAGGTAAAATAAAAGAGGGGAAGGAGGAGAACAGCTAAATCAAGTACCAAAGGCAGAAGCAAAAAGATGAGCTTTTAACTTAAGTTTGAAGAGGGACAAAGAAGATGCCTGACGTATAGACAACGGAGGTTTATTCCAGGCGTAAGGAGCAGCAAGGTGAAAAGAGTGGAATCTGGAGGGCATAGGAAGAAGCAGTTGACAAGAAGAACGGAGGTCACGAGGGGGGAAGTAAGGAGAAATGAGAGAAGAAAGGTACCAAGGAGCCACAGAAGTGATGCACTTATAGGTCAAAAGGAGAAGTTTAAAGTGAATGCAGAAACAGATAAGGAGCCAGTGAAGAGATTTAAGGAGAGGAGTGATATAGGCAAAACGAGGCTGACGGAAAATCAAATGTGCAGCAGATTGCTGAATAGACTGAAGGGGGGAGAGATGAGTTAGAGGGGGACCAGCAAGGAGCAGGTTACAGTAATCAAGACGGGAGGTGATTAGGGAATGGATGAGGGTTTTAGTAGTGAGTTCAGAGAGAAAGGGGCGGATTTTGCCAATGTTAAAGAGAAAGAAGCGACAGGTCTTGGCGATGAGTTGGATATGAGAGGAGAAAGAGAGCGAAAGGTCAAAAATAACACAAAGGTTGCGAGCGAATGAAACAGGTTGGAGAACAGAGCCATCCACAGAGATTGAAAACAAAGAAGGAGAAAGGGAAATTTTAGGGGAAAAAACGAGAAGTTCGGTCTTGGCCATGTTCAATTTCAAGCGACGATTGAACATCCAGGCAGTGATGGCAGAGAGACAGCTAGAATCTGGGACTGGAAAGAAGAAGAAAGATCAGGAGTAGAGAGATAAATCTGGGAGTCATCAGCATAGAGATGGTACTGAAAACCATGAGAGGAAATGAGCGCACCAAGGGACTGGTTATAGAGAAAAAAAAGGAGGGGACCCAAGACGGAACCTTGGGGACACCAACCGAGAGCGGGATAACAGAGGAGGAGGAGCCACCAGAACATACACTAAAGGAGTGAGGGGAGAGATAGGAGGAGAACCAGGAAAGAACAGAGTCCCTAAAGCCAAGCGAGGACAAAGTGTCAAGGAGAAGATCATGGTCAACAGTGTTGAAAGCAGCAGAGAGGTCAAGGAGGATAAGGACAGAGTAAAGGACCTTAGATTTAGCCAGGAACAAGTCACTGGAGACTTTGACAAGAGCTGTTTCAGTAGCGTGCAAGGGACGAAAACCAGATTGTAAGGGATCAAGGAGAGCATGGGAAGAGAGGAAGTCAAGGCAGTGGCGGTAAACCGCACATTCGAGCAGTTTAGAAATGAAGGGAAGGAGAGAAATGGGACGATAATTAGAAGGACAAGAGGGATCAAGTGAGGGTTTCTTAAGCAGAGTAGTGACCACAGCATGTTTAAAGACAGCCAGGACAGTAGCAGTGGAGAGCGAGAGGTTGAGGATATGAGAAATGGAGGGGACAATGGTAGAGAAGATTGAGGAGAGGAGGTGGGAGGAAATAGGATCAGAGGAGCAGGTGGTGAGCTTGGAGGAGGAGAGAAGATGAGCAGTTTCATCATCAGAAATCGTAGGAAAGGAAGAGAGGGTAGGATGAGAAGGGGGAGGGGAATTGAGAGCAGGAAGGGGAAATAACGGACTTAGAGGGAAATTGGAGAGTGATCTTGCAAATTTTATCATGGAAGTAATCAGCCATGGTTTGGGCAGAAAGGGAAGGAGGGATCAGAGGCGGAGGCACTTTGAGGAGAGAGTTGAAAGCAGTGAAGAGACGGCGAGGATCAGAGGCATGAGAATTAGTCAGGTGAACAAAGTAATCTTGCTTGGCAAGAGCTAAGACAGATTTGAAGGAGAAAAGCATGAATTTGAAATGAAAGAAATCTTCAGGGGAGCGGGATTTGAGCCAGGCACGCTCAGTAGAGCGGGTACAGGAGCGCAGATAGCGTGTAGTGGGAGAGAGACAGGGCTGAGGTAAGGAGCGTCTCACAGGACGAGGGGTGTGAGGAGCAAGAACATCCAGAGCTGAGGAGAGCGCAGCATTATAGGACATCACTACCATATCAACAGACTTGGAGGACAAAATAGAAGAGAGAGAAGGAGAAATGGTAGAGAACCAGGGAATCAATGGCAAGAAGGTTCCTAAATAGTTTGGAGGAGATAGGACGAGGCAGAGGCGGTGGGAGGTGAAGATTAAAGGAGAGAAGGTGATCATCAGATAAAGGAAGAACAGTATTATTGAAGTTAGAGGGTGAGGAGTGTAGGCAGGTTCTTACCTACAAAAGCATCCCTAATTTTTATCAAGATTGTCTGGGCACATGGGACCCGTGCACCAGAAGAAATAAAACAAAAGAAACTCAGATCACAGTTACTTGTCAGCAAAAATCTTTTTTATTTAGTACAAGCAAAAACCATAAGCACAGGAAAAAAGTCTGTCTTAGGGAATCTGAGTGTGGGCAAACGTTCTCTCCCCCCCTTGAGCAGTGAGAGAGAAAGTCATGCCCCCGAGCTCTGTTGCTTGCTCTCTTATATATCCTATACCCTCTATAGCAATTCCTGCACAAAGCCTTAGTTCCATGTGCAAAAATCTGCTATACTTCCTACAAAAAGTTGTAAAGCCGTCTGCACAATTTTTGAACCTTCTGCAAAAATCTGTCAGTGCTACTTGCAAAAATTAGAGTGCTGCTTGCAGAAGTTTGCTGAAGCTCTCCAGATGGGACCCCCTCCCTCATGATTTTCAAGGCCTAAGGCTGGTGCTTCAAGGTCTCCAAAGTCTTTGCTTATCTGTGCTGTGAAGCACATCTTTCCTACATTCCTTGGGGCCCGCTTATGGTCTTCTACTTCACGGCACTAATCACATTCTTTCTTCAGGGCTAGAGAATTTTCTGTTAATTATTTTTCTGTTAATTATTTTCTGGCCTGGCCTGTATTTGCTTCTGGGCCTAACTCTGCATACTTCTATCCAGAGTAAAGCTTTTCCCTGACTGTACCAGGCCACAGACACTTTCTTGTGGCATTTCCTGGATAGCCCACATGCTCTGTCTTCTTGTACCATTCATGCAGGGTGCCCGTGCAAGCCACAGGTGGCAGGATTACAGTCACAGACAGCACATAAGGCAAACCTAAGCAGACCTATTCCTAAGCCAAAATATCCCAACAGGAGCAAGAAAAGAAAATCAGATCCAGACAATGGCCACAATGGTGAGTGGGGGCAAAGGAACAAAGTTGAAGGCCAAAAGAGGAGGTGAGAGAAGCTTCAGAGTAAGAGGATCAGAGGGGTTATCAACATGGATGTTAAAATCACCAAGGATAAGAGTAGGGGAGGTAGGGATAAGAAAGAGGGAAATCCATGAGTCAGAGTTGGAGAAAAAAGAAGAAACAGCCTTGTCAGGAGGAAGATAGACAACAGCAACCGGGAGAGGAAACAGAGCGAAGAGGCGAATGGAGTGGACCTCAAAAGAGAGGAAGGAATGAGACTGAGGCAGTAGAAGAGGTTGGAAATGGCAGGAGGGGGAGAGAAGAAGGCCAACCCCACCACCACGGCCTCTAGGATGAGGCGTATGGGAGAACTGAAAGTCACCATGGCAGAGGGCAGGGAGGAGCTAGGTCTCGGTTAAAGCAAGAAGATGAAAAGCATTGCAGATGAAAAGATCATGTGTAAGAGAGTTTATTAGAGACAGAATGTGTGTTCCATAGGGCACAAGAGAAAGGGAGAGAGGAAAGGGAAAGAAGGGGGATATGAATAAGATTGGACAAGTTACGTGAGGAACTCATTACAGAAAGAGGCAAACGTCTAGGAGAGCAAGGATTAAGGGTGAAATCACCATAAGAGGGAGGTAGAGGAGAAGGAGAAGCTAGAGGGATATGGATGAGATTAGCCAGATTGTGCATCACAAAGAAAGGCAGAAGTCAAGGGAGCAGCAATAGGGAAGGAGGAAGACAAACCTTAAGTGGAACCAAGGTAAGGACAAGAAAGGAGCAGAGAAAGTAAGCAGTGGGGGGTAGGAGAAGAGAATAGGTTAAATAAATGTAAGAGGAATCAAAGGATTCAATAGGATATGGTCTGGTGGTAACTTATTGGATTTCATTCAGTCCCTTTTTGCTTAGAAAGAGTCACTGTATTTACTGTGAAGGTTCTATTGCACGGCAGCAGAAAGAACAGCTCAATGTCATCTGTATGAAATATATTCTATTTGATACCTTGTACTGGCAGATTACTTTCCCAGTAGACTGCATCTGTAAATTAAATGGGCAGAAATATTTGGGGGACCCAAGACTCAAGAGACTTCCAAGTGCCAGTTTTCATTTGTTGAGCTCGCCCAGATGAGGATTGGCCAATTTTTAGTAAGATGGGCAACATATAGCTGAAAATTTATATTATATATGTTTCAAATTATGGGGCATGTTTACTAAAGTGCACTAATGGTTAACACTTCCTTAGTGCATGCTAGGCAGTTAGCACTGGGCTGCGGCAACTGCTACCACATGCCAGAATGTTAAAAATTCCACGCTAAATAGACACTGATTGCACATTAGGTAATACTATAGGAGATTAAAATCATTATTGAAAGGTGCTTTAACATAACGGAATAAGATACAAGCAATCAATCAACTGGCAATTCATGTACTCTCATACAGCTTTGGGATTGTAGACTGGCCTTGAAAAACTGGATATGCGAACAAGAAAACTCCTCCATGCCCATGAAGCAATTTACAGGGATCTGTGTATGCCAAGACTGTACATCTCTAGATTTGAATTAGGGCTAGAGATTGATTACACATACAGAGTTACTATCATAGGCCTCCAAGCCTATCTAACTACATCATTGTATCCAAACACTCAAAAGTGCTGAAATATGAAAGTAAACGTCCAGAATTTGTTTCCATCATCAAACTTCAACAAGCGTTCTGATGACTACAAGGAATGACTGAGAATCCACAAGCATACATAGGAAAGGAAGTAACAGAATTTGCAAAACAAGGAAAAAATTTTTCAAAGAATTAGATCATCAGACAAGAAAAACAAGTGGCATATATACAAATACTGTGGGAAATACAAAAGTATTACTCCAGGAATTATTTGCCAATCAAAAATGGACCATTGAATGTTAAGGAGAGGTGTACTGAAACTGAAGGATGAGAAACTGATAGTTGCAGCCCAGGTCAGTGGATTATGGACTAGATGGTTTATAGCAAGAATTGAAAAACAGACAAAACAGACATATGTAGATTCTGTAAGAAAGAGCTGGAAAAATGACTCACCTCATTGGCTTCACAGTTGGCTGTGAAGTTCTGATGGCAGACTATTTCTATACAGAAATGCACAATAAAATAGCAAGCTTCATCAATTGGAAACCCTGTAAACACTACAACATACTGTGCCTGAAAAGCACTGGGATCATGATCTGAAGAGAATTGCAGAGAATGAGGAGGTTATGATCACCTGGGATATTCCCATTCCGACCAATAAAAAGCTGGTTGCATGGAAGCCAGACCTAGTGGTATAAAGTAGAAGAACACTAGAATGGCATTGATTTTAGAGCTGTCAGTCCCAAATGACTATTTTGTGAATCGCACTGAGAGAAAGAAGATCTTCAAGTACCAAGAAATGCAGTCAGAGATCAAGAAAATGAGGCAGAAAGATATCGAGTTATTTCTCATTGGGTTGGGTGCCACAGGCTTGATTAAGAAGAATTTCCAAGCACACCGTGATAAATTACCAGTACATGTTACATCATACAAACTTCAGAAAGAGGATCTATTTGGCATGATGTAAATACTACCCCGAGCACTAGCAGTAAATTTGAGAGACTGAGATCATACTCCACATACCCTGGCTTAGAAGTGAGGTTCATGACCATCATGGCATGCGCAAAACTAACCATTTGGAGAAATTTCCGTAATTAACACACATTTGGGAGTATGTTTACTAAACCATCTTAACGTAGCAGCGGTGGTATTATCGCGTGATAAGTGACGTTATTGCACGATAATGTAACATTATCGCACGATAATGTCTCTTAGCACACGATAACGCGGCTGCGGCGTTAAGACACACTAACGCTGTGAAATCCGGCTTTGAAGGGTGGAGTAAGGCTTCCCAGAGGGCGGAGAGAAGGGGTAAATGGGTGGAGAGTGGGAGGGGAGAGGCTCCAGGCACACTAACGCTGTGAAATCTGGGTCTGAACACTAACACCAGTGAAACCCTCGCGTTAAGGCACATTTGCAGGAAAGAGAAACCATTACAGTCAGCAATGTACAGCAAAGCCAGGGAAACCCAAAAACGTGCTAGTAGTGATACATGTGCACGGAACAAAAAGGCAAATAGAAAATGACCTGAACCACATCTAAAAGCCCAATAACCAAGCTGGCCAAAAGCGATATTAATGATAAACATAAAGCAACACCACTGACAAAGCTCAAAAAATAAGATATCATGTTTGGAAGGGTCTATTCTCTGTCCCCCTACAAAGTGAATGATCCCATATTGAAATAGTGCTGATCAGGGTTTTTTCACGTCTATATTGGGCAGGTTTGTTATGGCGTGTACATGTGCAGTAACAGCAGAGTGGGCACGTAGGAAAGGGCAACTCTACTGATGCCGTAAATGGGATATAGAGGGCTGCAGGCGGCACATGCTGTAGTCCAGCTGCGGCACAGTGCGTGTTAGACAGATGACTAAGTGGCACATAGGAATGCCAAAACTGTAAAGCAGCAAGACAGAAAATGACAAGGGTCCAACATGGGCACGAGTGTGTGTCCCACAGTCTCACAGGGGAGATTACCCAGCAGGTATCCCCAAGGGCACATAAAATTGGCAGGCGGTGTGGGGAGGGGAAGTGCGCATGTCCATGTAGGCACCCCTACCCGAGAAACCACACCATAGGCAGCTGCCTAACGGCATACTGGATGGCCTGGGACTGTGCACCACCAGCACCACCGGCATAATGGCATGGCAGCATGGTGGCGGAGGGGTGCTGGTGGCGGAGGGGGCAGTGGCATCTGCCCACAGCAGACCATGGCCTAGCCACGTTTAGGTGGGTGCTGTGCACTGCAACAAACAGGGTCTGTTTGACGAACAGTCATGGTATCCCCAGGGAATGAACTGTCCCTGTGGCAACAGTGTGGTGCAGTACACACAGCCATTGTGTTCATGAGCAGAAGGTCACAAGTTCAAGTCCCAGCTGTAGCTCCTGCCAACCCAGTCCCCATATTTTACCCAGTAATAAAGACGGAACCTTTTTTGCAGATAATATAAACATGCCTGAAACGCCTATACAGTATTTTACCCTACAGAGCACAGACACCATAAACATGTGCAGTACCTAGAACAGAGTTTCCCAACTGCAGTCCTGGAGGACCAAACACCATTCAGGTTTCATGCTGTCTCTAATAAATATGCCTGTGCTGCATTTGTATGCTCCGCCCCCATGGAATGCAAATGTATCTCATGCATATTCATGATGGACAGCATGAAAACACGAACAGTGTTTGGCCCACCTGGACCGGAGTTGGGAACCTCTGCCCTAGAGCAGCGACCAACAGGGGCATAAACACCCACACCCACAGGCTCCACTATCCAAAGCCTCATGGAGAATCAGGCTGTTGGGCCCTGCGCGCAGCAGCATCTCCCAATACTAGCACTTGCATACCTTAGCAATGACGCCCTATACTTGGGAATACGTTACACATGTATCAAAAGGTTGCTATGATTAATGGCAGATAGCAATTCCTAAGTTAAGCACAATTTGCTGATAGAGCTGCATCATAGCAACCTTTCTGATATCTGTGGAGTGTGTTTCAGTTTTGGTTTCTGACAGTGTTTACCACCCCAGGGAGTGACCCCAACAGTATTATGTACCATAGCCATGCCTGCACTGTGCCCAGGACTGGTGTGGTAGCCAGGGCTGCCAAAAGCCTCTATATTTGCACAATGCTGGCATAGGTATGGGAGTGTGTGTCTGTCTATCCAGTGTGTTGTGACTACCTACACCTTACTCAGCCCACACTCCTTGCACTGTTTCCAGTGTTAGCCTGCCTGCAAATGTGCATAATGAGGAGCAAGGTACTGTGGGTATGGCCTGGACAGGGTGGCCTGGGCAGGATGCATCTGCACAGGGCATAGGGCAATGGCTGGGACATTGTAGTGCCCGGCCACCACCTGCATGGACAGGGTGGCCACAGCATGTCCTGCTGAGAGGTCACTCTCACCCTGACTGTGCAGTGACCACGGCATGGCTAGGTTCCCCCATAGTGTTATATAGCATTTTCCCCCCAAGTGATATTTATGGGTTCTCTTTTATGGGGCCCAATCACTGACTTATCTGCTTGGTGTGTGTTCTCACATCTCCTCCAGGAACATGGACTAGCTAGCAGGCTGTCTGCTGTTAGTATGTGTATGGCTGGAACACCTTGCAGGGTGCAGTGGCTGGAGACTCACTGTGCTCGCTGCTGGAGAATGTCAGATAGTGGTTGGGGGCAGCCGAGCATTTCCAGGCCTGCAGTCTGTCTGCTATTGCCTTATGGATGTGTACAGATCTGCATTGACTGCCCTGTAGGGTGCCTGTTCCCCAGCAGTACTGGGGTTGATGGTCCCCTCTACTGCCACCTTTGCAGGGATGTAGAATGTGGATCTGTTGGGGGGAGATCCTGTCCCCCACCCTGAGCCTGAGAGGGCGGGTTGGGTGGTGCTACATAATCTGCCTATGGGTCCAAACACCCCCCCTTCACTTAAATCATGTGACCATGGCACCCACACAGGATATGCACTATTCTGGGTGCATCATAGTCCACAAGGGCTAGATGTGACTGGGAAATATGGATGGGCACAGATGTATCTGCAAGAACTATCTATCACACACTGGCACTGATGGTGACCTGCAGCATAGCCTATTGCAGCTAAGCCAGGTGCTGTGGACCTGGTGCTGGGCACCCCACCTCTCCTTCAGGGTGAGCACAGTACCCACACAATCTGACGGTCTGTAGCTACTCTGTGCCAGTAACACACATGGTCAGTTCCCCCTACCAGGCCAAGGTGCTGTGAGGGTGCATATCCCATCTTTTGATCATCTGTAGACTGCTGATCTGCATGTGCAGTGCATCAGGGGTACGGGTGGGTTAACCCTATCTTGGTAACCACAGCAGACAGTCTGTGTGGTGACCTGAAGTCCTTCTGTAGCCAGCCAGGGGTTTGTTATTAGCTATATAGATGTAGCCCACTGGCTACTTCATTGACTGTGGAGGCAGAGATCATGGGTTTGATCTCACAGTGGTGTTATTGGATATGGCTGCCTGAGGCATTTCTTTTTTTAATTTAAATTAGTGCTGCCAGCAAAAACACCCTCACAGTGCTGTAACCTTAAGGTGCCTCATAAGGCGCCCTATAAAGCGCCCTATAAGGCGCCCTATAAGGCGCCCTATAGGGAACATTATAAGGTGCCTTGGCGGACAGTGCACTTTATAATGTGCCCTCTGGAGTGCCTTATAGGGTGCCTTATGTGGCACCTTAAGTTACGGCACTGTAAGGGTGTGTTTGCTGGCCACCCTAATTTAAATTAAAAAAGAAAATGCCTCAGACAGCACTGATTTAAAGTAAAGGGTAATACCTTACTCATTAAGCCCACTGGGGGATCAAACTCATGACCCCTGTTTCATTAGTCAATGTATTAACCATTGTGCTACTCCTCTGTTGCTGTGTTGCCAGATCAGCGTGCCTAATTAAGGCTAATGCACATTAACGTGCCACGGCACCCTCTATCGTGCGATAACGGACTTTATCGCGCGATAACCTGAAATGCTACCTTAAGACCGGAACGCCCACTTCTTTTATGGCATTCTTCACATTATCGCTGGAGCTAACGCCGGTAACATTAAGACGGTTTAGTAAACATACCCCTTAATTGCTAATGCTACAGTTAACAAAGATGCACTTAATGCCATCTCAATGGTGGTGCTAAGTGCACCCATGTTGTGACTGAAGTTTTAATGTGATGATATATTTTTCAGCATGGTAGCTGTCAGGGGACATGCTGGGTACATCCCCAACATTTAGTGCAGAGCCATTGCATTTCCCATGCTAACTTTTGACTCCCAACGCATGTTAGTCTGAACCTTTACCATGCTTTAGTAAATATGCCCCTAATATGTGTATTCACTGTATATTTTAGGGAGAATTACTAAACATATGGGCACAAGTGGAATGTGAAAAGTAGAATTTTCACTTGCACCCTGCTTTTTGGATAACACCATCAGAAATAGAAACTATGGGGGTTATTTTAGAAGCTGCCCCACATATGAAAAGCAGCATTTACCTGTGTAGAATGGCATACATGTGTAAATGCCATTTTAGAACAGGGGTTGTTTTACACATGGGGATGCCTACCATGTGTATATTTCAAGGGGTTGTGCTTAGGGCATGGAGAGGAAATTGTTAGCGAGGGCCTACAGCATCAATATGGATGCCCCATCTTACAAGGGGAACCATATTGCTATGAAAAAATACATATATCAGCATTTACAAATGACCTAAGACATGAATAAGTGCCTACAAGAAGAGGCAGCTGTCAATGCCCTTATTTGGCAGCCTGACCTCTAACACTAATACCACGGGATTACCACTAGGTGTAACAGGTGCCATTTCTGACTCAAGACCACAAAGATCTGGGACCCCCAGTAAGGCTGGGGATAGGATAGTGGGTAGGGGTGAAGTGTCATGCAGGAACTAATGGGTGCTTTTCATGGGGGGAATAAAATGGTTTTGTTGCCGCAGAAATCTTAGGGGGGGGTCAGATGTCTTTGGGTGATTGAATTTCAGGAGGTTAATCAGAGGGTGCATTATTGGGGGACAGACTTGTGCTGCTGCATCAGGTGTTTGTCTAGAATGGGAGTAACTCCCACATACATGTAGGGGCACTTGCACATTTCTTTTCTCATGTGCATCTTTATAGCTTTTTTAAAACAGCTGCTCCCAATAAACAAAAAGAAACATCAATGTGCAGTCTTGCATCTATTTTACAGGAAGCTCTACGTTTAGTAGAGCCTCTCAGAAAACTGTATGAGCATTTTCCATTTCCCAGAATGGATATAGGAACTACTATATCCATGTTCACCAAAAATTTTCCTTCTTGTGTGTAAATGGCTAAATATTGCACATGTGTAGATAATAGGGGTAATTTTATGAAATTACACACCATTGATGCATGCAAATTATGGTATTTTAGTGATTTAAACACATAAATGGGCCTTTGCACATGTACTTTAGCCAGTCATCATTGTATAAAGCTGTGTATAGTGCTCATGGCACATATTTTCACCCCTGTGAACATAGTTTGGGTAGAGCATGAGTGAAGCCAGGAGCAGCTCAAGGCAATCTGCTGTCTGAGGCGAGGGATGAGGTGGCACTGTTCCCCCTCCCCAGAGCAGGGGGGGGGGGAGACTTTCTCAAAACTCCAGTCAGGGACTGAACCAAACCAAAAAGCCGATTAGATAATGTGGAGGAAATGCAAGATGTTTTCACACCACAGAACTAAAAGAAAGAGTGAGAACGACAGACTTTATAACACCAAATTGTAACTCATGTTTATTTTGTTGTCATAAACTGCATTATGGTTCTTGCTTTTTCTTTTTGAACATATATATTGCATCCACAGAACACCCTCCCTCAACAATGGGTGCAGAACAGAACTAGGACATTCACCCACTCAATATCTTAAAACAAAATCTGATTCCGATCATGTCACTAACAATAACAAACATTCTCCAGTACCAAGCATATTGTGAACTAATACAAAACCCTACAACAAAGTCACTGAAGATCTGTAGAGCAAACCTAACGTACCATACCAGCTCAACTTCCAAAACTCACATAAGGAGCCTTCCCCCCAAAAAAGCACAACTATAAATACTGCAGCAGGCCCTGGAACATCCAAACACCTATTTGAAAAGCTGAACAATTCAGATTACTACAGTACAGATCCCTACGTACAAACTCCATATTAACAGAACACCTGGCCTTAGCCACAAACACAGAACACAGACCCTCACCAAAGTACAGAATAAGTGACCATAACCTAATAATAAACATATGCAGATAAAAATTAAACTGCAAAAAGTCAGATTCTGCAAACAATGTAACACCAGAGAAATAGAAAGAGATGCATTGCCCGGTACTTTATAAAATAAATATAGCACCAAGACTGTTCATTAAATTGAAAATAAAATTCTCTTCTATTTTTGTTGTCTGACTATTTTATTCTTGATCATGCTGGTCCCAATCTGAGGTTTCTGCTTTCCTCCACCTCCCAGTACACCCCCTTTCTACTTCTTCCCAGGGGCGGCATGAAGGTGATGCAGAGCCATGTGCAGAGATTCGTTGTAGCATTATATGCATACATTTAGTATACTTTATTTTAAAATGTATACGCTACCAACATAAAATCCTAGGTGGCTTCCAAACATATACATGCACTTTAGTAAAACAGATGTTACAATAAAACAATAAAACAAACATAATAACAAAACATTACATTTGATTAATGAAAAGCCAATTACACAGCCCTTACCCTCCAAGCAAACCATCGCCAATCTACACATCGGATTTATTTAGTTATGACCAGATTATTGATGAGGAGGGATGATATAAAATGAGAAACTAACCCTGGTAGCCATGAATTCAAACACTGGATTGGATTTTGCTAGAGCTGGAAAAGTCCGGAACTCACAAGCGTTGAAGCTATCAGGCTACTAAACAAAAATAAATTGAGACATTCCCTTAAAATAGGAAAGTTCTTTGAATCTGACCTGACAAAATATTTTAAATTTCAGTCTGGCAGCATTGAGAACACAAAACTGCAAATCTCAAAGACAATATATATTCCAGTACACTGCCCCCCCATCCACACCCTAAAGTTGATCTTACCAAGAACCCAGAGTACAGGACCCATAGACAAATCTACTATTCCATTACAGCACTAACTTCCAAAATTCACACAACATGGAACATACCCAGAAAGAGCAGCACCACAAATATTGCAGTGGGCCCTAGAACATCCATATTCCTATTCAGAAAACTGAACAAGCTGGATTACTACAGCTCCCTACATAGAAACTCCATGCTAACAGAACATGTAGCCTCAGTCACACATGCAGAACAGAGACAGATCTTCACCAAGTAAGGAATATATCAATACAAACTAAAAACAGACATATGTAGTTAAAAATGCTTTTACCCATTACTTTTTAGGTTTACAGGATTTCTTTCCCCAAATTATACTTTACTGCAGAGTGAGGCGAGAGAAAGAACTCTCACACACAGGCATCTGCTTTGTCAGCAGAAACTAACATAATGGCTCGGCACTAGTACTGCGAGTGCAACTAATGCCAGCTCAGTGGGTGGTCTTAGTTGCACCTGCAGCTTTTTTGCCACACTGAAATGCATTAACCGCAGAGAGATGTAACTGCCTCCCTGCAGTTAGCCTATGGCCATGCATATTCAAACTCTGGAATTAGTTACCAGAGGATGTAGTAAAATCTGTTAGTGCAGCTGCTTTTAAAAAGAGGTTTGGACAAGTTCCTGAAGGAAAGGTCCATAGACTATTATTAAAGAGGACCTGGGAAATCCACTGCTTGCCCCAGAACATTCATTGCAGAACCTTTGGGAATCTGTCAGGTACTTGTAACCTGGTTTGGCCACTCTTGGAAACAGAATACTAGGTTTGAGGGATCTTGGCCTGATCCAGTATGGCAAAGAGCTTAGGAAACATGCTGGTAAATATGCCATACAAGAGGGACTCAACAGCACCTATGGAGCACCTCCCACAGCTTATAGTACTAAATTATGAAATTATAACTCTTTTTATTTTATTATAAACTGTGTTATGATTCTCGCTTTTTCTTTTTGAATATATATGCCACATCCACAGAAACCTCTCCCTTAATGGGTGCAGAGCAGAAGTTTGACATTCACACACAGAACTCAATATATATATATTAAAAAAATCTGTTTCTGATCATCTAACAAACATTCTCCAGTAACAGGCATATTGGGAGCTAATATAAGACCCTACAAAAGTCACCGAAGATCTACAGGGCCAAGTCTACCATACCATACCAGGATAAACTTCTAAAATTCATATAAGGGGCTTACCCAGAAAAACGATGCACTATAAATTCTGCTATAATCCCTAGAACATTCATATACCTATTTGAAAAGCTGAACGTCAAATTACTACATAGATCCCTATGCACAAACTCCATCTTAACAGAACACATGGCCTCAGTCACACTCTCAGAACAAAGACCCTCACTAAGTACAGAATAAGTGACTACAACCTAAAGTAAAAATAAAAATATGTAGACAAAAATTAACAAACTTTTAAAGTGTCAGATGTTGGTGAATGAAGAAGCTCTGATACATTCAAAAACTCCATATCCAAGTTTAAATTTACAGTTCCTGGCTCTTTCTTTCCAACCAGTAAATAGAATGCCTTAGTAACCAGTGGTATTAAATCAGATAATGTCTCTTGATATTTTTTAAACAACTCAATTGGAACAGCACCTGGAATAATTGGAACGTTTAATATATGTATATAGTATATATATATGTATATAGTTGCAACTGTTATGTACTGCCTTACGTTGTACAGACATTACATTTTGTTTAGATAAATTGTTACACTGTTTTAGTTGAAATATTCTGCTTAGTTATTACTCTCTGCTTTGTTTAAGTTAAGATGTTCTATGTAAAAAGTTAAGATGTTCTATGTAAAACAAACTTCGCTTTGTTAACTGTTGTTAATTGTACACCGCAACTGATCGCTGGAAGATGCGGTATATAAATGAGTGTTAAATAAATAAATAAATAATAATAATAATAATATACGAACATTTGAAGCCTGGGGAGAATTCTCCAGCACTTCTATTTTTGCCAGAATGGCAGTAACCTGGTTCACTCTTTGGTCAACAATCTCCATTTTTCTCTTATTTTCCTCAGTCATACTCATAGTACAAATGCTCTTCTAAGTAAGTTACCTTCATTGAGATTGTAGCAGTCTGTTGAGCAACAGTCTCAGCAAGCTGTATAATAGCGTCCCAAATGTTAGCCAGTGATACAGTCTTAGGGCGGGTCAATACCAGTGGTAAAGTGGTTGAAACAGTCAATGCCACTCCCAACAAAGGCCCTGCTTGTGTTCCACTCTGGGGACCTGCACCTACCACCAACTTTCCTCCAGGAGGATCACCCGGCCCCCATAGGTCTGCTCTCCAAACCACACCTCTGGAACTCCAGGCCTCGGAGCTGAAGATTCACCACCTTCTGATGAACTGTCAGTGCCAGTCACCAGAGGAATAGTAGAAGCACCTGGAGGAAGATGTGGGATCTGCGCATTGGGAGATAGGGTGACATCCAGACTAGAGGGTGAAGCAGAATCCTCCTTCCACTCCCAAGCGCCTGCTCTAATCTCCCATTTTGCCGCCTCTCAGAGCTCAACAAACTGGTCCATAGGACCCGAAATGGCAAGCAACAGCTCAACCGGGTAAGCCCTAGTTTTGCCTTCCCTCTTGGCATTAGGAAGGAAATGAGCTCAAATCTTAGTAGCCGTCTCAGTTTAAATCATACCCCTCCAAGTCTTGCACTTCTATCACATCACTTTCTAATTTCTTTAGGAGTCTATTATGAGGTACTTCATTCAATACCTTCTAAAATTCCAGATATACTATGGGGTCTATTCTATCCCGCGAATAGCAGGGATGGATGTCCCCCCTTCCATCCCTGGCAATAACCTTCTGTATGAACAAGGAGTTTGTATGGGAAGATGTAGACAGGGGCAGGAGGGGGAATTACAGAGGCGGAGTTAGGGCGGGCAATGGGTAGTCCGTGACCTTGGATGTACAGGGCCAATTCTGAAGTAGGCTCTGTACATCCGGGGTTGGTAGGCCCAGGCAGCGCCACTGAGGTGAGGGGGTGCAGGGGGTTCCCTACAGCCCGACCCTGTCCATGGAAGGCCAGATCAGGGGTCAGGTTGTGGGGAAAGGAAATTGTGGTCGGCGGCTGGGGATTGTGGCTCCTGAATGGAACCACAGTGCCATGGCAACAGGATGCTATGGCACCGTGGTTCCATTCAGGAGCCTGACTGAGTTAGCTGGGCAAGGGTCTGTACATGCAGGCTAATCAGAATCGTGTCCCGGTTTGCACATATAGACCCTAGACCTGATTCTGATCCCGTGGGGCACATCCAGCCCCCTCGGGATCACAATCGGGTCTACCTCTGTGCGTCCTAATTCTGATCGGGTGCATAGGGGCCTGGATGCACACATTAGAATGTGCCTCCATATCAACATGTTTATTAACCCCCTCAAAAAAAACCTTCTGTTAAATTCATGTTGGCTTTCAAAATGGTTGCCACCATTTTTCCTTGTACCAATGTCAGGTTCACTAGTCTACAGTTTCGAAGATTCCATGCAGGTCTTTTAAAAAATTGGCATCATATTGACCCCCTTCAATCCTGTGGTACTGTGTCTGATTTGAATAGGTTACCATCCAGTCCAGGTGATTTGCTATTTTTAAGTTTGTTAATTTGCTCTATTACATTTTTCTAAGTACACTATAATTTGATTTAGGTTTTCTGAATCACCATCATGAAAGATGTTTTTGATATTGGTATATACTCACCATCTTCTTCAGTAAAGACTGAAACAAAAAAATAAATTTAATTTTTACATGCCATTCTCTGTGAGAATACTTTTCACTCCTTGGTCACCTAATGGTTTCCTGATTTTTAAAAAAAATATATTTTATTATGAATTTTTGCTTCTTTATCAAGCTTCTTTTCAAATTGCCTTTGGCCTGCCTTGTTAAAGCTTTTCATTTAACTTGCCAGTGCTTATGCTTTTCTGTTGTATTTACTTGGATCCAGTTTCTAATTTTTCAAAGACATTCTTTTGGCTCTAATATCTGCTTTCATCTCATTCTTTAACTATGCCAACAGTTTATTGGTTTTTCTCCATCATTTTCTAATGCATGGAGTACATCTCATCTAGGCTCACAAGATGGTATTCTTAAATAGTGTCCTGGTTTCATGTAAATGTGTAACTTTTGCAACTACTCCCTTTAGTATTTTTCTAATTTTCTAACTTTATCATAGTTTCCCTTATTAAAATTAAATGCTACTGCAGTAAATTACCTTTTTGCCCTCCTTCCAGTGATTATGACAAATTTGATTGGATTATGGTCACTATTGCCAAGCAGTTTCAGCACTTTTACCTTTGTTACCCCTTGTACAAAATCCTGAATTTTAGTAAGGAATGTATAATTACCCCACTTGTTGATTTCAAGACAAGCTGTTTCATGAATTAGTCTTTTTGCATTATTCAGAATCTCAACCTCAATAGCATATCTGATGAATCATTTTGGAAAATCAATACTGGGGCAATAGCAATCTTCCATTGTTATTATGCTACCAAATATTTTAATATTCTCCATAAGAATAAAGTGAGTTAGAGGCTAATGCTTTTGGCTTCTGGGAGGCACACCAGATGCTGACCTCTTACCTCTAGTGCTAAACCTGCCCTGAAGGAGACAAGAATGTCATGTGTAATGTCACACTGAAGCCCAGGCTCAAATGGCAGCAAGTTCTAGCTCTTCAGGAAATTTAAAAAAAAAAGTCGGACTACTTCAGGAGTTACCTGGACAATTTTAAGAATTCATTGCCACCCTGCTTACCTGTGGGCAGTACCATGAGACCAGAACCATTTTGTTAACCGCTGGAGAAGGAGGCTGAAACAGGAAGGGACCTCTCCTGTTCCCTTGTCACTAGACCACCAGTGATGTTCATGGTAAGGTAGGGGGCTGGGGTGCTTTTGGGAGTGATCCTAACTGGCTAGTCGGGATTGTTTTTTACACTAGGAGGGAATGTGGAGGGGAGTATTGGACTGACTAGCTAGCCAGGATGTTTTTAAACATTTTAAGGACAAGGCGAGTGGTGCCCTGAGGCCTCCCTAGATGGCAGCAGTAATGGGTCGAGTGCTGTTGGGGGGGTGGTGGGTGCTGAATGTGGTTGTGAGATGGCAAATTATCAGATCCAATGCACTGACACCTGTTTACGAGAGAAGGGGGGGGGGGCAGCATAGCATGGTGGCCTGATCAGACAGATTCTGCATCACAGTCACTGATGATCAGCAGCAGCCACAAAGTGATACCTATGGTCTGGTTGCAGGTCACGCCACCTCTTCAGGTGGTGCTATCTGCAGTCACGATCTTGCCAGTTTGGACAGCCATTATGCGACAATTGTTTATGTGGTGGCTGCCTACCATTGGCATGCCTTCTCCCTGACCCAATCATGCCTGTCCCCCAGTCTACCAAGCGGAATGTACTATTGCAGAAAATTGCCTGCAGTATCTGCATTTTGATTGTGTTAGCTGTCACAGCAGCACTTTAGTAAACATTCCCCCAAGTAAAAGTAAAGACTATGGGGTATCTTTACTAAACGGTGGTAAGGGAGCATGTGTGCCGTTAACACAGGCTAACAGCACACTTGCTCCCTTAACGCTGAAAAATTGCTGCTTTAAGGTGCGGTAAAGGCACCAGCAACGTTAAGGACGCAGGGAGCAGAGAGTGGGCGTGACTTGGACAGGGAATGAGTGGTTACAGTGTGTACTCCCATACTGCTGATTGTGCAATGACTTGAAAAGCCTTTAACGGTGGGAACCCGATCGCCGATTAAAACCTCGCAGAAAAGGTGACTGTAGAAGGGAGAGAAACTATTCAAGTGTCAGCAATGTGATGCACTGACAAGGGACTCCCAAATATAGTGATAGTAGTGCTCCATTATCAGCAATAACATGGTGTTCATGTAGGAAAGGGCACCATGCTGATGGTGTAAATGGGGCACAGGGGGTGGCATGGAGGTCATGTAGTGAGGAGTTCTGGTGTAAATGGAAGACTAGGCAGTTGTCCAGGTGGCACAGAAGGGCATAAGAATATAAGCAGAATATATACCATACTGTGTCAGACCAAGATCCTCCAAACCCACTATCCTCCGTCCAATAGTGGCCAATCAGGAGCACAGGTACATAGGTGGGTCCTGAAAGGACACCCATGATCGAAGAGGCCTGTATTTCGCCAAGCAACCGGCCCTCAGTGTCCCCCAAATAAACGTATAATGACGTTTCCTCTGGGACCGGGACCAAAACCTCCCAAAGGAGCTGTATGAGCTATATAAGGAGCTATCACGACATACACTGGACTGTGTGTCAGTGTTTGCCAATGTATTGAATGACAGACTATATGCCCCAATGTGTCTGAAATGCATCCTCTAGTCCGCCCATATTGTGAAAGTGTTAACGACCATGAACCGTTCCATGCTATTCAATACCGCATAGACCACTATCATATCTCCCTTCAGCCATCTCACCAAAAGGGTTGAGGAGGCCTAACTTTTGTAAGCTCCTCACACAGGGGAATCCTTCCATCTGCAGCACCATTTGTGATGTCTATCATGATCACACAGTGACAGTGGTGGAACACAGACATACTGCTGGTATAGAATGGTGATGTACCACATGGGGCAATCCAAGGGACATGGCACCCTTGGCAGAGATGCCAGCGGGCCCCCCTCCCATTGCCACTGAACCCTGCTATGGAGGAAGAGGCCGATAGCGCCTGAAGCTGTAGCCCTCCAGGTAGCTGGAAAATGCAGCACCCTGGGGAAATACCACAGCAGTGGCTGCCATCCTCCCCCCGAGATGTATCGGTGTCAGACAGTGATGGGGCCACTTCATGGGAAGCTGGGGAGGCTTTGTGGCTGTCCATGTGTGCCCCTGCCCCCACCATCCAGCTCTTGTGCCCAAGGCGCCGGCCAAACCCACATGTTTAACATGCTAGGACTGTGACCACCACCACTGACAGTGCATGGGCATGTCTGCATGGTGGGTTGTTGGTAGTGGCATAGGAAGTGGCACTAGCCTGCAGAAGACAGAAGCCTTGTCCTGATCATGGGCACCATGTGCATTGCAGCATGTTCCAAAGGGAAGCATATCAGCAATAGAAGTTGCTATCCCCATAAGGTAGCACTGTGGTGCAGCACACATGGTTGGTGTGTATCTGTGTGGAGGTCACAGGTTTGGGTCCCTGCTGGGGTTTCGGTATTGCATCTTCCTGTGGACAAGGTTTAGCTGACAGTGTAAGTACAGCTCCAGCATGTGCAATCCCCAAGGAGGCAGCCAGCAAGGGTGGAAACACCCACCAGCAGCATGACAGGGTCCGCTATACACAGTGGTTGGAGGCTAAAAGCACAAGGTAACGATGTGTGGTGAGACCAAGGCATGGTAGTAGCACCTGCAAACAGAACACACATTATCAATCCTTGAGCTGACATTGAGACAGGAGTGTCAAGCAGGAATGCCAACCATCTCCATTTTTGCACAGTGTGCCAATGAGAGTGTATGTGTGTGTGTGTTTATGGCTCTCCTTTATCCTGTGGCTTTCTGCACTGCACTTTGGCTCACATTCTCCAAGTTTTTCCCAGCCTGTTTGGAAAATGTGAATAAGGCGAGGCAGAGGATTGTGGGTATCACCTGAAACAGCACAGATTGGCCTGGATGTGTCTGTCACAATGGTAGGGTCACTGGCTGAGATTCTATTGTGACCGTCTGCCACATGCATTGTCTGGGTGGCCACTGTATATCATGCTGAGATGGCACTCTCACTATGACCAAAAAGTGACCATAGCACAGCTATGTATCCACATAGAAATATCTGATTCCAGTGATGTGGATGCATTTTCTATCTGGGGTTGCCAATCACTGAGCAAATGGCTGGGTGCTTGAGGTCACACTGTGCACATGCTGACCAACTGCAGTTGGTTTGTACTTGGCTGACACAGCCCAGTGAAGGACAGCAGGAGCAATTTTACTGCCTGTGCAGTAGTCAATTGTTAGTCCTCAAAGGGTTAGTGCAGTAATGGTTCATGGCAGGGTAGTAGTACTCTCTCCCCCCTGCAGTGGCTACCAATGGCAGCACTAAATTCACGCTGTCCACTAACTTGCACTGTTATTGTCCAATATGGGTCATACACAGAGCCAAGCTGCTGCTGCCTTTGTTGCCTATAGCATACAGAAACCAAGGATAAAAAGCATAAGCACACAGCAGACAATACATGCCACACATTAGCAGTGATGTGGACCAACAAAGACCATCTCTAACAGGGCAGGTTCAGTGTACCAGGTGCTGGGCACCCCTCCTCACCCTCAGGTTGACAGCTGAAACCACTCTGCAGCACAGCTTGCTGTTATGTGCATGTAGCACATGCAGCCAGTACATTTTATTGAGCTGATATGCTAAATCAGTGCATTCTCCATTGGTTTTTCAGCTGCAGACTGCTGTTTTGCATGTGCAGTGCCTCATGAGTAGTGGAGAGTCCAATCTATACCAGCACAGACAGCAAACAGTTTGATCAGAGATCTGAAGGCTCTACACATCTGTGTACAGCTGTGTAGATGTGCAGCCTACTGGTTAATGCAGTGTCTTTATGGTCAAAGGTCCAGGGTTTGATTCCCACTTTTTCATTTTATGCCTAGGTGCGCTTGCACAGTTCTGACTCTGCTGTGACCTGAAGACAATCATTCTTCTACATTTCTATGCATTAAAGCCACACATTGGGTAGCCCAACATGACATTCCCCATCATGGACATCTGTGAGCATAACTTTAGTGGCTTTGCCATGGCACATTCCAGCAGGTCAGTGATGTTTACGCAGCAGACGTTGTGATAAGGAAGCTTATCATAGCTCAGGAAGGAGCTATAGAAAAGGTGAAGTGACTCTGAACAAGCAACCTCTCAGTTCTGGTAGAAATAAGAAAACAGAATTTTCCCATAAAAACTACCAGTCCCAGAATGCACCAGGTTTCCAACAGCCATTAGAGGAGCTGAAGTGGGGAAACGTGTGTTCAATCAGGAGGGCTATGAGGTAATCCCCAAGCACTCATCTCAAAGGGCAGGGCCTGATTCAGCACAGCTGCGCTGTATTAGGGGGGAGCACTCATCTAGACAGAATTATCCTCATTATCCTGAGAAGCAGTTTGAGCTTGATCAGTTTCATCTGAAGGATCATCAGAAGCAGAAGCCAAACCGGACGGACAGAGAGGGAAAGAAACCCTTTGGAAGAAAGAGGAGAAAAGCCTTTGAGAGGTCTAGAAGAGTCCAGAGCAGTACGTATACTGGGAGGCATTCCAAGGGTCAGCATACACCATTGGACTGGGGGAAACCAGAGGAGTGGTATTGCAGAGCCAGGAATCTCCAAGGGATCTAGATTGGAAAGCTGGACACAGAAACTGGACTACCTATTGGCCAGGCTATTTAAAGGGGAACTCTAACAGCAATGGAAGCTCAGGTATGAACACTGATCTATGCCCTAGCTATAACTTTGAAAGGAAGCAGGGAAATGATTATTCTCCTGGTAGTGCTCCATTGAGAAATTCCTTTGTGCCAAGCCAAGATATTGAACCTATGATTATTGAAGAAAGGGGAGAGGTCTTAGAACCAGAATGTGAATATATGGACTGCTCTCTGTCCAAACTCAAATGGTAGTTTTCTGTTACAAAGTGCAACAACCCTCACAAAGAAATACCAACTTGTTCTTTAATCTACTCAGAAAACCTTCTGAGTAAGATTTTGAGCTACACAGTGAAAGCAAGCCAGCTAAGGGGTTTCAGCTGGGTGATTGCTAGCAATTGAGCTTACCTAATTGCTTGTGTGCTCTGAAGGGAATCACTTCTGAATTTATATGTAAAGATATAAGAAGTTAACCTGAAGAAAAGAACATTTTTCCTACTTTGTGGGTTTATTTGGTTGCTTACTGCATTGCTAAGACATTATTTGCTAAAGCCTACAAGAAAGACCAGTTTGTTGCCAACCAGGTCTTTAATCCTTTGCTTTAATTACCTGACAAGTTCAGATGTTGTTTTTTTCCTGATTTTGTTTTCCTAACTTTAAAACTGCAAGCAAGTATCCTGAGTTCTGTGCTACCAAGCATTATCTGTGTTGGGAGAACCCCTCATAAATAAAAATCTTATTTGCTTTACCCTTGAGCAAGTATAATTAATTATTGGTCACGGCTGTGTCTGGAATGAATGGACTACATTACCCACAAATCCTTGCAAATCATATAGAGGTATGCTTTTGCCAAGACTGTGAACATTCTCACCCAGGCGGCCGTCTGACAACGTCTGGGTCAATTGGTATGGATGCATTTTCTGATTTGCCATCATTGTGACCTCCCAGCTTTATGTAAAGAGGATATAACTCATACATTCAGGCACCTAATCATCTAGCCATCCCCTCCACTGTTCTGCCATCATTACTTGCCCCACATGGGGCAAATGGGTTCAACTTGTCCCTATCAGTTGCACAGGCTGAGGCATCAGTCCCACCTGCACAAATGGTGTTTCAAGCACCCTATGGCACTGCTACGGTTGGTTCACACACACCAAATGCTTTTGGTCTGTATGATCCCATACATCCACCCACCACACACAATGCAAACTCTCTGCTTGGAAAATCCATGGCACAGCCCTACACCTACCATTTGACCATCACGAAGATTCATGGTGGGGCAGCTTACTGGCAGTAAGCTGCTCCACCATGGCCATCAGGGGTCATTTGTATCAATTAGCCATATCATGCACACCTCTCTTGTGACTGCTCCACATGAGCACTCATGGACAATCCTCATTTTGCTGCCCACATCAGGAACATGCTGCCTCCATCCAGACACTGTCCTGGCCTATGGCATGTCACACACTGACAGTACATCTGGATGCATGTCCACACCTCTCAGACACTATAATATAGCTCATGGCATGGTGTATGCTTTCAGGAACATCTAGGACTACAGCCTGTCACAGCGCCCCCCACTGCTGAATCCCTTCCGCTAACTCCACTGCCACCAGCACCCAACCATGACACTGCCAACACCCACACTAACCAGCATCACTAGGTAGCTGCCTATCTCGCCTAGTCAACAGCACAGGCCTGCTGTATGGTCAAACATACTCATCACACATACTGCCACATAGCCAGACATCAGATGAATCAACTCCATCAGCTACCATAAGAACATAAGATATGCTATACTGGGTCAGACCAAGGTCCATCAAGCCCAGTATTCTGTTTCCAACAGTGGCCAATCTAGGTCATATGTACCTAGCAGTTTCCCCAAGGGACACAGGTTCCACAATGCTTGTATTGGTTCGAGCATTGATATCCTGGGTCCCTTCTTAATAATGGTTTATGGACCTTTCCTCCAGGAACTTGCATCCATACCTTCTCCAATGGCTTTGCCATCCCCCTTTCAATGTTTCAGAGGCTTTCCTGCATTAAGGTGCATGCAAGACACCTTAACGCAGCATGTCCTTTTATCGCTCCATGTCCTCTACCACACATTAATGTCCTGTTTCCACCTGCTAAATGTCCACTACTACCCCTTAATGCAGCATGTCCTGTTACTGCCCGCTACCACCCCTTAATGTCCTGTTACCACCCGCTAAGTGTCCACTAGCGCCCCTTAACTCCGGAATGCGTCTAACATGCCCAGCACACTTACCACATACTTACCCCACAGTAACCCCTTATCACTGCCATTAACACATGGAAAAGGCTGCTCCCTTACCACTGTTTAGTAAACATACTTCTATGTATCATATCACATACTTCTATGTTTTTCTGCTACTCTCTCCTTCCTCATTACTAAAATCCAGAAACTCATCTTTGTGATATCCCTTTTTATAGTATCTATGATAAACCCGCAGATAACTTTGTTCAAATATTTTGATTTAATGAAATCTGGCTGCAGATTCATTAAAACTGATAGTGCAAAATCAAGTGATTGTGATTCTGATCAATGTTTGCAAGATGTCCAAAACGGTGTGTGTGCATAAGAATATGCAGTGTAAGAGTCAATAATGCAATGGTTTCTTAATACTGGTTGCTTTGAAAGGGGACAATGTGGCAGAAGTCCTCTCTATATGCAGATGCATGTTCTACATATATGACATGGCTCCGTACTATGTTTCGATACATCCAGTATGTCTAGAGAATAGTTGGAAAAGAGTTGCAATAGTGTTTTCATTAAATTGGATACTTTGATCCTGATACTTTATATGTGTCTCAAGATGGATGATATGCCTTCTAATTTATTTATTTAACATTTTTATATACCACTTTTCCTAAGATCTATATGGTTTACATGTAACAAACTTTGAAATTTACAAGTAACAAGTAGGGGGAGGTATAACATTGAATGGTAAAAATTTAGGATTTAACTTATTATAATAATTAAATGATGTAGTACATGTTTGTTTAATGACAGGTTTATTTTCATGGTAGGACTGAGGTCCTGCTAAGCTACGTGGAGATTGTACAGCATTATTATATATATTTGAGGAGGTTGGGAGCATGAATTTCACTACCTGTTACTCATTGATTAATGTTCCTCTGTATTGTGCCCTGTAGAATTGTGAATACATGTTGTGCTGCATGCGTTGGAATACAGAACAAAGCATCATCGTTTGATCACTTTGCTCTGACATGATGAATGAAGGAGAACTCTCAAGCACTAGCCACAAATATATTTGTTTGCTTCAAGTAAAGTGCATATATATGATGGGAAAAGTCCCCGGCTGGCAGCAGAATAGCACAAGGGTGTATTTTAAAGACTGAAGAGAGAAATTTCAGTTTCCTCTGTGAAGACAATAGTTGCAAATAAATGACTAAGTGGTATTTTAGATTGTCGCCACAGCTAAGTGTCTTCTATATAGAGTGTTCCAGAGGACAAAGGATGGCAACAATATCTGGCAAGCTACTTGGATCTGCTGAAGTACAACCAGAGCTATCTGTGCGCTTAAGGAACTTTTCTGTTTCAAGGATACTAGATTCCACATTTTAGGGTTGTACTTAACAAGAATATTAAGTATTTTAACACACACATGACCATGTAGGTATGTGACTCACAGAAAGGTGCACACGTTCAGGTTGTTTGGGTGCCTAAATATTTTAAGCACACACTAATTGCTTGTATATGTGTACACCTGTGAATTAGCGTGTGCATGAATGAATTCAAAATGAAATTAAAATCCCCAAATATTGGGGAAAATTTGTTTTAAACAAACATTAATGAAACTATTTTTGGCCTTCTCTCCCTTAATGAGAATGTACTTACTCAAGACATGTGTAAATATGATCAGCTACATGGTGAAATCTGAAATGATAAGAACATAAGAACATAAGATATGCCATACTGGGTCAGACCAAGGTCCATCAAGCCCAGTATTCTGTTTCCAACAGTGGCCAATCTAGGTCATCTGTACCTAGCAGTTTCCCCAAGAGACACAAGTTCCACAATGCTTGTACTGGGTCAAGCATTGATATCTTCGGTCACTTCTTAATAATGGTTTATGGACCTTTCCTCCAGGAACTTGTCCAAACCTTTTTTAAACCCAGCTACACTAACAGCCTTTACTACATCCTCCGGTAACAAATTCCAGAGTTTGATTACACGTTGAGTGAAAAAATATTTTCTTTTATTAGTCTTAAATAGTTTACCCTGTAGCTTCATTGCATGTCCCCTAGTCTTTCTATATTCTGATAAGGTAAACAATCGATCTACGTTTACCCGTTCCACTCCGTTCATTAATTTATAGACTTCTATCATATCTCCCCTCAGCTGTCTCTTTTCCAGGTTAAAGAGCCCTAACCTTTTTAGCCTTTCTTCATAGGAGTATCCTTCCATCCCCTTTACCATTTTGGTGGCTGTTCTCTGGCCCTTTTCTAAAATCGCTATATCCTTTTTAAGATACGGCGACCAGAATTGCACACAATATTCAAGGTGCGGTCTCACCATGGAACGATATAGAGGCATTATAATATCTTTTGTTTTATTTTCCATTCCTTTCCTTATCATACCTAGCATTCTATTTGCTCTCTTAGCCGCCGCTGCACACTGGGCCGAGGGTTTTAACATGGTATCCACAATGACGCCTAAATCTTTTTCCTGGGTGGTGGTTCCTAATGTTGAACCTTGCATCGTGTAACCATAGTTTGGGTTGTTCTTCCCTAGGTGCATAACCTTGCACTTGTCCACATTAAATTTCATCTGCCATTTTGATGCCCAGTCTTCCAATTTATCAAGATCCTCTTGAAATTTTTCACAATCCTCTTGGGTTTTAACAACTTTAAATAGTTTTGTGTCATCTGCAAATTTGATAACCTCACTCGTTATTCCACTTTCCAGGTCATTTATGAATATGTCAAAAAGCAGCGGACCTAGCACAGATCCCTGGGGTACACCACTATTCACCTTTCTCCATTGGGAAAATTGGCCATTTAGCCCTACCCTCTGCTTTCTATCTTTTAACCAGTTCCTGATCCACAATAGTACACTGCCTCCTATCCCATGACTCTTTGGTTTTGCCAAAAGTCTCTGATGAGGGACCTTGTCAAAGGCTTTCTGAAAGTCCAGATACACAATATCAACCAACTCACCTTTGTCCACCTGTTTATTCACTCCTTCAAAAAAACATAACAGATTAGTAAGACAAGATCTTCCTTGTCTAAAGCCATGTTGGCTGTCTCCCATTAGGTTGTGACTATCTACATGCTGAGTAATTTTATTCTTTATGATGATTTCTACCATTTTTCCCGGTACTGACGTCAGGCTCACCGGTCTGTAGTTTCCCAGATCACCCCTGGAACCCTTTTTAAAAATTGGTGTTACATTGGCGATCCTCCAATCTTCAGGTATTAGAGATGATTTTAATGATAGTTCACAGATTACTGATAGCAGTTCTGCAATCTCATATTTCAGTTCTTTCAATACCCTTGGATGTATACCATCCGGCCCAGGTGATTTGCTACTCTTCAGTTTATCTAATAGTTGTAAGACATCTTCCCGATGTATCGATATTTCCTTCAATTCTTCCGCACCTTTAAATACCACTTCAGTCATGATACTGGAAGAAACAAGAGTTTCCTATGTTCCTCGCATGTATGGCAAAGAGGAATTTTGAGTAAGCTGGCTCCATTTTGAACATTATTGATAATAGAACAGGAAAGACATGGGGTAAGGTTTACTAAGCAGCGATAGCGACCTCCATGCAATATTGGAGCCACGGCCCCATTGAATTCAATGGGGTCGTGGCTCCGATATTGCACAGAGGCCACTACCGCTGTTTAGTAAACATACCCCATAGAATGTTTCCTTTCTGAATTGGATCATGTGGGCTCCATAGGATAAGTAGGGATGAGTCAGGGTGGGAAGGAGGACATTGGGAGGCAAGCATGGGATAAGGACTTTTGGGGTATTCAATAAGGGAAGGGCTTTGGAAAGATAGACAGGAAATACCTTTAGGGGGCTGTGATATGCTGGAGGTGATTCATAAATGCATGTTCTCTGGAAGGGCAGAGTAAATGATTCATATTTGCATATGGCATGGCTCATTAATATTGTCATTATGTTGCTGAGAATCGTTCTGTACCATCAGTAAATTTGAGTGAGGGTTTCCTATAATATGTACTAAAATGGTTTCACTCCCTCCCACTTCCATTACTTCCACCACTGAGAAGAAGCACGGCAGTGGCGACAACTTCATGAAACAAAAATGCTCAGGGTCCTGCTGATTCCAGTACCCTTCAAAGGCCCCGCTGTTCCCACCCCCTTTTTGCATCAGAGGGAGGCGGATCCAGCAGGGCCTTCTAACCATGTTGGAGTAGTGAAGATCCCACGCTTTTTGTTTTGTGATTGGTGCTTCTGCCACAAGGTTGGGAGAGGCCTCAGAGGTGGCAGCAGCAGGCTGGAAGGAATTGATTAATACCAGGGCCAGCCCTAGGCATGTTTGGCCATGTTTTCTGGACGAGGTCCCTGCTCCCTCCGACCAGCAGCTGGAGCTTCACTGAGTCATACAGACAGAATCCCACCCTTTTCCTGTCTTCCCCTCCCTCCCTGTCCAGCATATTCCTCCCTGTATGGCTCCCCTAAACCTCTTACCACCACCGCGATACCACCAAAAAAACAAGACACAATACAGCGCCGAACCTCTCCCAATATCCCCCAAACCTCTTGCTCCATTCATAAATCACTAAAAAAAAAAAAGCAATTCACACCCAGCCTCTCCCTCAATATCCACCAAACCTCTTGCTCAAAAAAAAAGGCATGGCGGCTCTGAGCCTTGCACTGAAAGGCTGGGCAAAGCTTTGCTAGCCCCGACTCATCAACAGCAGGAAGTCTTCGTTGAGAGGGGTGGGATTAGCAGAGCTTGCCCAGCACTTCAATTCAAGGCTCTGAGCCGTGTTGCCTTTTTTTTAGCGATTTCCCGAAGGGAGCAAGAGGTTCAGGGGGATAATGGGAGAGAGGCTCATAGGAGGAACAGAAATGAGAGAGAGTATATATTTGGGGAGTGGGAAGGTGGGAGATAGAGGGAACTGGAAGATATATGGAAAGGTATGTGAAGAAAGGGAGGGAAAGAGATGGGGAGGGGAAATAAAGGGGGGGAGAGAAGATGGAGGAAAGAGATGGAAAAAGCAAGAGGAGAAGAGCTGAAAGGTGGGGGAGCAGAGATGAGTGGGAAAAGGCAGAAGTGGTTTGAATGAAGGAGGGGGGAGTGGTGTGGAGAGGCAAGGAAAGAGGGGTGAAGGAAGAGATGAGGGAAATAGGTGAAGGATGAGGGCATTATGGAGAGGTGGGATGGATCCTTCAAAGGGTGAGAAAGGTGGAAATGCAGGGGGTGAAGAGGGGACCAGAGACTGGGAAGGGGTAAAAGTGAAGAATGGGGTCAGGGAGGAAAGGGGCTGGGTCAGATAAAGGGATGAGAAGCAGAGGATCATAGGGAAGGACTGGATCCGTGGGGTGGAGTGGGGGGGGGGGGTGAGTACAGAAGCAGTGGGTGAAAGGCAGAGGAATATAGGAGGCTGAGGATGGAGAGAGACAGAGGTAATGGCAGCAGGAGCACCAGATACCAGGGGTGAGAGTGGGAGATGGAAAGCTGCTATGTAGGTGGGAGGTATAAAGGAGGAGAATGGTGTGGGCGGGGGGTGAGAGACAAGTTGAATGAAAAGTAAAATCTAGGATATGAGTGGCTAGAGATGTGGAGGAGAACAAAATGGGGAAAAATTGATTAAAAAGAAAATAGTGTCAAGGACAAGTAGAGAAGAAAGGAAAGAAGACAGAGGAAGTGGAAAGGAGATGCTGAGAAGACAGATTAAAGCAGGGCTGATTTTACCTAAGGGCAAAAGGGGCAGCTGCCCTGGACTCCTGCAGAATGGGGGCTCAGCTGCCCTGCTGCTTATGGCTAAAAGTGGCCCTGATCACGCAGACAGCTTGTATCTGGGCTGTGATTTCCCTTTCTCTGCTGTCTGCAGGAGAGCGGATCCCATTGGCAGAAGAGAAGGGCATGGCCATGATTGCGGCTTAGATCTAAGCTGTCTGTTCACGGAGATTCCTCCTCCCGTGAGCAGAAGGGGCTAGCCATGATTGCAGCAAAGATCCCTTCTGACCCCCACCAGCAGGCAGCTTCTATCTGGACTGTGATTGCAGTCACGCCCTGTGCTGCTTGCAGGGATTTGTTCTCCTGCGAGCAGACTCTTCTGCTGCTGAGGTGGGGGCCATTATGCGGCTAGGGGCCCAAAAATGGGGGGGGGGGCAGCAATCTCTCAAGTTTGTCCAGGGCCCTGATTAAAGGAAAGTGGAAGAGAGAGACTGGAAGCAACTCAGTTAGAAAATAACATGTCTAGAGAACAAGGGTAGAACATTAGAAGAAAAGTTTCTATTTTTGACTTGGACTATGTGAGAATACAAAATGTTGCTTCCCTTTTATTTCCCTATTTTACAAAGTACAGTAGGAAATGCATTTCTATTCCTCTTTTTCCAGTACTGTACTTCTCACTCTAGCTTTTTGGAGTTTGTATTTAAGTTTTTGGCTGCATAATTCTAACGCTTGGTCCTTTATTCTGTATCAGCTGAGGGTCTGTCCGTGTTATGTGTGTGTGATTGAGGTGAAGGTTTCTGCCAGTGTGTAGTTTCTGATTAAGGATCTGTAGCAGTCCTGTTTGCTCATATCCCTTTAGTGGGTATATAGGTGTAATAGGACCTGGTATAATATTTGCAGTTTTCCCATTTCATCGGTAGAGATGTTGCAGTTTGAATCCTTGGAGTTAATGCTTATTTGGTATGGTATTTGCTTTACAGGGGTGCCCTACAGAGAGCGGTGGGTACACCCCTAAACAAAGGCATGCGGAGAGGTGACCTGCACGGAGCGGCAGGTGCACCTACTCTTGCCGCCTTGCTGGGCAGACTAGATGGACCATGCCGGTCTTTATCTGCCGTCATATACTATGTTACTACATATATGAGTCTTTTGCAGAACTTTTTGTTACCTCACAAAGGAGCTAGATTTACTAAAAGGTGCTTCCCCATTACCACATACTAACATGCATTAGCAAATGTTATTTATCACTGGTCCCATTTTATACACATTAAGGGGCATGTTTATTAAACCGTGATACCCGATAGCACAGGTTTTAGGGGGTGATTTGAGCATCATGCCAAAAAGATGCATGGGCTCTCAAATCAAAAATCGTGCTCTACACTGGTAGCATGTGCTGTGGTGGGGACTGGACAGGACAGAGACACGTTAAGAGGCATGCAGCTACCACAAGTACATGTAAGGCCTCTTCTTGAGGTGACATCGAATGTTCTGTGCTATCTTCTGTGTTAAAAGGGAGTGAATGTTAAGATGCCATGTGCTAACTGCAGAGGCACATTTTCTACCTATTTGCTGCCCATTCCATGCCCCCTGGCATGTCCAATATGAAACAAGGCCTTAGTGCATGATAACATTTTGAGTGCACATATCCATTATCATGCACCCATGCTAATGACTAGTGCATGCTAAAACATGCTTAACACATTTTAGTAAAAATGCTGCAATGTTTTATTATAGATGGAGTTAAAGTTTTGATTTCTGGTTTATTTTTTTCTTAAAAGACTAAATACACCACTTGTCTCACTGCCTAATAGCTTTGTAAACAAATCGATGCCATTTATTCTGACATCAAAATCAATGATACATGAACTGTTTCTAGACCTTCCTACTAAGTTTTTAATTTTTCCAACTACTCAATGGATGTCCAAATAGCAGAAGGTGAATTACCACAAAATAGATATGTGTTTGTGTAATATATATATTAAAAACACACACACAGAAATATAGAAATTGTTTTCTGGACCACAAAGACATTTCCAGTTAAACCGAGTTATCTTTCTGTAATAAACTCATACATCACAGCAAAATGGAGTGTCTAAGCAGAACAACAAATATTCATTTTAAACATATATTCTAACTAGCTTGCATTATCTTTCCTCAGAGTATTGCTAGAGATTAGATCTACCATTCTGAACCCGGGCAACAATGGGACCTCATGTACTAGATGACCAGGGATACACCTGGGTAAGTCCTGGGTGGGGGGAGGGGGGATTAAGGGGATAGGCGGATAGTCAAGTTGTAGTCCTTGCAGGGAGGAGATTTGGATTTGGTTATGTTAATGATACTGTGTTACTAGCCGAAAGTGAAGACACTCTGAAGCATCTACTTATCCATATCAAGGAACATTGTCTTAAAATGGACCTGCACCTCAACATGAAGAAGAGAAAGATCCTGACAACTGGCAAAAAAAATGGTACCTCAAGCTTCACCTCTGCCCCTTTTCAAATCCAGGCTAAAAACTCACCTCTTTGAGACTGCTTTTGGATCCTGATCCGAGCAGTCTCCTGCTCTCCAACTATGTATTTTCTTACCATTCCCCTAGACATACAGTATCCTAGTCCCCAGCTGTTGTGTTATCTGTCTTGACTAGATTGTAAGCTCTGATGAGCAGAGACTGTCTCCTACATGTCTCTATACACCGCTGCATATGCCTTGTAGCGCTATATAAATGATCAGTAGTAGTAGTAGTAGTAAAATTAATAGTTTCATTCTTGATGAAGAAGAAATAGAGATAGCAGACAACTTTAACTTGCTTGAATCAATAATCAATAATAAAATGACAAGCAGTCAAGATATCCAACAACGCACTGCTCTTGGCAGAATGACTATGAAAGGCCTGGATAAGATTTTCAAGTGCAGAAATGGATTTCTGTGTACTAAGATTTGACATGTCCAAGACATGTCAAGTAACATCATATGGATGTGAAGGTCAGGGCCGGCCCATCCATTGTGTGAGAATGTTGTTCACACAGGGCGCTGCATGAACTTCATTTTTGCAAAATGAATGGCTTCAGAGGTGAGCTGGGGAAGCCGCGTGAGGCCCCGGCTCACCTCTGCACGGCCGCCAGCATGAAAAGCGCTGTTTTCCCTCATGCTGGTGGCTGTTACTGTGAAGCACACGAATGCTGGGAAATGCCCTTTAACCTTTCCCGGCATTCAGCGTGCTTCAAAGTAACAGCCGCAGTGTGAGGAAAAATGATGCTTTTCATGCTGGCGGTGTGCAGAGGTGATCCGGGGTCTTATGTGACTTCCCTGGCTCACATCTGAAGCAGTGTAGAAAAGCATGGGTCTCTTCGGGGGGGGGGGGGGGCAGGTCCAGGATAGGACAGGAAATGGCCGATGGGGGGCATGGACTTGAAATAGGTTGATGGGGGGGGGGCTAGGATTGGAAATGGACTGAGGGGGGTTGGACTGGAAATGGGTTGATGAGGGCTGGAATAAGACTTGAAATGGCTGATGGGGGGCTAGGACTGGAAATGGCTGACAGGGGGATAGGGTTGGAAATGGGCTGATGGGGGAGCTTAGACTGGAAATGGGCTGATGGGGGCTGGGATAAGACTGGAAATTGCTGATGGAGGGACTAGGATTCAAAATGGGCTGATGGGGGCTAGGATTGGAAATGGGCTGGGGAGGCTAGGATTGGAAATGGTTTGAGGGGCGAGTTTGGAATGCAAATGAACTGATGGGGGCTGGAATAGGACTGGAAATGGTTTATGGGGGGCTACGATTGGAAATGGGCTGAGGGGCAAGTTGTACTGCAATGGGCTGATGGGGGCTGGAATAGGACTGGAAATGGCTTATGGGGGGCTAGGACTGGAAATGGGCTGAGGGAGGAGCTTGGACTGGAAATGGGCTGATGGAGGCTGGAATAAGACTGGAAATGGCTAATGGGGGGCTAGGACTGGAAATGGGCTGATGGGCGAGGTTGGACTGGAAATGGGCTGATGGGGACTGGAATAGGACTGGAAATGGCTTGGGGGGCTAAGATGGGACTGGAAATGGCTGATGGGGGCTAGAACTGGAAATGGCCTGACGGGGGGAGCTAGAATTGTAAATGGGCTAAGGAGGGAGCTTGGACTAGAAATGGGCTGATAGGGGTGGAATAGGAGTGGAAATGGCTTATGGGGGATCTAGGATTGGAAATGGGCTGATGGGGTGGGGAGCTATGACTGGAAATGTGCTGATGGGGGATAGAATAAGGCTGGAAATGGCTTATGGTGGGCTAGGATTGGAAATGGGCTGAGGGAGAAGCTTGGACTGGAAATGGGCTGATAGGGGCTGGAATAGGATTAGGAATGGTTTATGGGGGGGGGCTAGGATTGGAAATGGCTGATGGGGGGGGGAGCTTGGACCAGAAATGGGCTGATGCGAGGGGATGGGAGATTGGGACTAGAAGGGAGCTGATGCTGGGTGGGGCTGGAACTAGAAGGGAGCTGATGTTGGGGGAGGACTAGAAGGGAACGGGGCTGAGGGAGTGAAGATGGCGAGGGGAAAAGATATTTTGTGTGGGAGGGAAAAAAAATCTATGATTGGCCAGGTATTTGGAGAGTAAGAGGGGATTGAGAATGGAAGGGTGAAATTTGAGTGGATGAAAAAGAAATAAAGAAAGAAATGGAGGAAAGAGCAAAAGGAGAAATAGCAGTATGTTAATGCAAATGTAGCAAGGGAATGGGAAAAAACTAGAGAAGAGAAGAAAGAGCAAATGGACAGCAGACAATGGAGAGTTAGCCGAAGATACGAAGAAACCAGAATAAAGTGACTGGAGCAATTGCAACTGAAAAATAAAATGCCCAAACAACAAAAGGTAGAGAAATTCTGTTTTATTCTGAATTTATTAACTGGAATATGTCAGCTGTGGGAAATGTGCATTGCTAACGTCTTTGCGTTTTTGTTTAGTACAAGAGGAAATTAATTTATAGTTGTATTTCTTCAGTTTGTTGTATGTACAACTTTGGCCTTTGGGGTTCCCAGTTTAAATATTGTCTTTCTATGTCTAAATTGTGATCCCTTGTTCTTTGTTTGGTGATAGTCTGTGTTCTGCATGTGTAACTGAGCTAAGGTATTTTGTTCATGTTGTTTCTATTTGACAATGCCACTTGTTCTCTTTCCCCAGTAGGAAATGTATTGGTATGCTCTGAGATGTATTGGTTTAATATTTGCAGTGCTGCCTTTTGATGGGTAGGGTTTGGTGCTTTGTGAGTCCTGGTAGTGCTGTTATGATACGGTGGGTTTGCTATGGGTTCTAAATGGGCAATGTTTATAGTACTTCCTAATGTGCTTGGCGGTTGTCACTGGAGTATAGTAATGCAGAAATCTGGTAGTCTTTCTTTATCCAAACACTCATTAAAAGGCATGTCCCCTACAAGTTAGTGCACGTTATGCAAATATTTACTCAAATGAGACCCCTTATGCAAATGAGGGCCCACAATGAGTCTTCGCACATGGCCCCGCACCCCCCTTGGGACGTCCCTTGTGAACGTTGGACAATGAAAAAGAAAGACAGGTAGAAAATTGCTGCTTCAAATTAGGGTGCTGTTGAAGAATACTGTGTACACCATGGGCTGTCCAAAGTACAAATCAATTGTTACTAGAGGAGATCAAACTAAGCATCCTGTGCTACTAATAAAGCAGGCACCTCCTCCCCCCCCCCCCCCCCCAGCCACATGCAAGCTTCCTGGAAGCTCAGTGCTGATATCAGTAGCCCTTCAATACTTGCACCTTGCACCACTCACACAGCATTTTGCATGGCCCTGCGAGTCAGTTTATAGTGAAACTGTGTATTCCAAGAACCAAAGGAGAACGGGTCTCATAGAAACCAATTATGCATACAAAACCAGTATCATAGTCCTCCTGGCATACCTAATAGCGTCAATAAGTCCAAATAAAGTGCTGAAATACTAAAGTAAACGTCCACAATCCTACTTTTAGTCATCTGTGAACTATCCTTAAACACATTTGTAGTATCTGAGGATTGGAGAGTGGCCAATGCAACACTAATTTTTAAAAAGTGTTCCAGGGACGATCCAGGAAACTACAGATTGGTGAGCTCGACATCTGTATCAGGCTAAATGGTAGAAACCATTATGAAGAACAAAATTATTGAACATGTGGCTAGTTATTGCTTAATAGCAAGAAGCCAACAGAGATTAAGCCAAGGAGAGTTTTCTCTCCAAATCTCTTATATTTTTTCAAAGGTGTGAATAAATAGATACGTAAAGGTGAACTGATTGATAAAGTGTATCTGGATTTTCAGAAAGCCTTTGATAAGGTCCCTCATGAGAATTTCTTGTGGAAATTAAAAAGTCATAGGATAGGAGGAGGTGCACTATTGTGGATTACGAACTGGTTAAAAGGGCTAAATGGACAATTTTCTCAATGGAGAAAGGTGAATAGTAGAGTACCCCAGGGATCTGTGCTGGGCCTACTGCTTTTTAACATATTGCCTGGAAATGGGAATAATGAGTAAGGTCATCACATTTTCAGATGTCACAAAATTATTCAAAGTTGTTAAAATACAAGAGGACTGTGAAAAGAATTGCAAGAGGACCTTGAAACATTGGGAGAATGGGTGTCCAAATGGCAGATGAAATGTAATGTGGGCAAATGCAAAGTTAGACACTTAAGGAAGAACAACCCAAACTAGAGTTACACAATGCAAGGTTCCACATTAGGAATCACCATTCAAGGAAAGGATTTAGGTGTCATCATGGATAGTACGTTGAAACCGTCTACCCAATGTGCAGCTGCGGCCAAGAAAGCAAATAGAATGGGAATCATTAGGAATCATAAGGAAAGGAATTGAAAATAAAACCAAAGATATTATAATGCCTCTGTATCACTCCATGGTATGACTACACCTTGGATATCACAGGTACACTAAAAAAAATTTTTTTTAAACTGCCTCTAATGTTTCGATTGATTTTTACGTTTTTTGGTGCGCTGAATCCAAATCTGGTAACCAATTTGCTCCATCACGTACAGATTTTTTGCTACATTGGGTTAGCAGTTTGAGGTGAACGTTTCAGATTGAGTGCGATCGAGATAAAAGTTTCTTGGATGAATTCTTTATACTAATTGTTTAGTAGTTATTCAAATAAGAATAAAGAAAATTGTAACAAGGCAGCACATAAGAATAGAGTAATGTCAACAAAACACACTGTGATGGTAGCAAAATTGTCTGCACTTAAAACAGCCACATACATGTGCACAAACATTGAGCATATAAGAGCGAGGTTAGAGCAAAGCAAAGAAATGTGCAAAAAATGTTGTACAGGTATGTATGTAAGAATAGAAAACGCAAACCGCACCATTGCAATACATGAAGACAAACACCCGATGGTGTGAAAATAAAATTCTAATAAATGAGATCCGACACTGTGGTAATAACTAGCAAATTTTTATTTCAAAGTTTAGTAAAAACACGATATTTGTCAACACAGTTTAGATTTTAAAGTCATTCTTGGGTCAATCAATCTCCTGGTGGGCCCGTTTCTTCTTCCCCCGAATGCTTCTCTTGGTGCGCTGCTTGGCGTATTTTTCATCTGGGGTTTCCCGCAGCAGCAACCAGCAGAAATCAGCCATCATAGTGGTGTTCCATCTTCCTTGGTACCTTCTCTCTGCGTCCTTGATGTCCTGGTGAAACCTTTCACCTTGTTCTTCACTGTACGCCCCCAAGTTTTCGGGAAAGTAGTTCACATGGGAGTGCAAGAAATGGACTTTCAGGCTCATGTTACAGCCTTGTTCTTTGAAGGCATTGAGCATCCTGGCAACAATATCCTTATAGTTCTCATCCCGCCTGTTCCCCAAGAATTTGAGAACAACATCCTTGAAGGAATCCCAGGCTTCTTTTTCCTTCTCAGACATCGTTTCAGCGAATGCTCCATCTGAAATGAGTTTCCTTATATCAGGGCCAACAAACACTCCTTCCTTTAGCTTTGCTTCAGAAAGTCGGGGGAACTTTGAGCAAAGGTACCGAAAGCACTCACCATCTTTTGGAAGGGACTTGATGAATTGCTTAATGAGACCCAACTTAATGTGGAGAGGTGGTAATAGAATTTTATCACGAGGTACCAAGCTCTCATGAAGAACATTTTTCTCACCGGGTCTCAAATACTCCCGAATTGGCCAGTCTTTTTTCCCCCAGTGTAGGTCGCAGGCCCGGCTATCCCACAAGCAAAGGAAGCAGGGATATTTGGTGAAACCGGATTGCTGCCCTAATAGCATGGATAGAATTTTAAAGTCTCCACAAATCATCCACTTATGCTCATCATAACGAATCTTCTGAAGAATCAGGGCCAAATTCTCGTATTTTTCTTGGAGAATAACAGAGTGAGCAATAGGAACTGAAGCGAATGTGTTGCCATTATGAAGAAGAACACCTTTTATGCTGTCTTTTGACGAATCAATGTACAGCCGCCATTCAGCAGGATCATACTTGAGTTTAAACTTTTCCAGCACTCCGTATATATCGTTGCAAAATACCAAATCTTCCTCTTTGCTGAAATACTTCAAAAATTGTGTCTCGTGGTTGCGGTACCAATAAAAAGTTGTTCCTGGTGACAATAGTAAGGATTTGAGGGTTTCTTTGTTTGGTTTTTTTTTTTTTGTTACATTGCTAGCTCTCTGACTGGGAGCTCTTAAAAGGGTTTTGTGTATATTTTTTAAAGCAAGGTTAATTTCATTTTTGCTGTTTTAGGGGAACTGTACTTGAGCACAGTAGTATTGCTGAACTCTGTAACCCCCTCAGGTTCAGGAACTGCTAACACCTAATCAGGGGTTAGTGGGCCTGTTTCCTTAGTGCAATTGAAGCCTGCATAAAAAGGCTGCTTTGCCCTGCCCTTTTGAGGCTTTCTTAACCAGGGCTCCACACATCAAACAGTAAGTAAGGATTTGAGGGTTTCTTTGTTTGTTTGTTTTTTTTGTTACATTGCTAGCTCTCTGACTGGGAGCTCTTAAAAGGGTTTTGTGTATATCTTTTAAAGCAAGGTTAATTTCATTTTTGCTGTTTTAGGGGAACTGTACTTGAGCACAGTAGTATTGCTGAACTCTGTAACCCCCTCAGGTTCAGGAACTGCTAACACCTAATCAGGGGTTAGTGGGCCTGTTTCCTGAGTGCAATTGAAGCCTGCATAAAAAGGCTGCTTTGCCCTGCCCTTTTGAGGCTTTCTTAACCAGGGCTCCACACATCAAACAGTAAGTAAGGATTTGAGGGTTTCTTTGTTTGGTTTTTTTTTTGTTACATTGCTAGCTCTCTGACTGGGAGCTCTTAAAAGGGTTTTGTGTATATTTTTTTAAAGCAAGGTTAATTTCATTTTTGCTGTTTTAGGGGAACTGTACTTGAGCACAGTAGTATTGCTGAACTCTGTAACCCCCTCAGGTTCAGGAACTGCTAACACCTAATCAGGTGTTAGTCCCCTCCCTACCCACCCGGACTCCCACCCACCCCTAGTGAGCAGTCTTGCTTTATAGGGCACCTCCCCCTTTAACAAATCACAGTGAATTGGACCAGCACATTTTGAATATAATTAAAGAGATTTAACTGCTTTTTCTCTGAAAGGACAGCTGCGAAACCAGCTGGTACTTCGTAGATCTCTCTCTTTTGCTTTAACAGATACCTAAGCTCCACAAACAGAACAATGGCTGGGAAAAATCGTATTGCTAAAGCTGTTGCCCCCGTTACAGCTTCTGCCTCGGTCCAGACAAAGGTCCTATTGCCAGTTGAAGAACCGGTTCCATGTGCAGGGTGCCTGCATGCTGAAGCTTTGAGGAAACAAGTGGAGGAACTCAGAGAGGAGGTGGCGAGGCTGAGGAGCATTCAAGACAGTGAGAAGTACATTGATGAGATGCTGCTTGCAGCAACCAGGCTCTCCAGCACAGGAGAAGATGGGTGCCAACAGAATGTCGATGGTTGGACAAAAGTCACCAGAGCCTGCAAAATCACCAATCCAACTTCTCCAGCCCTTGAATTGAAGAACCATTATGCAGCCCTGGAAGTGGAGGAGGTGAAAGCATCCCTGGAAAGGGAAGAACCAGAGTTCAAGTACCCCATAGTTGCAGAATCAGTGACCAGAAGGAAACGAAGGGTAGTGGTGGTTGGAGACTCTCTTCTGAGGGGTACTGAGGCGTCCATCTGCCGACCAGACTTGATGTCCAGAGAGGTATGCTGTCTGCCTGGTGCCAAGATCCAAAATGTTACGGAGAGTTTGCCGAGACTCATCAAGCCCACTGACTATTACCCAATGTTGCTAATCCATGTTGGAACAAATGATACTGCCATGTATACCTCGGAACGTATCAAAAGTGACTTCATGGCTCTGGGACAGAGGGTGAAGCAGGTAGGTGCACAGGTGGTGTTCTCTTCAATCCTCCCTGTTGAGGGTAAAGGCCAAGGCAGAGAGGCTCGCATCCTGGAGATTAATGCATGGCTGCGTGGATGGTGTCTTCGAGAGCGTTTTGGTTTCCTAGACCATGGGATGCTGTTCCAAGGGTTGCAGAGCAGAGATGGCATCCATCTGTCCAAGAAAGGTCAACACATCTTTGGTAGTAGACTGGCTAATCTACTGAAGAGGGCTTTAAACTAGATTCGCTGGGGATGGGTGAAGAAAGCCCCCAGGTAAGTGAAAGCCCCCAGGTGATACATTAAATACCTTTATGGAAATGGGTAACAGGGGTAACATATGGAAAGCAGTGTGTATTAATGCCCGTAGCATGGGAAATAAGATCTCTGAAGTTGAAGCTTTGGTGGGAGTGGCTGACTTAGATTTAGTGGCAGTTACAGAAACATGGTTCACAGAAAACCATGACTGGGATGTAACTATACCTGGCTATACTTTATTCAGAAAGGACAGGGTAGGAAGAAGGGGAGGAGGAGTAGCACTATATGTAAAAACTACTATTAAAGCTTTGGAATTACAGAGCTTAAAAGGGAGAGAGGAGGCATTGTGGGTTAAACTAGAAAGAGGGAAAGAGAAATCTATTTGCATTGGTGTGATATACAGACCTCCCTCACAAGAGGAAGAGGTGGACAGAGAGTTAATTGAAGACATACGCAGCATTGCTAGGAAAGGGGAAGTGCTACTGCTAGGAGATTTCAATATGCCAGATGTTGATTGGCACATTCCTGCTGCAGTATCATCTAGGAGTAAGGAGATCCTGGATTCTCTACAGGGAGAACTATTCAGGCAATTGGTAACAAACCCCACACGTGAAGGGGCCATACTGGACTTGGTGCTTACCAATGGTGAAAGTGTTTCTGATGTTGTAGTGGGAGATCATTTTGCATCCAGTGATCACCAGATGGTGTGGTTCAGTATTAGGACTAGGGCTGTTAGAATCCATTCCAAGGTGAAGATCTTAGACTTTAGGAAGACTAACTTTGCGAAGATGGGCCAATACCTCAGGGAGTCGTTAGTGGGATGGGAACAGCTGGGGGATGTAGAAAAACAGTGGGCAAAACTGAAAGGGGGTATTTTAAAGCAACCAACCTTTTTGTTAAAATGGTAAATAAAGGCAAAAGGAACAGGAGACCGCTATGGTTTTCGAAGGAAGTAGCTGAAAAAGTGAAGAAAAAGAGGGAGGCCTTCATGAAATACAAGAGATCACAGAGAGAGGAAGACAGGCATCTGTATTTGGAAAAACTTAGAGAAGCTAGCAAAGTAGTCAAGAAGGCAAAGATTCAAAAGGAGGAGGAAATAGCCAATGCAATAAAATGGGGGGATAAGACATTTTTCAGATATATTAGTGAGAAGAGGAAGGGCAAAAGTGGTATTGTCAGACTCAAGGGTACAGGGGGGGAATATGTAGAAGCTGATAAGGATAAAGCGGAATTGCTTAACAAATATTTTTGTTCTGTGTTCACAGATGAAGAACCAGGAGCAGGACCTCAGAAAACACCCACAAATAAGAACAGAAGCGAGGGACATCTTGAACAATTTTCAGAAAACTGTGTTCGTGAGAAACTAGCTCAACTTAAAGTAGACAAAGCGATGGGACCGGATGGGATACACCCTAGAATACCGAGGGAACTTGGGGACGTTCTAGCAACTCCACTGACTGACCTTTTCAATGCCTCGTTGGAGTCGGGAGTGGTGCCAAAGGACTGGAGAGAGGCTCATGTGGTGCCTTTACACAAAAGCGGAAGTAAGGATGTGGTTGAAAACTACAGGCCAGTTAGTTTAACTTCAGTGGTGAGTAAATTAATGGAAACGCTGTTGAAAGAGAAAATAGTGAGGTTTCTGGAGTCCAGCGGATTACAGGATCCGAGGCAGCATGGATTCACCAGAGGCAGGTCTTGTCAGACAAATCTGATTGATTTCTTTGACTGGGTGACCAGGGAGTTGGACCGAGGGAGAGCTCTAGATGTGGTGTATTTAGATTTCAGTAAAGCCTTGGACACTGTTCCTCACAGGCGACTTATAAACAAACTGAGCACCCTAGGGATGGACCCTAAAGTTACTGCTTGGGTTAGAAATTGGTTGGGTGGGAGGCGACAAAGAGTACAAGTAAATGGAGCTCACTCTGAGGAGAAGGATGTTACCAGTGGTGTGCCCCAGGGATCTGTCCTTGGTCCAATTCTTTTTAACATCTTTGTTTGTAATATAGCGGAAGGGCTGTCGGGTAAGGTTTGCCTCTTTGCGGATGATACCAAAATCTGCAATAAAGTAGACACCCAGGAAGGTGTAGATAACATGAGGAGGGATCTAGCTAAGCTTGAAGAATGATCTAGAATTTGGCAGCTGGGATTTAATGTTAAAAAATGTAAGGTCATGCATTTGGGCTGCAGCAATCCAAGGGAGCAATACAGCATAGGAGGTGAAGTACTTTTGTCCACTAAAGAAGAGCAGGACCTAGGCGTAGTTGTGTCCGATGATCTTAAAGTAGCTAAACAGGTAGAAAAGGCGACGGCAAAAGCTAGAAGGATGCTTGGGTGCATACGGAGAGGAATGGCTAGCAGAAAAAAGGAGGTGATAATGCCTCTGTATAAGTCTTTGGTGCGACCTCATTTGGAGTATGGTGTGCAATTCTGGAGACCGCACCTTCAAAAGGATGTGAACAGGATGGAGTCGGTGCAGAGGGTTGCTACTAAGATGATTAGTAGTCTTCATTATAAAGCATATGAGGACAGACTTAAGGATCTTAATATGTACACCTTAGAGGAAAGGCGGGATAGAGGTGATATGATTGAGATGTTTAAATACCTCCATGGCATAAATGTTCAGGGAGAGAGCCTCTTTCAATTGAAAGCAAGTTCTGCGACGAGGGGACATGGGATGAGGGTGAAGGGAGATAGATTCAGGAGTGATATGCGGAAATATTTCTTTACGGAAAGAGTAGTGGATCCGTGGAATAGTCTCCCAGTGGAGGTGGTAGAGATGAGGACAGTAACTGAATTCAAAAAAGCATGGGACCAACACAGAGGATCTCTAAAGGTAAAAAGTGGATTGTTGTAGTTGTTGTTATGGAAGGACAGATTAGATGGGCCTTGTGGTCTTTTTCTGTCATCATGTTTCTATGTTTCTAATAGATTTTTCTGTTTAAGCCGAGAACCTAGCAGTTGGGCAGCATCTTTTGGGAGTCCTAAATCCCGGACTAAATCATTCAATTCAGCTTGAGAGAAAAGTTCAGGTTTCGGATCTGGTTCAGTTTCAAACTCGGAAGTACTGGACTCATCGGGAAAAGCCATCTGATGAGTCTCATCATGATCAGAACCGTCCACACAAATATGATCCAAAGAATTTGGTGGTTCAGGCACAGGTACTTCGTTGCTATGAGGCATAGGCCTAATTGCTGAGGGAAGGTTGGGGTAACTTATTACGTTCTTATTTTTTAAGTTGTATCCCTTCACAATGCAAGAGCAAAAATAGCAGTCACTGCTGTGGTCTCTTTGTTCACGCCACATCATAGGTATTCCGAAACGAAATGCTTGTTTTTTACCTTTCATCCATAAGCGTAGATCTTCCTCACATGTCTTGCACACTTTGTGAGGAGCCCACGGTTTGTCTTGATCGCCTAACTTCAAACCGAAATAGGCGAAATATACTTTTTTAATAAATGCAGAAATGTTCCTCTGCCGCTTTTTCACGGTATATTCCCCACAAATAAAACAAAAACTGTCCGGAGAGTTGATGCAACCTCTGGCTCTGTGAGCCATCACAAATACACAGCACTGCAAACTACAACTGTAGTGAACCACTTCGGAATAAAGCTGGATTACGACTGAGCAAACAAAAGGTAATAATGAACTTGCAAGAAACTGAAATTTGACAGGAACGTTCATGTCGCAACCACCGTGTTTGAGCGAGCGAACGAGGCGAGGCGAACAGGAAAGAACATGCGCCAGCGCGAGTACTGGATTTAGCCCCCCGCCTCCCAATTGTCCTGTTAATGTATAAAATGAATACAAAACACTCTAAAATATCATGGGGAGTGTTTCTAGTTAGTTAACCATTACAACCTCTATTTTGGGCCAAGAAAATAAACTGCAGTCGGCTAAAAAGAAATTATGTGAACATTCCTTATATGGGTAAGAAATCTAATTTTGCAAGAAAACGTGACGTGATGGAACATTTTGGCTATTTTTCCTGGATTCAGCACCCCAAAATCTATAGGAATCAGTTGCAAAACTGGAGGCAGTTTTTTGGTAGTGTACCTGTGTATTCTATGCAATTCTGGTTATCATATCTTAAAAAGGATATAGCAGAATTTTGAAAAGATACAGAGAAGAGTGACCAAAATGGTAAAGGCGATGGAAGGATATCCCTTTGAGGAAAGACATAAAAGGTTAGGGCTCTTCAACTTGGAAAAGAGATAGCTGAGGGGAAATATAGAGGTCTATAAAATAATGAATGGAGTGGAAAGGGTAAATATAGATCAGTTGTTTACTTCTTCAAAAGTAGAAAGCGAAGGATAGGAGGCAGTGTACTATTGTGGATCAGGAACTGGTTAAAAGATAGAAAGCAGAGGGTAGGGCTAAATGGCCAATTTTCCCAATGGAGAAAGGTGAATAGTGGTGTACCCCAGGGATCTGTGCTGGGTCCGCTGCTTTTTGACATATTCATAAATGATTTGGAAAGTGGAATAACGAGTGAGGTTATCAAATTTGCAGATGACACAAAACTATTTAAAGTTGTTAAAACCCAAGAGGATTGTGAAAAATTGCAAGAGGATCTTGATAAATTGGAAGACTGGGCATCAAAATGGCAGATGAAATTTAATGTGGACAAGTGCAAGGTTATGCACCTAGGGAAGAACAACCCAAACTATGGTTACACGATGCAAGGTTCCTCATTAGGAACCACCACCCAGGAAAAAGATTTAGGCGTCATTGTGGATACCATGTTAAAACCCTCGGCCCAGTGTGCAGCGGCGGCCAAGAGAACAAATAGAATGCTAGGTATGATAAGGAAAGGAATGGAAAATAAAACAAAAGATATTATAATGCCTCTATATCATTCCATGGTGAGACCGCACCTTGAATATTGTGTGCAATTCTGGTCGCCGTATCTTAAAAAGGATATAGCGATTTTAGAAAAGGTACAGAGAAGAGCCACCAAAATGGTAAAGGGGATGGAAGGATACTCCTATGAAGAAAGGCTAAAAAGGTTAGGGCTCTTTAACCTGGAAAAGAGACGGCTGAGGGGAGATATGATAGAAGTCTATAAATTAATGAACGGAGTGGAACGGGTTAACGTAGATCGATTGTTTACCTTATCAGAATATAGAAAGACTAGGGGACATGCAATGAAGCTACAGGGTAAACTATTTAAGACTAATAAAAGAAAATATTTTTTCACTCAACGTGTAATCAAACTCTGGAATTTGTTACCGGAGGATGTAGTAAAGGCTGTTAGTGTAGCTGGGTTTAAAAAAGGTTTGGACAAGTTCCTGGAGGAAAGGTCTATAAACCATTATTAAGAAGTGACCGAAGATATCAATGCTTGACCCAGTACAAGCATTGTGGAACTTGTGTCTCTTGGGGAAACTGCTAGGTACATGTGACCTAGATTGGCCACTGTTGGAAACAGAATACTGGGCTTGATGGACCTTGGTCTGACCCAGTATGGCATATCTTATGTTCTTATGTAATCTGCCAGAACAGCAGAGTACCTGAGGAGAGGTTTAAGAAGAGATAAGAAAGGAAAGGTAGTGAGGAGCAGCAGAAGGGATGCACTTATAGGTCAGTAGGAGAAGTCTGAACTGGATATGGAAACAGATAGGGAGCCAATGAAGGAACTTGAGAAAAGGAGTTATATGAAGGGAGAGAGGTGATTCAGAGGGAGAGCAGCAAGGAGAAGTTTACAATACTCTAGATGGGAGGTGACTAAAGATTGGATAAGGATCTTAGTAGTGTGTTCAGAAAGGAAGGAGTAAATGTGAAGAACTTAAGAGCATAAGAAATGCCATACTGGGCCAAACCAAGGATCCATCTAGCCCAGTATCCTGTTCCCATTAGTGGCCAATCAGGTCACAAATACCTGTCAGGTTCCCAAAAACATAGAAACATGATGACAGAAGAAGACCATATGACCTATCTAATCTGCCCTTCCATATGAGGTACTAAAGTCCCTTTTTTTCCTTTAGAGATCTTCTGTATTTGTCCCATGCTTTCTTGAATTCAGATACTGTCCTTGTCTCAACAACCACCACTGGGAGATTATTCCATGCATCCACCACTCTTTTCCTAAAGAAATATTTCCACATATTACTCCTGAGTCTATCCCCTTTCACCTCCATCATATGTCCCCTCATTGCAGAGCTTTCTTTCAATTGAAAGAGGATCTCCTCCTGTGCATTTATGCCATTGAGATATTTAAACATTACTATCATATCTCCCCTCTCCCGCCTTTCCAATAAAGTATAAATATTGACTTCTTTAAGCCTCTCCACATATGGGTTATAGTGAAGACCACTGATGATTTCAATAGCCACTCTCTGCACTGACTCCATCCTGTTTATTTCCTTTTGAAGGTGTGGTCTCACCAAACACTTATACAGAGGCAGTATCACTTCCTTTTTCCTGCTGGTCATTCCTGTCCCTATCACCCAAGCAACCTTCTGACTTTTGCAGTCACCTTTTCTACCTGCGTAGCCACTTCAAGATCATGCAGCTGAGAGTTAATGCTTAAAAATGCAGGGTCATGCATTTGGACTACAATAATCAAAGAGGACAGTATAGTATAGGGGGTGAAGTACTACTGTCCATGAATGAGGAGCAGGTCCAAAACAATCACCTCAGATCCCGTTCCTCTTTCATGGACAGAATACTTCACCCCTAGTAACCTTGATGAAGCCCTGATGCACCTCCTGTCACAGGGTTGTGAGGTGCATCTACCAGGCCTGGAGACCTTTTGGCAGTGCACCTGATTCAGCATGGAGACAGGCTGGACAGATTGGGTCACTTTTTGTTGCTGTGATTCTCTGGCCTATCAACCTGCCTCTTATTCCTCCCCCTCCCTACTATATAGCTCCCTCTCCTGTACATCATGTGACTTAGGTGTGCCAGTCCCCTCCCTCTGCAGTCTCTGATGGAAGTCAACTAATATCCTTGCTACCTCATATCCCTACTCCTTGACAAGGATGATAACCTTTGTCTCTCTCCAATGTTGCCATTACCTATGTTGAGAAGTCACTGCAGCTGCTGCTACTGATGGCATCTGCCTCAATGGTGGTAGTGGAGGTGTTGTCACCTGGTGAAGCTTGTGTGGCTGCAGCTGGGCATAGTAGTGATGCTGGCATCAGGAGTTATGACAGCAGTCGTGACTGTGGTAGTGATGCCACATTTGTGGCTCTGCTGCTGAATAATAAATAGCTCCTGATTAGTGCTATGCAGAAAGAAGGTGTGATACAGAAATGTAAACATTACAGTTGTGTTCTCATTAGCCCTCAAGCACTAACGTTACATATATGTGCTCTTGACCCTTGTCCTGTTCAGGTGTGACTCTTAGCAGATGTGGCATATTACATGGGTGCTGTTCCTCTGCTACTGGAAGGGGGAAGTGGCAGAAGTACCCTACAGTTATTCATTGTTACAATATCTTTGGGTGTTCCATCTTCACAAAGTTATGTTGTCCCAAAAGTAGTAATATCACATCCTGCCATCATTATAACCTCTTTCTTTTGTCATTGTTGATTATTTGGCTGTTCTATACACTAAGAACCCATGGCACAGAGTCCCTCAGGTGGGGGGGGGGGGGGAACTGTACCTGCAGCACTCACGACATCTAGTACTTTTGTGTCAGGGAAGCCAGTACAAACAACACCTATAGTAGAATTCACTGCTTGTCATGGTGACTCACACATGTGCCTGGGTACTGACAGTGGCACATGTGGTGCTCCTGTGTTCCACCTTCTTATTGCATCAGCATTACCATTGAGTAGCCTAGTGGCTAGAGCACTGGCTTGGTAGCCAAACAACCAGGGTTCAATTCCCACTAGCACTCCTTGTGGCCTTGGGCAAGTCACTTAGCCCTCCATTGCCTCAGAAGAAAGGCCTGGCAATCTACTTCCAGTGACACTGCCAAGAAAACCCAGGAGCTTCTGGGTCACCTGGAGTCAGGACTGGCTCAAAGGCACACATTGCATTTTGCACCATGTCTGAGCATCCTGACCAGACTGGGTTTCCTATACTGCCTCTCTCTGTCCATTTGGCCCCTCCTGTGGGCTCCAGGTCCCTGCTACTGCTTCCCCTGATGCCACTCCATTTGTTTAATGATGCCATCTCCCATTGATCACACCTTGGACCCTTTCTTTGATATGTGCCATCAACTATGCAGGGATCTCTTCTGTATGCTACCATGCCAGCCTGTTCCCTGGCTGCTGTGGCAGTGCATATATGTCCCAGTATAGCATTCTATGTTGTGGATGTATAGCGTTGGTTTACATCGCATGGCCTTGCACATTTCAGATGGTGATCCTGGGTCCTCTCCCCATGTGTGACATCTATGCCATATGTGCTAAGACTTATCTTACTGTTGCTGCAGCTCCTACTGGAATTTCATATGCCTGGAACAAACTACCTGAGTCAGTATGTCAGGCTCCTCCTCTATAGCCTTATTCAAATCCAGGCTAAAAACCCACCCAAGGCTGCTTTTGAATTCTGATGCCCCTCACTCTCTTGTTCAATTATTTGTATCTTATCATACTCTAGTCCTCAGCTTTGTGATGTTCTTCATCTTGATTAGATTGTAAGCTCTGATAAGCTGGGACTGTCTCTTACATCTATATGTACAGCACTGTGTACACCTTTTAGCACTATACAAAAGCTAAAAAGTAGTAGTAGTAATAGAGACAACAGTGGAGAGAGCTGAAGGGTCAATAGCATGAAGCTTTAGAAACATGTTGATGGAGACAGGGCAAGAATGAGGTCGGGGATGGTTAAGTGTGAAGGTTAATAGGTGATGGTCAGATAAGGGAAGGGCTGAGGTGGGGAGGTTTGAGGGCAAGTAATTAGAGAAGAAAATTAGGTCAAGGCAATGGCCTTGCTGGTGAGTAGGGGCAGTAGAGCAGAGCTGGAGATTGAATGAAGATGTTAGGGAAAGGAGCTTTAAGGCATAAGGGTCACAAGATCATCAAAATGAATGTTAAAATTCCCAAGAATAAGGGAAGGGGAAGATGCACTCAGAAAGAAAGAAGCCTTGCAACCACTCTAGGTGCTGTGCTGGTCTCTCATCCATTTTACTCCTCTCAAAGTGCCTTGGTGTGCTTCCACTAATTGTGGTGCTGCTTTGCCCTCTTCACTATCTTGTGCTGTCCATTGAGCTCTTTGTACCATTTGCCCTTTTGATGGTGGTTTCTGATACTCATCCTGCCCTGTATGTACTCTTTACTCCTCTTCTGGTGGCCCTAGGAGGTCTGTGGCATTCTTAATGGCTTCTAGTGCTGTTAGAGATGTATGCCATCCAGTTTCAAGGAACTTTGATTGAAAACAGATGGCAAACCTCAATGTTCCATTGCAAAATAGCTTCTCTCTTACACTGTAATGGGGACAAATGGAACAAATGCATGAATTCTTCAGTTTTCGAAGACTAACCTAATGGGTTGAAAAGAAGAAAGTTGCGTCACTAGAGTTTCAAATTCCATTTTTATATCCCCTGTAGCTTGCAGATTAGAGTGGAGTAAATCTCTTAGGGATTTAAGCTTAACCAAGATTGTGTCATCCATGGCATCATCTCCTTTGCTGATTGCCATCTTATCAGGAGAGAGAGGCTCATGTTTAGATTGGTTTGTACCAGAAGGGAGCATAAAGGGTCCCTCAGCCTTGCCTGGTTCATTCCCAGACATTTGCATTTCCTGATGTAAATGGCTGGAGGCAGAAACAATCATACTGGAAGGCCCAAAATAAAGAAACACTGGAATCTTCTGAGAAGCTGATCTCTCAGGCTACCATTTCTATGGGCCAGGATAGTACCAAGCTTGAAATGTACCCTGTGCAACTAATGAATCTGGAGCCCCCCTCTGCTACGGCCACATGCAGTGACTCCCTCTTTTTGAGCTTCCTAGAAGCCCAGTGATGATATCAGTGCCTCCTTCAGTGCCCGTGCCCTGAGCGGCCACACCTCTCACATAGCCCTTGGTACAGCCTTGCTATGGGCTCATGGGTACCTCCCAAAAATCAGGATTTGATTTGTTTTATATACATTGTTAACAATTATGATGTCTATCCACAGACTCATTTCCTTATTCTCCAGCACCATTAACATTTGTTTTGTGTGCTATTGCTGTAGGGAGATATTATGTTTTTCAATTGGATCATCATTTGATGGAACTTTAGCTTTCCTCTTCTGCAGATCATATGAAAATATATCTAATGCTGACTAGATATGGTTTAGGCTTTTCTTTAAGAAGACAAAGTTACTAAAATCTCCAATGGTGAAACTTTTCCCCGAGGTCATGGCTAATTATAAAGTCACTGGTAGCATGAAATATCCATTGTGCTTTCACAAGACAAGGAACTAAATTGAATTTGCTAATGGAATGGTGTCTTTGAAAAGGTAATTGATCATTTATCTAAGGAACTAAAGGAAAGAGAACAGCTGTCTCTAATGAACATTTTGTTTTCAAAGGCTGATTTTCTCAGACTCAAAAAGAAATTACAAATAATCCTGACCATTAAAATTACTTTTTATCACATTTATTCATTGACAGCTTATGAAATGCATCCTGTAGTTCACAATTGGAACGGTTAATATTATCCAATAGAATATAAATTGCTAAATATTGAAACAATTATCTTACAATTTTTAAAGGTTTATTCTTATCAACTATGCCAAAAATGTGTATTATCATATAGTTTTCAAGCTGCATATCTATAGGGGAAGTCTTTTTCAAAACTATTCTTACAGATACGGCATGCAAATGACAGTTGATATTTAGTGGCCCTTTTACTAGAAGTGCAATATGCAGTTACCATGTAATTTGGTGTATATTAACAGCATAGAGGGAAGAGTGGCCTAGTGGTTGGGGCAAGGTACTATAGGCCAGAAGGTCAGTGGTTCAAATCCCACTAGAGGACAACAACATTGGGCTGGAAGGACTGGGGTTTCTAGTCCCACAGGTGCTCCTTGTGGTCTTGGGCAAGCCACTTAACCCTCCATTGCCCATGTTCCCTGTAAGTATTAGTGTATGTGTCTCATATCCCCTTGTGTTAAATGTATCCCCCAACCACTTTGACCTGGTGAAAAGTGGGATATAAATGCAGCTTAAATAAATAAATGTTCAGTCCTGTGATAACAGATGCTGGAGGGGCATGACAGTTAATGCATGCTGATATCCATGCTAAGTTGCAAGTTAGGGTGCTTAATGGCTGGGCTACAAACAGAGAGTGGGCATGGTGAGCAAATTTCAGTTAGTGTGGCAGGACATGTCACATGCTAACTAGATGTTGCAATTAGTCTGGGTGCATTAACCTCCCTCTCATTGAGGAGTGGTAAGTCTACCTTTGGTAATAGTGACAGACATTATGGTACATATTCACACATTAATCATCAGGAACATGCTGGTCAAGTCCCTGACAGTTACCGCAGAGATTTTGCACTTAATGCACATTAGTTTACATGCTAAATGTGCGGTAAATGCGAAACCTTAATACACTTTAATAAAAGGATCCCTTAATGTCAAGATATGCAAAATGATACATATGGAGGCCAATTCCACACAGGGAACATCCGGTCTGTTGGGACGTCCAAAATCTGGATGTGCAAAATCTGGATTAGATCGCAATTCTGCACCCGTGGAAGCCAGATCATAACCTTATGCAGTATTGTGTATATTTTGCTGACTTCAAAACATGACGTTGTGTCAGTTGGGGTTGAATTAAACTATTGAACTTTTATTAGGGTAAAGAAGTAAAAAGTAAAGTAATATGGACCAAATGGGCAAGAATCTAAACTAGTTGTTGATGCTGCTTTGGTTTAAGTTGGTCAAACAAAAAAAAAATATCATTTGAAGCTGTTATAACCTATTATAAGAGCTGACCAGCACAAAACAAACCTAAAATAGTAAACAGTGGCCAATCCAGGTCACAAGTACCTGCCAAGTTCCCAAAAAGGCACACAGAGTCCACGATGCTTATCCTGTGGTAAGCAGTGGATGCCCTGGTCTTCCTTAATAATAGTTTATGAACTTTTCCAAACCTTTTTTAAATCCAGCTATAATAACAGCTTTTATCACCTCCTCCGGCAACAAATTCCAGAGTTTATGTGTTGAGTGAAAAAATATTTTCTCTTATTAGTCTTAAATGAGTTATGTTGTAGCTTCATTGCATGTCCCCTAGTCTTCCTACTTTTTGAAGTTGTAAATAATCAATCTACATTTACTGGAACTACTTCATTCCTTATTTTATAAACTTCTATTATATCTCCCCTCAACTGTCTCTTTTCCAAATTGCAGAGCCTTAACCTTTTAAGTCTTTCTTCATAGGGATATCCATCCATCCCATTTATCATTTTTGTTGCTCTTCTCTATACCTTTACTAATTCTGCTATATCTTTTTTAAGATATGGTAACCAAAATTGCACACTGTATTCAAGGTGTGGTCACACTATGGAGAGATATGTAGGTATTATAATATCTTGGTTTTATTCTCCACTCCTTTCTTTATGATTCCTAGCATTCTATTTGCTTTCTTGGCTGCAGTTGCACGCTGGGCAGAGGGTTTCAATGTATTATCCACAATGACACCCAAATCCATTTCCTGGGTGCTGGTTCCTAATGTGGAACCTTGCATCGTGTAATCAAAGTTTGGGTTGTTCTTTCCTAAGTGCATACATCTGCACTTGTCCACATTAAATGTCATCTGCCATCTGGACACACAGGGGGTTATTCTGTCCCACAAATAGCGGGGATGAAAGTCCCAATGGGATGTCCATCCCTGGTATTCATGCCCCTCCCCACTGGCGTCTAACTTCCCTACCGGCTGTACGGGGAAGTTAGATGGGGGCGGGAAAGGGGAGGATCGGGGGTGACATTAGGGCAGGAAATGGGTGGCCCCAGGTGTACAGGGCAAATTCTAATGTTGGCCCTGTACGTCCGCGGCAGATGACTTGAACAGGGAAGTTATTCCATCACCGAGGTGGAATAACTTCCCCGATTCTGCAGGATTGGAGGGCCCAGGGCTGGGAAGGGGTGTCAGGGAGCAGAGGATATTCCCTGCAGCCCGACCCTGGCCCTGGAAGGCCAGATTAAGATATGCCATACTGGGTCAGACCACGGTCCATCAAGATTGGGGATCAGGCTGCGGGAAATTAGCTGCAGGAGCCGGCGGCCGGGGATCACGACTTTTAAATGGAGCCACGGTGCCATGGCAACCAGGCACCATTGCATCGCGGCTCCATTTAAAAGCCCTAACTGAGTTAGTTGGTCAGGTTCTGTATGTGCAGACCAGGCTGAATCGCAGTCCCGGCCTGCACGTACAGGACTGTTCGCAATTCTGATCCTGCGGGGCTAGACGTGCCCCAAGGCATCAGAATCGCAGAGCCCTCTGTATGTCTGCTTCAGCCGGACATACAGAGGGCTTCTATTTCCGGAATGGAATCGGGCCTACAATCTCCCAATTTATCAAAGTCCTCTTGCAATTTTTTACAATCTTTTTGTGTTTTATCAACTTTGAATAATTTGGTGTCATCTCAAAATTGATTGGTGCAGTCAACAATTCATTATAGCCCACTGAAAATTATACCCTAATATGTATGAATTCAAAACTTGTAATGCTTCATTTTGAGGTGTATTTGTATATAATACTACAATGTCTAGTGTCAATAATAACCAACCAGTTTGCACTGTTGAGTCACACAAGTAATGAAATCAGAAGAACCACACACATAAGATTGTTGAAATTGCATCAACAGTTGTAAAAATGTATCCAAATATTTTTGATACTGGCTCAGATACCAACCCAATACTAGCCACAAAAGGGTGACACGGAGGGTGGGCAAGTGACTTATGTATTTTTGGTACAAATTAAAATCTCTGGAATGATAGGGGGACATACAATGCATAAATGCATGTTCCTTAGATGCCACATATACCCCTTCCCTTAAGCTTTCCCCACCACTGTCCATGTTGAACTTGATATTAATCAGTAGGATACTATAAAATAGCCTAATAAAACTGAAGATCACATAGTTAACCATGAGCTTCCGGAATATACATTGTACAGTCCATAACCACTATGTGACACCCCCCCCCCTTCCTTTCAGCTGGTTTGATGGCCATATAAGAATGACTGACTAAAGACCTGAGGGCACATTTCTCAGACAGTGCCACATAGTTTTTACATTTGATATACCCTTGTTTCTCAGTTTTACTCTTAACTAATCTCTCGAACACCCTACTGACTGATCAGGATCCCAGGAGGAAGCCAAGTAGATCTACTGGCAATCCTAGAGATAGCAAATGAAGAAGTTTCTTGGTGCTGAAAATAAAGCATTAACTTCAATCATCAAATAAATTGGTAAAAATTATAATATAAATTTAAAAAACACCATATGTAATAGGCATGAAAGTTAACCCTCTTTTTAATACTTGCAATTTAATTATATCATTTGCCATGAAGACAAATTAAATAACGTTTCCTTTGTGTTTAGGTGACCAGATCTATTGCTGGCAGAGAGGATTCCTGTCATGCCTCTAAAAAAAAGGTATTTTCGGGGTCGGAAACTGATCATGGCATAGGGGATTATCTCCTGAGAGTTTTGATTTGAATCCTGCTCTCCCCCTATTCCAGTGCCTATTCTGGCGCTACACAATTGAAATAACTTCCTGATATAGCGACACTAAAACCTGCTCGGTTGGAATACTCCCCGGGAATAACTCAAGGCATGAAATGTTCTAAACAGGAGCCCCCATCCCCGCACAAAATGGCCACTACAAAAGAACCTGATGATGACATGCGGGAATTGTTGGCTGAAATCCATCTTGTGCGAGATCTGGTGCTGCAAATAGTGAGGAGCTGGATTCAGTGCTCTCTGAAATCGTGGATCTGAAAACGCAACTTATTGCAGTAACTTCGCATCTAAACACATTAGACACTACCATTGCTAGCTAGGAGGAGAGGCTACAACAAGTTCTTAAAAACACCAAATGACTTACCAACTTGGAATACCAATTTGAAGATCTGAACAATCTCATGAAGAAGAACAATATACAAATACTTGGTATCCCAGAAGATGCAGAGGGAAACAATCCTGTAGCCTTCCTGGAAGATCTTCTACGGAAATTGCTGCACCTCGAATTGGTGTGGCCTATAGAGATTGAGCGTGCACTCAATATGCCCCTTCATATTTGCTTTTCTCTGATCAGAGAAAGGCTGAACTTTTACAGAGCTCTGCTAGTGAGTGGATTTTTGCCTCCTGGGACATCTTACTGTGAGTTCTAGCTGTTTATTTAATTATTTACTGTTTGTCTAACTGTTGTTTGTTTAATTATTTAGTGTTTGTCTTAGTGGTGTGCAAGTTTCAGCCTTCTCAGCTGTACTTACCTTGCCTCTCTCAACTGGGCTTTGTGTGGTAGCCATTTTGAATTAATCTCTCTCCCCAGAGCCTGTTGTTTGTTAAGCTTTTCCTGTCCTTGCCTGCCTGAGTGACTCCTCCCCCTGTGTGTGTGGTAGCCATTTTGAATTAATCTCTCTCCCCAGAGCCTGCTGTTAAGCTTTTTCCTGTCCTTGCCTGCCTGAGTGACTCCTCCCCCTGACCCCCTCCCCCTGAGGTATCCTGTAACCTTGTTCCTGTTTTCTCCACGTGTGCATAGGCTGTTTTAGTTTGCTTTTCTCTGATCAGAGAAAGGCTGAACTTTTACAGAGCTCTGCTAGTGAGTGGATTTTTGCCTCCTGGGACATCTTACTGTGAGTTCTAGCTGTTTATTTAATTATTTACTGTTTGTCTAACTGTTGTTTGTTTAATTATTTAGTGTTTGTCTTAGTGGTGTGCAAGTTTCAGCCTTCTCAGCTGTACTTACCTTGCCTCTCTCAACTGGGCTTTGTGTGGTAGCCATTTTGAATTAATCTCTCTCCCCAGAGCCTGTTGTTTGTTAAGCTTTTCCTGTCCTTGCCTGCCTGAGTGACTCCTCCCCCTGTGTGTGTGGTAGCCATTTTGAATTAATCTCTCTCCCCAGAGCCTGCTGTTAAGCTTTTTCCTGTCCTTGCCTGCCTGAGTGACTCCTCCCCCTGACCCCCTCCCCCTGAGGTATCCTGTAACCTTGTTCCTGTTTTCTCCACGTGTGCATAGGCTGTTTTAGTTTGCTTTTCTCTGATCAGAGAAAGGCTGAACTTTTACAGAGCTCTGCTAGTGAGTGGATTTTTGCCTCCTGGGACATCTTACTGTGAGTTCTAGCTGTTTATTTAATTATTTACTGTTTGTCTAACTGTTGTTTGTTTAATTATTTAGTGTTTGTCTTAGTGGTGTGCAAGTTTCAGCCTTCTCAGCTGTACTTACCTTGCCTCTCTCAACTGGGCTTTGTGTGGTAGCCATTTTGAATTAATCTCTCTCCCCAGAGCCTGTTGTTTGTTAAGCTTTTCCTGTCCTTGCCTGCCTGACTCCTCCCCCTGTATGTGTGGTAGCCATTTTGAATTAATCTCTCTCCCCAGAGCCTGCTGTTAAGCTTTTTCCTGTCCTTGCCTGCCTGAGTGACTCCTCCCCCTGACCCCCTCCCCCTGAGGTATCCTGTAACCTTGTTCCTGTTTTCTCCACGTGTGCATAGGCTGTTTTAGTTTGCTTTTCTCTGATCAGAGAAAGGCTGAACTTTTACAGAGCTCTGCTAGTGAGTGGATTTTTGCCTCCTGGGACATCTTACTGTGAGTTCTAGCTGTTTATTTAATTATTTACTGTTTGTCTAACTGTTGTTTGTTTAATTATTTAGTGTTTGTCTTAGTGGTGTGCAAGTTTCAGCCTTCTCAGCTGTACTTACCTTGCCTCTCTCAACTGGGCTTTGTGTGGTACCCCCATCCCCCTGCTGAGGGTTCAGGACAGGGTACCTTGTAACTGCCCTCTTTAATAGGACTTATCTCCCCCCCTCCCTCCCCAGCACCCACCCACCCCTGGGGAAATTGTAGTTTTATAGGTACTTGGACATCTTAGAGGAAAGGGGCTGCTCTCAGGTGCAGCTCTTAATCCAAATCAGTCATACACAGAGGACCTGTGATTAATTAGCTTCAGGTACACAGGGTGTATTAGGGGTATTAGATACACTTTTATTAGTATAAGCATCTACACCAATCCTTATTATATACCGATTTAAAAGACCTAAACACAAGCTTTAAACTCAGATGCAGTCAGAGGTCCAGCAACGAGATGGGGGTTCTCCAGTCTTTTGCATCGAGTGTCACATGTATGATTATCTCCCAGTTGGTGAGAGGTCCTACATATGCACTAAGTGCAGGGAGCTCTTTGCTCTCAGGGAACGAGTCCGTTCTCTAGAGGCTAGAGTAGCAGACCTGGAAGATATAAGAAAGACAGAGAAGTACATGGACGAGACCTACAGGGATATAGTCCTGAAGTCCCACCTCCAGTCTGGCAGCATCCCTGTTGCCATGGAGGAGAGAGGTCACGTGACAGGAGAGCATCACCCTGGTGTGGCAGGAAGTGATCCTGTAACTAGGACCTGTCCTCCAGGTGATGTAAAACCCTCTCGCACCGAGGACGTTTCTCCAGGGCCATGTCCCCATGAGGGGAGGGTCAGGACAGCTGTTATAGTTGGTGATTCAATCATTAGGAATGTAGATAGCTGGGTGGCTGGTGGACGTGAGGATCGCCTGGTAACATGCCTGCCTGGTGCGAAGGTAGCAGATCTCACGCACCGCCTAGATAGGATCATAGATAGTGCTGGGGGGGAGTCTGCTGTCTTGGTACATGTTGGTACCAATGACATAGGAAAATGTGGTAGGGAAGTTCTGGAGGCTAAATTTAAGCTTTTAGGTAGGAAGTTGAAATCCAGAACTTCCAGGATAGCGTTCTCCGAAATGCTTCCTGTTCCACGTGCAGGACCCAAAAGACAGGCAGAGCTCCGGAGTCTCAATGCGTGGATGAGACAATGGTGCAAGGATGAGGGTTTTGGATTTGCTAGGAACTGGGGAACATTCTGGGGAAAGGGGGGGCTCTTCCGAAGGGATGGGCTTCACCTTAATCAGGATGGGACCAGACTGCTGGCATTAACCTTTAAAAAAGAGATAGAGAAGCTTTTAAACTAGAAAATAGGGGAAAGCCGACAGTCACCCAGGAGCGCACGGTTCGGACAAAGGTATCCTTGAAGGATACTACCAAAAGCAGTGAGGTTCCAAAAGGGAGTATAGTAGCCCAAATGCCCTTGAGTAAGGAGCAGACAGAGCATAAAGATTCCCCATTACCCATGCCTACCAATAGCCAGATTAATATTAATAAAATACAGTCTCTAAAATGCTTGTATGCCAATGCTAGAAGTCTAAACAATAAGATGGGAGAATTAGAATATATAGCATTAAATGAGAGGTTAGATATGATTGCACTCTCAGAGACATGGTGGAAGGAGGATAACCAGTGGGACACTGTGATACCTGGATACAAACTATATCGTAATGATAGAGCTGAACAAATTGGTGGAGGGGTTGCACTCTATGTTAGAGAGGGCATTGAGTCAGAAAGGATTAAAGTTTTGCAGGGAACAAAATATGCTGTAGAATCTCTATGGATTGAAATTCCATTTATGAAGGGGAAGGTGATGGCAGTGGGAGTATACTATCGACCACCTGGCCAGAATGAACAAATGGATGATGAAATGCTCAAAGAAATCAAGGAAGCTAACAAAAGCCACAACAGAGTAGTAATAATGGGTGATTTCAATTACCCCGGTATCGACTGGGACAGTGTCACAGCAGGACAAGCTAAAGAGATAAAGTTTCTAGATGAAATGAATGACTGCTTCTTGGAGCAGCTGGTTCATGAACCGACCAGAGGGGAAGCCATACTGGACCTAGTCCTTAGTGGAACGCCAGATCTGGTGCAAGAAATAAGGGTGTTGGGACCACTTGGCAATAGTGATCATAGTATGATCATGTTTGATTTAATCAGTGGAGGACAGATAGTAAAGGAATCCACAGTACTACCTTTTAACTTTCAAAAGGGTGACTATGATAGAATGAGGAATATAGTTCGGAAAAAACTAAAAGGAGCGGTTCCAAAGGTTAAAGACTTACAGCAAGCTTGGGTGTTATTTAAAAATACTATCCTCGAAGCCCAGACCAGCTGTATTCCACGCATTAAGAAAAGTGGAAGAAAGTCCAAAAAACTGCCAGCATGGTTTAAAGGTGAGGTCAGAGAGGCTGTTGCTGCCAAAAGAGCAACCTTCAGAAAATGGAAAAAAGAGCCAAATGATGAAAACTGGAAACAGCACAAGCACTGGCAAGTTAAATGCAAAGCATTGATAAGGCAGGCAAAGCGGGAATTTGAGAAGAAACTTGCTACGGAAGCAAAAACACGAAATAAAGACTTTTTCAAGTACATTCGTAGCAAAAGGCCTGTGAGAGAGTCAATTGGACCATTAGATGATAGAGGGGTAAAAGGTGCAATAAGAGGAGACAAGGCTATAGCAGAGAGACTGAATGAATTCTTTGCTTCGGTCTTTACTGAGGAAGATGTAGGGGTGTTACCCAAGGCTGAAGTGGTATTTAAAGGTGATACTGCAGAGGAATTGAGAGAAATATCGCTACACCGGGAAGATATATTACAACTATTTGATAAACTGAATAGTAGCAAATCACCTGGACCGGATGGTATACATCCCAGAGTGTTGAAAGAACTGAAATATGAGATTGCAGACCTGTTATTGGTAATCTGTGAACTTTCATTAAAATCATCTGTAATACCTGAAGATTGGAGGGTCGCCAACGTAACACCAATTTTTAAAAAGGGTTCCAGGGGTGACCCGGGAAATTACAGACCGGTGAGCCTGACGTCAGTACCAGGGAAAATGGTAGAAGCCATCATAAAGAACAAAATTACACAGCATGTAGATAGTCATGGCCTAATGGGAGACAGCCAACATGGCTTTAGACAAGGAAGATCTTGTCTTACTAATCTGATATGTTTTTTTGAAGGTGTGCATAAACAGGTAGACAAAGGTGAGTCGGTTGATATAGTGTATCTGGACTTTCAGAAAGCTTTTGACAAGGTCCCCCATCAGAGACTTTTGGCAAAGCTAAAAAGTCATGGGATAGGAGGCAGTGTACTATTGTGGATCGGGAACTGGTTAAAAGATAGAAAGCAGAGGGTAGGGCTAAATGGCCAATATTCCCAATGGAAAAAGGTGAATAGTGGAGTACCCCAGGGATCTGTACTGGGTCCGCTACTTTTTGACATATTCATAAATGACCTGGAAAAGGGAATAACTAGTGAGGTAATCAAATTTGCAGATGACACAAAGCTGTTTAAAGTTGTTAAAACCCAAGAGGATTGTGGAAAACTGCAGGAGGATCTGGATAAATTGGAAGACTGGGCATCCAAATGGCAGATGAAATTTAATGTGGACAAGTGCAAAGTTATGCACCTAGGAAAGAACAACCCACACTATAGTTACAAGATGCAAGGCTCCACATTAGAAACCACCACCCAGGAAAAAGATTTAGGAGTCATCGTGGATAACATGTTAAAACCCTCCGCCCAGTGTGCAGCGGCGGCCAAGAAAGCAAATAGAATGCTAGGTATCATAAGGAAAGGGATGGAGAATAAAACAAAGGATATTATAATGCCTCTGTATCGCTCCATGGTACGACCGCACCTTGAATATTGTGTGCAATTCTGGTCACCGTATCTTAAAAAGGACATAGAGTTATTAGAAAAAGTACAGAGAAGAGCCACCAAATTGGTGAAGGGGATGGAAGGCTACTCCTATGAAGAGAGGCTAAAAAGGTTAGGGCTCTTTAACCTAGAAAAGAGGCGGCTGAGGGGAGATATGATAGAGGTGTATAAATTAATGAATGGAGTGGAACGGATAAACGTGGATAAATTGTTTACGCTATCAGAATATAGAAGGACTAGGGGGCATGTAATGAAGCTACAGGGTAAACTATTTAAGACAAATAGGAGAAAATATTTCTTCTCTCAACGTGTAATCAAACTCTGGAATCTGTTACCGGAGGATGTAGTAAGGGCTGTTAGTATAGCTGGGTTTAAAAAAGGTTTGGACAAGTTCCTGGAGGAAAGGTCCATAAACCACTATTAAAAAGGGACCCAGGATATCAATGCTTGGCCTAGTACAAGCACTGCAGAACCTGTGTCTTTTGGGGAAACTGCTAGGTACGTATGACCTAGATTGGCCACTGTTGGAAACAGGATACTGGGCTTGATGGACCTCGGTCTGACCCAGTATGGCATTTCTTATGTTCTTATGTTCTTATGTTCACATCATTCCCAGCAAGCTAGGTATCCTTAACCATTTGTCTTAAAAATGATTCGATATCTGCATGCTTTGCAAGCTGCACAGCAGCACTCACGCTTATGTTTGAAGGGAAAAAATTCAGGTTTTCCTAGATCTTCATAAATCTATGGTAGACTGTCGTAAACGGCTTCTGGTCTTTAAGCTGCAATTATGTCTCCAGGCCAGGTCTGGCTTATTCTTCCTGGTGCAAATCTGTGTGCCGCTGAACAACCAGACTAGGACTTTTGACGACCCAGAGCAACTAAAGACATTTCTGTCAGACTATGAGGATTCTATAATGCACTTACAGTAGATTGCTCCCTAAGGCCATTGATCAATGATGCTTCCTGGTGTGGAGCACAGCGTAGAGGTGTAATGCATTCCTGCTTAGCCATAAACCTAATTTCCTTCTTTTGGTTATGACTTCCATCTGATGCGTTCTTCCCCCCCCCTCCCCCTTTGACTGTGGAGTAGTGTAAAGTAGCCACGATAGACTCCAAAAAGCATTTTTGGTGTGTTCTACTTGTGGGGCAATGGTGTGATATATCTATATGGTTCTTTGCGATATATGCTGTTTCTATACTGTGGTGTTGGGTGGGGATATGGGAGGAATATGGGAGTGTATCCTAAGTGTGTGAGGATGTGTGATGTGCCATTCAGGATTGGGTTTGTTGGGGGCAAGGAGGGGAGAGGGGTATGATATTTTTTTTATAACTCGGGTCCCCAGGCTTCCACTCTGTTACGTAGTATTGGCTCACTACTTAGTTAGTTGTTCAGTTGTGTTGGTTCCCCGTCTATATATGCTGTTTTTCCATTTGTGGGCGGTTATTTCTGTATGTGGATGAAATGATCTCCGATAAAGGCCTGTGATATAAGGTGTCATGATTGGGCAACTTATCTTCTCTTTGTATATTTAATGAAGACAAGGAAATATCCACCAGGGGGAATTTACCCTTTAGACGGCCCTGTAGTTACCTTTAGAATGGCTAGTAACTAAAATGGTTTGTCCCTGAATGTCAGGGGATTTAATAATCCTATTATGTGGAAAAGGATCCTGCTGTATTGCCAGAAAGCTAGCACTGATGTAATATATCTCCAAGAAACTCATCTTAGCCTAGCCAAATCTAAGAAGCTGAGTGATGGTTCTTATAATTTATTGGCTTGCTCCCCAGCACTGCACAAGAAAAACAGTTTTGCAATTTTAATCCGTCGCACCCTACTCATTACTACTCTCCATCTTAGATCAGATACTGAGGGCCGTTGGGTCAAAGTTCAAATCTAACTTGGCCCTGAGAAGTTTACACTGATGGTGCTTTATGCCCTGAATGCTGACTTCCCGAGTTTCTTCCACTCCGTAGATAAAGAGCCCTGTGCTGCTTGGGGAGGATTTTAACCTTATATTGTATCCGATTCTTGACCGACAATCCACATGTTGGATACGGACCTCTCAAGCCGTCACTATGGTCTGAGCCCTCATGGAAGATAGGGGACTGGTTGATCTCTGGAGGTTGCAACACCCAACAATTTTACAATCTTTTTATTGCCCCATCAAACAGATTCAAGAATTGGTTTTTTTTTTCTTACGTCCAAAACTATTCTACCCTGGGTTCTTTCCTCAGAGATTCAGGAAACTGCACTCATCCGATCATGCAGCAATCTCTCTCACCTTGCAACTTACCCCGCAGGACTCCTTTCTTTCAACCTGGGGTTTCCAGAGAAGTTTCCTTAGTGATCGGACTTTCCTAAATTCTTTGAAAAACACCATTAATACATATTTCGAGACAAATAGCCCTATAGATACATCTATTTGGGCCTGGTGGGAGGACTTTAAGGCTACCATATGGGCCACCATAACAAGCTTTTCTATCAGGGATAGCTTGCCTGAGAAAAAGGGAATTGCAACATCTCTCATAACAAATTGGTGCAGTGGAGCAGTTGTTAATCAAAAAAGCGGATCCAACCATTTTACTGCACCTGAAAAAATTGTGCTATCAATATAACATCACCATGAGCAGAGAAGCAAATCAAAACCGTTGTTACTATGCAAAACGGAATAAATCAGGTAGACTTAGCTAAAACATTGAAAAGGAAGGAGGCGACTCACACTACGGCTCTTTCTGATGATTGCAGGCAGCTGGTAACTCAGATATATTGAAGCATTTTTGAATGTTTTATACTTAGTTATACAGCTCTGAGGTGATGGCCAATTGGAAGGATTTTAACCAGCTGTTCCAGTCAATGGAGATTCCTACCTTCACCTCCCTATAGGCTTCGCAACTGGATTCAAAAATCTAAATAGAAGAGATAGTTCGTACTATTCGGCAACTAGCTACTGGTAAGGCTGCTGGCCCAGATGGAGAACCTGTGGAACTCTATAAAGTACTCAGTGTAGACCTTGCCCCTTATCTTCACATGTACATTAGGTCCTTATTACAACAATCCTTTAAAACTGGTGCTTTTGCGAATGTCATCATCGTTGTCCACAAGAAACCAGGTTGTGATCCTCAGAAAGTGTGATTATTGCCCAATATCATTGCCCAATGCCGATTATAAAATCTATCCAAATGTTTTTAGAGACCGCCTCAACCAGGTGATCCCATCTCTTATTCATCCTGATAAATGTGGATTTGTTGTGGACCGATCCACAGTGGATTGTGTTCAATTTCTGTGTGATGTGATAATGATCACACAAGATCTACCTATCCCATTGGTTGGACTATCCTTAGACATTGAGAAGCTCTTTGATAGACTCAAATGGTCTTTTCTTTTTAAATCCCTTCAAAGGTTTGGAATCAGTTATAATTTCTTGAATATGATTAAAGGTATGTATGCCCACCCCATATATCTGCTAATTCTAAGGTTTCTCAACTGTTCTCCTTGTATCGTGGTACCCAGCAAGGATGTTATTTATCCCCACTACTATTTAATTTGGCACTCAAACCATTAGCTCTTTTAATTCAGCAATCTACCTTTCATATGAGGGTTGACAGTACATCACGCCCAAATCAAACTGTCTGCATTTGCAGATGATATCCTGTTATTTGCCAATCTTGCCTCTATTCCTGCCATTCTCAATCTAATCAATTCTTATTCTCGTCTGTCTGGTTATAAACTAAACTGGACTAAATCCGTACTGTTCTCACTGAATAAATATGTTATGAAATCTGACTTAGCTTCCTACCTTTTTAAATGGGAATCGTCCTTTCTTAAATACGTGGGTATTAAATACTGCCTGTCAATAGAGGACGTGTTAAAATTTAATACCTCCGAGTGTGTTCAATTCATAAGATCTCTGTTGCTGAGATGGTCGCAGCTATATCTGACATGGTGGGTCAGCTAGAAACAATTAAAATGATGGTGGCCCCCTAAAGTCAATTACATGCTAGGTATGATCTCTGTTCTCTTCCCACTGTCTTTTTATAAGCAACTTGAGAAACTCCTGATTGTTTTTTTAATGGAAACAAAAAACACCACGAACTGCAACTCAAACTCAAACTTCCCAAAAATGAGGGGGGAGTGCTGTTCCCTGACTTTCTTTAGTATCACCATGCTTCTTTACTCAAACAAGGCTTGAAATGGACCTGGGATGTACTGGACTCCTGCGGTCCTATATGGTTACAACTGGGAAAACTCCTTACATACCCCATCCCATCGTATCTTTTTTTGTTAAATTGAAATTTCAAATGTATCTTACAAAACATAAGATAGAAACAATACAGAAAAAAATACACACCAGTACCCCATAACTTGGGGAGAGGATACACCATTAAACAAAATCCCATTAAATATATTACTAGCCCACATCTAGGGAATACCGGAGCCAAATAATCCGCTACCAGATATCCACAACATTATTATTCAAATAATACAAGCCATTACAGTAGAAACAAAATCAAGAAATAACTCAGAAGAGCAAATCTAAACATTACTTGCCCTGGAGAAAAGCCTCAAGCTGATCAGACTCAAGGAAAAAATACTGAGCATTTTGGTATCCCATAATACATTTACATGGAAACTTGATGAAGAAGAATGCCCCCTACCCCAATACCACAGGCTTAAGGGAAAAGAAGGCCCTCCTCCTCAACTGTGTTGCCCTAGAGACATCAGGAAATATATTAATTCTTTGACCACAAAAGGAAAGATTTTTCTTCTGGTAAAAACTATGCAGGACATTATTTCAATTGATCAAAGAACAAAAATATACCAATAATGTAGCACGCGAGGTAATATCACTGGAACTTTCCAAGAAAGCTGACAGATCCATACTGCCCACACCGAACAGCTGATCCATGCCTGCACCTACTTGATCAGGACCCACCTTCCCCACAGGAAGATAATAGACATTTGAGATATTTAACGCATCAATATCACTAATATCCGAATTCTCCTTCATAAACCTCTGAAGGAGAATCATGGGAGATAAATAGTGAGTATGAGGAAAGTTCAAAAACCTCAAGTTACACATAAGATTAGCATTTTCCAATGCTTCTAAACTCCTGTGGGTATAAAAACTGTCCTTAATCGAAGACATACTCACAGAGTGTAATGTGGAAACACGTGCATCAAGCTTAACATACTCATCATTTATCACAGACACTTTTTCATCATGCTTCTTCAATTTTGCCAATGTCCACTGTAAATTTGGACAAGTCCTTCATAGATGATCCCAAGGAGAGTCCCAAAAGAATAATAGCATCCAAATATCTCTAAGAGTAACAGTATCAGATGAATCAGAACAACATCAACTAAAGACGTAGTAAAGCATACTTCCTTCAGGAGAGGTAAAACCGTCATATCTTTTAATTGTGATGTGTCATGCATCTGTTACCGGGGCTCCGCCTATGATCTCCTTGACTCAAGAATCATTTCACTTTTTAGCAAAACTCCTTAAAGACGACAATCCACCATCTACATCCTTACCAATTTGGCTAAACCCTTTGCTACAGATCAAAAATCGACTGATTATTTGGCATCCATGGTAAAGAAAAGGCCTATGGCATATAGTACAGCTACTACGGTCTACCTCTTTTAAACCTTTTACTGTGGTTAGTTTGGAATTCAATATCCCCACTACATGGTATTTTCAGTGGATGCAATTATGTAATTGTATACAAAAATTTGGTTTACTTTCTTCCCAGCTGACAGAGCAATTGAGCTGATCCAATTAGCCTGGGCCTCTGAAGCATCTGCAAAATTAATAACTCGTTTTTTCTCTCTGCCCATCACTTGTTTGGGAGCAGAGAGGGCCTGGGAATCAGTCATCACACATATTTTCCACCCAGCTTCCATTACACAGTCAATGTATTTCTTAGCGCATCATGCATTTATCACACCAGTCATGCTTACCAAACGGCATACTCAGCAGGGAAATCATTGTTGGTCGTGCCAGACAGGAATTGGTACCTTCTCTCATATATTTTTCCACTGTCCCAACTTACAAGTTTACTGGCAGCAAATATGGAAGAAGGTCCAAACTCTTTTTCATCTCCGAGAAGATATCTCTCTATTGATCATAATCTATCAATCTCTAGTAGATATTCCATCTCTCCAGGTAGATGACAATTTTGTCTTTGATTTCCTGCTCATGATTGCATTGAAACTGGTAGTGAATAAAAGAAAGACAATTCCACTCTTGACTATATCCACTGGTAGAATACAGTGTGTTTGTACTATAAATATGAAACGGCATAAACCATTTCTCATATACAGATACCTTTGCACCTGCCCAAATTAAAAGCTCTCTCTAAAGTCATCCTGACACCTTGTTACATTTAAGGATTTGTTGTTCATTATATCTACCACCTCTTATATTGTTTACGCTGGAGAAAGTTGGGGAGTGTGTTACTCTGTATTGGAATTTATTTGTGTTGTTTATTTTGTGTATTTGTGTTGTGTGAATCTTGAGAATAAAGATTATTTTTTTTAAAAAGACATTTTCTTGCAACCCCTCTTTACATGATTGTGTAAAAGTACATCTAATGTCCTCATCAGGAGCATCACTAGAAGATGTAGCAAACATAAATCTGTGTGAATGATTTTTATGCAAATATCTCTTTTAATCCATCCACGGATATACCTATCCTCATTCAAAGGGGTATGTTTACTAAACCATCCTAACGTTACCAGCGCTAGTTGCAGCGATAATGTGAAGGATGTCATATAAGGAATGGGCATTCCAGTCCTAAGGTAGCAAGAATATGTATTGCGCGATAGTGGGCGCCGGGGCATGTTAACGCGCGTTAACCCTAAGTACATGCCAGCACAGTGTTAGAAGCTATAACAATGTAGCCCACTGGTTACTGCAATGACTATGGAAGCAGAGGTCATGGGTTTGATCCTGCAGTGGTGTAATCTAAAATGGCTGTCTGAGGCATTTTATTTTAATTTAAATCAGTGCTGCCAGCAAAAACACCCTCACAGTGCCCTAACCTAAGGTGCCTCATAAGGCGCCCTATAAGGCGCTCCATAGGTCACATTATAAAGTGCCCTTTCTGCCAAGGCACCCTATAATGTGCCCTATAGGGCACTGTATAGGGCGCCTATGAGGCACCTTAGGCTACAGCACTGTGAGGGTGTTTCTGCTGGCAGCACTGATTTCAATTAAAAGAAAATGCCTCAGAGAGACTTTTTAGATTACACCACTGCGGGATCAAACCCATGACCTCTGCCTCCACAGTCACTGATGTAACCAGTAGCCTACATCTCTATAGCTACCACCACACTGCTGGCTGACTACAGAAAGACTGCAGGTCACCACACAAACTGTCTGCTGTGGTTACCAGGATAGGGTAAACCCACCCGTACCCATGAAGCACTGCCCATGCAGATCAGCAGTCTACAGCTGATCACAAGATGGGGTATGCACCCCCACAGCACCTCGGCCTGGTAGGGGGAACTGACCGGGTGTGTTACTGGCACAGAGTAGCTACAGACCATGACATTGTGCGGGTCCTGTGCTCACCCTGAGGGTGAAGTGGGGCGGCCAGCACCAGGTCCGCAGCACCTGGCTTTGCTGAGATAGGCTATGCTGCAGATTGCCATCAGTGCCAGCGTGTGATAGGTAGTTCTTGCTGACACACCTAAGATACACCTGTGTCCACCTGTATTTCCCAAACATGTACAGCCCTTGTGGACTATGATACACCCAGAGTAGTGCATATCCTGTGTAGGTGCCATGGTCACATGTTATACATGAAGGGGGGTGTTTGGACCAAAAGGCGGATTATGTAGCGCCACCCAACCTGCCCTCTGTGGCTCAGGATGAGGGACAGGAACTCTCACCAACAAATCTCTGCAATGGTGGCAGCAGAGGGAACCATCAACCCCACTCCTGCTGGGGAACAGGCACCCTACAGGGCAGTCAAAGCAGATCTGTACACATCAATAAGGCAATGGCAGACAGGCAGAATGCTGGAAAAGCTCAGCTCAGCAACCCATCCTACCACTATCTGACATTCACCAGCAGAGGACACAGTCAATCTCCACCCTGCAAGGTGTTCCAACCATACACAAACTAACTGCAGACATTCTGCTAGCTATTACATAGTGCATGTTCTGGGAGAAACTGTGTGCACCCAATAATGGGATGTGCACACACACACACACACACACACACACACACACACACACACCAAGCAGGTATGTCAGTGATTGGGCCCAAGAAAAGAGAACCCACAAATATCAGTTAAGAGAAATAGTGTATAGCACTATGGGGGAACCTAGCCATGCTGTGGTCACTGCTCAGTCAGGGTGAGAGTGACCTCCCAGCATGACATGCTGTGGCCACCCTGTCCATGCAGGTAGTGGTCGGGCACTATACCATTGCCCTATACCCTGTGCAGATGCATCCTGCCCAGGCCACCCTGTCTGGCCCATACCCACAGTACCTTGCTCCTCATTATGCACATTGGCAGACTAACACTGGAAACAGTGCAAGCAGTGTGGGCTCAGTAATGTGTAGGTAGCTACAACACACTGGATAGACAGACACACACTCCCACACCTATGACAGCATTGTGAAAATATAGAGGTTTGTGGCAACCCTGGCTGCCACACCAGTCCTGGGCACAGTGCAGGCATTGCTATGGTATGCAAAACTGTTGGGGTCACTCCCCGGGGTGGTAAACACTGTCAGAATCAATAACTGAAACACACTCCACAGATATCAGAAAGGTTGTTATGATGAATCTCTATCAACAAATCATGTTTAACTTAGGATTTGTTAGCTGACATTAATCATAGCAACCTTGAATTCTGGGGTTATTCCACAGCGGGAGTCCGTCCTGAGGATATACATTTGGGCCCAGTGACAGAATGAGAGTGTTAAAGGCCGCAAGAGTATCGACAATCATTGGGGGATGGCGGGTGTCTACTTGATGGGACATACCGGGGAGATGGATCAACGGAATTGGGCTACTTAGCTCCTCTTCAGTGTCAAGCCAAACTGGTCTGTTGTCTGTTGAGGCAGCTAGCCATCGGGCACCTTGTTTAAGTAGGAAGGCTTGATGATATCTAAGAAAATCAGGAAAGCGGGTACCCCCTAGTTCCTTCGCAGACTGTAGTTTTTGTTTAGCTACCCTTGGTGGTTTTCCCTGCCAGAGATAACGGACGAGAAGGCCCTCAATGTCTTTGTAGGTGTGTAGCGGGAGGAAGCAGGGCAGCATTTCTAAAATATAGTTCACTTTGGGGACTATCATCATTTTCACGGTTTCTAGGCGGCCCCACCATGTAAGGGATAAGGGAGACCAACGATTTGTGAGCTCACGGACTTTGGAGACTACCTCCTTGGCATTAAAACTAATAGTGTCTTCTAAAGGAGAACAGTAGTGGACGCCAAGATATTTCACCATGCGGGATTGCCAAAGGAAAGGAAAGGCCTGCATGTCAGCCTCATGTACCCAGCGGTTCAGTGGGAATGCTACGGATTTGGTCCAGTTTATTTTATAGCCCGATAACTGCGAGTATCCATCAATCAGGTCCAAGACAGCTGGGACCGAGTCAAGGGATACGAAGAGCATAAGGTCATCTGCATATGCAGAGAGTTTAATCTCTCTGTGACTAAAGGGGACACCTCGAATACGTGCGGACTGTCTAATAAGGAGGGCGAGAGGTTCAAGAGCTAGATCAAAGAGCATTGGTGACAGGGGGCAACCTTGACGCGTGCCTCTTTGGAGATTAAAAGGCCGAGACTTAATGGCATTTACACAAATACTGGCAACGGGTTGAGAATACATGACTTGGAGGTATCGGAGGAAGCCCTCCCCAAAGCCATACCATCGGAGAACTGCAAATAAGAAGGGCCATTCTAGGCGATCAAAGGCTTTTTCAGCATCTAGGGAAAGACCCACCCATGGGTGGTCTAAATTGGCAGCACTGGACAGCACATGGCACAAGGTCCGAGCATTGTCAGCGGTGGAGCGGCCGGGTATAAAACCGCATTGGTCGGGATGGACTAAGGTGGCCATCCTGTCAGATAGCCGGGTGGCCAAGATCGTTGCGAAGATCTTATAATCGGCATTAAGTAGGGAGATTGGACGGTAGTTGGCGGTTAGCAGCGGGTCTCTGCCTTCTTTCTCAAAAACTACCACATTAGCTGCAGAAAAGGATCCCAAAGAGGATGTATCTACCGCAAGGGCAGTAAAGTAAAGTTTTAAGTAGGGAACTAAATCTGCACTGAACGTTCTGTAGAATTCTGTCGGGAGACCATCAGGCCCGGCGGCTCGACCCGAGGCTGTTCGTTTTAGGGCAGAATGGATCTCTGAAGTAGAGAAGGGTTCATCCAGCGCATCCCTATCAGCTTCAGAAAGGGTCGGCCGCTGAATACCAGAAAACAAGCGCTCGAAGGTCTCGGAGGAGAACTCACATTCAGATTGATATAGACGGGTATAGAAATCCCGAAAGAGTTCTACGATATCGGAGTCTGTGGTCAGTATGCCCCCTCCCTGTGGGGCGCGAAGGGCCACTACGCGTTTGGCTTCTTTTTGACCTTTCAAGGCGTTGGCTAAAAGTCGACCGGCTCGGTTGCTTTCACGGTAGTATGTCCCTTGTTGAAGTGCAATACTCTGAGAAGCTGCAGTTGAAAGGATTGCATTATATTGAAAACGGAGACGCTGTAAGCGAACTAAGACGCATGGATCAGTACGTGAAGTTAAAACTCGTTCGCCTGCTTTGATTTGTTGGTCTAGTATAAGGAGCTGCTGTTTGCGTTGTTTCCGCAGGCGAATTTGATAACTAGTGATCGTTGCACGAATGGCCGCTTTAAAACCCTCCCACCAAGCCCAATTTGCAGTGTCCTGGGGTAAATTAAAGTGAAAGTAATCTTGTATGGCTGCTCGAATTTCTAACTGGAACTCTGGTTGAGTTAATAGGGCTCTATCAAAGAACCAGGCCCCCGAATTCCCTTGGGGCGCAGTGGTGTGTAATTGAAAAGAAATAGCAGCGTGATCTGAGATATGTTGGGAGTGAATCTTTGCAGTGTCCACCTGAGGAACTAACAGTTTTGATATTAGAAAGAAATCTATGCGAGACTGAGATTTATGAGGGGAAGAGAAGAAGGTAAAGTCAAGCTCATTGGGGTGTAGTAACCTCCATAGATCGACTAAAGCAAGATCTTTGATCATAGAGGTAAGCGTGGTGTGACTCTTGGGGGGACCACTCGTCCTAGGCGGCTGCTTGTCAATCAGGGGATCAAGAACTAAATTGAAATCCCCCCCAATTATCAATGAAGTATTAGCAGAGGCCTGCGCAACCTGAGCAATGGTAGCAAAAAAGGCAGGGTCATCTACATTAGGAGCATAAAGGCATATACATGTAACTTCAAGGTTACCTATCTTGAGGTGAGCCCTGGACCATCTGCCTGCTGTATCTGAGCTTGTCGCAATAATAGTAGCATGCAGAGATTTCCTAACCAGTATGGCAACCCCACATTTCTTAGAAACAGCTGGGGAATAGGCGGCCACCATGTAAGGTTTAATATTGAGTTTAAGAGTTTCCTTCGAATTTAAATGCGTTTCTTGGAGGAAAATCAGGTCCGCAGCTTCATGACTTAGATAGCTCAGGATTTTCTTCCGTTTTATCGGATTATTGATGCCTTTTACGTTCAATGATAAAATCTTACATGGTGCCATCAATCGGTAATAGACATTTTAGGTAAGGGCGCTTGAAAACATACAACATAAGCAGAATCTGTACAACAATGACATAATCACCGAGTATGCTGGCTAATACACCCCATATTGAAAAGCATGTACCAAAGTAACTTAGAGAAGAAGCAAAACCCCCAATGAATATGGCGACCATATGTCTGCGGGAGGAGGCCCTAGAGAGGAGGATAGAGACATGAAAAAAAAGGAAAAGAAACACCAGAGTCCATAATTAACACTGTCTCTGATATTCATCGAGGCTACTCTGGGTAGATGGAGTCGGGTCACAAATATCATCAAAATAAGGCAACAAACCGCCCTCGACAGACTCTTTGCTGAACCGTGGCAAATCCAAGATGGCAGGTACAGCGGATATGAGAACACTGGTAGGAAAACTCTGGAAGTCAGCGCATCAAGTCGGCTTCTTTAGCATCCAAAAACTCCGCTAGTAGATCAGGGTCCTCAAATGTTCTTGTCTGATTGTGAAGCGTGACTCGGAGCTTGGCCGGGTACATCAGGCCATAGCGTGCTTGTAATTGTTGAAGCCTCGGCCGGAATTCCAGAAAGCGCTTTCGGCGATCAACCGTGGGTTTAGCCAAGTCAGGATAGAAGGAGATCTTGTGGCTCTCAAACTCCATATGGCCCTTTGCCCGAGAGGCGCTGAGAATTTGCTCCACATGTTGATATCTCAAAAGTCGAAAGATGATAGGCCGCGGGGTCTTCCTGTTGAGCGTTATGTTTGTGGGTACACGATGAGCGCGATCGATCTCCAATTCTTTGGTAAAGGTGATTTGGAGCAGAGAAGGGAGGATTTTATATAAAACTCCTTCATGTCTCCCGATTCCGCTCCCTCCGGTATGCCCACTAGTCGTAGGTTGTTGCGGCGCGCTCTATTATTGCCATCTTCCACTTCTTTCTGCAAGGCCCGCACCTGACGTTCAACTTTGTCGAGCTTGGACAGCCGGACCACATGGGAGTCTAATATGCTCTCCATTTTGTCCTGACGCGAGGAGAGCCCCTCTAGCCTGCCTTGCAATACACCAAGGTCTTCCCGCATCGCTCGGAGTGCTTCCCCGTTTGACTGCACGAGGTCTTTAACCCCTCTGATCTCTGCGAGGATTTCCTGCTGCATTTCGGGGCCCTCGCGTAGAGCCAGCCCCTTCTGCGGGGACGGGGGTTCAGTTTTGGAGCGTTTGCCGTGAGAAGCCGCTGGAGATCCAAATTCCAGGCGCGTAGGTTTGGTCCCCGCCATCTCACCAATGTGCCCCGGTAAGATCAGAGCAGAAATTCAAGTATGTCCGGTGTTAATTCAGGATTCTGAGTAGGCCTCTCGGGAGCCTCAGCGTTATGCGACCATCCCGCTGGACATCGGGCTCCGCCCCCCTTTTTCATGCCTTTTAAATATCCCGTCGAAAAGTATCCATTTTATGTTCAAATTCAACATGCCATTCATCAAATAATTCAGATTATAATTCACGTTTAAATTTAGATTTATCAGAAACCTCCATCTGAAACTCAGTCAACATGCAAGTAGTGGCCTGTATAATTAGCAACATCAAATCATTTGTTAAGCATTCGATTCCATATGACTACAAAATTATCATTTTCTTGGAAAAAGTAGAATTGAAAATAAAAAGCGAATAATCACATTTACTTTTATAGATGGAATTAAAAGTAAAATGTGTTATAACTAAATAAATAATTTTAAAAACAAGTTAAAAGGATCCAATAGTCACGGCTAATTAAAATTCAGTTCAATAAATATGTGCTAGTATAATACTGCACATTAACAGGGTTCATTCCCGGTATTCGTGCCCTCTCCCACCGATCCTGTCTAACTTCCCCGCGCATTGTATGGGGAAGTTAGAGGGCAGGAAAGGGGCAGATTGGGGGCAGGGTTAGGGTGGGCAGTGGGCAGCTGTCGGCCCCAGACCTACAGGGCTGATTCCAATGTCGCCCTTGTACATCTGTGGCTGGCGGCTTGAATAAGAAACTTATTCCACCTCAGAGGTGGAATCAGTTCCCCTAGTTGGTGGGGGACGGCGGGACTGGGGCTCTGAAAGGGCAGGAGGGGGCATTCCTCACAGCCCAACCCTGGCCATGAGAGCCCAGATCGGGGGTCGGGCTGTGGGGAAAGCACTTTTGGAGCCGGCAGCTAGGGATCGCGGCTTTTCAATGGAGCCATGGCATCATGGCTCCATTGAAAAGCCCTGACTGTGCTAGCCAGGCAAGGCCTATAGGTGCAGGCCGACCTGAATTGGGGTCCCAGCCTGCACTTATAGGCCTGGACGTGATTCTGATCCCGTGGGGCTAGACGTGCCCCACGGGATCAGAATCCAGCTAACTCTGTGCGTCCAGTTCCGACCAGGCGCACAGAGGGCCAGGATGTCCCTGTTAGAATCAGGTTCTAAATGTTTATGGTTACAAACCCGAAATATTTCAGTACTTAAGTTTCAACTACTTCCAGAGATCCAGTTTTACAACCATTCAGATGAGTGAGTTTCTTTTAAATTACTTTTCTTTTCTTTTAATTCTCTGAATTCCCTTCACCCTATAACTTTGTTTTCTTCCATTACATGAGCTTTACTCATTCATTTCTCTCTTAAGTGTGTGGGTGCAAAGAGGTACCTCGCTCTTCCCAGTTCCTTTCTTGAGTTGGGGACCTGTTCTGTTCTCGTGAAGGATCCTCTTCCTTCCAGGATTCAGGCTCCTGAGGTCCAGCAAAGTCCTTTCGTCTCAGCCAGCTCCAGTTCCTACTCCCTCCTTAAAGAACCCAAAAAGGTAAAACCCTATCTATTTCTGAGGCAGTCACAGTCTGGCTGTAATAGAAACTCAGACTAACTTTTCTTTTAACTGTCCCCATCCTTTCTTTTCACTGTCCCTATCCTTACTGAATTAAAGAATAATTAAGTATCCCTGCCTACAACTTCTTAACACTCTCACTCAGATTCATTCACACATTTACCAGATCTTATTTCCAATTCTTAACTCTTAATTAAGATTCCTTCAATTAAAAATTATTGTTTCAGGAGACTGTCATCAATTAAGAGCAATCAAGCAAAAACATCAGCTTTAAATCTAAAGCTTCTCTATCTCTGTCAGCAGTTACAGGCTGTCAGCTTTTCAATGTCCCATTTGCTGTACACCTCAGCACAGCCACAGAACTGACAGGAATTAAAAACTCTTTTTTTCTTTCAAAAAAATGTTCTTTGTGGGCTATTTTTAGCTTTAATTTCAAATATTTCCTTTGTCCAAACAGTTTATGGTGAACAGAACTCCCTCAGGGTTTTCTTTTTTTTTCTTTGGATCTCAGTTCTCAAACCTGTATCCCTATTTTTTTTTTAATAAAGGTAAACAGGTTTACAATCAAAATCAAAGCTTTTTCTAACCACAATGAACATTTTTAGTAGAAACAGAATACATTTTTGAAGAGAGTACATCTCCTGCACCTTAATTCTGTCATCAAAAGTTTTCAATTTTAACATTTAAATTCACCGAAAATTAGCACTTTTGCATAGAGGCTACTGCTCCTTTAAGGCATAATAGCTTCATTAACATAAGGCTTACACAGGCCCTGTGCAGTCCTGCAGCCTCAGGCTTTTTTAGGCCCAATTCATTTTAATAAAGGCCAATTGGCACAACAATTAAATTTGGGGCTTCTCATGCCCTCTCCCCACATGGGGAATACTTTAATTTAATTTAATTATTTGGGCTCTCCACATGACCCGTTATAATTTTGGGCTCACTTAGTCCAACTTTCAATGCTCCCTGCCCCATTTTATATTTTCGGGACCTTCTGATCCCATTTTCTAGGCCACCAGCCCCTTAAACTTTAATATTGGGGCTTCCCAAGCACTCGTTATATTTTTGGGCTTTCTAGGCCTGTTTTCTAAGGCCCCCTGCCCTTATATTTTAAATTTAGCCATTGCGGCTACCGTAGGGGTTCTCCACGCCCTGCCCCCTTGACTTCAGATCTTTGCAGCCCTTACCCAATCTCTGGGGAGCCTCCCTTCCATTTCAGGCCTTCCCATGGCCCAAGGTGTCTCTGGGATCTACCCTACTCTAAATGGGCACCTTTATAGCCCAATATGCCTTCAGTCCCCTCATCTCTTCACCTCCTGACATCGGGAAGAGAATGCCACTTACTGCCACTCTTCCCGATGGCAGGAAGGCTTCTCTGGCTCCTTCTATCTCTTTCCCCTGTCATTGGGGACAGAAACGGCAAGCAGCCGCAACTCTTCCCAATGACAGGAGAGAGACTCCGGCTCTTCCTACCACACAGGAGACAGCCATGCAAACCTGTAGCTCTCCTCGATGCACCCAGGCTCTCCATCATGTGATGGGGCATTTTCACAAAGCCAGATGCCTAAAGATTTAAAACAAGCGATAATCTGCCCCATCCTAAAACACAACTTACTTGATAAATCTTTATCTTTATTTAGTATTTGATATACCACCCAGGCGGCCCTGGCATCAGAGCGGTTTACAATAATAATAATAAAAACCAGTGACTGTAGGAAAGGTGAAAAGGAATACCGGAGTTGTGACAGGACAGCACAGAAAGGAAAGAAGAGAGAGGAGACAGAAGGTGGGCAGTTGCGGGACGGAAGAAATATGTCAATACTAAGAAGAGAGAGAGGGGCTAAGGATGTCATGGTGGGTAGTAGGAGGAGGGAGATCAAATGCAGTAAGGAAAAGGTGAGGTTTTAAAAGTGCTTTAAACTTTGAGAAGGAGGTTTCAGAACTCAGGGTAGGAGGCAGAGAGTTCCACAATGCAGGACCCAAATAGAAGATAGCAGATTTCTGAGTTTGTTCGAGATGAGCCTGAGTGACTGTAGGGAGGGCTAGGCGATTAATGTGAATAGACCTGAGGAGACGGTGAGGGGTGTGAAACTGAAGCAGATTTGAAAGGCACTGTGGGGTACTGGTGTACATGGCTTTGTGAACAAGGATGAGAATTTTGTAATCAATCCGGAATTTGAGGGGGAGCCAGTGCAGGTAGATGAAAAGTGGAGTGACATGATTGCGCCATGAAGAGTGAGTGAGTATGCATGCAGAAGTATTCTGTAGGAGTTGAGGGCAGCGAAGCTGGTAGAGAGGAAGACCCACGAGTGCAACATTACAGTAATCTAGCCTAGACATAACTAGTGAAAAGAGGAAAGTCATGAGGGAAGGCACCATGAGGAAAGCGTGAACAACACGGATCTGACAGAGGGAGAGAAAAGACCACTGAACCAGAGAGGACACATGCTTATGGAAAGAGAGGGAGGAGTCAAGCAGAACCCCAAGATACCGTAATGTTTGGACAAGGGGGACAGGAGTAAAGACAATCTGAAGGGTGAGTGAAGGACATGGCATGTGAAAGCTAAACCAGATGGCAGTGGATTTGGAAGTGTTGAGGTGAAGACGATTCGTGGATAGCCATGTGTGAATCGTAGCCAAGCACGAGTTCATAGGAGAGAGATGGGGAGACTGGGAACTAATGTGTTGGAGAAGAATGATATCATCAGTGTAGAAATAGGAGGAAATGCTGGATTGTTGGATAAGCAAGGCGAGGGGCGCTAAGAAAAAATTGAAAAGAAGCAGAGCCAACACCGAGCCCTGGGGAACACCACAGGTGAGGGAGACAGTGGAGGAAGTGGATGACCCACAGGACACAGCAAAGGAATGGAGAGAGAGAAACAGCTTAAACCAGGGAAAAACAGCACCATGGAGCCCAAAATTATGGAGATGAGTAAACAGAATAGAGTGGTCGACCAGGTCAAAGGCTGCAGAAAGATCCAGTGCAACAGCGAGTGAGATATCACCCCGGTTGTGAGCAATGTGAATTTTCATTAAGTAGTGCAAGAAGGATGGTTTCCATGCTGTGACCGGGTCTGAAGCTGGATTGTCTGGGTGGAGTGGTGAGATGACAGCTGAGAGAAAACAAGTTTCTCTAAAATTTTAGAGTTGGACACAGGCCACCAGTTGGTAAGAGAGGAGGGATCTATGTTAGGCTTCTTCAGTATAGGTCAAATGATGGTATGCTTCCAGCGGGAAGGTAAAGTGCCAGATAAGAGGCTAAAGTTGAGCATGGTTAATATGAACAGCAGTAGGGCGAGAAAGGGTTCCAAGAGCAAGCGGGAGGGAATAGGATCGGTGGGGCAGGTAGTCTTGTGAGATGATGCGATGGCTTTAGTGAGTTCTGACATAGTAATTGGTTTGAATGTGGTCCAAGTGTGAGATAGGGAGGCAACAGGCTTCTGGGAGGAAGGGGAAAGAGGGGGTGATGGTGAGCCAGTTGGAAAGGATGAACAAAGTGCAGTAATCTTTTCTGAGAAAGAGCGAGCTAGACAGTCTGGGGCTGGAAATGGAGTGGACATGGTGGCAGAAACATGTGCGGAGGTAAGAGAATGCAGTATTAAGAAAAGTTGACTTGAGGAGTTAGCAGTGGAGGAAATCTGATTGGATCCTGGTGTCATATAGTTCCTATTTATACATGTAGTATTGATGCTGACAGTGAAAACACTGCAAGGTATCTGCAGAGGGGTGGCTGTGCCAGAAGCGTTTGGCTTTATGGAGATGCGTCCAGAGAAATGCGAGGCCAGGGTTAAATCACGGATGATGTCGGTCAGCTGAGGAGGGTAGAAGAAGTGCCAGCTGGTCAAGTTGGTTTACAAGGGAGACATGCCAAGTCTCGACTTAATCATCAAGGGTAAGAGTGGAGAGTTCTGCATGGAGCAGGGTGTTGGCTAAGGGAAATTGTGCTAAAGTGGCAGGCATGAGCTGTCATCTCATAGGGAGTTGCAATGGCGGTGAAAAGGACTCAAATGAAGCAGAGGAATAGGAAATTTCGAAGAACACGCTAAAATGATTGGTCCACGGCAAGATCAAGTTGGAAATATTGTTGGGGACAAGAAGGAAAGCTGACGGAGTGAGGAGGAGATCAAGGTCGTGACCTGCTGTGTGGGTAGGGAGGGAAATGTGCTGTATGAGTGAGAGATCAGAGAGAAATGTGAGGAAAGCCCTATTCTTAGACCTAGCAGGAGAGTTGCAGTGAATATTAAAATCCCCGAGAATGACTAAATGGGGATATGTCATAGTCACTGCTGAGATAGTGAGCAAGAGGGATCTGTGCCAAGGGATGGTGGGGCATACAATAAAAGGAAATAAATGGGGAGGGAGGAGGCAAGATGGAGTAGTATAGCCTCTGGGTAATGGAGCGCAGCCGAGGAGATTTCCTCGAAAGGGAGGGAAAAACTATACAGCACCACCAGGCCACCCCTGTTCTGGCTAGAACGAGAGACCGCCGGGGCAGAAAAGCCAGGGCGCAGACAACGATTTAGGAGGGATCTTTCCCGTTATGAAGTCATGTTTCCAAGAGAAACAAGGCATTGACGAAGTTGTGGAGGAGCATGTCGTATATAAGCAGCATCTTGGAGCACAATGAGCGGTGGTTAAGTAACGCCATGCTTATGCTCATGGAGAGCAGGGCAGGGGCCATGCATGGTTGGCCTGAGGGAAGATGAGCAGCAAGACAATGGATAAGATTCAATGTGACCCTGGCTAAAGAACCTGAAGGCGGGATAGGGGGTGGCTGAGGGTGCCTACCCTAGTGGACCGGGATTGCTGACATGGACGAGGTGTGAGTGAAAGCACTGGCCAACAGAAAAGTAGCCAAAGCAAGAAGTGAAGTTAGGCTGGAAGTTACGATATGGTCTGATGAGGATTGGGAAAAAAAAGCGTGTGGTGATTTTCGCCCCTGGACTTGCCCCAAGAAGCTCGCCCAAGGAGCATGTCCTGCTCCTTGGACGTGCGTCACCGCGGCATGGAACATCACAGCAGCCTTGGATATGTACTCTACTGTCCTCAGGGGGACACGGTCGCGTTCATGCATCACTTCTGGTTCGCAGGAAATGTACAGGCAGGCAAACAGGCAGCTGGAATAACTACCAGAGAGGGGAGAAAACACAGAGGGAAGAAGGCAGTCAGTAGAGGCAGCAGGCAGATGGCACAGGCAGCAGTGAACAGAAGGGGCAGGATAGATGGGTACAGATTATAGCATCGGAACACCACAGCAGCTTTGGTTAAATACTCCACTGTTCTCAGGGGGGACACGGTCGCATTTATGCGTCACTTCCAGTTCACGGGAGGTGTTCAGGCAGGCAAACGGGCAGCTGGAATAACTACTGTTCCCAGGGGGACGTGGTTGCATTCAGGTCTCACTTCCAGTTCATGGGAGGTGTTCAGGCAGGCAAATGGGTAGCTGTATTAATTAAAAGAGAGGGGAGACAACACAGAGAGAAGAAGGCAGTCAGTAGAGGCAGCAGGCAGATGGAGCAGGCAGCAGGTGAACAGCGGATGCAGTCAGCAGGGACAGGATATGCCCCACTTCATATAGGCCAATATCTAGTCTGCCATTTTCTAGCCAAAATAATTGAGAAAATAGTACATAGCTGACTTCAAGACCACATTGACTTGTATGCACCTCTAGATAATCAGCAATATGGGTTCAAAGCATACATGGTGTTGAGACTCTTACTTGCCCTCTGCAACAATCTGATAAAAGGAATAGATAATTCAAAAAAGGCATCCATCCTTATTTTCTTAGATATTGCCTCTGCTTTTGATTCCATCAATCATCACATCCTCCTGGAGAGACTCAAATTGGTATTTAGGGAACAACACTTTCTTGGTTCCAGTCTTATCTATCTGACCATTCACAACAAGTTAGAATTGACTTGAAGGACTAGAAAGGGGGGCTGTTACTTCTGGAGAGAAATCTGCAACTGTGAGTATATACTTCTGGCAATTTTCTAAAAAGAATTCTTTGTATTAAAGCTACTTAATCTGTGAACCCACTGTTTTTTGTTGGATCAGTTAGGGCCTAGTAGCAGCAATTAAAATTTGAATTTAAAACACAGAGGAGAGCTTTCTGGTTACATTTCATACCCAGCAGAGAGCTTGTAGCTTAAATTTAATAGTCACTCAGGGCCAAGTAACAGCAAAGTACTTTTAGTTTAAATTTAACACACAGAAGAGAGCTTTCTGGTTAAATTTAGTACCCAGCAGAGAGCTTGTAGTTTAAATTGCATAAGACGTTAGAGCCTAGCAGCAGCTAAGAGCTATAATTTAAATCAAATCAGAATTTAGCTTACCTCAGCAGCACAAGACAGGGTACTGTGTAGCAGCCCTCTTTTAATAAGTGTTAGTTCCATCCCTCCCACCACGGGGATAATCATAGCTTTATAGGTACTTACACATCTTAAAAGACAGGAGGTGCTTTCAGGTGAAGCTCATTACCCAAATCAGTCATACACTAAGGACCTGAGATTAATTAAGCTTCAGGTGAACAAGGTATATTAAACGTATTAGGTACAGTTTTATTGGTATAAATACCCATAGCAACCTCTAGTAAGTAAGAACTTAAAGATCTAGACACAAACTTAAAACTAAGATGCAGACAGCAGTCCAGCAGCGGGATGGGGGCTTTCCAGTCTTTTGCATTGAGTGTCACATGTATGATTTTCTCCCAGTTGGTGAGAGGTCTTACGTGTGCACTAGGTGCAAGGAGCTCTTTTCTCTCAGGGAACAAGTCCGTTCTCTAGAGGCTAAAGTAGCAGACTTGGAAAACATAAGACAGACAGAGAGGTACATAGACGAGACCGACAGGGATATAGTCCTGAAGTCCCACCTCCAGTCTGGCAGCACCCCTGTTGCCATGGAGGAGAGAGGTCACGTGACAGGAGAGCATCACCCTGGTGTGGCAGGAAGTGATCCTGTAACTAGGACCTGTCCTCCAGGTGATGTAAAACCCTCTCGCACCGAGGAAGTTTCTCCAGGGCCATGTGCCCATGAGGGAAAGGTTAGGACAGCCGTTATAGGGGGGGGCGGAGCCTGATGTCCAGCGGGTAAGACGCTTCGCGCTGAAGCTCCCGAGAGGCCTACTTAGAATCCTGACTTAATACCTATACAAACTTACTATTTCGCTCCGGGCTGACCGGGGTACCTCGGGGGGATGGCGGCCCATAAACCAGCGCGCTTGGACTTCGGGTCTCCTTCTTCTTCTCACGGAAAACGCTCCAAAACAGAGGTGTCCTCCCCACAGAAGATGGTTCCATTTCGGGAAAACCCCGAAATGCACCTGGAGATTTTAGAGGAAATACGCGGCGTGAAGGAATTGGTGCAGTCCAATGGAGAAGCGCTTAGAGCCATGCGAGAAGACTTTGGAGTGCTCCAGGACCGACTTGAAAGTCTCTCATTACGGCAGGACAATATGGCGGGGGTCCTCGACTCGCACGCGGTGCGCTTGGGCACACTGGACAAGGCTGAGCGCCAGATACAGAATCTTCAAAAGGAGTTAGAAGATAGCAATAATCGAGCCCGGCGCAACAATGTGAGGCTCATTGGAATACCGGAGGGGGTGGAAGCGGGAGATATGAGAGAATTCCTGCTCAAAACTCTTCCCTCCTTGCTGAAGATCACCTTTCATAAAGAACTGGAAATCGATCGTGCACACCGTGTTCCTACCCACATGGCGCTCAACCGAACGACCCCCCGGCCTATTATCTTTCGCTTGCTACGATATCAACAAGTGGAACAAATTTTAAATGCTGCCCGGGCGAACCATCACTTGGAATTTGAAGGTCACAAAGTCTCCTTCTTCCCTGATTTGGCAAAGCCTACCGTTGACCGACGGAAGAAACTCCTTGCTTTTCGCCCTCGACTTCAACAGCTACAGGCTCGCTTTGGCCTGTTGTATCCCGCGAAGCTCCGAGTGACTCTCCACAACCAAACCAGGACATTCGAAGATCCTGATCTACTATCAACATTTTTAGACTCCAAAGAAGCAGAGCAGATGCGCTAATCCAACGACTTGGACTTTTATTCGCCGGCTCTGTCCGCCATTTTGAAGGGCCCGATGCGGCGGTCATAGTCAAGCACAGAGACTACCTGGACTTTCTTTCTTTCTTTCTCTGACCTTTTGTTCTGTGGTCTCCTATCCCTCCATGATGTGTACCTCGGTCGGATTCGGAGCACGCACAGTCCTACAGGTTATGTGTTTTTTCAATTTCGGCCTTCTCTGGGGCTTCTCCCCGCAGACACATGGTCGCCAGTAATTTTTGGGGTTCTGCTTCTTCTCTACCGCGCTGCGGTTTTTCTTTTTTAATGTGGGGCGCTTCATTGTATTATCTAAGCTTATTTTCTTTTATGCCATATGTACAGCCAGATACAGTCAATATGGGGGACATTGTGAAATTATGTGCGCTATCATGCTCAGAATTTTTAACTTGTCTGAATGGCTTTATGTAAAATCTTATCACTCAACGTAAAGGGCATTAATAGTCCAATCAAAAGAAAGAAAATCCTTAGCTATCTTAGCCATGAGCATGCTGATTTAGCGTTTCTTCAGGAAACGCACTTAAACTCTGCTGAAACACTGAAACTCAATGTTAAGCCCTACATGGTGGCTGCCTATTCTCCCGCCGTTTCCAAACGGTGCGGGGTAGCCATTCTGGTTAAGAAATCTTTGCAAGCTACTGTAATTGATACTAGCGCTGACAAGGAGGGTAGATGGGCCCGAGTACATCTTAAGGTTGGAGATAGTGAATTTACATGTATTTGCATTTATGCCCCGAATGTGGACAACCCTGCTTACTATGCAAGTATTGCGCAGTTGGCACAGGCCTCTGCCAATACTCCATTAATACTTGGTGGTGACTTTAATCAAGTGTTAGACCCTCTGATAGATAGACAGCCGCCTAGAACGAGTAGTCCACCCAAGAGTCTTGCTACCCTTACAGCTCTGATGCAAGATCTTGCGCTGGTAGATATATGGAGGCTGCTTCACCCCTCCGACTTAGAGTTCACTTTCTTTTCTGCCCCCCATCACTCCCAATCTAGAATAGATTTCTTTCTCATTTCCAAAGCACTGATTTCTCAAGTAGACACGACTAGGACTCATCCTCTCCATATTTCAGATCATGCTGCCATATCTTTATCATTACGTGTCACTGCGCGAGACGATTCTCCCCGAGCTTGGTTTTTTGATAGATCCCTACTGGGTCAAAAAGATTTTCAGGTTGATATAAAGGCCGCTATCCAAGATTATTTTCATTTTAACTCACCCCATGACACAGCGAGCTGGGCTTGGTGGGAGGGTTTTAAAGCATCTATCCGCGCCACTATAACTAGCTATCAAATTCGGCAGGGGAAACAAAGAAAGCAGCATTTGCTGATTCTAGAGCAGCAGATACAAGCTGGGGAGCGTCTCCTCACGTCCCGTACTGACCCATGTATTTTACTCCGTTTACAACGCTTGCGTTTTCAATACAATCAGCTTTTGTACACTGCTGCTGTTAAAAATATTGAATCACAACAAGGGCTATATTATCGGGAAAATAATCGTGCTGGCAAATTATTAGCAAATGCCCTAAAAGGTCAAAAAGAAGCCAAGCGTGTTACCGCCCTCCGTAATCCGTCGGGGGGGGGGCTTGGTCACTAAAGATACCGAAATCTTAGAACTCTTTCGTGATTTTTATACTCGGCTTTATCAATCTGAATGTGATTTTGAGCCAGATGTATTTGAACGCTTACTTTCAGGGGTACAAAGACCGACCCTATCTGACGAAGATAGAGCGGCCTTGGACACACCATTTACTGTCTCAGAAATTCATTCTGCTATCAAGAAATGTGCCTCAGGTCGAGCCGCAGGCCCAGACGGTCTCCCTGCTGAATTCTACAAAACCTTTCACGCTGACTTAGCTCCAGTTTTGAAAATTTATTTTTCTGCTCTGGCCGAGGAGGGTTCTCCTTCTGGGTCCTTTTCAATGGCAAATGTAGTAGTTTTTGAGAAAGAGGGGAGAGACCCGCAACTAACAGCTAATTATCGTCCAATTTCCCTCCTAAACGCGGATTATAAAATATTTGCCACCATTCTCTCTACCCGGCTCTCGGATAGGATGCCTACCTTAATACACCCAGATCAATGCGGTTTCATTCCTGGTAGATCAACTGCTGACAATGCTCGGACTCTATGCCATGTACTGACTACCGCAGTTAATCTTGATCGCCCATTTGTTGGCCTCTCACTTGATGCTGAGAAGGCCTTTGATCGCTTAGAGTGGCCCTTCCTGTTTGCAGTCCTCCGTTGGTACGGATTCGGGGAAGGTTTTCTCCGTTGTCTTCGCACCATGTATGCACAGCCTACAGCCAGTATATGTGCCAATGCTTTAAAGTCTCAGCCTTTTCCCCTTCAACGCGGCACTCGCCAGGGATGCCCACTGTCTCCACTTCTCTTCGATCTTGCACTCGAACCCTTGGCTTTACTAATCCGGCAATCGGAGGAGATTCATGGAGTCCCCTTCACCCATAGGGAAATCAAAATTTCAGCGTATGCTGATGATCTTATGCTTTTTGTCTCTATAGACTCAGTACCGGCTGTCCTAGAGCAAATTGGTAAATACTCACAACTGTCCGGTTATAAGATAAATTGGACCAAGTCGGTAGCCTTTCCATTAAATCCTTTGCTTCATCAGGCAGATATGCAACCCTTCCCCTTTTTATGGCAACCTTGCATGGTCAAATACCTCGGGGTTCACTATTGTTCTCCTTTGGAAGACACTATCTCCTTCAATGCCAAAGACTTAACCTCTAAAGTCCGGGCGCTTACTCACCGCTGGACTCCTTTAACACTTACCTGGTGGGGTCGATTAGAAACCATAAAAATGATGATTGTTCCGAAAGTGAATTATATCTTAGAAATGTTGCCCTGTCTCTTCCCTCGACGTATATATAAAGATATAGAGGGCCTTCTGACTAGATACTTGTGGCAAAACAAGACACCTAGGATAGCGAAACATAAGCTGCAAGCAGATAAGGAAAATGGGGGTGTCAGATTCCCTGATTTCCTGAAGTATCATCAATCTTTTCTTCTTAAACAAGGCGCTCGTTGGCTGGAAGATCCAGTACCGAGTAGACCTGTGTGGCTAGACATAGAAGAGGACCTTTGCAAACCGATTCCTCTTACTTTTCTCCCTGGTATGACTCTCCCATCAGACTCCCACTTTCCACCAATGCTTTTAGACACCTTAGGTGCCTTTAATAATCTCATGCAATCTTTAGACTCCCGACTCTGTCCGTTAGACAAGCTCCCACTTTGGTACAACACTCGATTTCGAATACAAAATAAGCCGATGGCGTGGAGCCCCTGGTACACTAGGGGCATTTGGATTCCTAGTCAGTTGTTCCATGAAGGTCGCTGGAAAACTTTTAGTGAATTGCAAATTGAATTTGGTCTCCCAGCGAAACACTACTTTCAGTTGGTGCAACTTCAGCATTGCCTTCGGAGTGCTAAGGTGCTCCCGCCCTCGGCCTCCCCTACACAAGGTTGGTTGGAGACTATCCGATCTATCGGTAGTTCACCGGGCGTAGCATCCAATTTTTACAAAACCTTATGTAATGCTATAACTAGGGATACCCCTATAGCGCAGAAAGCATGGGAGAGAGAATTGCATGTGACTTTGACCCCGAAGCAATGGAGCCTTGTCTGGAGTAGAGTGACACGGGTCTCCCGATCCGCCTCAATCACTCAGACACTCTTCTTTCTAGCCCACCGGTGTTTTTACACTCCTGACAGATTAGCCAAATGGAACACTACTCAGGGCAATAGTTGTTGGACATGTCATGCGGCCATTGGTTCACTACCTCATGTTATGTATGAATGTCCCGCACTACAGTATTACTGGCGTCGGGTCTGGGGTCGTATCCAGTCTATTTTGCACTTTCAAGAGTCCCTTTCTTGGAGGATAGTGGGACTTCGCTCAGCTGCGGGGATCCCCTCTCTTCCAAAAACGACTTACTTCCTTTTGGACTTTATGCTTGGCATTGCTATTTCCCTAATTACGAAATACTGGAAAAATAGCTCCCGGCTGAGCCCCAATGAATGGTGGAATCATGTCTGTCTCTACAGTAAATATGAACAGATACCTCGTATGTTTGCTTCCCCCATTCAGACTCCTCATCATCGGTCTAAATGGAAGATGCTCAATGACTATGTACATTCTGCTCAATGCTCTCATCTGACTGTCTAAATTTGTATATATCTTTGTCCCATGATTATTCTGTATCGCAGATACTCTTTTGATTGTTTTGATGTATAATCACTGTTGTTTGGAAGCGCTCACATGCTGACATAATCAGCTAGAGAAGAAGCGTGGGGGTGGGGGGTAATTGGGTTTACTTTTCGTTATTGTATACTTGTTTTGTCTCCTTTGGTGTGTTGTTTCTTTTGTTTGTTGCAAAATGAAAATAAAAGTTTAAAAAAAAAAGGACAGCCGTTATAGTTGGTGATTCGATCATTAGGCATGTAGATAGCTGGGTGGCTGGTGGACGTGAGGATCGCCTGGTAACATGCCTGCCTGGTGTGAAGGTAGCGGACCTCACGCGCCACCTAGATAAGGTCTTAGATAGTGCTGGGGAGGAGTCTGTTGTCTTGGTACATGTCAGTACCAATGACATAGAAAAATGTGGTAGGGAGGTTCTGGAGGCAAAATTTAGGCTTTTAGGTAGGAAGTTGAAATCCAGAACTTCCAGGGTAACATTCTACGAAATGCTTCCTGTTCCACGCGCAGGACCCAAAAGGCAGGCAGAGCTCCGGAGTCTCAATGCGTGGATGAGACAATGGTGCAGAGATGAGGGTTTTGGATTTGTTAGGAACTGGGGAACATTCTGGGGAAAGGAGGGGCTCTTCCGAAGGGATGGGCTTCACCTTAACCGGGATGGAACCAGGCTGCTGGCATTAACCTTTAAAAAGGAGATAGAGCAGCTTTTAAACTAGATATTAGGGGAAAGCCGACAGTCGCCCAAGAGCGGATGGTTCAGAAGAATGTATCCCTGAAGGATACTACCAAAAGCAGAGAGGTTCCACAAAAGAGTAAAGTAGCCCAAATGCCCTCAAGTATGGAGCAGACAGAGCTTAAAGATCCCAATTTACCCATGTCTAACAATAGCCAAATTAACATGAATAAAATACATTCTCTAAAATGCTTGTATGCAAATGCTAGAAGTCTAAAGAATAAGATGGGAGAGTTAGAACATATAGCACTAAATGAAAGGTTAGATATGATTGGAATATCAGAGACATGGTGGAAGGAGGACAACCAGTGGGACACTGTGATACCTGGGTACAAACTATATCGTAATGATAGAGCTGATCAAATTGGTGGAGGGGTTGCGCTCTATGTTAGAGAGGGCATTGACTCAGAAAGGATTAAAGTTTTGCAGGAAACAAAATCTGCTGTAGAATCTATATGGATTGAAATTCCATATAAAAGGGGGAAGGTGATGGCAGTGGGGGTGTACTATCGAGCATCTGGCCAGAATGACCAAATGGATGATGAAATGCTCAAAGAAATCAAGGAAGCTAACAAAAGTTACAGCGCAGTAATAATAATGGGTGATTTCAATTACCCCGGTATCGACTGGGTCAGGACATGCTAGGGAGATAAAGTTCCTAGATGAAATAAATGACTGCTTCTTGGAGCAGCTGGTTCATGAACCGACCAGAGGGGAAGCCATATTAGACCTAGTCCTTAGTGGAACACCAGATCTAGTGCAAGAGATAAGGGTGTTGGGGCCACTTGGCAATAGTGATCATAGCATGATCACCTTTGATTTAATTAGGGGAGGAGGGATAGTAAGGAAATCCACAGTACTACCTTTTAACTTTTGAAAGGGAGACTATGATAAAATGAGGAAAACAGTTAAGAAAAAACTAAAAGGAGCAGTTGCAAAGGTTAAAGACATACATCAAGCTTGGGTGTTGTTGAAAAATACTATCTTGGAAGCCCAGACCAGCTGTATTCCACGCTTTAAGAAAAGTGGAAGGAAGTCCAAAAAACTGCCAGCATGGTTTAAAGGTGAGGTCAGAGAGGCTGTTGTTGCCAAAAAAGCATCTTTCAGGAAATGGAAAAAAGAGCCAAACGACGAAACCTGGAAACAGCACAAGCACTGGCAAGTCAAATGCAAGGCATTGATAAGGCAGGCAAAGAGAGAATTTGAGAAGAAGCTTGCTGAGGAAGCAAAAACGCGAAATAAAGACCTTTTCAAGTACATTCGTAGCAAAAAACCTGTGAGAGAGTCAGTTGGTCCATTAGATGATAAAGGGGTTAAAGGAGCACTAAGAGGCGACAAGGCAATAGCGGAGAGACTGAATGAATTCTTTGCTTCGGTCTTTACTGAGGAAGATGTAGGGATGTTACCCATGACTGAAGTGGTATTTAAAGGTGCAGAAGAATTGAAGGAAATATCGATACATCGGGAAGATGTCTTACAACTATTAGATAAACTGAAGAGTAGAAAATCACCTGGGCCGGATGGTATACATCCAAGGGTGTTGAAAGAACTGAAATATGAGATTGCAGAACTGCTATCAGTAATCTGTGAACTATCATTAAAATCATCTCTAATACCTGAAGATTGGAGGATCGCCAATGTAACACCAATTTTTAAAAAGGGTTCCAGGGGTGATCCGGGAAACTACAGACCGGTGAGCCTGATGTCAGTACCGGGAAAAATGGTAGAAACCATCATAAAGAATAAAATTACTCAGCATGTAGATAGTCACAACCTAATGGGAGACAGCCAACATGGCTTTAGACAAGGAAGATCTTGTCTTACTAATCTGTTATGTTTTTTTGAAGGAGTGAATAAACAGGTGGACAAAGGTGAGTCGGTTGATATTGTGTATCTGGACTTTCAGAAAGCCTTTGACAAGGTCCCTCATCAGAGAGTTTTGGCAAAACTAAAGAGTCATGGGATAGGAGGCAGTGTACTATTGTGGATCAGGAACTGGTTAAAAGATAGAAAGCAGAGGGTAGGGCTAAATGGCCAATTTTCCCAATGGAGAAAGGTGAATAGTGGTGTACCCCAGGGATCTGTGCTGGGTCCGCTACTTTTTGACATATTCATAAATGACCTGGAAAGTGGAATAACGAGTGAGGTTATCAAATTTGCAGATGACACAAAACTATTTAAAATTGTTAAAACCCAAGAGGATTGTGAAAAATTGCAAGAGGATCTTGATAAATTGGAAGACTGGGCATCAAAATGGCAGATGAAATTTAATGTGGACAAGTGCAAGGTTATGCACCTAGGGAAGAACAACCCAAACTATGGTTACACGATGCAAGGTTCCACATTAGGATCCACCACCCAGGAAAAAGATTTAGGCGTCATTGTGGATACCATGTTAAAACCCTCGGCCCAGTTTGCAGCGGCGGCCAAGAGAGCAAATAGAATGCTAGGTATGATAAGGAAAGGAATGGAAAATAAAACAAAAGATATTATAATGCCTCTATATCGTTCCATGGTGAGACCGCACCTTGAATATTGTGTGCAATTCTGGTCGCCGTATCTTAAAAAGGATATAGCGATTTTAGAAAAGGTACAGAGAAGAGCCACCAAAATGGTAAAGGGGATGGAAGGATATACCTATGAAGAAAGGCTAAAAAGGTTAGGGCTCTTTAACCTGGAAAAGAGACGGCTGAGGGGAGATATGATAGAAGTCTATAAATTAATGAACGGAGTGGAACGGGTAAACGTAGATCGATTGTTTACCTTATCAGAATATAGAAAGACTAGGGGACATGCAATGAAGCTACAGGGTAAACTATTTAAGACTAATAAAAGAAAATATTTTTTCACTCAACGTGTAATCAAACTCTGGAATTTGTTACCGGAGGATGTAGTAAAGGCTGTTAGTGTAGCTGGGTTTAAAAAAGGTTTGGACAAGTTCCTGGAGGAAAGGTCCATAAACCATTATTAAGAAGTGACCGAAGATATCAATGCTTGACCCAGTACAAGCTTTGTGGAACTTGTGTCTCTTGGGGAAACTGCTAGATACATATGACCTAGATTGGCCACTGTTGGAAACAGAATGCTGGGCTTGATGGACCTTGGTCTGACCCAGTATGGCATATCTTATGTTCTTATGTTCTTATGACCAAAAAACATCCACTATATATAGCCAACAACAAGGATTACCCCAAGGTTCAGCTCTCTTTGCATTACTATTTAATATCTACTTACAACCCCTATGCAATATTATATGAAACTATCAAGTTGAGTATGTCATATATGCTGATGATATGTTATATATGCCTTTTGACATAGTAAACCCCAACTTTGAATGAATAATATCATGCTTCAATGATTTCTCTCAATGGTTGAAATCCCATAGTCTAAGGATAAACTATAATAAAACTGAGGTCTTATTTGTTAACATACACCAAGGCTTCAATCCACCCTCTAAGCTTGATGTTAAAGTGGATATCCTAGAAGTGAAGAGTGAAGTTAAGCATCTAGTCATTACCATTGACCATATATTTAGCTTCACATCCCACATAAAATTAACCACTAGAGCAATTTACGAACAATTAAAGATGATACAACAGTTGAGACCTCTGCTATCACATTCTGACTTCAGAACTATACTTCAAACGGTGATCTTCCCTCATATAGATTATTGCAACAGCATTTTCCAAGAACTCCCTAAACAAACCTTACATAGTCTATAGATGGTTCAACAAATGGCAGCACGTATAACTCAGAGAGCACAACTATCTGACCACATAACACCAATACTATGCATCCTCAATTGGGTTCCACTCCAGAGCAGAATTAGATATAAACTACTTTTAATCATTTTCAAACTACTAAGAAACATATCACCTTCATATTTATCCAAACTTATAAAAATAAACCCAAATAAAAGACTTAGAAGAGGGTATACACAAAATACATTATGTGTTCCCCCACAGTATAGTAAAACGAACCGCAACACAAGTAAGAGCTTTCTCGCTTAGTGCTCCTACCTTACGGAACGCTCTTCCAGAAAAATTAAGGTCTACCACTGACTTGACTGTATTCAGATAAAACCTCATGACACATTTGTTCACTGATCATTTTGGTGATCTAAATGTACCTGAAAAGCTCTACCCAACCTAGCCAACCTGACAAGCTCTATCTAACCTAACCTTCATTCAACTACTTAGCCAAATAATATAAGAGCACTACCAACAACACTTTAAAAGTTTCAGATTAGGACAGCTGAGGCATCTACTTAATATCACATTGTATATACATCACCATTATGTTGAATATGTTGTAAATAAGTTCATATTCTGACCTGAGTAATCATTTGTGATTGATTTGATTATCCTCGCTCCACTATCTCCAAAACATATTATACTGTAATAGCTTCTAATGTTATAATGTAATGATTTTTGTTCATTGTAAACCACTTTGATTATGTGAAAAGCGGTATAGAAAACTCTCAAATAAATAAAATAACACTCAAAGGCTTGGTGCATTAGGTGCAACACCACCTTGTTAACTGTAGGGGGCGAGGAAAGCATGTTCCCTGGCATTTAACGTAGTGCACCCTGCCCTAATGCGGCCTAAAATTACCTTAGGTGAACTTACCTCCACTTATGGAGGTGGCAGTAAGTGCACCCACACTAATGACATGCTTTGCAGTTAGTACGGGGTACACTGGCTGCAAGACATGCCATTAGTGCGGGTACACTTACTGCCACCTCCACTCTCTGCCCTTATCCCATCCACTTACCACCACAACATACACAACACAGTTACCAAGGAAATCAGGATGTGCCAACTGTATTGGCCCCACGCTAAGTTACCCAGGGTCACAGCATGAGGTTAGGTTAGCAGCTTGCTAGCTGCTTAGCCCACTTTAGTAAAAAAGGCCCCACATTGTGCATAAGTTTAAATGGTTATGAGCTCTCTTCTTTCCCCTCCCCCTTATTTTTGTAAAGGATTATAAATTACTTTTAAGTTTGATTTACAAGAAATACATTGCATTAATGTTATGCAGATTCCCACCCAACATCCCCCTGAGATCAAGAGCCTTTCTGACACCACCCCCAAAATCCGATCCACTTACCCAACCTCCCTCAGCATCAAGAAGCCACCAAATGGTTCCCTAACAGAATCTGCCCCCACGTTCTCAGGATCTCATTCCCAGCTCTTACAGGGGTTCCTGGTGTCTAGTGGGAGCAGGAGAAATTCCCAGCTACTACTACTACTACTATTATTATTATTATTATTATTATTATTATTATTATTAATTTATAGAGTGCTACAAGGTGTATAGAAGACAGTCCCTGCTCATAGAGCTTACAATCTAGTTAAGACAGACAGTACAATACGAGAGAAATAAGGGTTCAATAGGGAGAGGAGGCACAAAGGGAACAAGAGATTAGGATCCAAAAGCGGCCTCAAAGAGATAATGCTTCAGCATGGATTTGAAGTTTGTTCCAGACATAAGGAGCAGAAAGGTGAAAGGATCAAAGTCTGGAGTTGGCAGTAGAAGAAAAGGGCATGGAGAAAAGGAAGCCAGAAGAGGAGTGAAGTTCATGAGGAGGGGTGTAGGGAGAGAAGAGAGAGGAAAGGTAATGAGGGGCAGTAGAGTGAATGCATTTATAGGTTTGAAGGAGAATTTTGAAATGGATAGGGAAATGGAAGGGGAGCCAATGAAATGATCTCAGAAGAGGGGCTATATAAGTGTATCTGGCTGGCAGAATATTAGGCGCACAGCAGAGTTCTGATTAGATTGAAGAGGAGAGAGATGACTCAGAAGGAGACCAGCAAGGAGGAGGTTGCAGTAGTCAAGACGGGAGGTAACAAAGAGTGGACAAGAGTTTCAGTTGTGTGTTCAGAGAGGAAGATGCAAATTTTTTTAATGTTATAGAGAAAGAAATGACAGGTTCTAGCAATCTGTTGAATACATGTGGAGAAGGAAAGAGAGGAGTCAAAGATGACCCAAGATTGCTGGCGGAGGAAACAGGAAGAAGAAGAGTACTGTCAACAGTGATGGAGAAAGGAGGAAGGTGAGAGGAGGATTTAGGAGGAAAGGTAAGAAGCTTGGTTTTAGCCATGTTCAATTTCAGACAGCAGTGAGACATCCAAGTAGAGATGTCAGATAAGCAGACAGAGATACAAGCATGGAGTGTAGGGGAAATGTCAGGTGAAGATAGATAGATTTGAAAGTCATCAGCATAAAAATGATATTGAAAGCCATGGGAAGAGATGGGGACACCGAGGGTATGGGTGTAGAGAGAGAAAAGGAGAGGCCCAAGAACAGACCCTTGGGGTACACCAACTGAAAGAGGGATGGCAATAGAGGAGGAACTACCAGAACAAATACTGAAAGAACAATTTGAGAGATAAGAAGAGAACCAAGACAGCACAGAGTCTCTAAAACCAAGAGAGAATAATGTGTCAAGGAGGAGAAAGTGGTCAATAGTATCAAAAGCAGCAGAAAGGTCAAGAAGAATAAGAATTGAGTAAAGGCCTTTGGACTTAGCCAGGAGACATTGGCAAGAGCCGTTTCAATAGAATGAAAGGGACAAAACCAGGCTGGAGAGGATCAAGGAGGACATGAGAGGAGAGAAATTTGAGGCAACAGTGGAGTACTGCACGTTCAAGAAGTTTGGAAATGGTTACGTGAAGATTTTTTGAGGATAGGAGTGATCACAACATGCTTGAAGGCTGCAGGGAAGGTTGCAGTGGAGAGTGAAAGGTTGAGAATATATGAGTTGGAAGGTATGGTGGAGGAGGAGATGGAGTTGAGGAGATGGGTGGGGTAGGATCTGAAGAACAAGTAGTGAACTTAGAAGAGGAAAGAAGAAGGGAGGTTTTCTCTTCAGAGATTTTAGAAAAGGATGAAAAGGTGGAGGAAGTTGAAGGGAAATGTTCATAATGGAGAGGGGGAAGAGGGGGTGAAGAGGAATTAGTAGGAAATTAAAGAGTAATCTTATGGACGTTGTTATGGAAGCAATTGGCTGGGGCTTGGGCAGAAAGAGGAGGGATTTGAGGTGGTGGTGCCTTAAGAAGTGAATTGAGAGTAGAGAAGAGACAGTGGGAGTTAGCAGCAAGTCAGTTAGATGGATAAAATAGTTTTGCTTAGTGAGTACAATGGTGGACTGGAAAGAAATAAGCATGAATTTGAAGTGAAGGAAGTCAGAAAGGGAGTGGAATTTGAGCCAAATGTGTTCAACTGAGCGGGCACAGGAGCATAGGTAGCAGGTAGTAGAAGACAGCCAGGGGTTAAGTGAAGTGCACCTCATAGGATATGCTATGGGCAGAGCAAAAGAATCCAGAGTGGAGGAGAGAGCAGTGTTATAGGAAACTATGGCCTCATCAAAGGTCTTAGAGGACAAAGTGGAAGAAAGAAAAGAGACAGAAGTGGATAGAGTCAGTAGATCAATAGCATAAATATTCCTAAAAAAATAGGTGGAGATAGGGCAAGATTGAGGCGGGGAGTAATGAAGAATGAAATTTAAGAGATGATGGTCAGATAAGGGAAGAACTGAGGTGCAGAAATTAGAGTGTAAACAATTAGAATAGAAAACAAGGTCAAGGCAGTGACCAATCTGATGAGTGGGGGCAGAAGAGCAAAGATGGAAGTTGAAAGAGGTTGTAAGGGAGAGGAGCTTAGACACATAGGAGTCAGAGGGGTTATCAATGTGAAAATTAAAGTCGCCAGGAATAAGGGATGGGGAGGAAGAATCCAGGAATAAGGAGAGCCAAAGTCAAAATCAGTGAGGAAGGAAGAAATGGACTTGTTAAGGGGTCTATAGATAACAGTGCTCTGGAGAGGAAGAGGATTAAAAAGATGGATGGAATGGACTTCAAAGGAAGGAAAGCAATGGGACTGAGGTAGAAGGAGGAATTGAAAGTGGCAAGAAGGAAAAAGTCGAAACCCAACACCACCACTGAGGTCATTGGCACGAGGAGTGTGGAAGAATTGGAAGCTGCCATGAGAGCGGGCAGCAACCAAAGCAGTGTCATGGGGGAGGAGCCAGGTTTCAGTAAGAGCAGGAAGATGGAAACACTAGAGATAAAGAGATCATGGGCAAAGGGAAGTTTGTTAGAAATGAAATGAGCATTCCATTAGGGACATGAGAAGAGGAGAGAGGAGGAGGAAAGGAGAGGGATATGAATGAGATTGTGATGGCGGAGAGAGAAAAATGAAGGGGGGGACAGATTTGGGATTAATGACACCAGAAGGGAGAAGGAGAAGGAGAAGAAGAGTATGAGGGAGAGAGGAGGCAGCACAGCAGAAACAAGGATGAGGTTGTTTTAGAGAGGAAGGAGAGGGATTAATGAGAGGAAGAAGAAGGTGAAGCTCAAGAGCTAAGGAAAGGGTGGAGGATGTGATGGGGAGAAAATAGGGAAGGTGGATAGAGAGTAAAGGAGAAGAGGGGTAATAGGTTGGTGGAATGAGGGAAAAAGGTTAGGGAGGATCAAAAAAAGGAACAAAGAAAGATGTGGGGGCCATAAGATACGGCAGAAGAAAGAAAGGAATAATAAGTAAATAAATGAACAAAGATAAATTAAAATAAATGAATGAAGTAAAATAATCCAATAATGAAGTAAAATAACGAAATAATCGTGGTTGTGCTGCAGGGTATATTGCAGAGACTATGGGGAGGAGGGCGGGGAGTGGGCCTGATGGCGACCGTGCGGGTCGCAGCTGGCTATGAAGGCTGGAGAAGTGGAGGGCTAACCTGAGAGATATTCAGCACTGGAAGAGGCAAGATTTTAGAAAAGTTTAGTACAGTACAGCAATGTTCCTGTTTTACGCTTAGTTGATCAGCTCCTTGGCCAGTATTTTGACTGCATCTAGTGCTTATAGGTATTAGTTATCTTTCCATCCCTACATCCACAGAAGGCCAAAGTACAGGATAGAATAGCAGGCCAGAGAGATGTTGCTCAGGCAGAGGAGAAGACACTGTTATTTGTTCCCTTTCTGTCGGGTAATGCTTGTGTGGTGCTTGTGCCTTTAAGTCTCTGGAATTGAAACAACAAAGAGATGGGTCGGTAGCCATGACTTCAACTGCTAATGGTTATCCTCCCCTTTCCTCCCCTTACCTTATCAGTACAGCAAACCATAGTCACAACAGCTACTCCTGCTCATGCCAGCCCAGGGTTAAAAAGTGTACCCATGACCCCTAGTGGTAATCCTGTGGTACTACAGCTAGTGGTAGTAGTACAAGATTAGAGCTGGGGATCATGGATGCCATTGTGGAAGACATGGATGGCATTAGCAGGAGTGGTTGTGGTTAGCTTTTGCTCTCACTAGACACCAAGGACTCCAGTAAGAGCCAGGATTGGGATCAATGGCTGAGGGGAAGAGTCTGCTGGGGGACCATCAGAGGGTTTTTATGATGCCAGGGGAGTTACTTAGGGGGGGGGGGGATCAAATGCCATAGGAAAGTCTGGTGGAGGATCAGATGTTAGGGGGTTGGGATATTGTATGTTGGAGGGAACAGATGCTGGAGATGTCAGACAGAGAATAAATGTTGGAGGAGTGATCACAGGGGTCTGACCTCAGCCTTTACATCTACCCCTTCAAGTACACATTTATTTATACTTTGGGTCAGGGTTCATGGGTTCAGGTTTGCTTGCACTGCAGATTCATTTTAAATTACCCATGGCTTTTTTTGTGCCAATTTGCCAACAGGATTTAGTTAGAGAGAGAGCAGTGTGGTGTTTTTTCTTTTGGTAAGTCCTCTTTGTTTTGAACAGTGTTCAAAATTTAGGTGTGGGTTTTTATAGGGTTTTTTAAAAATATATTTTATTTAAAGTTTTTAAACAATACAACATGTAGTACATTACATAACACAATCACAAAATAGAGCAAGCTAACCAACTCTACCCTGGCTTCATAGGAGGGAGGAGTAGCCTAGTGGTTGGGGCAAGGTACTTCAGGCCGGAAGGTCAGGGGTTCAAATCCCACTAGAGAACAGCAACCTTGGGCCAGAAGGACTGGGGTTTCTAGTCCCACAGATGCTCCCCATGGTCTTGGGCAAGCCACTTAACCCTCCATTGCCCATGTTCCCTGTAAGTATTAGTGTATGTGTCTCATATCCCCACATGTTAAATGTATCCCCCACTTGTGTTGTGACTGCTTTGATTGAAGGATAAGGTGGTATACAAAACTGTTTAAATAAATAAAATATGTTTCACTGCCATTCATCTCTATGGGACACATTGAAGATCAGAGCAGAAAATCTTCTAAGTGTTGGCCTTATTCCACATTGCTGCTGGTATAACATCCACATATTCAGGATATACACAGGCCTTTCCTGAATACACTTTTTATGTCTCCACAGCTTGCCATTCCCCCTTCTGCCCCTCCCGCTCACATTCTAGGTTCCCTGTCTTAGTGCCGTGCATGTGCAGGGCCATGTGGTTGCGGAATACGGGTCTAGCTTAGGGTGTGAGTGGTAAACATGCAGAGATTAAAAAAGATTGCTAGAGTTTGATAGTGCAGATAGTGTACAGGCAAGCCAGTGAACATTTACTGTCCTATAACAGTCAAAACAGGTGTTTGAGGAGCTCATCCTTATGATTCCTATTAACTTAAAAAGATCCTACTTCAGTTCCCCACTGAAGGGCCACTCAAAATGGCCCTTCGGTGCAGGCCTGCCAGGTGCAGGCGCTCCATTGGCGTGCTGAGATTTAAAGGGAGACCCCTCCATTCAGTGATGATGCTAGTGGGCGGAGCTGAATGGCCGCGTGTAGCCAAGGGAAATCCTGTGCAGCTCTGTATGCAGGACAGATGAAATTGAGATCTCACCTACTACTACTACTACTACTACTGAGCATTTATAAAGCGCTACCAGACGCACACAGCGCTGTACAGAAAAAGACAAAAAAATAGACACCCCCTGCCCAATAGAGCTTACAATCTAAAAAGACAAAACAAAGAAGGTGAAGGACAAGGAAAGAACAAAGGCAAAGGAAGGATAACAGGAGAAACAAAACAAGGGAAAAAGGTAAGAACAAGGGAAAAGAAAAGGAACAGGTGAAAACAAGACAAGGGAAGAGGAGGAGAACAGGTACGTCATGAACCAAAGGCAGAAGCAAAGAGGTGAGCTTTCAACCTGGATTTGAAGAGGGTCAGAGAAGATGCCTGACGTATAGACAGAGGAAGTCTATTCCAGGCGTAGGGTGCTGCAAGGTGAAAAGAGTGAAGCCTGGAGTTGGCAACAGAGGAGAAAGGCATAGCAAGGAGCAGTTGGCTAGAAGAGCGGAGTTCACGAGGGGGATAAAAGGAGAAATGAGAGAATAAAGGTAAAGAGGAGCTGCAGAATGAATGCATTTATAGGTCAGTAGGAGAAGCTTGAACTGGATGCAGAAACGGATATGGAGCCAGTGAAGAGACCTGAGGAGAGGAGTGATATAGGCAAAACGAGGTTGGCTGAAGATCAAACGAGCAGCAGAGTGCTGAATAGACTGAAGGGGTGAAAGATGACTCAGTGTAAGACCAGCAAGGAGCAGGTTACAGTAATCAAGGTGAGAGGTGATAAGTGAATGGATGAGCGTTTTAGTAGTATGTTCTGAAAGAAAAGGGTGGATTTTGCCAATATTAAAGAGAAAGAAGCGGCAGGTCTTGGCAACAAGGTGAATATGTGTGGAGAATGAGAGCGAAGAGTCAAAAATAACCCCTAAATTGTGAGCTGAGGGAACAGGATAGAGAACAGAGCCATTCACAGAGACAGAAAAAGGAGGAAGAGGAAGGGAAATTTTAGGGGAAAAGATGAGAAGTTCGGTCTTGGCCATGTTCAATTTCAAGTGGCGATGGAACATCCAATCAGCAATAGCAGAAAGGCAATTAGAGATCCGGGTCTGGATTGAAGAAGAGAGATCAGGAGTAGAGAGGTAGATCTGGGAATCATCAGCATAGAGATGGTACTGAAAACCATGAGAAGAAATGAGTGCATCAAGGGACTGGGTATAGAGAGAGAAGAGGAGTGGACCCAAGACAGAACTCTGAGGTACACCAAGAGGGAGCGGAGTAGTGGAGGAGGAAGAGCCACCAGAACACACACTGAATGAGCGATGGGAGAGATAGGAGGAGAACCAGGAAAGAACAGAGTCCCTAAAGCCAAGCGAGAACAAAGTGTCAAGGAGAAGATCATGATCAGCAATGTCAAAAGCAGCAGAGAGGTCAAGAAGAATAAGGACCGAGTAAAGGCCTTTAGATTTTGCCAGGAACAAGTCACTCGAGACTTTGATAAGGGCCATTTCAGTAGAGTGCAAAGGACGAAAGCCAGACTGTAAGGGATTCAGGAGGGCATGAGAGGAAAGGAAGTCAAGGCAGCGGTGGTGAACCGCCTGCTCTAACAGTTTAGAAATAAAGGGAAGGCGGGAGATGGGACGATAATTAGAAGGACAGGAGGGATCAAGTGAGGGTTTCTTAAGGAGAGGTGTGACCACAGCATGCTTGAAGTCAACAGGGACAATAGCAGTGGAGAGCGAGAGATTGAGGATATGAGAGATGGAGGGGACAAGGGTAGCAGAGATGGGTGAGAGGAGACGGGTGGGTATAGGATCAGAGGAGCAGGTGGTAAGTTTGGAGGACGAGAGAAGGTGAGCAGTTTCCTCCTCAGAAATCAAAGGAAAGGAAGAGAGGGTAGGATGGGAAGAGGGGGGGGGGGAGTGGAAGAGAGAAAGGGGAGGAGGGGAATTAGCAGACTTAGTGGGGAATTGGAGGATGATCTTGTGGATTTTATCATGGAAATAGTCAGCCGGGGTTTGGGCAAGAAGGGAGGGAGGGACTAGAGGTGGAGGCACTTTAAGGAAAGAGTTGAGAGCAGTGAAGAAACGGTGAGGATCAGAGGCAAGAGAATTAGTAAGGTGGACATAAAAGTCCTGCTTGGCAAGAGCTAAGGCAGACTGGAAAGAGAAAAGCATAAATTTGAAATGAAGGAAATCTTCAGAGGAGTGGGATTTGAGCCAGGCACGTTCATCAGAGTGGGCACAGTAGCGAAGATGGTGAATGGAGGGTGAGAGCCAAGGCTGTGGTACAGAACGGCTCACAGGACGAGGGGTGGGTGGAGCGAGAACATCCAGAGCCGAGGAGAGAGCAGCATTATAGGACAATACAGCCTCATCAACAGACCTGGATGACAAAGTAGAAGAGAGAGATGGTGAAATGGTGGAAGAGAGAGCCAGAGGATCAATGGCAAGAAGGTTCCTAAATAGGTTGGAAGAGATAGGACGAGGCTGAGGCAGAAGGAGGTGAAGATTAAAGCTAAGAAGTTGATGATCAGATAAAGGAAGAACTGAGCTATGAAAGTAAGAGGGTGAGGAGCAAGAGAAAAATATCAGATCAAGACAATGGCCACGCTGGTGAGTGGAGGCAGTGGAACAGATTTGAAGGCCAAATGAGGAGGTAATGGAGAGGAGCTTTACAGTTAGAGGATCAGAAGGGTTATCAACATGGATGTTAAAATCTCCAAGAATAAGAGTAGGGGAGGTGGGGTTAAAGAAGAGGGAGAGCCAAGAATCAAAGTCAGAGAGAAAAGAGGAAGCAGACAAGTCGGGAGGTCGATAGATAACAGCAACCCGGAGAGGAAGAGGTGCAAAGAGGCAGATGGAGTGGACCTCAAAAGAGAGGAAAGAGTGAGACTGAGGCAGGAGGAGTGGCTGGAATTGACAAGAGGGGGAGAGAAGAAGGCCGACACCACCACCACGGCCAGTGGGACGAGGCGTATGGAAAAACTGATAGCCACCATAGCAGAGGGCAGCAATAGATGCGGTATCATCGGGGAGGAGCCAAGTCTCGGTAAGAGCAAGAAGATGAAGAGCGATGTAGCTGGCTTGGCTCAGGTATCATCATTCAGCTGCTGGCTGGTGCTGGAGAGAGTTGCTCAGTCCCTCGGGGAGCTCAGATGATGGATGCAGCCCCGGATCGCACAAGGAGGGTTTTCCTTGGCACGCTGAGATTTAAAGGGAGACTCCCTCTGTTCAGTGATGATGCTAATGGGTGGAGCTGAATGGCCGCGTGTAGCCGGGGGAAAACTTGTGCAGTTTTGTATGCAGGACAGATAAAGCTGAGATCTCACCTCCCTCGATGTAGCTGGCTTGGCTCAGGGATTATCGTTCAACTGCTGACTGGTGCCAGAGAGAGTTGCTTAGTCCCTCGGGGAGCTCAGATGATGGATGCAGCCCCGGATCACTTCGGGCCTAATGTAGGTGGCTGGGCAGAGGTCGTGTATGCCAGACCAATGACCACGGTATTAGTCAATGGTTTCTACTCAAATTGCTTCCGGCTGGAGCGTGGCATATAGCAGGGCTGCCCAGTCCCATCCTTTCTCTTTGCATTAGCCATTGAACCGTTTGCGTGTCACATATGCAAAAGGACAATGGAGACAGGTATAAATCTCAGTGGGAGGGTGTGTGTTGTATCCTTATATGCCGATGATACCCTTATATATCTTTGTGACCCAGCAGCTACAATCCCTTTTATTGTATCTATCATCGAGCAGTTTTCTCGAGTATTCAGTTTCACAATAAACAGACAGCATCTGCTGTACTTCCTTGCTTTACTAAAGGGATCCCTGGTACGGTTGATCTCCCAGGTTGATCACTTCAAATAACTTGGCATCTGCATTCTGAGAGCTCTCTTCTGACTCTATCAACCAAATTATTGGGTGTTCCTAATAAGATTAGTAGAGAACTCGAAATCTTGTGATCCTCTGTGGTGTCATGGCTTGGGCGTATCAACATGATAAAGATACTTATCCTCCCCAAACTGTTATTCTTATTTACTCAATTACCAATTCAGATCCTGAGAAGCTTCTTAAAGGTGGTCAGGAAAATGTTATCTATTTTTATATGGCTGGGCAAGAAACCCCATGTCAGTTAGATCACACTCACGACACCCAAGGAAAGCGGGGGCCTAGGGTTTCCCACCCACAGTTATATTGCTGGTGTTCATGCTTGCAAGCAGTCTTCTTCAGGATAACAGATTCAAACTTGAAGTGGGTGCGGTTGGAGGGGGTATGGTTATCACCCATCCCCTTTAAAATGGCGCCATTCCTAAAAGAGACGGCTGATGTCCATCGGGTCCTATCACAACCTTTTTTGGAGTCTGAATGGAAGACTTGGAGCATGCTGTGCAAGAGACAGAAATTATCTCCCTGGATGTTCCCCTTCACGCCAGTGGCAATCTTTGCCTTTGTTAGGAACTTTGGCAGGGGGATCATGAACCTTGGACAGGCCCTGAGACTCCCCTCTCTGTTTGATGGCTCTTCTTTTGCCTCCAAAAGCAGACTTGAAGTAGCATGGGGGACTTCGCTGAACTTCTAATATTTTCAGCTGCAACACTCTTTCAGGACCTTCCCACACACAACTGATGTGTTATGCCCATCTCAATAATGGGAGCATGTTCTTTTTGAATCCACTCACCTGAAGTCCTTTTTGGTCCAGCTATACAGAGATTTTGCGGCAGACTCACCACACCTCAGCCAAGATCTATCCTACAGACATGGCTGGAAGGACGCACTGGGGGATAAGGCTAAGGAATTTTGGGACGAGGTGTACCAGTACTCTCACTCTTGCTGAATATCCCTATCGTTAATTAATACACAGCTTCACATCTTACTATGCATGTTAATAACCCCTGTTAAACTGTTCAGTTGGAGTAGAGGGGACAACCCCCTCTGTTTGAAAAACTGTGGGAGATGGGGAGACTTCAAACATGTGTGGTGGTACTGCCCCAAACTTCAGATCTTCTGGTCCCAGGTAAATAAACACATCTGTAAGGCTTTAGGGATGACACTTCCCTTCTCACTTGAATCTTGAATTCTGGGATACATCTCCCCAGATCACAGGCTACGACATCTCTCCAGTTGCTTACTCTTAGCATCTCATAGCGTCATTGCTTGCTTTTGGAAGCAAGCAGTGCCCTCCACATTTACCGAATGGATGGTTAAGGTCTAGGTACTTACCGAATGGAGAAACTCACGGTTGATCTTAGAAGTAAGCATGAGGAAGTCATAGTACTATGGTCTAGGTTTATCCAATCAGGGATCTCATCCAATATTGGAAATGTCATGCTTACACTATCTCTGACTTTATCATAATTAGTCTTTCTGCCCCTTGTACACCTTTGCTCTTGACCTTGCGTTACTGATCTTGAGTTGTCAGAAGGCTTCCTCCCATGGTATGCTCATTGTATACGAATAGTATGCCAATAATATACTTGTGGTATACTTATGACAAGTAAGTACTTAGGGGATGGGTTGAGGAGAGAGGGAGGAGGGGCGGAGGGTTTGAAGGAGGGGGAGTAGGAGGGAGCGGATGCACTCACTGTAGTGAACATGATCGTTGGTAATACAGGAGCTTTTGACTTCCTCTGGTGACTACCATGTGTTCTGTGTTTTTCTGTTGCATTCTCTTGTGGTTAGGTTCTGGAGGAAAGTAACTTTCATATTTTATATTACTGGGACTGTCTCCTCCCCTTTATCTGTCATCCTCCCTGCTAGGTTTTATGAGGAGAGTGTGGGGGGTGTAAGGGGGGGATGGGATAGATTGGGAAAAGGTGTGTTTCATTCACTGGGGTGCCCAGAGAAGGCCTGTTTCTCGAGCAGGGAATGTTTTTACTCCTTTGGGAGTTGGTTATTTCTTACAAACGCATCTTTCTTAGATGAGGGTACATGGACCTACTGAGTTCCTACTTGAGTTGCTATATGCTCCAGATTTGTTGTTCTCCATTGTGATAGCTGTAAAACTTCGGATTAGATTAATAAATATGTATATACAAAAAAATTATGTTAAAAAGCAGTGGGTCCAACACAAAACCCTAAGGTACTCCATTATTTACCTTTCTCCATTGAGAAAATTGGCCATTTAGCCCCTATTCTCTGTTTTCTATTTTTCAACCACTTCCTAATCCATAAAAGTACATTGCTTCCTATTCCATGGCTTTTTATTTCCGCAAAAATCTCTCATAAGGACTTTGTTAAAGGCTTTCTGAAAACTGAGATACACTATATCAACTGTCTCACCTTTATCTACCTATAAGAGATTGGTAAGACAAGACTTTCCTTGACTAAATCCATGTTGGTTTTCTTCCATTAAACCATGACTATCTATATGTTCAGTAATTTTGTTTTTATTATGGTTTCTACCATTGTGCCTAGTACTGATGTCAGGATCACCAGTCTGTAGTTTATCAGATCACCCCTGGAATCCTTTATAAAGCATTACATTGGCCACTCTCCAATCTTTGGTTACTACAGATGAATTTAATGATAGATCACAGATTACCAATAGTAGTTCTACAATCTCATATTTTAGTTCTTTCAGCACCCTTGGATGTATGCCATCCGGTCCAGGCGATTTGCTGCTCTTTAATTTATCAATTAGCTGTATTACATTTTCCTAATTTATTGAGATTTGTTTCAATTCCTCTGATACATCACCTCAAATTATCATTTCTTGCATGGGTAAGTTTTGTACATCTTCTTCACTAGAGACTGAAACAAAAAAATCACTCAATTTGTCTGCTATGGCCTTGTCCTCTATCAGTATACCTTTTAACCCTCCATCATCTAATGGTCCAACAGACTCTCTCACAGGTATTTTGCTATGAATATACTTGAAAAGGTTTTATTATGCATTTTTGCTTCCATGGCCAGATTATTTTCAAATTTTCTCTTTGTCTGTCTTATCAGTACCTTGTATTTTACTTGCAAGTATTTATGTTGTTTCCTGTTTTTGTCATTTGGCTCTTCTTTTCCGTTTTCTTAAATATTCTTTCTTAGCTATAATACCCTTTCTGACCTTGGCTTTAAGCCATGTTGGCTGTCATTTGGCCGTCCTCCCACTTTTTTTTAAGCATGGAATACATCTGGTCTGGGCTTCTAACATAGTATTTTAAAATAATGTCCAGGCCTGATATAAAGTTTTAATCTTTGCAGTTGCTTCTTTTAGTTTTTTTCTTAACCATTTCCCTTATTTTATTATAGTCTCCTTTTTGAAATTTGAATGCTAATGCAATTTCCTTTCTATCCTTCCTCCATTTATTAAATTAAATGTGATCATGTTATTATCGCTATTGCCAAGCAACCCCAAAACAGTTACCACTTGCACTAGATCCTGCATTCCACTGAGGACTAGGTCTAAAATATCATCCTTGTGTGTCTATTCCTAAACTAACTGCTCCAGGAAGCAGCCATTTACTTCATCTAGAAACTTTATCTCCCTAGCATGTCCTGATGTGACATTGCCCAGTCAATACCAAGGTAATTGAAATTGCCTATTATTATTGTTTTGTAAACTTTACTAGTTTTCCTAATTTGTATTAGTATTTCATCATCTATCTGTTCATTATGTCCAAGCGGATGGTAGTACACCCCCACTGCCATTCCCTTCCCCTTTTTATATGGAATTTCTATCCTTAGAGATGAAGAGATGCTACATTTTCACAAGAAAATTGTCTATCCCGCAAATCCAGGAGTCCTATTTGCATTTCAGAATGACCCCCTTAGGTATAAACAGTACAAACCATAGCTACATGATGCAAGGTTCCACATTAGGCATCACCACCCAGGAAAAGAATCAAGGCATCATTTTGGATAATCTGTTAAAATTCCCTGTGTAGTGGCAGCCAAAAAAACTAAGAATTATAAGGAAAGGAATGGAGAATAAAACAAAGTTCTGGTTGCTGCATCTAAAAATGATATAGCAGAATTGGAAATTGTATAAAGAAGGGTAACCACATTGATAAAGGGAATGGAAGGGTACCCCTATGAGGACAGGCTTAAAAGGTTAGGACTCTAAAAAAGACACAGCTGAAGGAAGTTGTGACAATGGTCTATAAAATAATGAGCAGAGTAGAACGAGTAAATGTGAATCAGTTGTTTACTTCTTCAGAAAGTATAAAAACTAGGAGACATGCAATGAAGCTATAAAGTAGTACATCTAAGACTAATCAGACAATATACAGTATTTCTTCACTCAATACATAGAAAGCTCTGGAATATAATAAAAGCTGTTAGTGTATCTGGGTTTAAAAAAAGTTTTGGACAAGTTCCTGGAGGAAAAGTCCATAAACCATTTTTAACTAGACTAGGAGAAGCTGGACGTTGTCTGCCAGGTACTTATAACATGGATTTTCCACTGTTGTAAACAGAATATTGGGCTTGATGGACCTTTGGTCTGACCCAGTATGACAAATCTTTTTTTCCTCTATTCTCAATGTGGGAGGACCTTTTTTACTTGTGACTCTGCATGCTCCTTGAGAGGCAATGCAAATGTGTTGCCATTCTCACTGTGGAGGGCTATGGATATGGCGGCCCTTTGAAAAGGTTGCCAATAATTAGTAAATGGAGGATCCTTGCTTTTCTCTAGTCTTTACAGATCAGAAGAGAGAGCTCTGACATGATGAATGTTGGTGGAAGAAGTGGCATCAAATTGGCAATCATGTGGTCTATATGTCCCTGTTACAAAGGTATCAAGCAATGGTGATGAATGCAAAGATGGATTTGCATGGCTGTAAGTCTAAAGAAGATTTTGGTCTTTCAGGGCTGTTGGAGTGCGGACCCTTAGACCTGCTTCAAACAATCCACCCCTATGCACTGATACCCTACTTGTATATATTTGAAACTACTTGTACATAGTTGAAACTGATATGATCTGCCTATACGGTAGAGTCAGTACGTTGTTTAAATTGTTACACAATCTGTGTTAGTTGAATTATTCTGCTTAGTATTTAAACCTTTGTGTGCATGTTAAGATGTTCTATGTAAAAAGTTATTTTGTTCCATGTAAAACAAGCTCTGCATTGTTAACTGTTGTTAATTGTACACCGCAACTGATCGCTGGAAGATGCGGTATATAAATAAGTGTTAAATAAATAAATAAATAAAATAATTGTTAAATATTTTTGGATGCAAAGTGTTGCAGGCTAAGCTGGGGCTAGATGTGGACTTTGTGGCTAAATCTTTCTGCACTGGGGAACAAATTTGTTCAAATCTTTTACTGCCTGAAAAGGTTTTGGTGATTATAATAGGTAGCTTCAAGCTGAGCACAAATATAAAGCCCCCAGATAAGTGAAACATTAAGTACCTTTATGGAAATGGGTAAAAGGGGCAACATCTAGAAAGCAGTGTGTATAAATGCCCATAGGACGGGAAATAAGATCCCAGATGTTGAAACTTTAATGGGAGAGGCTGACTTGGATTTAGTGGCGGTAACAGAAATATGGTTCACAAACAACCATCACTGGGATGGAACTATACCAGGCTATACTTTATTCAGAAAGGACAGGGTAGGAAGAAGGGGAGAAGCAGTGACGCTATATATAAAACATAATATTAAAGCTATGGAAATAGTGGGCTTAAAAGGGAGAGAGGAGGCACTCTAGGCTAAACTAGAAAGAAGGAAAGAGAAATCTATTTGAATTGGCGTGATATACACACCTCCTTCACAGGGAGAAGAGATGGACGGAGAGTTAATAGAAGACATACACAGCATTGCCAGGAAAAGGGAAGTGCTACCAACAGGGGATTTCAATATGCTAGATGTTGATTGGCACATCCCTGCTGCACTATCATCTAGAAGTAAGGAGATCCTGGATTCTCTATAGGGAGAACTATTCAGGCAACTGGTAATAGAACCCACACGTGAAGGGGCCATACTGGACTTGGTGCTTAGCAATGGGGAAAGTGTTTCTGATGTTATAGTGGGAGATGGCGTGGTTCAGTATTAGGACTAGGTCTTAGACTCTAGGAAAACTAACTTTGCCGGAATTGGAACAGATGGTTAATATGGAAAGGCAGACTAGATAGGCCATATGGTCTTTTTTTGCCATCATGTTTCTGTTTCTATGATTTTTCACAGTTTTTAAAAAATATATATTTTCATTGAATTTTCAGGTTCTGCAGGCTGTGAGACGCCTGGCCCCGATACAATATGAGGGCTACAAGCAGCTCTTGGCCTGTATCCCTCAACTGCAAAAGCTAGAAGCTCACTATGATTTGTTTTATCCTGCCCGAATGCATGTCATGGTGCATAACTGGACTTGCACATTCAGGGCCAGCCCGTCCATTGTGTGAAAATGATGTTCGCACAAGGCCTCGGGTTTCAGGAGGCCTCATGCAAGCTTCATTTGTGCACAATGGATGGCTTCAGAGTTGAGCCGGGAAAGCACACATCTGCACAGCCGCCAGCTTGGACTGGAAATGGGCTGATGGGGACTGGAATAGGACTGGAAGTGGGCTGATGGGGGAGCTTGGACTGGAAATGGGCTGATGGGCTGGAATAGGACTGAAAATGGCTGATGGGGTGCTAGGACTGGAAATGGGCTGATGTGGGGGGATGGGAGAATGGGACTAGAAGGGAGCACATGCTGGATGGGGCTGGAACTAGAAGGGAGATGATGTTGGGGGAGGACTAGAAGAGGATGGGGCTGGAGAGGGTAAAGATATTTTGTGTGGGAGGGAAGAAACTTCTACGATTGGCTAGGTATTGGGAGAGTAAGTGGGGATTGAGGATGGAAGGGTGAAATTTGAGTGGATGAAACAGAAATAAAGAAAGAAATGGAAAAAAGAGCAAAAGGGGAAGATCAGTATGTTAAAGCAGATGCAGAGAGAGAATGTGAAAAAATTAGAAGAGAGAAGAAAGGATAAATGGACAGCAGGCAATGCAGAGTTAGCCAAAGACACAAAGAAACCAGAAGAAAGTGACTGGAGTAATTGCAACTGAAAACTTTTGAACTAAAGTACCACAAAGAATGCAACTTTGGGGCTTGTTTACAAAGCCGTGGAAGCGGTTTCCGATCATTATCGGAGCCGCAGCCCCATTGATTTGGGGCCGCAGCTCTGATAATGATCGAAACCACTACCGTGGCTTTGTAAACAAGCCCCTTTGTTTTAAAAATGTACCAAACCCTTTTAAGAGCTCTTAGGCAGAGAGCTAGTAATTAAAAGCCACAGACTCTTACCTTTGCTTGAAATGTAGAGCCCCTGTTAGGAATGTCTCAACAGTACAAGGCTCTGAAGGCTTTTATGCAGCCCTTAGCTGTTCTCAGTTCTTACACAGGCTAATCAGGCACACTAACTCCTGATGAGGTGTCAGCAGCTTCAAAGAGCTGAGAAAGATACTAAAAGCAGAGTTTTAAACCTACACCACTAAAGAAAATATTTCCCCTATTTACACAAGTAAATATTGACTTTAAAAAATATTTAGTTATTCACATATGTTAAAGCCACTCAACCCTTCTAAAATGGCTTCTAGGTTTCTTCGGTTTTCCTTTTCATTTTTTGTCTACATTATTCTTTCTCTAATTTGAAGTCTCTTACTCTTGATGGGCTGTGTTTTGCATGTGAATTGAGGTGAGAGATACTGCTAGCATGTAGGTTATACATAGGAATCTGTAACAGTTCAACTTGTTCTCTTTGACCAACTAGAGGTGCATTGATGTTCTAGAATATTTGTGGTAGAGTTGATGCAGTTTGAGTTCTTGGAGTTGGTATTGGTATGTTATGGTAGGCTTCTGAGTTTCTTTTTAGGGTTTAGTGTTACTTTGCAAAGTGTCTGGCAGTGGAAGGAGTGTGTGTTGCTGTTACTGACTTGGCAACAGAATATGAATAGAATTTGTTAATAAATTGATCTGTAATTAGCTATCCTACCTATTACTTCACCTGAGGTTGGGAGAGTTTTATTGGTTGACCTGAGAATGACCTACATGAATGAATAATTATGCTCCATGATTTATATAAAAAATATATGAAAGAGAATGACATTAATAGGGAAAGTTCATAAGGTAGTGCCTAATTGAAGTGCTGACCGCTTCTGAGTACGCCAACTTCCAATTCAGGGGATGCTCCTGGGGCGATCACTGAGATAGCAATGCCTGCTGTAGGGGGCGCATATGAGTTCTGGCCCAAGGCACCAGGTCCAAGGCTGCCATCATGGAGCCCAGAAGCTGCAAATATTGCCACGCCGTTGGAGCTTTCATGTGCAAAAACGCTGACACCTGCCCCAAGAGCTTCTGTACTCTGACCTCTGGTAGAAACACCACCCCTACGGCCGTGTCGAACAAGGCCCCCAGGTAGACTAGGCGCTGCACTGGAAACAGCTGGCTCTTGGCTTGGTTCACCATCCAACCCAGATGCTCCAGGAAGTTCACCACCCGAGCTGTTGCCCCCATTGACTCTGAGATGGAGTTCGCCCGAATCAACCAATCATCCAAGTAGGGGTGCACAAGTATGCCTTCTTTGAGCAATGCCACTGCCACCACCACCATCACCTTCATAAACGTGTGTGGCGCCGTCGCCAGCCCGAACGGCAACGCCCAGAACTGAAAATGTCCCATGGGCACTGCAAAGCGCAGAAATTTCTGACGCTCTGGCCTGATGGGAATGTGTAAATATGCTTCTGTTAAATCTATGGACGACAGCACCTCGCCCGACTTTACCAAGCGAATAACTGATCTGAGAGTCTCCATGCGGAAGTGCGGCACCCTCAAGCAGCAGTTTACGTGTTTGAGATCCAAAATAGGACAAAAAATCCCTCCTTTTTGGGTACAACAAAATAAATCGAGTATCGATCTAATCCGCACTGGTCGCGAGGTACCGGAACTACCGCTTGGAGCCGCAGTAAGCACTGGAGAGTATCGGATACCGCTTTTCTCTTTGAAGCGGATCCGCATGGGAACACCACAAAGGCCTCTGCTAACGGACGTTTTAACTCCAGGGCATAACCTTCTCGGAAAATCTCCAAGATCCACTGGTCTGTAGTAATGGTGGTCCAGATGGAGAGGAAGCTCCGCAAGCGTCCCCCCAGAGGCACCTCCGCCTAGACCAATCCCGTTTCATTGGGGCTTCTTAACTAAGTTCTGCTGGGTTCCAAAATAACCCCGACTGAACCCCCTAGCTCCTCGAAAGGACTATTTATTTTATTTATTTATTTATTTATTTAGCATATATTTGTATACCGCTACTTCCAGCGATCAGGAGCGGTTTGATTAGGTAAACAAGGAGTGTCGGATCAATGACAAATTTCAAGAAATTACAGCGTGATTTACAAGGTTATATGATGGTTATCAGAACAAAGCCAGTCATTTTCAATAATGTATACAGTTTGATTCATGGGATAAGCACAACACACAGTTAGGGGGGGGGGGGAGAGAGGGAGATTTACATATGTACATTTTTACACTTGTTTCATTTTGGAGCATAAGTACATTTTACAATTGACTACATTTTGGTGATGCAGCTGATGTTAGAATGTATTGATGTTCAGGACGCGTTGTAGGTTTGTTGAAATAAGTATGTCTTCAGTTTTTTCTGAAGACCATAAGGTCGTTGATTGAGTGCAACTCAGGCGGGAGTTGGTTCCAAAGTGAGGGGGCAGTGTAGGAGTATGCCCTGTTGCTTGTGGCTATTTTAACTGATCTTATACTTATTGGTACCTGCAGGTTGTTTATGGTGGTGGTTCTCCTATTTCTGTTAGCAGGTTGTAAGTTGATTAGGTTAGTGAGGAAAGTTGGTGCCAGGTTGTGGATGATTTTAAATGTGGTCACTAGGGTTTTGTATTTTATACGAGCTATGATGGGGAGCCAGTGTAGTTCAACTAGCACTGGTGTGATGTGCTCTGCCACACCTGTTTTAGTGATGATTCTGGCTGCGACGTTCTGTGCCAACTGGAGTATGCTTAGGGGTTTTTTTGGAAGGCCCTGTAGAATTGCATTACAGTAATCGAAATGAGGTATGATGAGGGCTTGTGCTACTGTCCTAAAATCGGTAGCTTCAATGATGTTCCCTAGTGGTTGAATAACCCTGAGCTTGTGAAAAATGGCCCTGTTTACTAAGCGGAGGTGTTTTGCCATCCTTAGTTCGCTATCAAGTGTTACTCCGAGGTATTTTATTTCATTCTTTGTGTGGTAAGTATTTTCACATAGGGAGATTGTAGCTGGTGGTTTGAATTCTGGTTTTCTTGAGATGTACATGACTTCGTTTTTTTTATGGTTTATGGCCATGTTGTTTCGTTGGAGCCATGTTTGCATCTCTTTTATGCATTCTTCTAGCTGGGAGTAGTTTGGATTGTCTGCGTCGAGTTGAGTGTAGAGCATAATATCATCAGCGTATATGTGATAGTGGATACTGTGCTTTTTGAATATTTTGCAGATTGGTTTCATGTACACGTTGAATAGAAGCGCAGATAGTGCTGAGCCTTGCGGTATGCCCTGTGTTTGTGGGAAAGCTTCTGCTTTTTCGTTGTTAAACTGTACTTGTTGCATTCTGTTGGAGATATACGATGAGAACCATTTTAGTGGGGTTCCCGTTATTCCTATAGCTTCTATTCTGTTTAGTAGTGTTTGATGGTGAACTGTATCAAAAGCTGCTGAGATGTCAATGAATATGAGAATGAACATTTTCTTTTTGTTTTCAATCCCTTTGAGTAGGTTGTCCAGTAGTGCAATAAGCAGGGTCTCGACCCCATGGTGTGGCCTGAAGCCGTATTGGTGCTTGTCTAGTGTTTTGTTGTTGTCGAGGTGGTCTTGTAATTGTTGTAGAACCGCTTTTTCAATTATTTTTGCTAGCAGGGCTATGCTGGATATTGGGCGATAAGATGCTGGGTCTTCCTTGTTGAGTGTTTTATTTTTTAGTATTGGTCTTATGATGGATTTCTTAAGTTGAGTTGGCATGGTACCCTGTTGGAGTGATTGGTTTATTATGTGAGCAATTTGGTGGGTGGTTTCCGCTTTCGTTGCTTTAACCCATGCAGCTGGGCAGGGGTCTAGGGGAGAGGTTGTGGTGTTAATGTTGGCAATTATATTCATGACGTGTTTGTCTTCAATGCTGCAAAACTTGTTCCAGTGGGTGATGTGGGTTTCTGTCGTCATCATGGTGGGTTGTGGTGTGGTGGGGGTCATATCCAATGGTAGTGAAGGTTTAGGTCCGATCTGTGGGTTTAGTTTGCCAGCATAGTGATCTGCTAGGGCTTGGACCTTGATTTTGTCGTTGTATTGATCCTCTTGTGCCGTTTTGGTGAGGGATTTGACCAGGGCGAACAGCTCTCTGGGCTTGTTTAATGCTTTGTTTAGTAAGTTTGTGTGATGCGTTCCTTTTGACAGGTTGACTTCGTTTTTGTATTTGGAGAGCAGGGTTAGGTATTCTGTTTTGTGTTCGTTGGTTTTGCTTCGTCGCCATTTTCTCTCAGTTCTTCGTAGTTCTTTCTTTAGTGTGGTCAGAGTTTCTGTGTACCATGGTTCGGTTTTGGGCTTGGGGTTGTTTTTTGTTGCTTTCCATTTTGGTTCTGACATCTCTTGAATTCCTGAGTTCCAGCTGGTTATTAGTCTGTCGAGGTCAGTGCTTTCCAGGTCTATGTTTGATGTGATGGAGTTAATGAGGGCTTCACTGTTGTATTTATTAAAACTTGTGTGTGTGTGTGTGTTGGTAGGTCAGTTTTTGGGTTACTAGGTAGCATGGGTAGGTGCATTTTGATCTCGACTTGGTGGTGATCGGACCATGGTACTTGAGTTATTTTTATTACAGACTTTTTTCCCTTGTCAGGTTGTTCTGCGGGTGTGAATACCATATCCAGGGTGTTTCCTTTGTTATGTGTCGCATCATTTACTATATGTTTGTAACCAAGTTGTTCCATTGCTTCAATGAAAGTGTTGGTTTGGTATTGTGGTAGTGATGGTAGGTTTATATCTCCCAGGATGATTTGATGTTTCCTGATTGCTGTGGTTGAGACGCATTCCAGTGCTGTGGCCAGTGTCTCTGGATGTGATGACGGGGGTCTGTAGATTAGGCAGATTGTTATTGCGTTGTTTTCTACTTTGAGTATGTCAATGTCCTTGGTTGTGTTGTGGGTGGTGCTGGTAAGTGATAAGGTGGATTTGGCTGCAATTAGGACTCCTCCTCCTCTCTTGGATGCACAGGGGCAGTTGAATATCTTGTATCCGGGAGGGGTTATTTGGTTTGTTATTGCGGCGTCAGCATCAGTGATCCATGTTTCAGTGATGCATAGGATGTCGGGCTGGTCATCTGTGATGATGTTGTGTATGATGTGAGTTTTGTTCCTTATTGATCTGGCGTTGATGAGGATGATGGTATAGTAGTCTTGCATCTGTTGGTCTTTCTGTTCGTGTTTGTTTTTTCTTGCTAAGTGTTTGATATGGTTTGATCTTTTCGGTTTGGGGTGCTGGGGATCTCGTGATGTTGTCTGGTTCATGGGGGGTGGTCTTGGATTCGGAGGGGGTGTGTGATCCTGGTGGGAGGGGTGGAGTGGAGAGTATTTATTGTATTGATTCGGTTGAGGCGGCGCGGTTATTAACAGAGGGTGGTAGATGTAATAGATTGGACTTATAATGTGGTAGAGGGTATGGCGCAGGTTGAGGTTGAGAGTGAGTGTTGGTATAACTATATACATGGATAATAACAGCATATATTTGAGGAGCTCCATTTTGCCTGTTATGCTGGTTGATACTCTGTTGAGGAACTTTGTTCTCTAAGTTTTGAGATAGTATACAACTTCTTCTCTAAAACAGTTACAGGTACATTGATACAGCATAAGATCACTATTACAGTGCTGAGGGAGTCTTATGGAGATACGTTTGTGTTCAGCAAGGAAAAGGTAGTGAGAAAGTCTGCGTAACTTTGCTGGAGTAAATTTACTTTTAAGCAAGGAGGTACTTACAGTTGGGTTTGTTGGTACCGGCTGGGATGGGTTTCGAGCGAGCTCGACCTGTGAAGGGAGCTCAAGCTTAGCTGGGCTTCTTGCTGAGGCTGCAGCCAGAGGTCAGTGGGTCTTCTGTTGGGTGTTTGCAGAGCTTGTTGGGTGCTTCGGGTAGGTTTTTCCTCTGGAGGATTGTTCGTAATTCTGGGTTGCAGAGTTTTCTTTGGGTGTCTTACATGAGGTGGTCTATAGGCAGGGGTAGTGCGGCGCCCGGCAGAACAAAGGGCCAATCGCCTAGGGCCACGCCAAAGGGCCCTCAGGTGCGGGCCCGACAGGCGTGGGCGCGCCTGATAGCGCTTCCTTTTATCCGGGCTCCTGCTGCCCCGATTGGGCAGCCAGGTGAGGCGGCAGGAAACAGTGCGGTCAGTTGTTGCAGCTCCGGCTGCTCGATCCCCGACTGGAAGAGCTGCCGCGGGCTGGGGAAGGCTGCTGGATTAGCGCCCGATAGCGCTTCCTTTTATCCGGGCTCCTGCTGTCCTCTCACCATGAAACAATCTCTCTGATAGGGGGTGAACTGAGATCCTCTAAACCTATGGAAGTCTCTACTCTGCCCTTTTTGCAGAGATCCAGGCTTTGGACCCTTCGGACGGTCCTCCAGTAGCCGACCCCCTTTGGAATCTCCCAGATCCTTTACAATCTTCTCCAGAGCTTCCCCAAAAAGCAGCTTGCCCTTATACGAAAGCTTACTAAGATGAGTCTTAGACGATTCATCTGCCACCCAATTCCTCAGCCAGAGGAACCTCCTGGCGGCAATCATCGATGCCATGGACTTCGCCGAAATCCACACCAGATCATAAAAAGCATCAGCTAGATAGGCTGCCGCTGATTCTAACTTCGTACCCTCTGGAGCAGAAGCATCCTCCCCCTCCAGGTGTGGCTCCGCTTGAAGCCAATGAATGGAGGCTCTAGCCACATAAGCCCCACAGATTGATGCCTGCAGGGAAAGAGCACTGGAGTCAAAAGCCTGCTTCAGCAGAGCTTCCAACTTTCTATCCTGCAGATTCTTGAGAGCTGCTCCGCCTTCTACCGGGATCGTTGTCTTCTTAATGACCGCTGCCACCAAGGCATCCACCTTTGTCATGCATAGCAACTCCTTCTCTTCCTGAGGTACTGGGTACAGGTGACCAATAGCCCGTGCCCCACACAGGGTAGCCTCTGGACATTCCCATTCTGGCTCCACCATCTGCCTGATTACCCTGTGAACTGGAAAACACCTTTGCTCCGCCTTAAACCCCTGGAGCAGAGGGTCCTCCAGCGGTTCCTCCTGAACCGCTGGTAAAATAATATATAGGGCCGCTAGCGAATGGACAATAAGTGCTCCAAGCTCCTCTTTCCTAAAAACCCTAAAAACATTAGGGTCTTCCCCTGGAGAAATTTCACCATCCTCCAGATCCCCCGTCCACTGATCCAGGCCGGAGTCTGAGAGAACTTCCCCCTCCTCAGCACTCCTGAACTCCGAGGTGTGCTGACCGAAGCCATCGGTGCTTTCACCAACCCAAAACCATTTTGGAGGAGTCCTCACCCAGATCCATAAGAGAGCCATCAGCTTTGGGCCCTCTAGAGGGGAAGGAGGCCGACATCTTGCTCTGCCCTTGCTCTAACTTCAGGCAATAAGCCTTGTGTAGAGATAAAATGAAATCTGTGGAAAATATAGCCTCTAAGCCCCCCTGCCCCCCTAGCAAGGGTGGCTGAGGACTTATCCCTGCAGGAACAGGCTTTTTAGACTTACTTTTTCTCTTTCCTTGTTGTTTTTGAACCGCGACAGGAATGGATGCCTTCTCCAACATGGCTGCCATTCCCGCCTTCTCTTACCGTGCTAAAATGGCCTCCTAACTGATCCGACGTGGAAGCCCTCTCCTCCATGTTCCCCTTGAACAAACGCTAAACTTGACTGCCCCATCTGAAGCAAAAACGGCAAGGACCTGCGTCGGACAGACCTCGGTGACTGCCACACTGCGCGCACGCTGCCGAGACCGGCAGCATGCGCTAAAAATAAAATTATACCGCCGAAGCCGAGACGTGGCCAACAGCGAGTCCTGCCCCCTCACTGTGCTTTCCACCAAGAAACACGTGTGTGCGGCCCTGTCCTGTCTTTTCCCAGATGTACCTGCACTGCGAGACTCAAGCAGCTCCACCACTCTTCCCGCTGCTAGCAGGCAAACGAGCTGTCACACCGCGGCAGAGAGAGACGGCACTCTGGGGCTCCCAGCGTCAATCTCCCTTCACCTCCATGAAAACGGCACTGCTCCGCGAGGCAGGTACTGCCTCTAATATCCTTGCCCCGCAGCCAAGCTCCGTTTCACAGTAGGTTTTTTTTTTTTCAATCTTTAAGCGGCAGAGCCACTCTGGAATTAGCATCCAGCTAGGGAACCCTCCTGGCTTGTTCTTTTTTTTTTTTACTAATCTTATTTATTTAGACAGTTTTATATACCACCTTATCCTTCAATCAAAGTGGTCACAACACAATTGGGGGATACATTTAACATGATGGGATATGAGACACACACACTAATACTTACAGGGAACATGGGCTATGGAGGGTTAAGTGGCTTGCCCAAGACCATAAGGAGCACCTGTGGGACTAGAAACCCCAGTCCTTCCGGCCCAAGGTTGCTGTCCTCTACTGGGATCTGAACCCCCGACCTTCCAGCCTGAGTAACTTGCCCCAACCACTAGGCCACTCCTCCACTAATCTAAAAAAAACCCTTTTCCTCTTCTTCACTCCGGGAGCCTGTCAGCTCTCCGTCCTTTCCAGCTGCTGAGGACTGAAAGACTGAGTCTCTGACACCAGAGGGAGCTGGAGTGGCTGTCAGCAAGACTTTGAGAATTCAGTCCTCAGCTGCTGGAGAAGGATGACAACCCTATAGTCCCTGGACTGGCCCGGAGAGATGAAGAGGAATGGAGGGTTAAGTGACTTGCCCAAGACCACAAGGAGTGTTAGTGGGAATTATGCAGTGAAAACAATTAATACTGCAGGATAAATTTGGAAGGTTATCTACTAATGTGACTCAGTGATGACTGTGTGTGGGAGATCTAATTAGTGCTATGGCAACAGCGAGTGTAAGATCTACCAATATGTATGGGGGAGGGGCAGAATCAGGGTAGGAGGCTACTAAAGTTGTGCTAGTTTATTTTCCCTAGGCTAAAATCCAAAGGTGATATGTAATGCTGCAGTTATAAGAATGCATACATCATATATAGTTTGCATCTGTATAAAGCTGCTGATGCTATTCTCCTCCTGAAACATATTTCTTAAGTTTCTTAATCCTTTTGCTTGCCATTCATGGAATACTATACTCTCTGATCCATTCCTGGGAGAAAAGAATGGGCTTCTCACAATAAGCTGTAACAACGTCATGTTTTAGCCCCACCTCCATGAAAACGTTTCCACCTTAGTAACATATTGAGCATCCCATAGGATTCTGAATTTGACAAATGCAACAAGCTAAATTGAGATGCAAGATAAAGAACATCCTCTAAGATATTTGGTGTACAGAAATCATACTGTGGGTCACCAGTCCCCATAAAAATCTTAGCTGACATGCAATATTATGCTTAAATTTGACAAGTCTAGTTTAACTAATGCTTTACTTCTCATTAATTTTTCCTAGCTCACTCTGTCTCATTTACACTTCCAAATAAATCTCAATATCATTAATTTCATTCTTGCTATATCTGAAAGTGACATCCAGGATGCTAACATCTAGAAGAGCTTTTAGAGCAGTGCCATCTTGAATAAGGCACATCCACCTCTGAGGGATAAAGATTTCCTGCTGTTACATTTTAATATTACCACTGATAACTCCTGGGCTGAATCCTCAAAATGGATATTCAGCGCTGTTCATGATTTGGATAGTGGTGCTGAAAATTAGGGGTGTGCATTCCTAAGAGTGTATTCAGTTCATTTGGGTGCTTAAAAATTTAAATGCACACAAATTATTGAACACAGCTATACCTATGAATTAACACACATATAGGGAGTCATTTTAAAAGCTTTAGTCACAATTGGGATGTCTTAAAATGTGCATGCAGACGTCCAAATCATGGAGATGTCTGAGCCATTCTCCAAATGGCTTTTTTTTTAATGTATAATTTTTAATTGGTTATTCGGAGGGTGATACAACATTTCACAAAGACAACAAAAACCATCATCTATTCTGGGCATGCAATAGTACAAATGGCAATATCGCAATTCCATAAACACTCCAAAACTGAAGACGCACCAAAAAGAATTCCCCACTCCCCAGTGAGAATTGCCCTTAATGCCCGTGGATACTTCAACCATTTTTCCGGCAATCAGGATAACTCTCCCTCCCCCTTCCCCTCCCCCCACACTCACTATATCCCTTCCCCCCTTCCCTCTTACCTTACCAACCAGATATAGGAGGGTAACAGAGCAGAACAGGAGAGGCATTTCTGGTGCAATGAGACCGGATACCTCTGATGGCCAATACCTGTCAATGAAAGACTATATTGATAACATTGAAACCAAAAGGCATTGCAGGGTATAAGTGATCATGTACATCTGGTCCCCTTAAAAGGTCCACAGGCCATGTAACCAGTACTCTCAGTTCCCTCTTACCAGTTCGCCTCATTCTATACCTCCCTACCACTCCCCCTTCCTACCTATGGATTAAGAGATAAAGACGACTTCATATCTGTCAGGGTGGGTCTACATCGTGTCATTAGTAAGAGCACACCCCAGGAGGACGCATGGGAGTAATAAGGTACCATGGACTCAGGGATAAAAGCACTACGGACAATGTGGAGACCAGTTCACAACTCCTTCAAAAGGTCACATTGGAGATAAGGACCGTGTTCTCATGCAAGAGGACATCGTAGCCTCACTTTGTAAGAAGCCAGACCATAAGGCTGAGACTTCATCGGGTTTTCCCCGCAGGTCTGCTTCACCATCCATTCGGCTAATGTGATGGGAGCCACACATTTCCAGTAATTGGCAATAATACTGGAAATGTGTATTACTACCAGGAATAGGCAGTTAGAAATCCTGCATGATCCAACATCTCCCCAGTCCAAGGGTATGAAGCCTAGCACACAGGTTTAAAGTGAGAAGGGAAGCATCTGACTGGTAGACAGGCAGACGTGGTGATGTACCTGAGCCCAGAACACCTGGATCTTGGGAAAGTGCCACCACATGTGTGCTAAATCTCCCACATTGTCTCCAGCAGAGGGGGTCACCCCCTTCCCCCACCTGAAGACATCTGACGAGGTAATCGACATGCAAAGCAAAATTTGTATCTGGGTGTTAACTAAAGACAAGGAGATTGAGCAAGAATGAATGTAATGGTAAATCTCTTTTCAGAACTCTGAGTCATCCCTCACCTCCTTCTTCCAGACTCTTCTGTATGAGAGTTTCTGACTCAAACCTGGAGGGTCCACGGCAAGTACTTGTACATTCGGGCCAAAAATGACTTACTATGAGTGGATTCAAAGAGAATCCTTTCCCAATATTTGGGTGGACGTAGGACCTTCTGGGGAAGAGGGGAAGAGCCAAAGCAATGTTGAAAGAAGAAGAAGTTTAACAAGGAGCCTCATACCTCCTCAGCTGGACTCTTGGACATGAACGAGAAGTCATTGGATAGAGAGGAGTTCCAGAGGGTCTATCCTGAGTGCCTGAGTGCCAAAACCCATTCCCAAAGTCTCTAATGAAGTAGAAATCTGAAACTGGGGTGTACAGAGTCAGCCCTGGAGATAGTCCTCTTCCCCTGCAGACTGTTTGCCAGATCTTCCACAAATTCCCTAGGAAGGGGTATAACAGAACTCAATGAACTTCCTCCACCCCCTGCAGAAATATAGCCACCTTTTGGAGTATGGGGGCAATCCACTCCTCCTCCAAACAAATGCAGTCGGAGCCCGGATCATTCATCCAAAAGAACACAGCTCTCAGACACGCACACCAATAATACAGCTGTGGGTCAGGGAAACCAAGTCCCTCACACTCTTTGGGCCTTGTAAGAATGGCCCAACTGACCCAGAGATTTTTATTCTGCCACACAAAGGACGAGAGTATCTTCCTCAATAACCTAAAGAAATCCCTTGGAACCTGAATGTGCAACTATGAAAACAAAAATATGAGTCTCGGGAGGATCAGCATTTTTATAATATTGATACGCCCGAGCCAGGTAATCATGGAGGAGTGCATGGCCCCAAGATCTCTGCGTACATTAGCTGGTATCATTTAGAGATGTCATTCAGGATGTGAGTACCTAAGTATTTAAAGTAGTCCACCACAATAAAATCCCCCGGAAAACTAGATGTGTAATGCGGAGCCTCAGTGAAGCAGAGGAGTAGAGCAGATTTCTGTTTGTTGACCGTAAAACCAGATACCTTGGAAAACCGGTTTATAATGGAGATGATTCTAGGGATAGAGGTACCTGGATCACGGAGATCGATAAGAGTGTCATCAGCATAAAAAGAGACAGCATGAGTCCATCCTCCCAGTTTTATACCAGTATCAACCACCACTTTGCGTATATGGCTTGCAAAGGGCTCTATAGCTAAGGCAAAGAGCAAAGGAGACAGCAGACATCTTTGTTGGGTCCCCCACCCCAAACTAAAGTGCCCAGAAAGGAACCCATTGACTACCACTATGGCCATTGGATTAGCGTACATGACCTCTATCCAGCAGCAAACATTAGGCCCATATCCTATAACTGCTACAATGCATAGGATTCTTTCCACCTTTAGAGAGTGCCCTGATAGCAGCTTGGTAAAAAGAAGCTGGTAGTTTCTTCTGGGACTGAACATCATTAAAGACCTGGACCAGTATAGGGGCAAATATTTCCGGTGATGCTTTGTACAGTTTAGCCAATAACATGTCAGAGTCAGAGGCCTTAGCCACTTTTAGACTGTGAATGGCGTAATGCACATCCTCTAATGTGAAAGGGTGCTCAAGTGCCTTCCAGTCTTCTGAAGACAGATGGGGGAGTTCTGCCCCAGACAGCCAGTTTTTAATCTCGTCCTTCCCAAACAGCGGAGATGAGTATAGGTTACTGTAGAACTGAGCGAACACTTCAGCCATGTCCGGGAAGCTGTAAAGTGTGTTGCTGCAAGAGGAATGGAGAGTGGTAATTCTGTCTTTTGCCCTCTGTCATTTCAATTGTCAAAGAAAGAGCCAGCCTACTTTGTTACCATGTTCATATAAGTGCCTACATGTGTGAAACATGTTTGAAGCTATGGATTCAGGGTCCAACATTTCTAATTCACCCCTTTTCTGCATCAGTTGCTGCCAGATCTTGGCCTCCCCAAATTCACGATGATTCTTTTCAAGGTCTGCAATGTCCCTCTGGAAGGTTTCCTACTTCAGATTTTCCTTTTTCTTGAAGTCACAGGAGAGGAACATTAATTTCCCATGGAGTACTGTCTTAGTCGCTTCCCAAAGCATGAAAACTAAAGTCTCCGCTGCATCATTGAATTGCAAATATTCCCACCACCCCTTCTTTACTGCCAGGAGGAATTTCTTGTTCTTTAGGAGCCCTCTATGCAGGGACCAGGTGTGCAGTGAAACCTCCTTCCCTTTTCTGCACAATTCCAAGGATATGATCGTGTGATCTGAAACTCCCATGGTCCGTATGGATGAGGAGAGAAGTCTTGGCGAGATGCTATTGGACATACACTAATGGCCAATTCTAGAGTAACTCTGATGCGCAGGTGAGAAGTAAGTATTAATTTATTTATTTAAACTATTTCTATACTGCCTTTCTGCTATTCAAAGCAGTATACATGTAACGTAATACCTTAACAGGACATGAAGTGCACACTGTTTTAGAAGTACAGTCTCTTTCCCCACTGCATTGTTCTCCATGCATCAAAAGGATAAAGGTATTGCAGACAGTGGTGAAGCTTTCTCAAGTCTGTGTGGGCACCACTCCTACTCCCGATCTGTCCATACTACAGGGAACATAGTTAAAGTCTCCTTCCATCACTATGTCACCCTACTGATTTATTTATTTTTTATTTATTTATTTAAAGTCTCTTTTATACCGCGCTATTGACATCAGCGCGGTTTACAGTGAACATTAAACTACACATCTCAGATTGCTGATTTGTGTTTACAAAAAACAGGTATCATAACTTGGGTATACATTAAAACAATTTTAACAGGGAAAAACATGATAAATATATACAAACCACTTTATGTAGCTATATAAAGGGTTAAATGAACTGTACAAGCATCTCATAGTGGGGGAAGGTTAAATGTGTGATTGCGAGTATTCAGTCAAGAGTGTGAGATGCGTGTGCTTGGGGAGCTGATGTTGCTGCACTGATGTTGCTGCACTGCATCCTGTACCACAACCAGTGTAGCCCTATTGAATAGACACATTCACCAGGGTGAACATGGTCATGTGCAGGGAACTAGTTAAAATAAGGAACCTACCTTCTGAGTTGGCAAACTGGTAGCTTATTTGAAAAGGGCAGTCTTTAGAGAAGAGGATCACAACTCCTCTCTTGTGGGATGTGAAATTAGCTGCAAAGACCTGCGGGAATCAGCAAGAATGCAATAGCAGATGATCCTGTCCTGACAAGGACAGTTTCATGCACGACAACAATGTCAGCCCTCTCCTTCTTAAACTGGGCTTGGACACGTGTTCTCCTAATGGGATTGTGAAGACCTCGCACATTCCATGACATTAGCTTAACCATGGTCTACCACAATGACCCACCCTGGGTCCACCCAAGTCATGCCCCATTAACTCCCCCACCCCCTTCCCTCCAAACCTCATATTAACCACTATAGGGGGTACCTATGCTCAGGCACAAGCTCCTCCTCCAAAGGCCCTCCACCTCCCTCCCAACAGTACTCCCTACCTCCTGCAGAAAAGATGGAACTAGTGAAATGATACCAGGTAGTTGTAACCCCCTTCCCATCCAGGGGACACCTATCTAACTATTCCTATCTCAACCCTATGAAACACTTTCCACATGAGGGAGGAGGTGTCCCGCATATGTCTTCGTCCGGCCCCGCACCCATCCTGTTCTCCCTCCATTCCTCTCCCCCCACCCCTTCTTCCCTTGCCCCACCTCAAACCAGGACAGATCTAACAGAGATAACAAGAGTTAGAATACAAATGGTAAAAGTTGACTTCTCAAAATCATATAGCAATAGGGGATTTGACCATTGTATACTTTCTAGAAAGTAGAAATGTCAACTACAACATAAAATGTCAGACATAGCTAGCTAACATTATTTAATCATGAAGGTCTGAGGGTGTCCATTGCTCTATCCTGTTGGTCCTCTGATTCACCACCAAGCGGACACCGCACTCCTGGAATCTTTCGTCTCTTCGGTGTAGAGGCCTGCCAATTCCGCTGCTCCTTGGGACGTCCTGGTGTACGACATCCACTCTCTCGGATCCACTCTCCAAGCATTCCTCCAAGTCCACCAGCTTGTGTTGGACATTCTCCCATTCAAAAATCAGGGCAAATAGGAACCCCCATCAGCATCTAAGGGATTTTTCTTGGAGCAGCTGGGCCAGTGGTTTAAAACCTTTTCTACATTCCAAGGTATATTGTGAAAGGTCCTGGAAGATTTAAACCTTCTGTCCCTGGAATGTAACAGAGCACCTCCCCCTCAAGCTGTGCAGCAATCACAGTTTATCTTGAAATGAATGAAAACATGCTATTATCAGCCTCAGCTAGGCTCTGTTCTCAGATTTAGAACCCAGACTATGGTGAGCTCTCTCCAGTCTAACTGACCCCAGCTCTCCTGGGTCGCAGAGGGAGTATAGCTGTTGGATTAACTCTCCAGTGTTTTCTTTGCCACCGTCCACCTCTGGAATCTTTAAGATATGGATGTTTTGTGCCACGGATGACTTTCAAGGTCATTGTGATTCTCCTTTAAGTCCTTGGTGAGTGAGTCTACTCTGTGGATGTTTGTCTGGAAGAGTGCTGTCGCATCTATTGGCTCACCTATGTTGATCTCATTTTGGGTCACACATTCATCCAAGGACTTAATTTTGGCTTTAGTGTCACTCAGAGCCTTGGAGAAATCTAAGCAGACTAGTTTGAGTTCTTGCAGGATTTCCATAAGATCTGATTTAGTTGCCAGGGAGGAAGTGGCAGCTGGGCTCATTGTCAAGGAGTTTGTTGGTTGTTGGATCAAAGATCCTTTGTCAGACATGTCGGTTATAAACCCAGTCAGGAAGAGGAACTGCAAGACTTAGTCCCACTCTGGGAAGCCTTATGAACTATGTGGGCAGAATAAATTCTAGGTGGTGCTGATACCATTATGAGGAAGAAGTGGGCATATGTCAGAGAAATAGCGTTATAGCCGCAGCCTTCCTCTCCTATTCCTGATCTCTCCATACTGTCAGCTATCTTTCACCTGAGCCGCAACACTCTCCCTGGCCTCCTGGACCGAGTTCCACCAGATACTGGCTACAAAACATTTGTCCAACGTGCCCCCTGTGAGTTCTTCAAGTAAAGGGGGTTAAGTGTTTCAGTTTACAGATAATTACCTGTGCCATCTCTCCAGGGTTTTGGTGAGAGTTTGACCTTAGGTACAGGCTTAGTGAGCAAAGAAAAAGATGACCCAGTGATTTGGATCCTGCGGAAGAGATATGGCCTCTCAGCTCATGTGCTCTGTCTGCTATTTCTCTGATTTTTTTTCCCCTTTGCTACTGCAATGTATGAAGGCTCTCAGGAGGATCGATGTCCTGTAGCAAGCACGGGGATTCACGATCAGGGGGAAATATGCCCGTTAGAAATAGGCAACATGCTGCACTCCTCTCAGCCCAGCCACATGCTCACTCCCATATGCGGTCAGGCCATGACTCCGCTGCAAGTCCAGACCTCCCCCTTTCAGTATCAGGCAGTCCTACCAAAGCAATCGCTTGCTTCCAATTCAGGTATTAAGGGCTGCAGTACTTGAAAGGTGTCAAATGTGTCGGTGGGAGATGGCCATGACAGTCAGATCAGATAACCTACAGGAGGATCATAAGGCATGGAGGAACTCAGGGAAGCACAAAGCCAGCATCAGCATCGGCATTGGCACACTCTTTCGGATCAGGCCATCCTGTATATTCTAGGCACTGAATCAGGCAGTAGAAGGGCTGACAGTGGCGGAGCTCTTGCCGTAAGTGGCCATTCCTATTTGCGCTTACGAACAACCCCCTTTCCAAGTGGCTTTTAAAGATGCCTCCAGTGCGGGGATGTCCAAGTAGGCAGAGGGTGTGGTGGAGGCATATCTGAGGAGGTGCAATGGCCTTAGACCTCCCTGTTTCATTTCAAAACTGTTCGGGATGTCTGTACGAGCGTAACCCCATCGAAGCTTAGACCTGCTCCAGGCATGAATAAGCATCGAGAAAATGCTTGTTTTGGCCATAAAGCATCCAAAGAATGGACAGAAGATGGCACTCCACCATCCCCAGTATTCCACACGATCACAATGATAGCAGCAGCAGTATTTGAACCCTGGCTTCCCTGGTCCTAGTCCACTACCCTAACCATGAGGCTATTCCTAGATGTCCACAAGTTGCAGATGTCTTTGTAGATGTTCCTGCAGATGTCCATATTGGGCACATCCATGTTTGTGAAATCATGCCTGAATTTGGACATGCCTGGGTTTTTTTTTACAAACGTTTTGGCTTGGACGTCCCAGATTGCCATTGGACATCATTTGTAAAATGCCACTTACAATGGATTGCATGAATTTTTAGCTTCTTATGTTTACTAATTTGTTTATTTATTTAACAGGATTTTTTTATACTGCTTTATCTTAGAGGTCAAAGCGGTTTACATTAAACACAAGTTATTACATTTTAACAATATAGTAAACTCAAGAGGGTAGAAGAGCGGGATGAAAGAAGAAACAGCACCTAAAACATGAATAAGTCAAAAGAACACGAAAAAATGTGTGAAAATCAGACAATTTTGTTTTACAATTCCATAATCAAACTTTGGCCATGCATACTCCTACTGAATATATGGGCTATTATTAAATGTTGTGGTTGGTATTTAAAAAAACACACAGAGCAAAGTTTCTAAGGCTCCCCCACTATGTTCTATACTAGTGGTTCTCAACCCAGTCCTCTGAGACCCCCCAAGTCAGTCTGGTTTTGAGGATATTCACAATGAATATGCATGAGATAGATTTGTATACAGGTGTATTCTCTATATGGAATGGACAATACACATGTAGATTTTCTCCTTTCCTGGCCACTCCCTAACATATCCTGAACATGCCCCCTTGAAATTTCCATGTGATAAGGGCATCCAAGTGTAGACTGAGCCCTTTATAAAATGACCATTCAAACCTTAAATCAGAAATCACGTAACACAATTAAACACTAGACTCAATCAGTGGCAAACCCTGGCCGCAGCTTTATTAACCAAACCATCGCATAACTCAACCATGAATACACAAAATATTACTCATGATCGGCATGCAACACCTCAATCTAATGGTGACATTCTAGTCATGTGGTTAGTCATGAAACTGCTGAATTTCACTTTAGCTGACAACCTGTGGTGATGCCAAGCTGAAGGGTAGCATTGTACAAGCTGAGCATCTCCCAATCCCCCTCGTGCCTCGGAATGCGATGGTGGCACCCATGCTCCCTAGCTATCTCAGAAGTAATTATCATTCTTCAATCCTTCCCCTGGAAGCTGATCATGGTCCAGCAATGTCATAAATGTAACTTTCAACTACACTTTGCCCATAGCTGCAACAAAATTACCCCTCCTCCGATATCCTAAACTTTATCAAAACAACAAACTTATCACAGGCATATGAGAGGGAGGGGGAGTGCCTGAACAGTCCAAGACTTTCCCACACCCCTGCTCTCACTATTACCAGAGACTCAGCGGAGGTAAGCAGCTGATTATCTTCCCACCCAACTTCTTCCCGCTCTCTTCACAGCCTCCCGTCCCTCACGCCCTAATCAATCAACAAACAAAGCATACAGTCCAGTGGCCTAGCTATATTAAATTGCCCCCCCCCCCCTTTACTCCCTGTGGGACACTGGGGTGGACTCTCATTATCAAAATCTTGGGGGGAGGGGGGATTGCCTAGGGCTTGAAAGTTAAGTGGAGGGTGGTTCCAGGAAGAATTTTTGCCTAGGTGCTCGGGTGCCTAATAACTTGCACTGTCCTGAAGCTGTGAAATTTTATGATTGCTTTAGAATTATTTCAGTTCCTGTATACATTCAGAACCTGTCTGGGGCTGAGATTCAGGAGGTCATTTGAAGAAGGCTTTTCATACATATGGAAAAGAGACTTTTCTAAAATCCCACAGCTGTATTTACACATGTATGTATGCACACCCTTATACATTTGCTGTGCATAGACATTTGTAAGGGTGAAGTTAGTATAGCAAGTTGGGCAGTTTCCTCCCTTCCCCTCCCCCATCTTCTTTCCCTCCCCTCCCCCCTCCCCCTTTCCCTCCACCTCCCCTTTTCTTCTTCTTCTTCTTTTCCCTTAGAGGCCAAATAATTTCTTCAGTCCTTATTGTTTTCATTGTTTGTGATTCATATATTTTATATCAATATACCGTTTACTTAATTTTAGCACTTGTTTTAGGTATTTTATCATGTTTTTTATTTATGATAGTTTATATAACGCATTAGTTGTATTATTCTATTTAATTTATATGTTATTATTTGCTTTTGATTTTAGCAACGGTTCGTATTTTCTACCTTAGGTCTTTTATTTCTTTGTTTGATATGTTTTTATGTGTATTAATTGTATTTTGTTTGGATTTTGTAGTCACTCCCCTGAAGAAGGGACGTGCTGAAACACAGACGTTTTAAGCAGGTTACTGCATGTTATTTTCAACATGCAGTAACCATTACTGCAGGCTCATGCTAATGGTTACATGTTAAAATGTTAACTGGTTAGCATAGTTTAGTATAAGAGCCCCTCGCTTCATAATAACGAGTAATTCCATTATCCACTTTAAAAACCACATACCTCCCAATGATAAAACATCAGTATACCCTTAAACTCACTCTTCACTCGGCAAACACAATGAGCCCGATATGCGTCGGCAGCGTTTAGTTCTGCTAAAGTTGCTAGCCACTGCCACTGAACTTTAGACCACGATATTCAATGCTGGGGCCATATCCAACTACCTGCATTGAATATCCCAGTCAACCAGTAGTAATGAAGCTAATTGGGTAGTTGTGATATTCAGCTGCTGCTTGTTAGCTTCTACGGAAAAAGTTAGGCCAAGGGCATGGCTGTAAAAATTGCCGAGCAGGAGCTGACTATCACCCCTACCTGGTTATCACCAGATGCTGCCTCCGCTCTACCCCCAAAATGTCCTGATGCTAGTTGGCTAGTACTGGGGCACGCAGTGGTAGTGCCCACAAATATTCAGTGGCACTAACTGTGTTAATGCTGCTGAATATCATAGTCAGTGTGAATACCATGGTTAGCAGTTTTTCCTAACCACGTCGATCATACTGAATATCATGCTCGGTATTCTTTGTGTGTAAACAAATGCCGGTACTTACAAGTGCAACGTTCTGGTCTCTCTACATGCTGCTGCTGTTAGTAACTACCTTAAGACCCAGTAACATGCATGTTAGTAAATTATCACCTGTTGGTATGCTCTTGGTAAACAGCATGAAGGATGAATACATCAAGCTTTCACACACTTATCTGAATATTATGTTCCTTCATTTATATTTGTGGACACACTTGGGCCACTATTAAAAGAGACATACATATGTTTAGTGACTGCTGTTAAGTATATGTCTCCTAAACATGAATTTTAAGTCGCACTATATGGATAGTGCTGCTGAATATTCCCTCTATATATGCCAGCATTATCCAGGTGGAGCAAGGGTGTTCAGTCGCTATCCACATCACTAAGAAGCTTAATTTAGGCCAATTAGAAAACTATCCTAAATTAGCCACTCAGTTATATGTATGACAGCCGAGTAAAACCGCTATAAATATAGCTGCTGGGTGGCAAGAACTCTCAACATACATTCAGTACTGCTGCCTTTCCATATATTTATATTTTAAGCACTGCAGCCACTGGGTTTATATATTGGCATAATTAAATTTTAGTGGGCTCATACTAACATCTTTTCTGATCATTTTAAAGTGCATAGTAAGATCTTACTGCTGTCCCATTATGCCTTTCTAGACCCAGTCAGTAGGTATCAAAACCCTGGCTCCACTCTGGTTTATCCTCCCTTCATTGCCAAATCCACCACCTCAAAAGATGCTGGTGCAAATTGCACTCTCCATCTGCATTCTGCCTATGCCGCCTTGTTCAAGCACATCTTTCTACCTCTTCTAACAAGCCTTGCCAGCTTTTTCATCACTTTGTTTCCTTGTCTCTCTTCTCCACCCCTTCAATTCCCTTATCTTCTCCTTCTCCCACCTCTTTTGCTTCTTTTCTCTTCAATAAGACTGCCTCCCTTCATGTTTCTTTTCAACAGCCTTCCTCTTACCAGCTCTTTTCTCCCTCTTGCTCCTCCTCTGTGCCCAGCTAACCCCATCTCACTTCAACCTGCTTCTCTTTTCCAACCCTCTCTTTATCTTCCCTTGACTGTGCTTTTAAAGCCACCACCCATCCTTTTCCCCTCTGGACCCTTGGCCAGCACGCTTAGTCTCCAGACTTGCCCCTGACCTTCCCCATAGCATCCTTCCTTTACTTTACCCTACCCTTTCTACAGGATATGTACCGCCTCTGTGGAAAACATGCCATTATTTGTCCCCTCCTCAAAAAGCCATCTCTCGACCCTTCTCTCTTCAGTTTGCACCCCTTCTCAAATCTGGCATTTCTCTCTAAACTTATTGAACAATTATGCTCTCCATACTCCTTCCATTTCTGGAAAAATATCTAACCCTTCACTCTTGACGGGCTGGCTTTTGCTCTGGACACTCAACTGAATCTATGCTCTGCACTCTTATAAATGAAATCTAGTCCTCTTTAGATCATGTAACTGGGTTGTTCTCATCACTCTACTGTAGATCTCTCTTCAGCATTCAACTTTGTAGATCACATCATCCTTCTTCAACAGCTCTGTTCTACTGAGAACTATGATTATGTGCTTAGTTGGTTCTCCTCTGACCTGACAGACCATTCTTTCCAGGTTTCTTCTAACTCTAAACTGTCCACTTCTTTGCCCCTCTTTTTTGGAATCCCTCAAGGCTCTCTTCTTGCTCGCACTGTTTAACATTCTTATGGCCCTTCTCCCCCTCCTGATTCAATCCCTTGGCTGCACATCCTTTCTCTATGCAGATGATATTCAGATTTATTTATTTATCTGTAAAGATTTGGTATACCACTCATTCATTATGAAACTTCAAGGTGGTTTTCAATAAAAGGCAGTTATTTCAGAGTCATACCAAACAGAACGAGATAGGGCGAACACAAAGACAGCAGGGATGAACATTGAGGGAGAGGGGTGCAATAGCACAACAGTAGCAAACGAAGTAGACAACAAAGAGAACCGGGAGTTCTCACTGCACAGAGGAATACATGGGGGTGGGGGAGAGAGAGGAAACAATCCAGAAGATAGCGAATCAGGAATGAGACACGAATAGGCGCTATCGTAAGCCTGAGAGAAAAGTCAGGTTTTCAGACTGATTTTAAAACTTTTGAAGGAGGATTCTTTATGAAGGTCAATCGGCAAAGAGTTCCACACCCGAGGAACTAAAAAACTGAAGGCCATAGAGCTGTAAGTTTCCAGATGAAATATGTGCTTAGTAAGGATGACTAGGAGATTTGTATTTGACGCATGAAGGGCATGAGTGGGACAATATGGGATGAGGTGTAAGTGTACTTACTGTATGTGTGGAGGTCAAAGTAGTAAGCACGATGTGTCAGTGTTAGCAGTTGCTCTTCACTGTTCCTTCCTTTTTGTCAGATATCTCTCCTCTCCAATTGTATCTCACAGCAGTTCACCAATGACTCCGCAGTAACCATCTTATCCTCAATACTAGCAAATGTGAAGCTATTTCATTCCCCTCTCAATCTGCTTCCTTACTCCCTTCCCCGGTCATAGCTTCCTCGTTGCTATGATTCTGTGATTCTATTAAAACCTTGGGTGTTATCCTTGACTCTTTCCTTTCTTTCAAACCCCATTTGGTCTCCTTATCCAAATACTCCCTTTTGGCCCTTTGTCGCCTTTGTTCTGCCCGTTCCGCTTTCACTCAGTCTAAGTTCATTCAGTTAGTTCTGGATCTCATTATTCCACATCTAGATTACTGCAGATTAGATTACTAGGTCTTCCCCAGTATTCTCTTCATTGCTTACAACTGATAAAGTCCACTGCTGCAAGACTTATTCATAAGGCCCATCGTTTTGATCATGTTTCTCCTCATCACTTTGCACTGGCTTTCTGTCTCTTTTTACATTTACTATAAAATCCTTGCTCTGACCCACTGAGCTCTATTCACATCATGCCTGTTATTTTTGTCTTTGGGACAGCAGGGACACTGCAGCGCACTGTCATAGGCAGGACTGAATTTTCTGTTGGGACAAAGAACGCGAAATGGGAGCCACAGGTGGAACCACAGAATGTGCTAATGCCATCACTGCACACCAAATTGAGCTTTATGAAACAATTTGTCACAGCTCTAGAGAAAGAGTCAACAGTCTTCAAGTACCTTCAAGTCTTCTTCCCTAAATTGTCTGAGGCAAAGGTCAAAGCTGGTGTCTTTGTTGGACCACAAATAAAAAAAAGATTCTTGAGCATATGGAATTTCCCAAGCTGCTTACTAGGAAGGATAAAGCAGCTTGGAACAGCTTTGTTGCAGTGGTTTGTGCTTTTTGGGGAAATCACAAGGCCGAAAACTATATAGAGCTGGTTGAGACTCTGGTTAAGAATTATGGCAAAATTGGCTACAGATGTCTCTCAAAGTCCATATCTTTGATGCTCATCTTGATAAATTCAAGGAGAACATGGGAGTGTACTCAGAGGAGCAAGACAAACGTTTCCACCAGGATATACTGGAATTTGAACGCTGCTACCAAGGACACTATAACCAGATCATGATGGGAGACTACATCTGGGGGCTTATTCATGAAAGTGATTTACAATATAATTGTAAATGTTGAAAATCTACTCACTTCTAAATGTTTTATGGTCTTTCATCTCCGTCTCAGTATAATTTTCATGTTTCTTTTGTTAATTTTTTTCCCTTTATCTTGGTCTCAAGAATGTTGTGGTCTGAACATGTTCTTTTATTGCCTGTATTAATGTACTTATTGTAGATTTTTTTTTTGCTTTACTTCTTATATTCTGCCTTGGTAAGAATCACGTTTGAAAATTAATAAATATAAAACTAAAAAAAAATACTTTGTGTGAATAAAAATCTGAGACTGAGAGATGGATGATCTTTCATTTATTTTGTATTTTATTTTAGAAGGTTTATGTAATTCTAAATTAACTTTCTGGTCCCTTTATCTTTGCTGCTAGAATTAAATAGGACCGAATGAGAGGAGACGTTTTGCATGAAAGAATATTTTGTAATGAGTTACACATATTTATACCATTCATTTTTAAGTAGACAGCTGGCTATATTTCAGAAACTTACAATATTAATGGACCTTTTAAACTTTGTTCTATTCACAGGACATGCTCCATTTCTCAGGTATGAAAAGAGTGAAAGAACATTTACTGAGGCATGCAAGTGTATCTCGCAACTGGCAAGACATTGTTTTTTCTTTCCATTTAACACATTATCCTCTATGACCAGAATGGGAAGTACGATACTTTAAGTACTTTTGAACAGTAGATAATAAACAAAAAATAAAAACTGGTATACACCCAATAGGGTTTTAGAGCTCTTTTATGAAAAATGTGCCAGACAGAAAGTAAAAATAATTTGCTGAATTCTTGTGTTATTTGCTGCAAAATGTATAACATATTCTGCAGTATATTAAAAGCTAAACTCTAAAGTGAAATAAATTACACAATGTTGACAAAACATTCATTTAAAGATATGCTATTGGGGTCATTTTAAGAGTCTTAGATGTGATTTGGACATCCGAAAACATATATCTGGACATCCAAATCAATGAGATATCACCAAAGCCATTTCACAAATGGCTTTTTATGATGTCTCTGCAGTGGGGACATCCAAGTAGACAGGGGGTGTAATGGAGGCAGGTCTGGGGTGGAGCATTGAGTTTAGACATCCTCAATCAATTTCAGAAACCTCAAGAATGTCTGCAACCTCGTCCAACTTTAGACCTGCTCCAGGCATGAATATGCATTGAAAAAGTGCTCATTTGGGTACTAAAACAGTTGGCTGGTATGGACAAGATGGCACTCCACTACCCTCTATATGTTCTACAATCAGGGCCAACCTGTCAACTAAGCAAGCTAGGCAGCTGCCTAGAGTGGCCGGCCCGGGTGGGCAGTGACGGCAGCAGCAGCACACATGGATGGTAGCGTCATCCCCCAGCTGCCGCCAATTCCATTGGGGGTAGGTGGGCAGCGGCAGTATTTCCAAAAATGGCAGCAAAAAACTACCGCTTTTGGAAATACTGTCACTGCTGCTGCTGCCTGTCACTCCCTCCCGAGACAGAATTGGTGGCAGCTGGGGAGGGATGGTGACATCAGCTGAGGGGGGGTGGCAGCATCAGTTGGGAGGGGCGGAGATGCTGGAATTTCTGCCTGTCTACAATCACAATGGGGTTTTCTTTGTGTATTTAATAAAAGAGTTTTGTATTTGCACCACTACTACATGACTTACACATCCCCAGTATTAAATGCTATGCCAGGGACATCTATGTACACATGCACATTCATGTCTTTGACCATATCATGTAAGTCCATGTTTGTGAAACTGTGATTGAACTTGGACATGCTTGCCTTTTCCAGATGTTCTGATTTGCGTGCAACAGATTGATCTTAGACATCCTTTGTAAAATGCACCTTCACATATCTACATTGGATTAGTTATCCTAGTTCACCAAGTACACAGGCAGCTATCCTTTCTGTTTTGTTACAAGGTCAGAGACTTATCAGCCCCTCCTCATATAAGGTTGTGGTAAGGAAGCCTATCCTGAGTTAGGGGAAAGGGAAAAAGGCAAAGAGTTCACCCTAGTAAAAGGTCCCCTTTTGCAAGGTCAGGGTAACAAAACCACAATCTCACCTAGGAACCAGAAAACCCCCAGCTGGGGGAGAGTGAATACAGACCTAAGGTCCAAGACCCTTACGTCAGTAAGCTCCTGATTACTCAGGTGTCAGAAGGCAGAGTGATCTCCATCACCTGGGAAGAGAGGAGGTGGGGTTAGATCCCTGAAGATATAAGCCTATGCTAGATTATAGAAGAGGAGAAGGAGTAAGAGAAAGAGAAGGAGAGAGGGTGGAAGAAACGCCAGAAGCAAGGGCTGAGGCAAAGGCAAGAAGAGGAGAAAGAGAGAGAGAAGCTGATACAAGCCAAGGCACAGGTACGAGCCTAAGAAGCCTGATTAATGCTGAGCAGAGCAGGAGAAGCCTGACTAATGCTGGGCAGTGCAGAGGTGCAGGAGACACTCTCAGCTTGTCAGACGGCTGCCTGGGTGAGAATCTTCACAGTCTTTGCAAGTGCATATCTCTATAGGATTTTGCAAGGTATTGTGGGCAATGTAGTTCATTCACACAAGACACAGCTGCTGACAATAATTTAGTTGTGCTCTTGGGTAAAGCCAATAAGATATTTATTTATGGGGTTATTTCTCCCAACACAGATATACTTGGTAGCACATAAATTAGGTAACTTGCTTTCAGTGTTAACTTGGAAAAACAAAGTCAAAATCAGAAAAACAACAAATGAAAAGCCACAAAGCAAGAAACAAACTGTTCTTTTCAGGTTAACTTCTGATTACTTCCCACATAGATACAGAAGTGATTCTCTCCTAGCTCACAAGCAATTAGGTGAGGCTCGATTGCTAGCAGTTACCAGCTGAAACCCCTTAGCTGGCTTGCCTTCCACTTTGTGGGTCAAATCCTGCTTCAGGAGCTTTTCTGAGTAGATTAAAGAACAAATTTGTATTTCTTTGTGATGGTTGCTGTACTTTATAACAGAAAGTTACCAACAGAGTTTGGATAGAGAACAGTCCATATAAACAGGATCCTCATCTGCTATTATTCCCCCTTGTTCAACAAGCATGGGTTCAATATCATGGATTGGCACAGATGAATCTCTCAATGGAGCATTTTCAGGAGAATACTTGTTTCCCTGCTGTCTTTCAAGGTTATAGCTAGGGCATAGATCAGTGTTCATACCTGAGCTTCCATTGCTGCTAGAGTTCCTCTCTATATAGCCTGGCCAGTATGTAGTCCAGTTCTTATGTCCAGCCTTCCAATCCAGATCCCTGGACACTGGATCTCTCTTCACATACCTTCTGGCACGGGTCTTAGGGTCCCTTCCACGTGCAGCCGTCTCCCTCACAGGTAGCGTCTGGTGATTCCTAGCTCTGCAGCACCATTCCTCTGGCTTACCCCAGTCCAATGGTGTATGCTGGCCCTTGAAATGCCTCCCAGTATACGTACTGCTTTGGACTCTTCTAGACCTCTCAAAGGCTTTTCTCTTCCTTCTTCCAAAGGGTCTCTTTCCCTCTCTGTCCGTCCGGTTTGGCTTCTGCTTCTGATGATCCTTCAGATGAAACTGAGGATAATTCTCTGGATATCCAAGGTGATCATGAAGATGGCCATCTGTAGAATAAACTCTACTCTTATTCTGCTTAGATGAGTGCTCCTCCCTAATACAGCGCAGCTGTGCTGAATCAGGCCCTGCCCTTTGAGATGAGTGCTTAGGGATTACCTCATAGCCCTCCTGATTGAACACACGTTTCCCCACTTCAGCTCCTCTAATGGCTGTTGGAAACCTGGTGCATTCTGGGACTGGTAGTCTTTTATGGGAAAATTCTGCTTTCTTATTTCTACCAGAACTGACAGGTTGCTTGTTCAGAGTCACTTCACCTTTTCTATAGCTCCTTCCTGAGCTATGATAAGCTTCCTTATCACAAGCTCTAAGGAGAGGCTGTCAGCTGAGCCCAGTGAGCCAGAAGGAGAGTCAGAGTCTATGCAGCTAGGAGAGCCTGATGCTGAGCTGAATGAGGAAGACACCCTCATGGATTGCTCTTTGTGCCAAGCCTTAGCCACAGAAGGGTTGAAGGAAAGCCAGCCCTGAGAGAAAGCCCTCCAGAGAAAGATAACCATAAGAAGCAGGTAGATGGATTGTAAATTCCCACACGGTAAAGAGGGGAAGTTTTACTAAGACGTAAGAACAGGCTGGAGTTGTGAATTCTGCTTGTTAACCACCTGCTACCTGTGAAGTGAGACAGCAAGAAGCCAAATTAACTGTGAGGAAAAAAGCTTTATTTTTGCTTTTGAATTTTCCTGAGAAACCTGAATAGAACTTTGCTTGCACGTTGAAAGTTTGTTCCTGTTTGGAGTTCTTTTGTTTTTGCTTGTAAATTGGAAAACAGCCTGGAAAGGTTTGAGACTGGAAAAGAAGGCAAACTGCCACAGAAGAAAGCCTGTTTTGTGTGTTTTATGCTTTAATCAGCAAGGCTATAGGAAGCTGGTAGCCTTGCTGTTAAAAGGCTATGTTTTTCTGAGCTGAAGAATACTTTAAGCTGTCACTTTGGTTTTGGGTTTTGTTTTGCTTATAACCTGTTGTACTTTGAAGAAACCTGGAGAAGTATGCCTGAATGTAGTATTTACGAACCTTTTTTGTGCTCAATAAATTTCTGTCATTACCTTACCCAAGGAGCCCGACTACAGCTTTCTACCTGAAGCCCATATATATTGCAATTAAACTACATTTCCCAGAAAGCATTGCGGGGAACTAGTCAGTTAAGGCTGAAAGGGGAAAGTTCCTTATAAAACCACGCCCCTCTAAGCTGGAGGCGAGTGGTGAGGGCGTGACAAGGTTCAGGATATGGCTTGGAAAAATGGAAGAGAAAATCTTCGTCCACGAGCGTCATGCTAAAATGGACATGAGATACATTTTTTTAGAGTTTCTTCTGAGTTTTAAGACAGTTTTATGCATGAAAAAGGTATTTTATAAAATTGTGTGGCCCTTTACGTGCACATAAGTTCATGCACTCATACGATTATGCCTATTTATATATGTGCTGCATAAATAGGGGCATAGTTTGGGCAGCTGTGATGTAGAAGTTTATTTTATGAAATACCTGGGAACATGTGTAGAATGCAAACACACATTTGCATCAACTTTGGAGCAGGCGTAAATGAGCACATTAGCATTTACATACTATTGGGACTGGATCTGGGAACCTATTTTGTAAAAACTTTTGAAATTATAAAAGAGAGATAAAATATATGCATTCTTGGACTTTCAAAATAGGTGTCCTGTTATAAAATTACCCTCAAATGTTTTACTGGGAAAATATTTTTCTAGACAGTCATGGTTCCAAAGGTGGGTTGATAGCCCCATATTTCATCAAGCACTGTTTGGGGAATTGGTGACTGTAGAAAATAAGAGGTGAAGAAACCATTTGGAAGAAGTCCAGTATCAGTTTAGTGGGTCTCAAAGAGCAACAAAAGATCATAGGTACTATGGAGTCAGTGTCACATGTGCATAGATGGCAACCAAGAAAATGCTCCTTACACAAAGAAAGAGCCCAAGAAAGAATAATTAGCTAGCATTAGATTAGAGCTATATGCATTGAGCAATTCCATCTTCTAACAAAGTGCATGCATGATAATGTAATGGGTATTCACTCTGACCACCATGGTCTCAACTCCACCATAGTACAGTTATTGGAGAGAATAATGGACTCTCTCCCACCATATCACTGGTTGAAACACAAGCTCACATGTCACTCCAGCTCTTCACGTCCTCTCATGCCACCCCTGACTCTTCCCATCTTGATCCTTGTAAACATCCAGATGAAGCTCAGAAGTAACAAGAGATGGAAGATCCCCCTCTGATGCCTGCCAAATTTCAGAAGATATTCTACTGAGGTGCAGTACCCAACTGCTGCCTCTAACAACATTCATTGATACACTTATTTCGTTTGAACCTTTCCTCTCCTCAAAGGAATATTCTTCTGGATTTTCTCTTTGAGTTTAATTAGTTCCTGTGAGTCATCATAGTAAGAGGAACCCTTATGTCCTCAGAATTCTCAACCCTGTTTCCTTATCCTTTTGATCAAGGTGCACAAGATTACAATTAGAATCACTCCCCCCCCCCCCTTCTCCAAATTACACCAGACTTCAGAGGAATTTAAAACGAGATGGCAAACACACTATCTCAACTCAGTCTCTATAAAGAGAGAGATATGACTCAGTAACAAATCAAAATTTCTGTTTCAGCTGCCACTGTGGCTAGTTTTGAATGCACAGCAATAGCAGTTATTGATAAATCACAGCTGTACTCACCAGAGTACTTCAAAAGAGCTTCCAAATACTCTTTTCTTTCTCCAAATATACAGAAACCAGCAAGTTAATCAAGCTCTACTCTATTTCCAATCAAGTGTCTCACTTTAAGCTTAGAATTCACTTTAATTAACCCCACAGTACACACACAGACATCCTACTATGTTTGCCTTCTTCAGCCTCAACTGCCAGAGAGAGGGAAAAACAGTTCTCCAGGAACAAGCAGGAAGTCAGTCCTCACTTATGGGTGACGTTGGCACCGACGGATCCCACATGGAGCAATTCCCCAGCATTCAAAGAAAGCCTTTTGGATTGCTGCCACGCATGCATGGTCCTCTTCCCACCCAAGGGTGCCATCTTGCTCAGTCTCCCTTTTTCCATGGAGCCCATCTGACGCATGTCCTCGTCCCTCGGAAAAAGTTTTCATTTTCGGGCCTACAGATCTCTTTGTTTTCCGGTTTCACCGGTCCTCTACCCGTCTCCCCTGCTCTACATTTTTAGAGCTATAGGGGATAGTCTTCTCCTTTTTTTTTTTTGTTGCGAGATTTGCGCCTTTTTTTCTCCTCTAACTGCTGGCCATGTGGGTCTTCAACCTCGCAGGGGCCATTTTTGCCCATAGCCTGAACCCAGGGCCGGATTTGCCTATACGCCACGTACGCCGTGGCGTAGGGCCCACAGCTGGCAAGGGCCCACCGGGAATGTTTTTTGCACAGGGCCCCGCGTTTCAGGGGGCCCCGCGCAAAAAACATCCTGATCCATCATTAAAATTAAAACAAAAAAAAAAAAAGCTGTCGCTGCCTCTGCCGGGGCCGGGGCCGCCGCGGCAGAATTGAGTGTGCCGCGGGGCCCCCCCTGCCCAGCAGAGCCTGGCCTGCCCTCCCCGGTATCACCTCTCGAGTCTCAGCTGCCTCCCTCCAGTCACACGCGCCGGCTTTCAGAGCGCGAGGTGAGTTTCTCCCTCGCTGCTCTGTTAAGCCCGCGGGGGCTGATGGGAAGTCCCATCAGCCCCCGCGGGCTTAAACAGAGCAGCGAGGGAAAAACTCTTCCCTCGCGCTCTGAAAGCCGGCGCGTGTGACTGGAGGGAGGCAGCTGAGAGAGGTGATACCGGGGAGGGCAGGCTCTGCTGGGCAGGGGGGGCCCCGCGGCACACTCAATTCTGCCGCGGCGGCCCCGGCCCCGGCAGAGGCAGCGACAGCTCTTTCTGTAAAAAAAAATTTGCTGGGCTGGGGTGGGCTGGGGGGGTTAGGACTGGTGATGGGCTGGGGGGGTTAGGAGTGGTAATGGCTGTGGGCTGTTGGGGGGGTTAGGACTGGTGATGGGCTGGGGGGGGGTAGGAGTGGTAATGGCTGTGGGCTGTTGGGGGGGTTAGGAGTGGTGATGGGCTGGGGGGGTTAGGAGTGTTAATGGCTGTTGGCTGGTGGGGGGTTAGGACTGGTGATGGTCTGGGAGGGGTTAGGAGTGGTAATGGCTGTGGGCTGTTGGGGGGGTTAGGACTGGTGATGGGCTGGGGGGGGTTAGGAGTTTTAATGGCTGTGGGCTGTTGGGGGGGTTAGGACTGGTAATGGGCTATGGGGGGGTTAGGAGTGGTGATGGGCTATGGGGGCTATGGGCTATGGGGGAGCTAAGTCTATATGGGCTGATGGGATTAGGACTGGAAGTGGGTTGATGGGGGCTTAGGACTGGTAATGGGCTATGGGGGGGGCTTAAACTAAAAATTGGGTGATGGGGATTAGGACTGGAAATGGGCTGGTGGGATTAGGACTGGGATTGGGCTATGGGGGGCTAGGACTGGGAATGGGTGGGGGGATTAAGACTGAAGGTGGGCTGTTGGAGTTAGGACTGGTAATGGGCTATGGGGGGCTAGGACAGGAAATGGGCTGATGGGAAGGGGTTAGGACTTGAGGTGGGCTGATGGGGTTAGGACTGGTAATGGACTGTGGGCTGATGGGGGGGTTAGGACTGGCAATGGGCTATGGGGGGGTTAAGACTGGTAATGGGCTGTTGGCTGATGGGGCTGTCTGATAATGGGCTATGGGGGGTTAGGACTGATAATGGACTATGGGGGGGGGCTAGGACAGGAAATGGGCTGATGGGAAGGGCTTATTACTTAATGAACACTGATGGGCTAAAGACACCTAATCCAATGTGGGCTGATGGGGGGGGTTAGGACTGGCAATGGGCTATGGGGGGCTGACTGGAAATGGGTTGATGGGGGTTAGGACTGGAAGTGGGCTGATGGGGGGTTAGGACTGGTAATGGGTTATAGGGGGGGCTTAAACTGAAAATGGGGTGATGGGGGGTTAGGACTGGAAGTGGGTTGATGGGGGGGCTAGGACTGGTATTGGGTTGATGGGAGGGGCTAGGACTGGAAATGGGCTAATGGGGGGCTAGGACTGGAAATGGGCTGATGCAGGGACTAGAAGGGAATGGATGCTGGGTGAGGCTGGAACTAGAAGGGAGCTGGTGTTGGGGGAGGATTAGAATGGGATGGTGCTGGGAGAGTAAAATGGAGAGGGGAAAAATATTTTGTGTGGGAGGGATAAAAAATCTACAATTGGCCGGGTATTGGGAGAGTAAGTGGGGATTGAGGATGGAGGGGTAAATTTTGAGTAGATGAAATAGGAATGAGGAAAGAGCAAAAGGAGAAAGATTAGTATGTTAAAGCAGATGTAGAGAGAGAATGGAAAAAAAACCCCCAAGAAGACAGAAGAAAGGACAAATGGACAGCAGATGGAGAGTTAGCAGAAGACACGAAGAAACCAGAAGAAAGTGGCTGGAACAATTGCAACTGAAAAAAAATGCACAAAAGGTAGAAAAATATCTCTTTATTTTGAATTTATTAACTGGAATATGTCAGCTCTGGGAAATGTGCATCATTAATTTTTGCGCTTTGTTTAGTACAAGAGGAAATTAATTTATAGTTTTATTTCTACAGTGTTGTTGTATATTCCAAGTTTGGCTTTTGGGGTTCCCAGTTTAATTATTGTCTTCCTGTTTCTAAATTGTGATTCCTTGTTTGGTGATGGTCTATGTTGTGCATGTGTAACTGAGCTGAGGTATTCTGTTTATATAATTCCTATTTGACATTGCCACTTGTTCTTTCCCCAGTAGGTCATGTATTGTTGTTCTCTGAAATGTATTGGTTTAATATTTGCAGTGTTGCCTTTTGATAGTTAGGGTATGGTGCTTTGTGAGTCCTGGTAGTGCTGTTAGGATATGGCGGGTTTGCTATGGGTTCTAAATGTAGTAGTTCCTAATGTGCCTGGCGGTTGGTACTGGATTATAGTAATGTAGAAACCTTTTAGTCTTTCTTTATCCATATACTCATTAAGAGGCATGTTTACTAAAAGTTAGTGTATGGCAGAGCTACTCAATTCCAGTCCTGGTGGTCCACAATCCTGCAGGTTTTCAGGATATCCCTAATAAATATGCATGAGATATATATGCATTGGAGATATCCTGCCAACCTGACTGGTTTGTGGCCCTCCAGGGCTGGATTTGGAGACCCCTGCCTTACATCTCTGTCATTTACGATTGTGAGTGGGCAAGGTGCAGATGTCCAAGACATCAAAAAAGTTAGATAGCATTTGTCACATTCCTCCTTGCTTCTCACCACCACCAAAATATTATCTATTAGACAACTTTTTGGTGGTGGTGAGAATCGAGGAGGAATGTGACACATTCTATCTACCCTTTTGATGTCTAGGATATCTGTACCTTGTTCACTCACAATCTTAAATGACAGAGATGTAAAGCAGGGGTCTCCAAATCCAGCCCTGGAGGGCCACAAACCAGTCAGGTTGGCAGGATACCTCCTATGCATATATATCTCATGCATATTTATTAGGGATATCCCGAAAACCTGCAGGATTGTGGACCACCAGGACTGGAATTGAGTAGCTCTGGTGTATGGTAACATTATGCAAATATTTATGCAAATGAGACACCTTATGCAAATGAGGCCCCGCACCGAGTCTCCGCACATGGCCCCGCACCCCCCTTGGGCTGCCCCTGGGCCCACCGGAGGGCTTTAGAGGGAGCCGGGGAAGCCCGCGCGAGGCCCCGGCTCCCTCTGTACAGTCGCCAGCGTGAAGAGCCTTTTCCTTCACGCTGGCAGCTGTTTCTGTGAAGCCGCGAATGCTGGGAAAGGTTAAAGGTTGCCCTTTAACCTTTCCCAGCATTCCCGGCTTCACAGAAACAGCCGCCAGCGTGAAGGAAAAGGCTCTTCACGCTGGCGGCTGTACAGAGGGAGCCGGGGCCTCGCGCGGGCTTCCCCGGCTCCCTCTGAAGCCCCTCAGACAGCCGCGATGCTGTCCGGGGGGCCAGGACTGCATGGGGGGGCCCAGGACTGCACGGGGCGGGCCAGGACTGCACGGGGGCACGGGGGGGGGGCCCAGGACTGCACGGGGGGGCCCAGGACTGCACGGGGGCGGGCCCAGGACTGCACGGAGGCACGGGGGGGGGACACGGGGGGGCCCAGGACTGCACAGGGGGGGCCCAGGACTGCACGGGGACATGGGGGGGGCCCACAATTTTTCTTGGCGTAGGGCCTCACTCTAGCTAAATCCGGCCCTGCCTGAACCCCAATCCGGCCTCCTAAGACCAGGGTTGGGCTGCGGGGAATGCCTTCGGGGCCTCCCCCCTGCCCAGTCCATGCCCTGGACCACCGATCCTTTACATATGGGGAAGTTATTCCACCTCGGATGTGGAATATCTTCCCCGGACAAGTCGCCGGCCCTGGATGTACAGGGTCGACATTAGAATCGGCTCTGTACGTCCAGGGACGGCGACCGCCCACCACCTGCCCTGCCTCCACCTCCAATCCTCCCCTTCCCTGCCCCAGTCTAACTTCCCTGTATAACTGGCGGGGATGTTAGACATGGGCAGAGATGGCACGAATAGCGGGGATGGCACAGAATTGAGCCCTAGATGTATTAGTATTTTCTGAGAGGTATTGGTTTAATATATGCAGTGTTGCCTTTTGATAGGTGCTTTGTGAGTCCCAGTAGTGCTGTTATGATACGGCGGGTTTGCTATGGGTTCTAAATGGGCAGTGTTTGTAGTACTTCCTAAGGTTGGCAGTTGGCACTGGACTTTAGTAATGTATAAATCTGGTAGTCTTTCTTTATCCTCACTGCCCATGCAAATGGTATTCAGACACTTATTAAGAGGCATGTTTACTAAATGTTGATGCGTATTCACAAATGTTAATGAGTGTTAAGTGCATGAACACCCATTTATTTCTATTGGCTCAGTGGCACTTAACACACATCAATATTTAGTAAACATGCCCCTAAGTCATTGCCAGGAGAAAAAAAAAGGCTTGTGAAGGGCTCCTTTGAAAGCCATCTAAAATGTTAGATGGGCAACATGTACATTTTAAAAGAAAATTAATTGAATTTATGCAAATGAGGTTCAGTAGATATGCAAATGAGGCCCCACAAATGAGGTTCAGTAGATATGCACATGGCCCCACATAGCATTTGGCCCCCCTGCAGACCATACCTCTGGCTACACCTACAAGCAAAGTATGTACCTTCATGCCAAAATGTGCACTTTTATGCCAGTCGATATTTTATGAGGCAATTTACATGTATATGTGGTCACATGAGAGTGAAAATGGCTTTAAAATGATCTCCTTAACATTCTCCATCAAGACTTGGCAAAATGCAAACATTTATTCAGCAATCCCCACAATGACTAATAGCAGGAACAATCTTGGAGACTCATCCCTAAAAGCTTCCAGCCAGCACTATGCTCACCCATAATCTGTAGACTGCTCATTGGAATATATGCAGAAAGAATGTGGAAATCACATAGACTTAACATCATGCTGACAGGCCACAAAGGATGAGCATGTGAATTTACAGTAAAGACCTGCCGATGCGAATAAAGCCATCATGGACAGCTGTAAGAGAAACTGAAATCACAATGCAGTATGGATTTACTATAAAAAGATTGTTGATAGCATCCCACACTCTTAGATAATAAATTGCCTTGAAAGGTACAGAAACAGCACTGAATTGATTGAGTACATCAAATACACTATGAACATTTAGCAGGCTGCACTCTAACTGGATTATGAAGATTGCAAAATGTCATTCCTAACATCACCATCCAGTGAGGAATATTTCAGAGAAATTTCTTGTCACCATTCTTGCTTTATCTGGTGATGAATCCACCAAGTATTCCTAATATCTCTTTTGACTACAGAGTTATCCTTAATGCTAGAAATACTAACAATTTACAGATATCATTATTTCATTTTATTTATGAATTTCCCAAACGTCTCATGAACTCAAGGAGATATACAGTACAATTTAAAACATAATAGCACAACAAACCTCACAACAATACTATAAAATCCATAATATATTTACAGACAAATCTATAATAAACTACATTAAAACATACATAAGCAGACACCTACTACTACAGCTCCTGTGGTGATATTGCGGAAAGGCTCTCGGGTAAGGTTTGCCTCTTTGCGGATGATACCAAAATCTGCAATAGAGTAGGCACACAGGAAGGTGTAGAAAACATGAGGAGGGATCTAGCTAAGCTTGAAAATGGTCTAGAATTTGGTAGCTGAGATTTAATGTTAAAAAATGCAAGGTCATGCATTTGGGTTGCAGCAATGCAAGGGAGCAATATAGTATAGGGGGTGAAGTACTTCTGTCGAAAAAAGAAGAGTGGGACCTAGGCATGATTGTGTCTGATGATTGTAAAGTTACTAAACAGGTAGAAAAGGCAACAACAAAAGCTAGAAGGATGCTTGGGTGCATAGGGAGAGGAATGGCCAGCAGAAGAAAGGAGGTGATGGTGCCTCTGTACAAGTCTTTGGTGCAACCTCATTTGGAGTATTGTGTGCAATTCTGGAGACCGAACTTTCAAAACGATATAAACAGGTTGGAATCGGTACAGAAGGTGGCTACTAAAATGGTTAGTGGTCTTTGTTATAAAGCATATGAGGACAGACTTAAGGATCTTAATATGTACACTTAAGAGGAAAGGTCGGATAGAGGTGATATGATTGAGACATTTAAATACCTCCATGGCATAAATGCACAGGAGGAGAGCCTCTTTCAATTGAAAGCAAGCTCTGCTACGAGGGGACATAGGATGAGGGTGAAAGGGGATAGACTCAGGAGTAATATGCGGAAATAATTTTTTACGGAAAGAGCGGTAGATCCGTGGAATAGTCTCCCAGTGGAGGTAGTCGAGATGAGGACAGTGTCTGAATTGGAAAAGACATGGGACAAACACAGAGGATCTCTAAAGGAAAAAAGGGGACTGTTATAGTGGTTGATATGGAAGGACAGAATAGATAGGCCATGTGGTCTTTTTCTGCCGTCATGTTTCTATGTTTCTATGTCATTTAGCAGAACAACTTTGAGTAGTGAAGGGCTTCTTAGAGGACAATAGAATGAGGAAAATTAAGCAAAATTAAAAACTTCTCTCTTAATTAATATTTTAACATAAAGGAAGACATAAATATCTAGAAGTAGAAGAAGGTGCCACAATCCAGCACAGGTCACTGAGAGATACTACAGAAGATAAAAACTGACACTGAAAGTATTTTAATAACACATGTAAAACAAACTATCCCGGCACTCCCCTGCAGTGTTTTGAATTGTAGACTGGCCCTATAAAGAGTTTGAAAGGTTGGATATAAGAACAAGAAAACTGCTCCATGTCCACTGAGTAAGAACCAGTTTATGTCGAGATTGTATATCCCAAGACCTGAAGATGGTATTGGCTTTTAGGAATAGATTACACATGGAGGGAAGGTTTATAATGAGGTGGCTACTTTAAGGATGGAAGCAGGCACCTATGTAGGCACTATTTTATCAAGAAAATTAAGCGTCGTTTTTATATAAAAGTGGCAGAAATTGTACCTTAAGTTAAGGTACAGACATCTGCATGAACATCTGTTGAGCTGGGGTAAACTCCTCCACCTACATATGTGAATAACAACATACTGCACTCATGCCCACACTCATCAACAACAAACGCACTATCGAGCAATGCATTCTTTTATACGGGTCAGAATTTTATAATAGGTCATTAATGTGTATATGTGGCCACATGCATGTATTTAGGACTAAAATAACTCCTAGTTAGGCACATACTTGGTATCTAAAAGCATTCGCCCCCTTAGAATATTACCCCCTTAGAGATGCTATTGGAAGCCTCTAGGAGTAGCCCACAACATCAGTAGATCCAAATACTCAAATGGCACTGAAATACAAAAGCGAAGGACCTAAATCTCTTGAATCCTTAAGCTTGGACCAATGTTCTGAAGAAAGAGTATCTACTAGTACACTTGCAGAAAGAAGAAATAGAATTTGCAAAACAAGAAAACTAAGGGGTATGTTTACTAAACAGCGATAAGTAACGTTATCGCACGATAACGTAACGTTATCGCACGATAACGTTATGTTTCGTGCGATAACATCTCCGGCGGCGTTAAAGTCACACAGAGGGTAGAGAGAGGGCGGAGAGAAGGGGTCAATGGGTGGGGGTTGGACGGGGAGAGGCCCCTGCTGCACTAACACCGGGATCTTAAGACCAGAACATTACCATGAGTGAAAACCTTGTGTTTGAGGCACATTTGCAGGAGAGAGAATCCATTTCAGTCAGCAATGTACAGCAAAGGCAGGGAGACCAAGGAAAGTGATAGTAGTGCTACATGCGCAGCAACAGCAGAGTTCCCACGTATGAAAGGGCACTATGGTGATGCTGTAAATGGGGTACAGGGGGCTGTAGGCGGGACATGAAGTGGGGAAGCTGGGGCACAGGGTGGACTAGGCAGATTCCTAGGTGCCATATAGGAACACAGAAACGGAGTATCAGCAAGACAGCAACTGACCAAGGTCACACATGCCCACAAGTGTGTGTTCCAGTGTCCCAGGGGACAGTACCTAGCAGGTACCCCAAAGGGCACATAACATTGGCAGGCGGTGCTGGGGGGAAGCGCGGATGTCTATGTAGGCACCCCTACCCCAGATCCCACACCATAGGCAGCCGCCTACCGGCACACTTGATGGCCTGGGACTGCACACCACCAGCACCACCGGCATAAGGGCATGGCAGCATGGTGGCGGAGGGGTGCTGGCGATGAAGGGGTGCTGGCGGTGGAGGGGGCAGTGGCATCTGCCCACAGCAGACCAAGGCCAAGCCCTTTTTAGGTCAGTGGTGTGCAGTGCAACAGACAAAGCCTGTCTGAATAACAGTCATGGTATCCCCAGGGAATGACCTGCCTTTGTGGCAACAGTTTGGTGCAGTACACACAGCCAGTGTGTTCAGGAGTAGAAGGTCATAGGTTCAAGCCCCAGCTGTGGCTCCTGCAGTCCATGTCCCTTTTATTTTACCCTACAGAGCACATACACCATAAACATGTGCAATCCCTAGAACATCGGCCAATAGGGGCACAAACACCCACACCCACAGGCTCCACTATCCAAAGCCTCATGGAGAGTCAGGCTGTTGGGCCCTGCGCAGAGCAGCAGCTACCACTACTAGCACCTGCATACCTTAGCAATGCCATCATAAACATGGAAACACATTCCATATATATCAAAAGGTTGCTATGATGAATGTCAGCTAACAAATCCTAAATTAAACACAATTTGTTAACAGATATTCATCATAGCAACCTTTCTGATATATGTGGAATGTGTTTCCTTTTTTTTTTGACAGTGTTAAACACCCCAAAGAGTGACCCTAACAGTATTGAGTACCTTAGCAATGCCTGCACTATGCTCAGGACTGGTGTGGCGGTCAGGGCTGCCAACCACCTCTATCTTTGCACAATGTTGACATAGGTGTGGGAGTGTGTGTATGTCTATCCAATGTTTGGTGGCTGCCTACACCTTATTGAGCCCACAATGCTTTTTTATTTATTTATTTATACATTTTTCTATACCGACTCTTCCAGAGATCAAAAGTGGTTTACAGGTAACAATACGTTAATAATAGCAAGCTATTATTTTTACAGGGAACGATTGTAGAACATTTAAAAAATTTTACTCTTAACATGAAAACAGGTGGAACTGGTGGCAAATTAATGTCGTGCCCTATAACTAATTACATTCAAAAATGCTTACACTGTTTCCAGCGTTGGCCTGCCAATGTGCATAATGAGGAGCAAGGTATTATGGGTATGGCCTGGACAGGGCGGTCTGGGCAGGATGCATCTGCACAGGGCATAGGGCAATGGCTGGGATATTGTAGTGCCCGATCACCACCTGCACGGACAGGGTGGCCAGAGCATGTCATGCTGGGAGGTCACTCTCACTCTGATTGAGCAGTGACCATGGCATGTCTAGGTTCCCACATAGTACTATACAGTATGTCTCTCAAATGATATTTGTGAGTTCCCGTTTTTGGGGCCCAATCACTGACATACCTGCTTGGTGTTTGTGCTTACATCCCACTTCTGGGTGCACATAGTTCCTCTAGGACAGTGGTTCTTAACCAGTCCTCCTTGAGCCCCTATGCCAGTCGGGTGTTCAGGATCGCCCTAATGAATATGCATGAGATATCTATGCATTAGAGATATCCTGCCAACCTGACTGGTTTGTGGCCCTCTAGGGCTGGATTCGGAGACCCCTGCCTTACACCTCTGTCATTTAAGAATGTGAGTGGTCAAGGTGCAGATCTCCAAGACATCGAAAAGGTTAGATAGAATTTGTCACATGCCTCTTTGCTTCTCACCACCACCAAAATATTGTCTATTAGACAACGTTTTGGTGGTGGTGAGAATTGAGGAGGCATGTGACACATTCTATCTACCCTTTTGATGTCTAGGGCAACTGAGTTTTTCCAGGCTTACTGCCTGTCTGCCAGTGCCCTAGGTGATAGGTACAGATCTGTATTGACTTTCCTGGAGAATGCCCATTCCCTAGCAGGACTGGAGTTGATGGTACCCTCTACTGCCTCCATTGCAAAGATGTAGAGTATGGTTCTGTTGATGGCAGATCCTGTCCCCCCACCCTGACCCAGAGAGGGTGGGTTGGGTGGTGCTCCATAATCCACATGTGGGTCCAGACACCACCCTGCTCTTATAACAAGGGACCATAGCAACCACACAGGATATGCACTATTCTGGGTACATCATAGTCCACAAGGGCTAGACATGACTGGGGAGTACAAATGGACACAGGTGTAGCCTAGGTGTGTCTGCAAGGGCTACCTGTCACACACTGGCACTGATAAGGACCTAAAGCACAACCTACCTCATCCAAGCCGGATGCTGTGGACCTGGTGCTGGGCGCCCCACCTCACCCTCAGGGTGAGTACAGGAACCACACAATGTCACGGTCTGTAGCTACTCTGTGCCAGTAACACACAAGGTCAGTTCCCCCTACCAGGCTGCGGTGCTGTAGAGGTGTGTACCCCATCTTGTAATCAGATGTAGACTGCTATTCTGCATGTTCATTGCATCATGGGTACTGGTGGGTTTACCTTATCCTGGTAACCACAGCAGACATTTTGTGTGGTGACCTGCAGTCTTTCTGACATCAGCCAGTGCTGTGGAACAGCTATAGAGGTGTAGTCCACTGGTTAATGCAATGACTACCAAGCCAGAGGTCATGGGTTCAATCCCTCAGAGGTATCATCTAATAAGACTGGCTGAAGCAATCTCTTGTGCTGCCTGTAACCATCAGACAGATCTATACAATCTGTGCTGCCAGCAAAAACAACCTCACCTCAGTGCTGTAACCTAGGGTGTCCCATAGGGCACATTATACAGCACCTCATAGGGCACATTATACAGTGCCTTGGTGGTCAAGGCACTTTATAATGTGCCCTATGGGGTGCCTTATAGGGCACCCTAGGTTACGGCACTGAGGTGAGGGTGTTTTTGCTGGCAGCACAGATTGTAGAGATGTGTCTGACTGTTACAGGCAGCAAAAGGGATTGCCTCAGACATCTTTATTAGATGAGATCTCTGAGGGATTGAACCCATGACCACTGGCTTGGTAGTCATTGCATTAACCAGTGGGCTACACCTATTTTCACTGTGCTGGCATGAAATTAAGGTTACCGTGCGTAACGAGCTAAGGCGTTTTCTATCGCGCAATAAACAGCCATTGCTACCTTGATGCTGAACTTTTTGCCAGTAACATTAGGACTGTTTGGTAAACATACCCCTAAAACTCAAAGGTGAGTCAGCAAATAAGGAGGATCAGTTGACTAAAGCACAAATACAGCAATGAACATACAGGTCAGCATTCAGAATTATTTACTCTATTGGGCTAGCAGCACCTGCAGTCAAGAAAAGTGTCCTTGGCTAGGGTTATTTGATGTTTTTCAGTTGTATTATCTGGATAATGCCATTGAAAATTGCTTTGGCCATCTCAGAACTATCCAGACAATGCCAGGGTAGTCCTTGTGAGGGCAAAGTTGGTAGTTATCCAGTTAGCGATGATAGACAGTCTGCTAACTGGATAATTGTCCAGATGAAATTAAGACAGGAAAAAAGTCCCAACGTTATTCAAATAGCTATCTGGAAAGTGGATTGAATATCAACTGTATCTGCAAAGCAGAAGTGCTTGCTGGTCTATCCAGATATTCAGCATTGACCACGGTCTGAATACCTGCTTGTCACACCTTGGTATGCCTCCATCAACTATCCGCGGGGGTCCCTCATCTGGTAATCCATCGTCAGTTGGGTGTAATCTCCATATTCTGGAACTCAGCCTCAAAATGTAGGTCCCAGAATACACACAGAAGTCAGACAAACCTTTGCTATTTCGGGAAAGAACAAATGCCTCATCTCGTTAGTCCCCTATTACTGAGTGGGATTCATAGACCCAGGTTCTAAATAGTTCAAAAGGTTAGCAAATGCTGTTGGAGTCTTCCTGCTTGGCAATTCAACAGTCAGTTTTTCATCAGCGGGGTAATAAAAAAAATATCCTCTTCTAAAAAAAAAAAAACCTTTAGGGTTCACTAAGTGGCCCTCATGCTTTCCACAGGTCAGAGGGTTTTCTGAATGGCCTTGGAGCTGATGCCACCACCATCCACTGTCAGGTTAGGTTTTTTCCTTCTTGTTTAAAACGCCAAAACCAGTCACCACAGTACTACCCAGCCCAGGGCAAAAGTGATTTCCCTCAAGATTTCTTTTAGAAACCAGAAATAGTTCTTTTTCTGCAGCTTTTCCAGACAACTGGTAAAGATCTATCTGAGTCTTTGAGAAATACAAATAGAAGTGCACCTTTGCCTGCGGAGTTCAGGCAGCAAAGGGCCAAGAAGCTCCTCACCAGTGTAGTCTTTCTAGGAAACTGACCTCCTGGGTTTCTTCTGTGGCTTTATACTCTGGTTGCCCCCCCTCTTTCTGGCACCACCCTTCCTGTGTTACCTGGGAGACCAATCCTCTCTTTCCCTTATTGTTGGCAATAAAGAATTCCTGGTCTGGATTTTGGGATTGCTTTATCAACTTCCAAGTCTGACTTGATCTCAACGTGCTACATGCTGTAAGAATAAGCAGATGCAGACATCATAGCTTGGAGGGCTCTAAGACTTGGTACTAGCACACAGAGTCTCCTCTTATCTTCCAGTTGGAACAATCTTGCAGTTATAAAACAACCCCCCCCCCAACATTTTATTCAAAATATTTTGCTAATACATAGAAATGCATTTACAGAATAATAAAGAACTCTTACCAAAATATCTCATAAAAAAATATACAATAGATCAATTTACAAAAAAAGCAAACAAATATTTAGTTCATTTTTGTCTCTATGTAGTAGCAACAATTTTTTAATTAAAATAATTGTTACATATCTATCTTTGTTCAATTTGCATCAAGTTTCTTTTGAAATTACCAACTGTCACTGGGGCTCGTTCAGGAATTGGAGGAACCCTATGCAGTCTCTCCAGCCTGCCACCCCTTGTGACCCCCTTTGACCCCCTTCCCCGATTACCACTGCTGCTGCCCCTCTTTGGGGCCAGCAGTGGCAGCAATAGCCTCAAAACCACAATGCAGTGCTTACTAACACTCCAGCACTGCATCGTGGTTTCCTCCTGTTCCACAATGTGCCATTTCCACCCCCCTCAGATGTTGCTTGTGGTTCAGAGAGGGACGGAAACAGCACTTTATAGAACAGGAGTGTTAGTAAGCAGCACATCAGGGCTACTGCTGCCACTGCAGGCCACAGAGAGGAGCAGCAGTGGGCCCTCTTGAAGGGCCAGTACCCTAGGTGACTGCCTAGTTTGCCTAATGGTAGTGCCAGCCCTGACTGTCACATTTCCTTCAGCATTTTTCAGAACAGATGAATTAAGATCATCTAATATATGGTTTTCCTAAAGTGTTAAGTAAGGTGGAGCTTCTGTCCATAAAATCTAAAGGCTATCTGGAAAGCTATAGGGATCATTTTAAAAGCCTTGATCGTGATTTTAACATCCAAACCATGGAGATGTCCCAGGAGCAATTTCACAAATGGCTTTTAAAGGCATCCTCAGGGTTGTCCAAGAAGGAGGGAGGCATGGCAGAAGCTTGTCTGGGTGGTGCAATGGACATAGATTTCCCCTCTGAATTTAAATGGAGAGCTAAGTGACTTTCCAGTAGTGGGTTGGGATCATGGCTTCCCTAATCCCGGCCAACTACTCTAACCATTAGGCTATTAGACATCCTTGGTCTTAAACACTATTTCGGGGACATCTATGTAGACAGCCCCATAGATGTCCATATTGGGCACATCTGTGTTTGTGAAATTGTGTTTGTACCTGGACATACCAGATTTTTTTTTTCAGACGTTCAGACTTGGACGTCATTTGTAAAATGTGCCTTCATGTATACTAATGCTTATAGTATGTGAAATAAAGTCCCAGATCTAAAGGCAGTGATGGAATAAAATAACTTGTATTTAGTTACATGACTATGATATAGTAATCCTTGGTTACAGTCTATTCAAGAAAGGCAGCATAGGAAGAAAGGGAAGAGGAATGGTGCGATATATAAGAAATTATGTTAAAGGAACAGAAATACAAGGTTTACAAGTTAAGAAGAAGGCACCGAGGGCTTATACATATTTATATGCTACCATTCATGTTTCAAAATGGATTACAAATCAATATAAGACTTAAAAAAACAGCATACATAACATACTGTACATCACACAAATAAAACCCATCCCAAAGACTCCTACTCTAGACCACCCTCCCACGTAGCAGCTCAAACAACCCACTCAGCACCAACTCTTAATCCCCTCCATCAGCAGCTATAAATATATAGAGCCCAATTCGGACATGGATGTCCCAGCCCTCTGTGCGCCTGGTCAGAACCGGACGCACAGAGTTAGCCAAGATTTTGATCCCGTGGGGCACATCTAGCCCCACAGGATCAGAATTGCATCCAGGCCTCTACGTGCAGGCTGGGACCCTGATTCAGTGTGACCTGCATGTACAGGCCTTGCCCGTCTAGCTCAGTCACGGCTATTCAATGAAGCCATGGTGTCATGGCGTCCAGTTGCCATGGTACTGCGGATCCATTGAAAAGCTGCAATCCAAAAGTGCTTTTCCTGCAGCCCAACCCCCAATCTGGCCTCCCAAGGCCAGGGTTGGGCCACGGGGAATGTCCTGTGTCCTCTCCTACCCTTTCAGAGCCCCAGGTCTGCCATCCCTTGCTGTTCCCTGCCGATTAAGGAAGCTTATTCCAACTCTTGAGGTGGAATAAGTTCACTGTTCAAGCTTCCAGCCCCAGAAATACAGGGCCGACATTGGAATAGGCCCTGTACATCCGTGGCCAATGACTGCCCACTGCCAGCCCTAACCCTGCCCCCAATCTTCCCCTTTCTGGCCCCCATCTAACTTCCCCGTACAACACACGGGATCGGGAGAGGGCAGGAATAGCGGGGATGGATGTCCATCCCCGCTATTCGTGCCTCAGAATGACCCTGAGGGGTTGTGCTCTATGTTAGAGGGCATTGAGTCAGAAAGGATTAAAGTTTTGCAGGAAAATGGAAATTACACTAACCTGGTAATTGTAGTTCCTGGAGGGTCCAGTTTAGTCCTCCACAATCGGGTAGTGCTCCTCCTCCTGCAGCCTGGAGACTGGACCAATCAAATCTTCTGTAGTATATATGCAGACGGAGCTCCCAGAAGCCCCCAGTGTACTAGTAACAAAGCATACTAAACGAAGCAACACATTAGATTAATATAAAAAAATGCATAGTTAAAGAACAAAGTCGCTCCCCCCAAGAAAATATCCAACCCCCTCCCCAAACGAGGAAGTCAGAACACTGCATCGCGCCGCCAACGACGCTCCGGCAGCAAAAATACAGCCCACAGTGAGAAATCTCAGAAGAGCTGACTGAAAATCGAAGAAAAGGAAGAGCCATGGCAAAGAGCGCGGCCGCAAAAAAGGGTCGAACGGAAAGGAGGAACCGTCTTATGATCAACCGTTCGGAAAAGCGCGCCGCACTACAATAGCAGATAGTCGGGAGGGAAGGAGGACTAAACTGGACCCTCCAGGAACTACAATTACCAGGTTAGTGTAATTTCCATTTCCTGTTCGGGATGTAACAGAGCAGTTAAGACCGGGCGGGACCTTGCCATCTGGCGCGCAGAACCGCCGAACCAAAACAGGAATCCCGAGCTGCTGACACATCCAACCGATAGTGTTTACTGAAAGCATGCAAAGACGACCAAGTGGCCGCCTTACAGATGTCTGCTGGCGGAACTAGGCTATACTCCGCCCAAGAGGTCGCCTGAGCCCTAGTGGAATGTGCTCGGATCCCTTCCGGAATAGGCCGCTGCTGCAACAGATACGCGGACGCGATCGCTTCTTTGAGCCATCTTGCAATGGAGGCCTTAGCCGCCGCTTCCCCTTTACGTGCACCACCGAAGAGCACGAATAGGCGGTCAGTCTTCCGAAAAGATTCGGTAGCCTTCAAATAACGACGAAGCGCACGACCCACATCGAGACGGGGAAGACTTTCGTCCACCGTCCCGACAGAGTGCGAAGGAAGAACTGGAAGAAACACTGCCTGATTCATGTGAAAAGGAGAAACCACCTTTGGCAAAAAGGAAGGAACCGGACGGAGAATCACCCGATCCGGGGAAAAAGACAAAAAAGGTTCTCGGCAGGACAACGCATGTAGATCAGAAATACGCCGTGCCGAACAGATGGCTACAAGAAAAACCGTCTTCAGCGTGAGATCTTTCAGAGACGCCCTACTCAGAGGTTCAAAAGGTTCACGAACCAGGGCCCGCAGCACTAGATTCAAGTCCCACGGAGGAACGAAAATCCTGCGGGAGGGCCGCAAATGAAAAACAGCCGTAAGAAAACGACGTACGTCCGGATGAGAACCGAGGAGACAGCCTAAAACCTTGCCTCGATAACAAGAGATAGCCGCCAACTGGACTTTCAGGGAACTAGCCGCAAGGCCCTTATCAAAACCATCCTGAAGAAAACTTAAAACGACGGACACGGAAACCGTCGCTGCACGGATTCCACGCCGGGAGCACCAGTCTTCAAAGATTCTCCAAATCCGAACGTAAGTAAGAGAGGTGGATGTTTTCCTCGCCCGCAGTAGAGTAGAAATCACCGCGGGGGAGTAACCCTTCTTTTTCAGCCGAGCCCTCTCAATGGCCAAACCGTAAGCGAGAATCGACCCACTTGGGGCATCCGCAAGGGCCCCTGAAGAAGAAGATTCGGCAGCGCGGGCAAGAGCCAAGGAACGCCGTCGCACAGCCGGACCAGGTCGGCATACCAGGGCCTCCGGGGCCAATCCGGGGCCACCAGTAACACTCCACCCCGATGGCCCTCGATGCGCTGAACGACCCAGCCGATCAGAGCCCACGGAGGAAAGACATAAAGAAGACCGGACGTTGGCCACGGCTGAATGAGAGCGTCGAGCCCCTCGGACATGCGCTCCCTTCGCCTGCTGAAGAAGCGTCCTGTCTTGGCTGACTGAAATGTCGCCATGAGATCCATGATGGGCGGACCCCACCGATGAACTATTTGCGCGTAAACTTGCGGGTTTAGCTCCCACTCTCCGGGGTCCACCCGCACTCTGCTGAGAAAATCGGCCTGAACATTGTCTGCGCCTGCAATATGTGCTGCCGAGATGGCCGGAAGACGAGTCTGCACCCAATTGAACAAGGCCGTCGCTTCCGATTCCAGGGCCACGCTGCCGGTGCCCCCTTGGCGATTGATGTAAGCTACGGTGGTCGCATTGTCCGAGAGGACTCGCACCGGCTGGCCGAGAACTAGGGCTTCGAGGGCCAAGAGGGCTAGCCGCACCGCCCGTAATTCGAGACGGTTGATCGACCAAGAAGCCTCCAGGGGAGACCATTCCCCCTGAGCGAAGCGGGTCTCGCAGTGAGCACCCCAGCCGGTTAATCTGGCATCCGTTGTGAACGGAACCCAAAGTGGAGGCTCCAAGGGAATCCCCCGCGTCAGGTTCTCGGAGGAGAGCCACCACCGGAGCGATCGGCGAACCGCCTTTGGGCAAGGCAATCTCCTGTTCAACGAGTCGAACTGGTTGGACCAACGGCGCAGCAGAGCACTCTGTAGCGGACGCATGTGGAAGCGCGCCCAGGGCACCACCTCCAAGGTTGCTGCCATCGTACCGAGGAGCCGCAGGTACCACCACGCGGACGGAGCGGGCATCCCCCTGAAGAGGCGGACAAGAGACCGCAACGCCAGAATGCGGCGCTCCGGCAGGCACACCAAGCCCCGTGCTGTGTCGAAGCGCACTCCCAGATACTCGAGATCCTGAGTCGGGCACAGACAACTCTTGCATTCGTTCACCACCCAGCCGAGGGACCGCAGCAGAGCCACCACCCTGCTCGTGACGTGCAGACACTCCCGACTGGACTTTGCCCGAATCAACCAGTCGTCGAGATACGGATGGACCAGGATGCCCTCCTTGCGCAAGGCCGCCGCGACCACTACCATCACCTTTGTGAAGGTGCGGGGAGCCGTGGCGAGACCGAACGGCATGGCCCGAAATTGGAAGTGGCCCCACGGAAGAGCGAAGCGGAGAAACCGTTGATGAGACGGCTGGATGGGAATGTGTAGATAGGCCTCGGAGAGATCGAGGGACGTTAAAAACTCCCCTTGACGTACCGCGACAATGACTGACCGCAGGGTCTCCATACGGAAGTGCGGCACCCTGAGAGCGCGATTCACGCCTTTGAGATCTAAGATCGGACGAAGAGAACCGTCCTTTTTGGGGACCACAAAATAGATGGAGTAGCGACCGGCGCCTCTTTCCAAAGGAGGTACCGGAACCACTGCACCCAGGGAGAGTAGTCGATCGAGGGTCACGCGGATGTCCCGCGTCTTTTGATCTCCCTTGCTGGGTGACATAACAAAAGAATCGCGAAGTGGGTAGGCAAACTCCAGCGCATAACCCTCTTTGATAATCTGCAGCACCCACTGATCTGACGTAATTTGGGCCCAAGAAGGAAGAAAGTCGCGCAAACGACCCCCGATAACCGGGCCTCCCTCTAGAGCCCGCCTCGCTTCATTGTGGCTTCCGATTAAAGGAAGAGGCCGAGGAAGAGGCGGCTCCAGAGAAGCCTCTTCCTGCTCCTCTGAAACCACAAAATCCTTGATGACGGGCCCCAAAGCGACCGCGCTGCGATGTCCACAGTCGGGAGGAACGAAACCTGCGAAAATCCCGAAACTGACCGCGCGCCGAGGTCGACGATCTGTTGAGCTTAGGCTTATCTTCCGGCAGTCTTCCACCCTTAGACTCACCGAGATCCTTCACCAACTTATCGAGAGCCTCACCAAATAACAATCTGCCCTTAAAGGGCAGCTTACTGAGGCGAGACTTGGAAGAACCGTCGGCCGCCCAGTTGCGTAACCAGATGGACCGGCGCACCGCCACCACTTAGGCCATACTGTTAGCTAAGGAGCGAATTAAATCATAAAGCAGATCCGCCAAGTAAGCCGATCCGGACTCCATGCGGGTAACTTCCAGCAACCCCTGCTGGTCCAGACCGGAACCCGAGCGCAGACGCTGTGACCAACGTAAACAAGCCCGGGCAACCCACGCCCCACAAATAGAGGCTTGCAGAGACAAGGCGTTTGTATCGAAGGCTTGCTTCAACAAATTATCAACCTTCTTATCCTGGGCATCCTTTAAGGCCGCAGCACCCTCAACCGGGATGGTGGTTTTCTTGGTCACCGCAGATACTGCAGCATCCACTCGCGGAGACTTAAACAAGTCCCTGTCCTTGTCGGCCAGGGGGTAAAGACGATTCATGGTCCGAATCCCTTTCAAACCGGATTCTGGTTGATCCCACTCCGCATGGATCATTTGCTCAACCACCCGGTGCACGGGGAAAACTATATGGGCGTCCCTGACCGCCTGAATGAGAGGATCTTCGAGACCCTCCTCCTCCAGAGGCCGCACCACAGCTAGGTTAAGAGTTTGAAGAGACTCAGTGATCAAAAGGACCAGCTCGTCCCTACGAAACACGCAAATAATCCGAGCCTGATCTTCCGGCTCAGGGATCTCCCCGTCCTCCAACTCATCAGCCTCCGTTTCAGGATCACCCTCTGCTTCAGCATCCGGAAAACAAAGGGTGTCCTGATCCTGGTCCACCAACCTGAGCCTCTTGACGGCGGGCTGAGAAGACCGCTGAACCTCCCCTGAGGAGCAAGAGGGGAGGGAGGCGGGCCAAGCCTCCGGCAACTGTCCGGACCGGCTCAAGCGGAAAGCCTGATGCATGAGGAGAACGAAATCTGGGGAAAAATCCACAGGCGGCACTACTAGAGCCGCATGTTGCAGCTCAGGGGCAGATCCATTGGACGGCGGTACCGACCCAGACGGGTGGACGCCCGCCGAAGGGACACTCTCCCCCGATAGAGAGGTGTCACCGGGGATAGGCAGATCCTTAAGTTCAATAGGATGTTCCAGGTCTGAAGAAACTGAGGCGCAGCCCCTGCAGATGCCAGAGTCAGTCACTGCACCTCTGCAGGACCCGCAAATCACGCATTGTGGCCTGGCAGCCATGTAAGAGCAACCTCCGCCAAGCGGGAGAAAAGGGATCAGAAACAGGGAAGCCCACACCAAAGGGACCAACCCTATGCAAATCAGCACTGTCTTTTATTTAAAACGTTTTTTTTTTTTTGTTTTTTTTTTTACAGAAAATAAAACACTCCCCAGAATCTCAGGGGTGCCCTGAGCAAAATCGCCTGCATCAAAAACCCCCAAAATGACAGGGGAACCCGTGCACAAGTGTTAAAAAGTGCCACTGAAAAGTTCCCTTTAGAAATCCAAAATGGCCGCCGCACTTGTTCACCCGCGGTAAAAAACGGCGCGAAAATACAAAGGCAACCAAAGAAAAATGAAAATAAAGAAAACGGCCCCAAATGAAGGGCAAAGTGAAAAACCAAGAAAAACAGTAAATCGGGAGGCAGGGGAGCTGACAGACCCGCTGAAAATCCAAACGGGAGAGAGCTGCAGTACCCGAGGAAGGTAAAGAAATGAAAAATCCTACCAGCTCAGGAAACAGCAAAGGATCTCAGCCAACTTCTCAGAGTGACAGACAATGCTGGACCAGGTATGGCTCTTCCCCGTACAGCCTAGGGGAGAGCTCAACCCAGGCTATAGAAATCCCCAGGAAGGAAGGCAGGAGCCCAATGCAGGACTGGCTTCCCCCGGGAGGTCCCCTGTGGCAATGCTTTTTTTTTTTTTTTTTTTAAAGAGACAGCTATCTAGCAAATAAATGGTAATGAACAAGCCAAAACAAAACCCAAAAGAACTAACTAACTAGTGTTGCTCCTTCAAGTGTCACTAAGTGTGCCCAGAAAGGGCACGCACGTCCTCAAGCTGCAAGGAGACTGGACACACTGGGGGCTTCTGGGAGCTCTGTCTGCATATATACTACAGAAGATTTGATTGGTCCAGTCTCCAGGCTGCAGGAGGAGGAGCACTACCCGATTGTGGAGGACTAAACTGGAATACCGAACAGGAACAAAATTTGCTGTAGAATCTCTATGAATTGAAATTCCATGTAAAAAGGGGAACGTGATTGCAGTGGGGGTGTACTATCAACCGCTTGGCCAGAATGAACAAATGGATGATTAAATCCTCAAAGAAATCAAGGAAGCTAACAAAAGTTACAGCACAGTAATAATAATGGGTGATTTCAATTACCCCGGTATCGACTGGGTCAGTGTCATGGCAGGACATGCTAGGGAGATAAAGTTCCTAGATGAAATAAATGACTGTTTCTTGGAGCAGCTGGTTCATGAACCGACCAGAGGGGAAGCCATATTGGACCTAGTCCTTAGTGGAACACCAGATCTGGTACAAGAGATGTTGGGGCCACCTGGCAATAGTGATCATAGCATGATCGCTTTTTATTTAATTAGTGGGAGAGGGATGGTAAAGAAATCCACAGTACTTTCAAAAGGGAGAAGTGGCCTAGTGGTTGGGGCAAGTTACCTCAGACCAGAAGGCTGGGGGGTTCAAATCCCATTAGAGGACAGCATCCTTGGGTCAGAAGGACTGGGGTTTCTTGCCCTACAGGTGCTCCTTGTTGTCTTTGGGCAAGCCACTTAATTCTCCATTGCCCATGTTCCCTGTAAATAGCTATCACCAAATTATAATGCCCTGTTCAGTGTAATTTAAATTTGTTTAATGTAAACCATCTTGATGTCATGAAAGGCAGTATATAAGAAATGGTAAATAAAGATAATTAAGAAAAAACTAAAAGGAGCAGTTGTAAAGGTTAAAGACTTACATCAAGCTTGGGTGGTGTTTAAAAATACTCTCTTGGAAACCCAGACCCAGCTATATTCCACGCTTTAAGAAAAGTGGAAGGAAGTCCAAACAACTGCCAGCATGGTTTAAACCTGAGCTCAGAGAGGCTGTTGTTGCCAAAAAAGCATCTTTCAGGAAACGGAAAAAAGAGCCAAATGGCAAAAACTAGAAACAGCACAAGCACTGGCAAGTTAAATGCAAGGCATTGATAAGGCAGGCAAAGGGAGAATTTGAGAAGAAGCTGGCTGTGGAAGCAAAATGCGTAATAAAGACTTTTTCAAGTACATTCATAGCAAAAAACCTGTGAGAGTCAGTTGGTCCATTAGATTATAGAGGGATTAAAGGGACACTAAGAGGCGACAAGGCTATAGTGGAGAGACTGAATGAATTCTTTGCTTCGGTCTTTACTGAGGAAGATGTAGGGATGTTACCCATGACTGAAGTGGTATTTAAAGGTGCGGAAGAATTGAAGGAAATATTGATACATTGGGAAGATGTAGTACAACTATTTGATAAACTGAAGAGTAGAAAATCACCTGGACTGGATGGTATACATCCAAGGGTGTTGAAAGAACTGAAATATGAGATTGCAGACCTGCTATTAGTAATCTGTGAACTATCATTAAAATCATCAGTAATACCTGAAGATTGGAGGATGGCTAACGCAACGCCAATTTTTAAAAGGGTTCCAAGGGTGATCCGGGAAACTACAGACCGGTGAGCCTGACGTCAGTACCGGGAAAAATGGTAGAAACCATCATAAAGAACACAATTGCTGAACATGTAGATAGTCATGGCTTAATGGGAGACAGCATACATGGCTTTAGATAAGGAAGATCTTGTCTTACTAATCTGTTATTTTTTTGAAGGTGTGAATAAACAGGTAGACAAAGGTGAGTCGGTTGATATAGTATATTTGGACTTTCATAAAACCTTTGACAAGGTCCCTCATCAGAGACTTTTGGAAAAACTAAAGAGTAATGGGTTAGGAGGCAGTGTACTATTGTTGATCAGGAACTGATTAAAAGATAGAAAGCAGAGGGTAGGGCTAAATGGACAATTTTCCCAATGGAGAAAGGTGAATAGTGGTGTACCCCAGGGATCTGTGCTGGGTCCGCTGCTTTTTGACATATTCATAAATGACCTGGAAAAGGGAATAACGAGTGAGGTTATCAAATTTGCAGATGACACAAAACTATTTAAAGTTGTTAAAACCCATGAGGATTGTGGAAAATTGCAAGAGGATCTTGATAAATTGGAAGACTGAGCATCAAAATGGCAGATTAAATTTACATATCAATATGTTTATTAAGAGATTTAATAAAACAAATCCACACATAAACAGAACAAGTAATGCCATTCTCAAAGGAAAGAAATATCAAAGTTCAGAAGTACATTTTCCAATAACACAGTAGCCTACATAATGGTGAACTGACGCCCTTATCAATTACAAATAAAGAAAAGAAAAACTAAGAAATTAAGAGGTAATACACCTCCAAAATTAACAGGCTCACACAAAAACAGAGTGGATCAACTTCATCCCTTCCTATCAAGCAAAAATCTTTCTAATTGAGCAACATCAGAAAATACATAGGTACAATTCTGAAAAACAAAGATACATTTACATGGGAATCTTAAGAGAAATGTAGCACCCAGACCAATTACTCTGGACTTTAATGCAAGAAACCCCTTCCTACGGGCCTGGGTAGGCTTAGAAACATCAGGAAATATATATAATTTATAACCACAAAACAACTTCTCTTTATTTCTAAAATAAGCTTTCAAAACCCGAATCTTATCTGCAGAAGAGAGAAAAGAAGCCAACAAAGTGGCTCTTTTCTCAATCTTATCAGATGAATCTTCCAAAAAATTAGTTAAGTCCTTATCAATATCAATAGAAATAACATCCAACACACCTTCATCTTTATCAACCCGGCGTTTTCCTGCTGGAATATAGTAACAAGATTGCACAGTAGGTTTTTCAGTAAAGTGCAAAACTTCATGAAAATACTTATCAAGCAAAATCTTTATACTGAAGAGTTAAGGAATCTTTAATAGAAGCAGAGCTAAAATTCTGTAATTGCAAAAGCTGCTTATTCACCACTGAGAATGAATTTACCATCTCAAGTCAACTGAGCATCTACCTCAGCGAAATTCTGGTTAGACTCTTGTGTATAAACACGTAAAGAATCAAATAATGTAGAAACCTCAACATCTATATTGATAAAAGCAGTCCATAAATCCTTAAGGTAATCTCCTCAGGAGGGGTAATCGAAATTTACACTACAGCCGGGGCAACCACAGGGTTAGGTAATGCAGTCGGGGAATAAACAGATAGAATAAACTTATTAGTATCACTTACCAAAGTAGAGGAGAGCTGGGGGATAGGAGGGAGAGGAGGAGTCCGCTCAACGGAACTCAAAGGCGCCCCTTCAGTGGGAGAGCCCAATTCAGGGAGAGTTAGGAAATGTTTATCAAGAGGCCCAGACACCTTACCATCCCCCATATTTGCCGGACCCTTATCCTCCATCTTTTTTTAGCCTTACCTTTCCCCATAATTTGAACCAAAAAACAATTAACACTATACTCAAAAAACACAATCACTGGGGGCGGAGCCCGATGTCCAGCGGGATGGTCGCATAACGCTGAGGCTCCCGAGAGGCCTACTCAGAATCCTGAATTAACGCCGGACATACTTGAATTTCTGCTCTGATCTTGCCGGGGCACATTGGTGAGATGGCGGGGACCAAACCTACGCGCCTGGAATTTGGATCTCCAGCGGCTTCTCACGGTAAACGCTCCAAAACTGAACCTCCGTCCCCGCAGAAGGGGCTGGCTTTGCGCGAGGGCCCCGAAATGCAGCAGGAAATCCTCGCAGAAATTAGAGGGGTTAAGGACCTCGTGCAGTCAAACGGTGAAGCACTTCGAGCGCTGAGGGAAGATCTTGGTGTACTGCAAGGCAGGCTGGAGGGGCTCTCTTCGCGTCAGGACAAAATGGAGAGTATATTAGACTCCCATGTGGTCCGGCTGTCCCAACTCGACAAAGTTGAACGTCAGGTGCGGGCCTTGCAGAAAGAAGTGGAAGATGGCAATAATAGAGCGCGCCGTAACAACCTACGACTCGTGGGCATACCGGAGGGAGCGGAATTGGGAGACATGAAGGAGTTTTTAGGTAAAATCCTCCCTTCCCTGCTCCAAATCACCTTTACCAAAGAATTGGAGATCGATCGCGCTCATCGTGTACCCACAAACATAACGCTCAACAGGAAGACCCCGCGGCCTATCATCTTTCGACTTTTGAGATATCAACATGTGGAACAAATTCTCAGTGCCTCCCGGGCTAAGGGCCATATGGAGTTTGAGAGCCATAAGGTCTCCTTCTATCCTGACTTGGCTAAACCCACGGTCGACCGCCCGAAAGCGCTTTCTGGAATTTCGGCCGAGGCTTCAACAACTACAAGCACGCTATGGCTTGATGTACCCGGCCAAGCTCCGAGTCACGCTTCACAATCAGACAAGAACATTTGAGGACCCTGATCTACTAGCGGAGTTTTTGGACTCTAAAGAAGCCGACTTGATGCGCTGACTTCTAGAATATTCCTGCCAGTACTCTCATATCCGCTGTGCCTGCCATATTGGATTTGCCGCGGCTCAGCGAAGAGTCTGTCGAGGGCGGTTTGTTGCCTTATTTTGAAGATATCGGGGACCCGACTCCATCTACCCATAGTAGCCTCGACGAGTATCAGAGACAGTGTTACTTATGAACTCTGGTGTTTCTTTTCTATACTATGTCTCTATCTTCCTCTCTAGGGCCTCCTCCCGCAGACATCTGGTCGCCATATTCATTGGGGGTTTTGCTTCTTCTCCAGGTTACTTTGGTACATACTTTTCAATATGGGTGTATTGGCCAGCATACTTGGTGCTTATGTCATTATTGTACAGATTCTGATTATGTTGTAAGCTTTCAAGCGTTCTTACCTAAAATGTCTGTCATCGATTGATGGCACCATGTAAGATTTTCTCATTGAACGTACAATGAATCACTAATCCGATAAAATGGAGGAAAATCCTAAGTTCTTTAAGTTATGATGCTGCGGACCTGCTTTCCTCCAATAAACACATTTCAATTCGAAGGGAACTTTCAAACTCAATATTAAACCTTACATGGTGGCCGCCTATTACCCAGCCGTTTCCAGGGAATGTGAGGTTGCCATATTAGATAGGAACTCTCTGCATGCTACTATTATGGCGACTTGCTCAGATACAGCGGGTAGATGGTCCCGAGTTCACCTCAAGATAGGTAACTTTAAAGTTACATGTATATGCCGTTATGCTCCTAATGTAAATGACCCTGCCCTTTTGCTACTATTGCTCAGGTTACGCAGGCCTCTGCTACTACTTCATTGATATTGGGGGGGATTTCAATTTAGTTCTTGATCCCCTGATTGACAAATAGCCGTCTAGGACAAGTGGTCCCCCCAAGAGTCACATCGCGCTAATCTCTGTGAACACAGATATTGTTTCTAGTCGATCTATGGAGGTTACTACACCCCAATGAGCTTGACTTTACCTTCTTCACTTCCCCTCATCAATCCCAGTTTTGCATCGACTTCTTTCAGATATTAAATCTGTTGGTTCCTCAGGTGGACATTGCAAAGATTCACTCTCAGTATCTTTCAGATCATGCTGCTATTTCTTTTCAATAACATACTCCTGCACTCCAAGGGAATCCGGGGGCCTGGTTTTTTGATAGAGCCCTATTAACTCAGTCAACGTTCCGGTTAGAAATTCGAGCAGCCATGTATGATTACTTCCAGACCCTGGTACTCCAGGGGGATCTGGACACCCCAACAGCTCTTCTCTGCAGCTCGTTGGAAAACCTTTTCTGATTTATACAGGGAATTTGTGTTACTAGCGAAATATTACTTTTAATCGCTGCAGCTTCCATGCTGCCTCAAAAGCGCTCCAATCATGCCGCCCTCTGTCCCTACTAAGGACGGGCTATTAGAACTAATTCACTTTATTAGTAGTACCCATGGGGTAGCCTCTAACTTTTATAACTATTATGTCAGGGTACAGGTACTGTCACCTGTAGAGTTCAACAAGCCTGGGATCGCTAACCGCAAACCACTTTAACCCCTGTGCATTAGAGCGTTTTCTGGAGCAAAGTAGTGTGGGTTTCCCGGTCTGCCTCAGTTACCCAAACTCTCTTCCCTTTTGCACATAGATGTTCTTATATTCCAGAAAATAGCCAAATGGAACACAACTGCCAGGGATCAGTGTAGGTCTTGCCATACTAATGTAGGACCCTCGCTCATGTTCTTTATGAATGTCCTTAACTACAGGTTCACTGGGGGCGGGTCTGGGGTCGTATTCCATTTATCTTACACCTTCACGAGCCTCTTTCTTGGAAGACTGTGGGACTCCGCTCAGTGGCGGAGGTCCCCTCTCTTCCTAAGAAGGGTCGCTTTCTCCTGATTTCATGCTGGGTATAGCCATATGTCTAATTATGAGGACTTGGAAGGATAGCTCTCGACTTACTGTCAATGAATAGTGGAACCTTGTCTGCTTCTATAGTAAATAGGAGCAGATATCTTGGTGAGCTATTTTCCATACCCAAATTCATTCTTGCTTGTTTAAATGGCAGATGCTCAAAGATCATGTACAATCTGCTCATTGCTTCGACATGTCTGTTTAATGTACACTCATCATGTTTCAGTTCGCTGTTAGATTTAGTAACACAATAATGTCAGTACACGCCCGCTTCGAGAATGATTCAGTTTCCTAGAGAAAAAGCAGGGGGGAGGGGGTGGCAGGGGTTTACTTTGGTGTATGTATCATATTCCATATATGTATTTGTCTTTTAGCTGTATGTCTTCCTTTCCTTTGTTGTTGTAAAACGAAAATAAAGCATTTAAAAAAAAAAAACACAATCACCACAAAAAAAAAGGGGGGGGATACTTTACAAAAACGCCGGTGGACACCGAAGGGGCGCCAAAGGGGCATGTCCAGCCCCTTTGGCCATGCCCCTAAGGGCTGTACGGCAGAACTTAAAGCACTCAAGGACCCCGCAGATAGTCCGGTGCCGGATAGTTGTTCAGCGTAGATACTGGGGGAAAGTAGATGCACACTCCAGCTGTCAGGCCCCACACACAGCACGCCAACGAGCTCCAAATATGCCTGCTCTCCAGGACTCAGTCACAGCACACAAGGGCCGTAGGACGGAACATAAAGCCCTCAAGGACCCCACAGATAGTCCGGTGCCGGATACCTGTTCAGCGTAGATGCCGGGGGAAAGTAGGTGCACACTCCGGCTGTCAGGCCCCACACACAGCATGCCAGAAGCTTCAATTACGCCTGCACTCCAGGACTCAGTCACAGCACACAAGGGCAGTAGGGCGGAACTTAAAGCCCTCAAGGACCCCGCAGATAGTCCGGTGCCGGATAGTTGTTCAGCGTAGATGCCGTGGAAAGTATATGCACACTCCAGCTTTCAGGCCCCACACACAGCACGCCAACGAGCTCCAATTACGCCTGCACTCCAGGGCTCAGTCACAGCACACAAGGGCAGTAGGGCGGAACTTAAAGCCCTCAAGAACCCCGCAGATAGTCCGGTGCCAGATAGATGTTTAGCGCAGATGCCGTGGGAAAGTAGGTGCACACTCCAACTGTCAGGCCCCACACACAGCATGCCAATGAGCTCCAATTACACCTGCACTCCAGGACTCAGTCATCACGGCAGAAGAAATTTAATTTGGACAAGTGCAAATTTATGCACCTAGGGAAAAACAACCCAAACTATGGTTACACAATGCAAGGTTCCACATTAGGAAAAAAGATTTAGGCGTCATTGTGGATAACATGTTAAAACCCTCCGCCCAGTGTGCAGTGGCGGCCAAGAGAGCAAATAGAGTGCTAGGTATCATAAGGAAAGAAATGGAAAATAAAACAAAGGATATTATAATGCCTCTGTATCGTTTCATGGTGCAACCGCACCTTGAATATTGTGTGCAATTCTGGTCGCCGTATCTTAAAAAGGATATAGCGTTATTAGAAAAGATTCAGAGAAGCCTCCAAAATGGTAAAGGGGATGGAAGGATACCCCTATGAAGAAAGGCTAAAAAGGTTAGGGCCCTTTAACCTGGAAAAGAGACGGCTGAGGGGAAATATGATAGAAGTCTATAAATTAATGAATGGAGTGGAAAGGGTAAACGTAGATCAATTGTTTACGTTATCAGAATATAGAAAGACTAGGGGACATGCAAAAAAGCTACAGGGTAAACTATTTAAGACTAATAAAAGAAAATATTTTTTTACTCAACGTGTAATCAAACTCTGGAATTTTTTACCGGAGGATGTAGTAAAAGCTGTTAGTGAAGCTGGGTTTAAAAAAGGTTTGGACAAGTTCCTGGAGGAAAGGTCAATAAACCATTATTAAAAAGGGACCCAGGATATCACTGCTTGACCCAATACAAGCATTGTGGATCTGTGTCTTTTGGGAAAACTTCTAGGTACGTATGACCTAGATTGGCCAATGCTAGAAACAGGATACTGGGCTTGATGGACCTTGGTCTGACCCAGTATGGCATATCTTATGTTCTGATAAGGTCTTCAATTTCCTCTGAAATAACAGCAGGTCACTACCACACCTTAACTTGCCAATCAATAAATTCCATAAGCTAAGGCCAGCTTCTGAAAACATTTTCTGAGTACCTACTGCTGGCACCTCAAGCTAATTTTGATCTGAAGAATGCAAAGCTCAAGCAGGTATGCAAACTCAATTTAATCAAGCCTTCCCTTGTTGGTGTTCATAATTAGCTTGCTTAAATTGTTGAGTATTGTGTAAAGGTCTGCACTGTCTTGTAAGTATTACCATTCCTAGAGGGTCTCCATTCCAAGGAAGGTACTTCTATGGTTCTTAATACAAATTCTCTGCCTGAGAGTTCTTAAATATGGCAGTCATTTTTATTTTTTTTAGATAACATTTTCTATTGCTTTGGCCACTGATTTATTTTTCTAGCTCTTTGCAGAAGTGGATTTTTTGTTTTCTTAGGCAATGCTTTTCTGCAGATTTTTTTCTCCTCTATACTTCATTTTCAAAGAGAAAGAAGTTCTTTGAAGTCGCTGCTCCAATGAGGTAAGTAAAACATGAAATACCTCTGTAGACATGGGTAAAAGGGGCAATATTTGGAAAGTGATGTGTATTAATGACTGTAGTATGATAAATAAGATTCCAGATGTAGAGGGCTTAATGGAAGAGATTGAGTTGGATTTATTGGCATTTATGAAGACATGGTTCATAGAGAACCATGACTTGGATGTAATTATAGTAGGCTATAATTTAGTAAGGAAGGACAGGGTATGAAGAAAGGGAGGAGGAGCGGCACTATAAAAATATTAAAGCTACAGTATTGCAGTGTTTACAAGTGAATGAGGAGGCACTGATGAAGCATCCATTTGCATTGGTGTGATATACAAACCTCCTTCAGAGGCAAAAGAAGTGGACAGTGATTTAATTGAAGAAATTTGCAGTGCTGCTATAAAATAAGAATTGCTGCTGACAAGTGATTTCAATATACTAGATGCTGATTGGGATATTCCAGCAGTAATGTCATATAGAATTAAGGAGATGCTTGATTCTCTATGGGGAGAACTATTCCAGCACCTGGTAACAACACCCACACATGAGGAGGGCCAAACTGGATCTGGTGCTTATGAATGTTATAGTGGGAGATCATCTCACATCCAGTGATCACTGAATGGTGTTGTTCAGTATTAGGATGAGGACTGATGTAGTCCATTCAAAAGTGAGGGTCCTAGACATTAGGAAACTAACAAGGTCAAGATGGAACAATATCTGAAGGAGTCATGAACAGGATCGGAACAGCTGAGAGATGTAGAAAAGAGGTGGGCAAAACTGAAAGGGGATATTGTAAGGGCGACAAATCTTTTTGGTAGGAAAGTAGATAAATGTAAAAGGAAAAAGAGGCCTCTATAGTTCTTGAAAGAAGTAGCTGAAAAGGTGAAGAAAAAGACAAGAATCAATAATTGGAAAAGCTAAGAAAAGCAAGGAAAGTAGTCAGAAAATCAAAGAAACAAATGGGAAAAAAATCCAATGTAGTGAAATGGGCGGACAAAACATTTTCCAGATATGTTAGTAAGAGGAGCAAGTACAAAAGTGGTACTGTCAGACAGAAAGGCAAAGGGGAGAAATATGTAGAAGCCAATGAGGATAAAGCAAAATTGCTTAACAAATATTTTTGTTCTGTTTACACAGATTAAGGGCCAGGAGAAGGAACTCAGAAAACACTCACAAATAAGAACAGAAGTGAAGCAGATCTTGAATGTTGTCAGACGGCTGCCTGGGTGAGAATCTTCACAGTCTTGGCAAGTGCATATATCTATATGATTTGCAAGGGATTGTGGGCAATGCAGTTCATTCACACCAGACACAGCTGCTCACAATAATTAGTTGTGCTTTTGGGTAAAGCCAATAAGATATTTATTTATGGGGTTATTTCTCCCAACACAGATATGCTTGGTAGCACATAAATCAGGTTACTTGCTTTCAGTGTTAAACTTGAAAAAACAAAATCAGGAAAACAACATTTTAACTTATCAGGCAATCAAAGCAAAAGAAATAAGACCTGGTTTTTAACAAACTGGTCTTTTCTGTAGGCTTTAGCTAATATTCTCTTAGCAAGTATCAAACAACAAACCAAAAGCCACAAAGAAAGAAAAAAACTGTTCTTTTCAGGTAAACTTCTTGTATCTTCCCACATAGATTCAGAAGTGATTCTTTCAGAGCTCACAAGCAATTAGGTAAGGCTCAATTGCTAGCTGTTACCCAGCTGAAAACCCCTTAGCTGGCTTGCTTTCTACTGCGTGGCTAAAAATCCTACTCATGAGCTTTTCTGAGTATATTAAAGAACAAGTTTGTATTTCTTTGTGATGTTGCTGTATTTTTTAACAGAAAATCACCAAAGGAGTTTAGACAGAGAGCAGTCCATGTAAACAGATTCTTCATCTGCTATCACCCCCTCTTCTTCAACAAGCATGGGTTCAATATCATGGATTGGCACAGATGAATCTCCCAATGGAGCACTTTCAGGAGAATACTTGTTTCCCTGCTGTCTTTAAGAACATAAGAACATAAGAAATGCCATACTGGGTCAGACCGAGGTCCATCAAGCCCAGTATCCTGTTTCCAACAGTGGCCAATCTAGGTCATACGTACCTAGCAGTTTCCCCAAAAGACACAGGTTCTGCAGTGCTTGTACTAGGCCAAGCATTGATATCCTGGGTCCCTTTTTAATAGTGGTTTATGGACCTTTCCTCCAGGAACTTGTCCAAACCTTTTTTAAACCCAGCTATACTAACAGCCCTTACTACATCCTCCGGTAACAGATTCCAGAGTTTGATTACACGTTGAGTGAAGAAATATTTTCTCCTATTTGTCTTAAATAGTTTACCCTGTAGCTTCATTACATGTCCCCTAGTCCTTCTATATTCTGATAGCGTAAACAATTGATCCACGTTTATCCGTTCCACTCCATTCATTAATTTATACACCTCTATCATATCTCCCCTCAGCCGTCTCTTTTCTAGGTTAAAGAGCCCTAACCTTTTTAGCCTCTCTTCATAGGAGTAGCCTTCCATCCCCTTCACCAATTTGGTGGCTCTTCTCTGTACTTTTTCTAATAACTCTATGTCCTTTTTAAGATACGGTGACCAGAATTGCACACAATATTCAAGGTGCGGTCGTACCATGGAGCGATACAGAGGCATTATAATATCCTTTGTTTTATTCTCCATCCCTTTCCTTATGATACCTAGCATTCTATTTGCTTTCTTGGCCGCCGCTGCACACTGGGCGGAGGGTTTTAACATGTTATCCACGATGACTCTAAATCTTTTTCCTGGGTGGTGGTTTCTAATGTGGAGCCTTGCATCGTGTAACTATAGTGTGGGTTGTTCTTTCCTAGGTGCATAACTTTGCACTTGTCCACATTAAATTTCATCTGCCATTTGGATGCCCAGTCTTCCAATTTATCCAGATCCTCCTGCAGTTTTCCACAATCCTCTTGGGTTTTAACAACTTTAAACAGTTTTGTGTCATCTGCAAATTTGATAACCTCACTAGTTATTCCCTTTTCCAGGTCATTTATGAATATAAATAATGCCTCAGCCAGCTGTCTTCAATGAGCACTGTGGGGAATTGAACCCATGATCCCTGCACGAGTGGTCAGTGTCTTAACCATTGTGCTATGGCTCCTTTCAAGGTTATAGCTAGGGCATAGATCAGTGTTCATACCTGAGCTTCCATTGCTGTTAGAGTTCCTCGCTATATAGCCTGGCCAGTATGTAGTCCAGTTCTTATGTCCAGTCTTCCAATCCATATCCCTGGACACTGGATCTCTCTTCACATACCTTCTGGCACGGGTCTTAGGGTCCCTTCCACGTGCAGCCGTCTCCCTCACAGGTACCGTCTGGAGATTCCTAGCTCTGCAGCACCATTCCTCTGGCTTTCCCCAGTCCAATGGTGTATGCTGGCCCTTGGAATGCCTCCCAGTATATGTACTGCTCTGGACTCTTCTAGACCTCTCAAAGGGTTTTCTCCTCTTTCTTCCAAAGGGTTTCTTTCCCTCTCTGTCCGTCCGGTTTGGCTTCTGCTTCTGATGATCCTCCTGATGATGAAGATGATCAAGCTCAAGCTGATTCTCTGTAGAATAAACTCTACCTTTATTCTGCTTAGATGAGTGCTCCTCCCTAACACAGTGCAGCTGTGCTGAATCAGGCCCTGCCCTTTGAGATGAGTGCTTAGGGATTACCTCATAGCCCTCCTGATTGAACACACGTTTCCCCACTTCAGCTCCTCTAATGGCTGTTGGAAACCTGGTGCATTCTGGGACTGGTAGTCTTTTATGGGAAAATTCTGTTTTCTTATTTCTACCAGAACTGACAGGTTGCTTGTTCAGAGTCGCTTCACCTTTTCTATAGCTCCTTCCTGAGCTATGATAAGCTTCCTTATCACAACGTGTGTTCGCGAGGAAATAGATAAACTAAAAGTAGATAAAGTGATGGGGCCAAGAATATTGAAGATATATCCAAGATTATTGAAGGAACATAGGGAATTTATAGAGACTCCACTGTCTGACCTTTTTAATGCTTTTTTAGAGTCAGGTGTGGTCTCCGAGGACTAGAGAAGGGCACATATTGTCCTTCTAAACAAAAGAGAAGTAAGGATGAGGTTGGGAACTATAAGCCAGTTAGTCTGACCTCGGTGGTGAATATATTAATGGAAATGCTGCTAAATCAGAGAGTGAGTTTTCTGGAATCCAATAGATTGCAGGATCTGAGGCAGCATGGTTTTACTAGAGGCAGGTATTGTCAGACAAATCTAATTAATTTATGTGGTGAAATCTCAGTAAAGCCTTTGACATTGTTCCACACAAGCGACTTATAAATAAACTGAGCAACCTAGGGATGGACCCTAAAGTGACAGACTGGGTTAGAAATTGTTTGAGTGAAAGGTGATAAAGGGTATGGGTAAACAGAGCTCATTCTGAGGAGAAGGATGCTACCAGTGGTGTTCTGCAGGGATTTGTCCTTGATCCAATTATTTTTAACATTTTTGTAAGTGATATTGCAGAAGGGCTGTCAGGTAAGGTTTGACTCATGAGGAGAGATCTAGGAAAGCCTGAAGAACGGTGAAGAATTTGGCAGCTAAGATGTAATGCGAAAAAAGGCAGGGTCATGCATTTGGGCTGCAACCAAGAGAGTGGTACAGCATAAGAAGTGAAGTACTTCTGTCTAAAAAAGAAAGCCAAGTCCTGGAGATGATTGTTTCTAATGATCGTAAAGTGGCTGAACAGGTAGAAATGGGGAAAGTAAAAGCCAGAAGGATGCTTGAGTGCATAGGAAAAGGAATTGCCAACAGGAAGAAGGAGGTGATAGTGCTTCTGTATAAGTCTTTGGGGGAGATCTCATTTGGAGTATTGTGTGCAATTCTGGAGACCATGCCTTCCAAAGGATATAAATAGGATGGAGTTGATGCATGGGGCAATTCCAAAATGGTTAGTGGTCTTGGTCGTAAGACATATAGGGACAGACTTAAATATCTCAATATATATACTATGGAGAAAAGGCAGGGGAGGGGAGATATGATAGAGGTGTTTAGATACCTCCATGACATAAATGCACAGGAGGAGAGCCTCTTTCAATTGAATGAAAGCTCTTTCAATGAGGGGGCATGGGATGAAGGTGAAAGGGGAAAGACTTAGGAGTAATTTGCTTAAATATTTCCTTATAGTAAGAGTGGTAGATGCATGAAATAGTTTCCCAGTGGAGATAGTAGAAATAAGATCTGTATTTAAATTCAAGAAAGCATGGGACAAACACAGAGGATCTCTAAAGGAAAAAAAGGGACCTTAAAGCTTAGTGGTTGGCATGGAAGGGCAGAGTGGATAGATCCTATGGTCTTTATCTGCCATCATGCTTCGATCTTCCTTAAAACTCAGTACCATACACACCACGCTCCAATTTATCAGTAACCAATGCAACATAAACATGGTCATAATGCTCACAGCCTACTAAAAGTCAAGCCACAACATTTTGAATCATCTGCAAGGCCTTCAACACAGAATCAAACTTCCATAAACTGCACTGCAATAATAGATGTGTGTTAAAACCAAATTCTGCAATACTGTTCTAAAATCACCACAAGACCTGAAGGGCTTAATATGATACAAAATATGAAGGGTCCACTTTTCAAACAGATCAGTATCTTAATGCCACCCCACTCAGCTGTTATACCTAAATATCGGCAGGATATTTAGCAGAAGTATCCGGATTGTAACTGCCCCTGAATAACTATGTTGAGCACTGATAACCGGATAAGTGCCAGTTGTATCTTGATAGTGCCAATTTTCAATCAGCATTTATCTGAATTACAATTTAGGACTGCTTTTAATGTGGCCTAAGTTATCCAGATAGTGCAATTTTTAAGTCAGCACTTATCTGGATAAAGTTGGCACTTATCCGGATAGTACACCCACCACCACTCTCTCTCTCTGTCCATAGACTTCCCTTGCACCTGATAGTGCTGGGGTGTTCTGTGAAGAAATTCTCTAGCACTGTCCAGATAATGCCACTGAATATCATGGTCAGCAGCCTTATCCAGACAACCATCCATTGGCCATCGTACAAAGGGTTATCAATATCAGCTCAGAAGCTTATAAAAACTACATATCATCTCCTTAGCTTGTATCTTAATTGACAGTTCTGAATCCAGTTGAATCCCAAAATACTTTACCCTATTCCTAAAAGGAATCTCCACATTAGAAATTCCAGAATATCAAAATCAGTCCAACTCCAAATACCGTCAACTTTGTCTTCATAAAATTAAGAACCATTAGATCAATATTTAAACTTTATGATTGGGTTTTTTTTAACCTCAGTTGCTATGTTTAAATAAAATTTGAATATGGGAGTGCAGCTAACCAGATTCAGTGCTATCCAGCTAACTTTCCCAGACCTTCATGAAAAGCTGGTTCAATGGACATACAAAACAAAATATCATCCAAATATATTTTAAAATTAATCCCACCAACAAATCACAAAGAAGTCATTGGAACAGTCTGAACTAAGCAAGGGATAATACTGTCCCCATAAACAGAATTCTCTATTCAGAAAAATGCCCTTTAATACAGATATGATGCCTGAACTCCATCAAAAAATCAGCATGCATTAACTCTCATGACCCTATGGTTATCATTTTGGAAGCCCTATTCATGCTTTGGACATCCGAAACCAGGCAAACAGGCATTAGGCAAAGCAGAGAGACGTCTCACAAGCCATTTTAGAATCCAACTCTGGGGACATCCAAGTCTGAACAGGAACATGGATGAGGCATGCTCAGGGTATTCCCATGAACATGGACATCCCTGCCTGATCACAGAAACATCATATACGTCCAGCATCAGTCTAAGTTTAGACTAGCTCCAGGCATGAACAGGCTTATGAAAAGTGCTTGTTTTGGTTGAAAAACATCCAGAGCATATCATCATCCCACTTACTCAGCACAATGTCAACAATAGCAGACGTGGGATTTGAACTTTGGCTGCTCTGTTTCTAGCCCACTACACTAACCACTAGGCCATCCTAGAGTGGAAAAGCAGTGTAATGGTAAAAGCACTGGCCTTGGGCAAGTCACTTAACCCTCCATTGCCTCAGAAAAATCCAAGTTATCAATGTCCCTGTTCGATGTACATTACCGAGTTTAAGTTAGAATGTAAACTGCTTTGACTGAAATGATAAAGTGGTATAAATAAACCTGTTAAATAAATAAATAACTGAAATCCAAATTTAATTACAACATTTATAATCCATCTTTATCCCCCAAGAACATACAAAGTGGAGCACAAAACCATATTAAACATACATACAAAATTTAAAAAACATCAAACCATTTCTAAAAAATATTTCTTCCATAGCCAGGTCTTTAGACTTTTGAAATTGGAAATAATCCATTAAATCCCTAATCTGTGTTGGTAAACTATTCCACAATTTTGGAACCACACCAGAAAAATATCTATCTCTTGTCTTCTCCTGATGAAAGGAGGTAACAGAAGACAAAGCTAATGCACAACGATTCGATGATCATAAGAAATGCATTGAGGAGCAAATTGTCAACTTGTTTGACAAATAAACAGGACCAATCTTATGAATAGCTTTAAAAGCCAAATATAACACCTTCAAACCTGGGCTTCTATGGGTAGCCAATGAAAGTTAAATAGCAAAAGTGTGACTCTCTCCCTGTAATTACTATGCACAATCATTTTTGCTGCCATATTTTGAACACACTGTGACTTATATACTAGCTGTTTTGACATTCCAATAAAGACAGAATTACAGTAGTCCAGATGACTCAAAACCATCAGCTGGACTACTTTTTAACAATCCTGAGGACACAAAATGGATCTTAACTCTCTGACCAGTTTCAACTTACAACAAGATTTATTCTGAACAGTTTTGTACATGTGATTCAAAAATCAAATTAGAATCAATAATGATTCCTAAACTGTGCACTGCATAGAAAATATCCACTTTCTGTCCTAAAACTGAAATACATCTAAAATCATCCAAGATCTTGACCTTCACCACCCATAAAATGTTAGTCTTCCCCACATTAAGTTTCAATTTATTTTCACTCAACCAATTTTCCAAAAGACATAAACCCTGCTACTACTGTCCATTTCCTGAAACAAATTCTTCATAGGAATGAAAACTTGGACATCATCTGTATATATATATATATATATTGTGATGCAGTGGGTAATATAGAGCCTATGAAAGTTAATGAAAATGAGGAACTTACCTCAGATTTGGCTGTAGAGAGAAACTCAGTGCATGGAGAGACAGCTGAGCAGCAAAGGCTGTCAGCGCAAGAAAAGCCAAAAGCCATTAAAGGTAGTTTTCCCTGTAACAGTTCTGACGCAGGAAGAAACAGAAAAGCTCATCAGGAGCACCTGTGTCCTAACTCTCAAGTAAGGTGCAGGGCAGGGAAGCATATAAGTTCCTGGTTATAACCAGGAAGAGGAAGTCAGGAAGGGAGAAGGAGGAGTAGTGCTGGTAAGAAGGAAGAACCAGGAAGTGAATGCAGAAGCAGAGCTCGAGAGAAAGGGGTTGGAGCAAGCAGTGCTGGGAAAGGCAATGCTCAAGGAAGCAGACCTGGTGAGAAACCAGGAGGGGCCAGCAGCTCAGGAGGACGGTATGAGCAACCAGTGAGCACAGGTCAGCCCAGAGGAAGTTTACCGGTTGAAGGGAACTTCAAGCGTGGCTGCAAAGCAAGAAACAGCTGGGAAGGTGACCAGGAGTTTGTTAGCTCTGAGCCTGACTGGAAAGCCAGGGAGAGAGTCCTCTACAACCCAGGAGCTAAAGCTAGAACCAAGGTAAAAAGGTGGGAGCCTTGTTCTTTTAAAGAAAGGTTTAAAAGCTCTGCATGTTTTAAAGGGCGTGGCCCTGAGTACAATGTTATAGCTGAAAGATATCCAAAGCTTTCATTTGCTGAGGAAAACCAGCAAGGAGCCTTTCTCATACCAGGCAGATATAACCCTGGGCTTAAAGAACCCTTGGCAGGAAGGGATATTGGTGTATCACAAGAGGCTGTGCCAGAATTCAGCACATGCGAAGAATGTGACTCAGAGAGTTTGGGGAGTGAAGCTGAAGGGATGATATGGGAAAATAATAGCCATACTTCAGACCCCATTCCAATGGACTGTGCCATATGTTTTTCAGATAACCTCACTTCTTTGTGTTAACGTTTGAGGAGAATAACTTTGTGACAATAACAAAAGAAAAGAAGATATTTTCTGTTGCCATTTTTGTTCAATGCTGTGTTTTGTGTTGCATTCCTGAGAATGACCATTCGGGAAGGGGAATAAAACCCCACTTGACCAAAAGACTCTGTTTTAATACAAAGAGCAGAGCAAAACTTCAATAACCCTAGGCAGCCGCCTAAATAGGGTTAAAAAGGGCTCTATCATACCAGCCCCATCTTAATATATATATATATATATATATAGGGGAAACCCCAATTTCCTAATAAACCTGACTAGGGGACTAAATTAATATTAAACAACAGTGGGGATAATGGAAATTCCTATGGCACATTGGTTTTACAGTCATAGACCCTAGATATATTTCCATTAAACTCTACCTTAAAAGATCTGTTTGTCAGGAAAGATGCACACCAATTTAATGCTTTATCCTCCACACCCATCAATCACAACCTATCCAATTTGTGAAATTGTATATGCACCTGGACATGCCTGCATTTTTTCTAGATGTTCTGACTTAGACATTCCTGATTGCACTTGGATGTCCCTTCTAAAATTCCCTCTATGGTAACAGTTACCATGTCCCCTTGCACAGTTATTTTTTTATTCATAATAACAAGGTGGTTTTACATTGAACAGGGCATTATAACTTGGAGTTAACTATTTTACAGGGAACATGGGCAATGGAGGGTTAAGTGGCTTGCCCAGGACCACAAGGAGCACCTGAGGGACTAGAAGCCCCAGTCCTTCTGGCCCAAGGTTGCTGTCCTCTAGTGGGATTTGAGGTAACTTGCCCCAACCACTAGACCACTCCTCCCTCATACATGAAAACACACATTAACTGCTCAGTGCACTTCATGTAAAGGGTCCCTTAGATTTCTCAAGAATGCACATAAATTATAATATGCTTCTTCCATGCTCCACCCAAGCTCTGTATACAGATAAAGGCCCATTTATGTGCATGAATCACTAAAAATCCCTGAATTACATGCCAAAATGGTGCAAAACCTTCCATAGCTCCTTATAAAATTACCCCTTTAATATCTTGTGGAAGATGCCTGTAGAGCCTGTACAGAGTAGTCTGATCTGGAGCTGAGTTTAGTGGCCAGTGTAAAAGGGGGCTGAAGACCAACCCCACTCAAGCTACTCGAATATGAGTGGACTATTATACACTCTGGGGGTTATTCTGTGCTATGAATAGCGGGGATGGGCGGCCCAACTTCCCCGCCGTTCAGCATAACTAATATCTTTGGATTCATTAAACACAAGTGAAGGATTTTGTAGGAGGTGATTCAGATGGTCTTCTGAATAGCTGAAAATGTTGTCCCATTTCAGCTATTCAGAAGACTATTGGATTATAAGAACATAAGAACATAAGATATGCCATAAAGGGTCAGACCAAGGTCCATCAAGCCCAGTATTCTGTTTACAACAGTGGCCAATCTAGGTCATATGTACCTAGCAGTTTCCCCAAGGGACACAGGTTCTACAATGCTTGTATTGGTTCAAGCATTGATATCCTGGGTCCCTTCTTAATAATGGTTTATGGACCTTACCTCCAGGAACTTGTCCAAACCTTTTTTAAACCCAGCTACACTAACAGCCTTTACTACATCCTCCGGTAACAAATTCCAGTGTTTGATTACACGTTGAGTGAAAAAATATTTTCTTTTATTTGTCTTAAATAGTTTACCCTGTAGCTTCATTACATGTCCCCTAGTCTTTCTATATTCTGATAACGTAAACAATTGATCTACGTTTACCCGTTCCACTCCATTCATTAATTTATAGACCTCTATATATCTTCCCTCAGCCATCTCTTTTCCAGGTTGAAGAGCCCTAACCTTTGTAGCCTCTCTTCATAGGAGTAGCCTTCCATCCCCTTTACCATTTTGGTGGCTCTTCTCTGTACTTTTTATAATAACGCTATATCCTTTTTAAGATACAGCGACCAGAATTGCACACAATATTCAAGGTGTGGTCGTACCATGGAACGATACAGAGGCATTATAATATCCTTTGTTTTGTTCTCCATTCCTTTCCTTATGATACCTAGCATTCTATTTGCTTTCTTGGCCGTCGCTGCACACTGGGTGGAGGGTTTTAACATGTTATCCACGATGACTCCTAAATCTTTTTCCTGGGTGGTGGTTCCCAATGTGGAACCTTGCATCGTGTAACCATAGTGTAGGTTGTTCTTCCCTAGGTGCATAACTTTGCACTTGTCCACATTAAATTTCATCTGCCATTTTGATGCCCAGTCTTCCAAATTATCCAGATCCTCCTGCAGTTTTCCACAGTCCTCTTGGGTTTTAACAACTTTAAACAGTTTTGTATCGCCTGCAAATTTGATAACCTTACTAGTTATTACCTTTTCTAGGTCATTTATGAATATGTCAAAAAGTAGCGGACCCAATACAGATCCCTGGGGTACTCCACTATTCACCTTTTTCCATTGGGAATATTGGCCATTTAGCCCTACCCTCTGCTTTCTATCTTTTAACCAGTTCCCGATCCACAATAGTACACTGCCTCCTATCCCATGACTTTTTAGTTTTGCCAAAAGTCTCTGATGAGGGACCTTGTCAAAGGCTTTCTGAAAGTCCAGATACACTATATCACCTGACTCACCTTTGTCTACCTGTTTATTCACACCTTCAAAAAAACATATCAGATTAGTAAGACAAGATCTTCCTTGTCTAAAGCCATGTTGGCTGTCTCCCATTAGGCCATGATTATCTACATGCTCTGTAATTTTGTTCTTTATGATGGTTTCTGTCATTTTCCCCGGTATTGACGTCAGACTCACCGGTCTGTAATTTCCCGGGTCACCCCTGGAACCCTTTTTAAAAATTGGCGTTACATTGGTGACCCTCCAATCTTCAGGTATTACAGATGATTTTAATGAAAATTCACAGATTACCAATAGCAGGTCTACAATCTCATATTTCAGTTCTTTCAACACTCTTGGATGTATACCATCCAGTCCAGGTGATTTGCTACTCTTCAGTTTATCTAATAGTTGTAATACATCTTCCCGGTGTAGTGATATTTCTCTCAATTCCTCTGCAGTATCACCTTTAAATACCACTTCAGTCTTGGGTAACATCCCTACATCCTCCTCAGTAAAGACCGAAGCAAAGAATTCATTCAGTCTCTCCGCTATAGCCTTGTCTCCTCTTACTGCCCCTTTTACCCCTCTATCATCTAACGGTCCAATTGACTCTCTCACAGGCCTTTTGCTGCGAATGTACTTGAAAAAGTCTTTATTTCGTGTTTTTGCTTCAGAAGCAAGTTCCTTCTCAAATTCTTGCTTTGCCTGCCTTATAAATGCTTTGCATTTAACTTGCTAGTGCTTGTGCTGTTTCCAGTTTTCATCGTTTGGCTCTTTTTTCCATTTCCTGAAAGATGCTTTTTTGGTAGCAACAGCCTCTCTGACCTCACCTTAAAACCATGCTGGCAGTTTTTTGGACTCATCAGCCCATTTCCAATCCTAGCCCCCATCAGCCCATTTCCATTCCTATCCTAGCCCCTCCATCAGCCCATTTCCAGTCCTAGCTCCCCCCACACTCAGCCCATTTCCAAGCCAAGCCCCCCCATGAGCCCATTTCCAGTCTTAGCTCCCCCATCCATTTACAGTCCTATCCTAGCCCCTCCATCAGCCCATTTCCAGTCCTTTCCTAGCCCCACCATCAGCCCATTTCCAGTCCTATCCTAGCCCCTCCACTCAGCCCATTTCCAGTCTTAGCTCCCTCACAATTCCAGTCCAAGCCCCCCCACTCAGCCCATTTCCAATCTAAGCCCCCCCCCACAGCCATTTTCCAGTCCAAGCCCCCCCACTCAACACATTTCCAGTTCAAGCCCCCCCCCCCTCCTCCTGAAGAGCCCCACAGCTGTTTAAAAAGTTTTAGAGGGAGCCGGAGAGGCCCTGGCTCACCTCTAACAGCTGCCAAAGTGAAGAGCATCTTTTTTCTTCACATCGGCAGCTGTACTGTAGTTTACGATGCTGCCGCGCTGAGGTCAAAGGGGACTTCCTATTTCCCGGCACTCAGCGCTGCAGCTTCCTAAACTACAGTACAGCTGCCAAAGTGAAGAAAAACAACACTCTTCACTTTGGCAGCTGTTAGAGGTGAGCCCTCTAAAATCGCCCTGCCTGCCAGTACTCAATGCGGGATGTTGTTGGCGAGGGGCCCCCTGAAGCGCATGGCCCTGTGTGAACAACATTCTTGCACAATGGACTGGCCAGCCCTGGGGAGGGGCAGGGGCAATAGCATGCATTCCTATCAGAACCGGTCTCATGACCTTTTCTGACCTCAGATATTGACCTTCCTGTACTGAACCTCTCTAAGGTTTCCCTCTCTAAATTTGAGTGTGACTTACCCCAGAAAGGCCTTTCATTTGTTCCTACAGCCTGTTATAATTCTTTCCAGACACATATTGACCTCTACAAGTTCTCTCACAAACTTCAGATTACACATTTCTTTTCAGATCAACCTAATGACCAGTTAGATCCATCAATTATATGTAGGAAGTTCCGATGGGTGCCTCCCAGTCCCATAGATTCTGCAATTCAGACTTTTATTTATTTTTATTTATTTATTTATACATCTTTTCTATACCGCCACTTCCAGAGATCAGTGGCGGTTTACAGGTAACATAAACTTTAATAATAGAGTACTATTATTTTACATGGAACATATTTAGAACAATGAACATTCAACTATTAATTGTAACTTATAGATACCAGGAGATAGTAAGAGAGGTAGGAACATTTGAACTGGGTAAGGATTAGATAATGTTTCAAAAATACTACCAACAGTATAACAGTAAAGGGATATATTTACAATATATTACAGTTTTATCACATTAGCGACAGGCAATTGCTTTCAAAGAGTAAACTTAAACTAGGTGAGCAATGTGAAATGTGTGGGAAAGATTTTATGCTTGTCTAGGTAGGGTCATTGAGTGACTGATGATCGGTGTTTTTCTCAGTGTTAGGATTATCTTCAATGTGAAGGTTATTGTAGTGCAGAGTGAATAGATGGGTTTTTAGGTTTTTTCTAAATAATTGAAGGTCCTTGATTTCTCTGATTTCAGTCGGGAGGTTGTTCCATAATGTAGGAGCGAAGTATGAGAAAGCTGTGTTGCTTGTCTTCTGACTTGTCTTTCGGATAGAATCAGGGACTTGTAACGTGTGGAGGTTTATTTTTCGTCTTGATCTATTTTCATGTGGGATGTTGATGAGTGTAGATAAGAAGGATGGAGCTATGTTATTAAAGATCTTAAATGTATTGACTAAGGTCTTGTAGATGATTCTGCATGAGACGGGTAACCAATGGAGAGAGTAGAGAATTGGAGTTATATGATCCGAAAGTTTCGCTTTATGGATAATCCTTGCGGTGACATTTTGGGCTAATTGAAGTGTGTGAATATTTTTCTTAGAGGTCCCTTGAAGAATACCATTACAGTAGTCTAAATGTGGTGTAATTAGTGTTTGTACTATGGTTCTGAAATCAGTGTTATCTATCAATGGTCTAAGTTGTTGGATCGTCCTTAATTTGAAATATATTGTTTTTACAGATTGTTTTATATGTTTAGTGAGGCTGAGGGTCTTATCCAGCGTGACTCCTAAATATTTGATCTCATCTTTGACTGGGAGAGAGTTATTTCCAATGTTGATTTCAAGTGGGGGAGTGAAGCTTGTGTTTCTTGTTATGAATAGAACTTCTGTTTTTTTAAAATTAATATTCATATTCATTGATTTCAGCCACAGCTCAGCTTCAGAGAGGCAACGACAGATGTTGCTGTAATCCGGGTTGGACACATCAAATGGCGAGTATAACATGATGTCATCCGCGTAGATGTGGTAGTTGATTTTGAAGCGTTTAAATATGGAACAGATGGGTTGAAGATAAAGATTAAACAATAGAGCCGAAAGGGCAGAGCCTTGAGGGATGCCCTGTTCTTGTGGAAATGGGGATGAGGCATTCCGATCTATTTGCACATATTGGGTCCGGTTAGTAAAATAGGATATGAACCATTCAAGGGTTTTATCTTTGATGCCTAGTTGTGAGAGTCTTGAAATGAGCGTGATATGATTTACAGTGTCAAAGGCCGAGGAAATATCAATGAATATGAGAATGAAGGCTCGCTTGGTATTATCAATACCTCTGATGATTGTATCAAATAGTGCTGTTAGGAGTGTTTCCACACCATGAAATGGGCGAAATCCATATTGATGATCATCTAATGGAGCTGATGAGTCTATTTAATCTTGCAGCTGCGTTTGCACAATCTTTTCAATAATCTTGGCAAGGAATGGAATACTTGCAATAGGACGATATGACGTTGGGTCGTTACTGTCTAGTGCTTTGTTTTTTAACAGCGGTCGGATTGCTGACCTTTTGAGGACATCTGCTATACGTCCTTGTTGAAGAGATTGGTTTACTATGTTCAGTAAGTCTGGGGCAAGTTCTGTTTTTGTTGATTTTATCCAAGACACTGGACAAGGATCAAGAAGAGAGGTTGTAGTATTTAGGTTGGAGATTGTCTGAAGAAGGAGCTTGTTGGTAATAGGATGGAAGGCTTTCCATTCCAGTTGGTTATTATCTGAATGAGATAGGCTAGGTGGGGTGAAATGGCTGTTAAGTTTGAGTTTATTTGCAAAGTGATCAGCAAGTATTTGCGGGTTAATACAGATTTTATGAGAATTGTTAGATGGGGATTTGGTTAATGATTTGACAATCTCAAATAGTTCTCTAGGGCGATTAATAGCTTTAGATAAGGTTTTCGAGTGATATTGTTTTTTAGCGTTATTAATCGCATCCTTGTAATCTTTGAGTAGTGAGAAATATTGTATTCTGAGTTCGTGAGTTTTTTTCCTTCTTCAAGTAGATTCCATTTTTCTAAGACATTTTTTCAGAGTTGCAAGTTCAATAGTGTACCATTTTTCATTTTTTCTCGTTTTATGGCGCATTTTTGTTGAATATGGACTGTATTCTTTGTGATGTCTGCATACTTGAGAGCAAGGGTCCTCAATAATTTTCGGATTGAAGTTCATCCCAATTTCTCCGCTTCTCGCTTTGGTTGGTTTGTTTGTCTGCGGAGAATATCCTCTCTCCTTTTCCTTATGTTAGGCACATAAAGACTGGTGTGGATATTGTCACTGCCTGTTTAGCTAAAACGCTATCAAGACATTCCAGATATTTAATGTCAATGGGTGCATAGGACCCCAACATTGAATATTTGGTCTCATTTAAAACGGCAATGGCCAGTCGCTTTACTCGTGCTGGCCACTACGGTTTAATATATGCTTTTGCCCCATAATGCCTAATTTCATGTATATACAGTAGGTCAATATTCAAAGGCACATATCCAGATAGCAGAAGCAGCAGTTATCCAGATAAGTGCCCTATTCATCAATTATTACATTCCTCCCCAGCATTATCCAGGGCAGAATGAGGATGGAGGGTGAGCGCTCCGCCTAACTATACAGAGCAAGGATTTCAATCTGCTACTTGTAAAATTAGCTGCATAAAATTTAGGACAGCAAATAGGCTGAGCTAAATTTATCTAGATAGCTATCTGGACAGTGGACTGAATGTTGTCTTCCTGTATAGAGGCGGTATTCACTGCTCCATACATACTGTATATATACTGTATATACCCTTCTGCTTCTGTGGACAGTGCTCTGAATCTATGTATTATATTTCACAGCTGCGACCCATTGCAGTATTTCAATATTGACTTCATGGGCATTTCTAGGGGCAGAGAATGGGCAGAGTGAAGGCTGGATCGGTATTTATATGTGTATTTTTGGGGGGGCACTAGCAAGTCCATGGAAGTTTGCTGCTTTGTAGTTTTTTACCAGTACCAGTTAAATTTGTTTAAACTATTCAGATTCACTCAGAAATGGGACCCTTTCTTTTTTTGTGGTATAAGTGGGGTTTCATTTTGCTTTCCAGTCTGAATTTCTGGGCTCCTCATATCAAGTCATGGAGGCTGAAGTGGGTCTTGAACACCCCGTTGAATGATGTTGTGCTCTCTGTAGTGAATGTATATGCACCCTTGAAAATGTGTCTCCTTTTTTTATTCTTTCTTCTCTTCCTTGAATCAGTTTGCTAAAGGACTGGCCTGCCTGGTGGGAAATTTTATTGTACCCTTCATCCCACAGACAGATCTGAGAGGAAGATAATCAACAAACCCGGAGTCTGGTTATTGCAATTTCATATTGAGGACTTAGGTCTTCTGAATATATAGAGGAGAATTTTAGAAGATCTGTCCAAGTGCAATCTGGGACGTCTAAGACAGAATGTTTGAAAAAAATTGCAGGCACGTCGAGGTGCAGACATGTTTCCAGAAACCCGGATGCCCAATAAGGACGTCTGCAGGGTGTCTACTTAGACATCCCCAGAACTGTACTTCAGAACTCAGATATCTAGGATAGTATAATGGTGCAATTAGTGGGCTAAGAGCTATGCAGTCATAGTTTAAGTTCTGCTACTGTTATAGTTGAAGGTGTACTGAGGATGATAGAGTGCTTTCTTCTCTACAACCTCTGGATGTTTTTCAGTTAAAATTGGGACATCCTGGCCTCTGGGAATACTTTAGCCATGCCTCCTCCGGACCCCCATTCAGATTTGGATGTCCCCACAGCTGGCTTCTTAAATGGCTCTGGAGACGTCTCTATGCCCATTTTCAGATATCCAGAGCACAAATAGGTCTTCTAAAATTACTCCGCCCCCCCCCCTCCCCTGGTGTTTGCTCCATGATGATGCAAAGAATTATATGTGTTATTCAGTTGTTCATATTCCAGAAATTATTTTTGGTTCATTAACAGTTTTGTTTAGTTCAGTTTGAGTGTATGACATAGAAAAAATGTTATTATCTGATCATGCCCTACTTACTTTGGAGTTGGAGTTGGTAGATAAAGGAAGGAACAGGGCTTTTCAAGCAATGAATAGAAATCTCACTGATTTGAGCTTTTGGGATAAGCTAATTGAAGTTTGGGAGAGATATCTCAGGATTAATTCTAATGAAGAGGTATCCTTGTTTAGATGGTGGAATACAGCTAAGGCTATTATGAGGGGTCAGTTGATCTCCTTGACCATAGCATTGAAAAAGAATTGACAACTTAGGGGTATGTTTACTAAACTGCAGAAACATTACAGACCGCGTGTTATGTAACGTTAATGCTCGTTAGGTAACGTTAACGCGTGGTATGTAACATTAACGCGCGTTAACGTTACTTAACGATCGTTAACGTCCCCAGCCGCGGTAAACACTGCAGAGGGTGGAGAGAGGGTGGGGGAAGGGGTCAATGGGCGGGGAGTGGGCAGGGAGAGGCTCCCTGCACACTAACACGCTGAACTGAAGGGCTGAATCCTACCGTGAATGAAAACCTGCTGTTAGATGCACATTTGCAGGAAAGAGAAACCATTTAAGTGTCAGCAATGCATAGCATAGACAGGGAGCCCAAGAAACATGATAGTAGTGCTCCATGTCCAGAACCAGCATAGTGCCCAAGTATGAAAGGCCACTATGGCGATGGTGCAAGTGGGGCATAGGAGGCTGCAGGCGGGACATGTAGCGGGGGCAGCAGGGGCACAGGGTGGACTAAGCGGGCGCCTAGGTGGCACATAGGAACATAGAAACTGGAAATCATCATGAGAGCAGTTGACAAAGTCCAAACACAATCCACCTACATCTACCTGGTCCACACGAGCTAACAGTTGCCAGGGCACTGACCTGACATACCCCCAGCCAACCCTCCCCGAAGCGGAAAGAACAGACTATTGGTAGGCAGTGATTGGGGGGGGTGTGAGTATGCTCATGTATGCCCCATGCCCCAGACCCCGCTCCCTAGGCAACCACCTACTCACACAGTAGATGCCCTGGGATTGCGCACTACCAGCACCGACAGCATATGGCCATGTCAGCATGGCAGGGAGGGGTGTGCCCGTGCTGGAGGGGGCAGTGGCACCTGCCTGCAGTGGACCTAGGCCATGCCCTGTACCAGTACATGGTGTGCAGTGCAACATAAAAGGTCTGTCTGAGGAAAGGTACAGGTAGCCCCAGGGACCACCATGCACCTGTGGCAACAGTGTGGTGCAGTACACCCAGTGAGTGTGTCCAGAAGCAGAGAGTCACAGGTTCAAGCCCCAGCTGTGGTTCCTGCAGAGCATGTCCCCATGTTTTACCCTACAATGCAGATACAACAGCAACATGTGCAAAGCCCAAAGCAGCAACGAACAGGGGTACAAACACCCACTCACACAGGCTCCACAATCCAAAGATGCATGGAGAGTCAGGCTGTTGGCCCCACCATTGAGCTGCAGTTATCACCAGGGCACTACTACTACCTCCTGCACAGTTTAGCAATGTCAGCACTGTGATCAGGACCAGTGTGGCGGGCAGGGTTGCCAACCACCCCTATCTGTGCACAATGCTGCAATAGGAGTGTGTATGTGTATGTCTATCCATTGCTTTGTGGCTGCCCACACCTCACCGGGCCCACAATGTGCCACTGTTACCAGCGTTAGCCTGAATATGTGCATAATGAGGAGCAATGTGTTGTGGGTATGGCCCGGAAAGGGCGGATTGGCCAGGATGCATCTTCACAGGGTGTGGGGCAATGGCTGGGACACTGTAGTGGACAGGGTGGCCACAGCATGGCATGCTGGGAGGGCACTCACTCTCACCGAGCAGTGACCATGGCTGTCTAGGTTCCCACATAGCGCTCTATATTATCTGCCTCCAGTAATCCTGTTGTGTCCCCAGTGCTGGGGCCACAATCACTGAGATGCCTGCTTGGTGCACATAGCTCCTCTGTGAGCATGCACTATGCACTGGTTAGTGGACTGTCTGCATTTAGACTGTGCATGGTCGGAACACCTATACAGTGCAGTCTGACTGTGCTGTCTGCTGGTGACTGGCAGACAGTGGTGTGAGGCAGTGGGGGTTTTCCAGAGCTAACCCAATCATTGCTGCTGGTCTGCCACTGCCCCAGCCACAGGTATGGCTCTAGCCCACCAACCCTGGAGGGCTGTTGCATACCATCAGGATGGCGGTTGCTTCACAGGGTCTGAGGCACCTGTTCCTTACTTACAAAAAAGGTGCTGTGAGCCCTTTGGGGTATGTAGTTTATACCACGTTGAACTATCAAGGCACTGCTAGACAAACCTCATGAAAGTTTGGAAACCCCTCTGCCCTAATAACAGGTGTCCATGTCAGCCAGACCCTAACATGGGGTACACACTAATCTGTGTGGTGTCTGATCCCAGGATACAGATGGACACCAAATTACCTTCAGCTGCACTGAAAGGAACACCTGTCACACACGGGCAGTGATGGGGATGTACAGCAGGGCCTATCTCTAGCACCACATGAACTGCGAACCTAGTGCTGGGCACCCATCCTATCCCTCAGGGAGAACACAGAACCTGCACAATGGCATGGTCTGTAGCTACTCTGCCAGTATCACGCACCGTCAGTTCGTCTTTCCAAGCTGAGGTACCGGAGAGGTGCAGATTCCATTTGCTGATCAGCTGTAGACAGCTATTCAGCATGTGCATTGCATCATGGGTACTGGTGGGGTTACCCTATCCTGGCACTCAGAGCAGACAGTTTGTGCGGTGACCTGCAGTCCTTCTGTACCCAGCCATTGCTGTGACATACACCACAGAGGTATAGCCTACTGGTTAATACAATGCTGTTCTTGGCAGTGTTCATGGGTTCAATTCCTCATTGTTCCCTCCTCTCATGCCTGTCCTACTCAAATAGTATGCATGCCTGTAACAGGCAGATTTGTGCTGCCAGCCCATAATACCCTCGCAACAATTGCCAACATTCTCTCGGTCCGTTTATCTGCGTCTGTCAGCTGTGTAGTTTCCTGTCTGCCTGTGCAGGCTGTCACCCCATGTCATACACTGCTACCCTTTCCTGCATTGTGCCTCTTCATGCTTGCCTCACCTGTGCCTGATCTGCATGGCACCACCACTCCTCTGTCCACCCATCATTGTAACTATCCTGCCACCTCTGCCTCCACTGGGGGACACGTATTCCCATCATCTGCCACCAACTGTTTTTCCAGTACTTTACGTTGCCAACACCCTGTGCTGTGGTACAGTTGCCCCCACCATGTTTGTCATCAGTACTGGCAGCCATATGGGATGCCCACAGATATGGGAGATCCAGCGGCTCCCAGTTCTACCTCCTTCACTCACCTGTTCATTGCCTTTCCTGAGTGCGCTATCTAGTGATAGGGCTACATCTGTCTCTGTTCCTCACAGGTCATGCATGTCATCCTGCAGCACCTTGCAGCCCTTAGGCCACACTAACCTAGGGCACCATAACCTTGTTAGGCCACCGTAACCTATGATTCCGTAACCCAGGGTACCCTCTAAGGTGCCCTGTCCAGGAGTGCCTAATACGGCGCATAGCCTAAGCAGCCCTACTGTATAGGGCACCTTACAAAGCACCTTATGAGGCACCTTACAAGGCACCTTACAAGGCACCTTACAAGGCGCCTTGTAATGTGCCTTGTAAGATGCCTTATAAGGTGCCTTATGAGGCACCTTGTAGCGCGCGTTAGTTTGTAACATGTGTTAGCTGATACGGCTTGCTGTAATGATGCACCGCCCACGTCTTTATATGGCCATCTGTACCTTTACCGCGGAACCTAACGCGAATGACATTACCGCAGTTTAGTAAACATACCCCTAAAAGTCAATTAACATTTGATAGGACTTCATTGTCTTGAGATTTTGCATAAATCAGCAAAAGATGCTGAATTTAAATTCATTGGAAGCTACTTGCACAGTCTGTGAATGGCTAAAAGGCATTTTTACAAATATGATGATAAACCTCATAAATCATTACTAGGTTAGTTAAAGGAGATCCAGATTAAGAGGCAAATTATGGCTATTAAGAATGAAGCAGATGAGGAGCTTGTTAAAGCTCAGCAGATGGCTGATTGTTTTGCTAGATTTTACAAAAACTGAACAAATCTCAATCTGTTGCCTCTCAGGATGAGTTGGAACAGTGGATGAGGTTACAGAAGCTGATCAGTCCTCAAAATTATGTGTTGGATTAGACGTATTCACAGCAGAGGTGTTTAAAGTTATTGCAGATCTGAAGAATAACAAAGCTGCTCAGCCTGATATTTTGCCCTCTGAAGTGTATAGCTGCATTATTACTGGAAGTTTTTTAATGAGTTAGAGGGACAAGGTAGACCCCTGGACCATGATTTTTGCAATTCCCAAAGAAGGTAGGGATGTCACTCTCTGTGTCAATTATACCCCCATCTCTCTGTTTTGAACACTAATTACACAATTTTTGCAAAGATTTTTCTTTCTCAGCTTGGAATGGTTATCCTGGATTTAGTACACACTGATCAATCAGAGCTTATCTGCAGGAGATATTTCTCATATAAAATAAGATAGGTATTCAATGTTGTTTATTTAGTAAGGAAAGCCAACTGCATGTGTGCTACTTTACCTCTTCATGCAGGGAAAGCTTTTGATGGGATTGGGTGGCCCAACTTGTTTTCAGTGCTCCTTAGATTTTGGTTGTGTGATTCTTTTTATAGTTGGGTTCGTGCCTTGTTTGAATTCCACACTATAAAGAGGTGGATGAACGTTTATCATTTTTAATCAAGCTTTTACAATATCCATACTTAGAAAAAAAAAAAGAATGGTAAGCAATAACAAGAATAGAAAGAAGCACATGAGTTTGAGGAAAATATACTAACTAAGCACTTAGTCCACAATAATAAGAAGGCAAAGGAAATAAAATACAAGCAGACTTTTCCACTACTAGAAATAAACAAGGCAAAGATAATTATCATGACTGCTGGTATGGGACTTAACATTAGAGAAAGAAACATAGCTAGCCCTTAGATACATTTTAGAAGGGGTGTCTAGAAAGAATCTGGGACTTCCGAAACAGAACGTCCAAAAATACAGGGGAATGGCAGCAGTGAAGGGAAGCATGTGTAAGTGACATCTGAAATCACTCTTTCTCCATTCTGGAGATGGGCCCCGCAGAGATAGCAAGTTCAGGTAAATGCATAGATGTAGGCCATTTCACCAATATGGACATCCCCAAATGGCATGTCTGCAGAATGGGTACTTGGACGTCCCGTCAGGGGTGATTCAGAAAGAGGACAACTATGTTCTGAGACTAGCATGTCCTAGACTGCCATTTCATATATTCAGATGTGCGGTGGCAGGCCTGTAATATGTTTGGAGTATGTATTTACATGCAGATTTCTTCAGCTGAGAAATATTAACTGTGGTGATGAAAGCGCCTTTTGCTCTTCCCTCTGGAGCATTGCAGCTATGAAATAAGCACTTTTTCTGCACCTTATTCATGGTCAGGAGAAGGTATATGCATGGATGCCTGAAGAACCAGATCCAGACATGTTTGTGCATTCTGCAATTGCAACATGATGTTGATCTTTATTGCTCCATCCAGGCCAGGTCTCCACCACGACTCCATGCTACATGGATATTCTCCCGCTGGGAATATCTATAAACCTGTTTTTCTAAAATGGATCTGGGCTCTCCATGATTTGCAAGTCCAAGTGTCCACTTTCAAACATCCAACTCATTAATAGGGGTTCTAAAATGACCCCCACTCTCTCTAAACAAAAGAAAATATTGAAATTGCTTAGGATCAAACAACAGAAATTGCTTAGACTGAAAGAAACACATAACATTTACATGGAAAATTTAAATGAAATCAGTGTCCAAAGCTACAATGCTCGGATGAAGGGCCAAAGAGTTCTTCTTCCTCCTCTGGGTTTCTTGAGAAATATGAGGAAAAACGACTCTTGGAACCAAAACAACTCATTCATATGTTTAAAACAAAGTCTCAAAATAGAAAAGCAATTGGAATAGTCTCCCAGTGGAGGTGGTAGAGATGAGGACAGTATCTGAATTCAGAAAAGCATGGGAGAAACACAGAGTATCTCTAAAGGAAAAAAGGAGACTGTTGTGGTGGTTGATACGGAAGGGCAGACTAGACAAACCATGTGGTCTTTTTCTGCCGTCATGTTTCTATGTTTCCAACATGAACCATGATTGGCCTGTTCCATTTCTCATTCTGAAGGAAGTAACTTCTCCCTTTCCCCCTTCTTTGATCATGAGTGGAGCAAAGCAGAACATGAGAGGAAATACTCAACCGTTGGATAAAAATATGTGGATGATTGATCCACTTTTCTTTATGCCCAATATTCAGTGTTCCTATCCATTTAGGTAGGAACATGATTAACCTCAAGGATGAAGTACTCATCTGAGCCTCTCTCTAGGTACCAGTGTCCTCTGATGTCAGCATGAATATCTCGGAAAATCCACTAAATGAGAGGTAAAATGTTGACTAGTCCTTTCCTCTTCCTACAAGGCAAAAAATTATAAATATGTAAGTTAATAAATCACAGCTTCCATATATGCATATGATATTACATTTTCTCTTCTATATCTACATTAAAAAAAGGAAACTGCTTGTATAGAATTTTTCACATATACATACCAATCATGCTTTTTGAATTTTAAGAACAGGGCTTTGTTATAGAAAGTTTAATTACCGAGGTGGAATACAAAACCACCTAATAATTTCCCAGGAGGAGCAACTGCTGGAATTTCAAATTGTGTCAAGCAAAGAGAAAATCACATAGCATCAATCTAGGAGGTAGATCAAAAAACTAGGATACAGGGGATGAGACCTCTTTTACTCTCCTCTCCCAGAAAATTGAAAAATGAGAAATGGCGAGGGGGAGGGAGTGAAATTCTCTCTGAGAACTGCCTCAGATCCTTTAGGTTCTGATTTACTAAGGCTGTTTTCACATTCTGGGCTAAATTTCTAAAGTGTACCACTGCCATTGACTATAGCCATGCTGCCCTGAATGAGCCCGATCTTGTCTGATCTCAGACGCTAAGCAGAGTCGGGCCTGCCTCATACTTGGATAGGAGACCACTTTGGAATATCAGGTGCTGTAGGCTTACTGCATGGAAGAACGTTCTGGCAATCTACTCTGAGTTGCACCTTGCCAAGAAAATCCAGGGAATGGGTCAGCATTGACTTGACATCAAATAACAACTGCCATTAATGCGGGTTGCAGGGCATCTTTTTTATGACACATTGGCATCTACTGTATGTGTCTTTATAAAATACTAGCACAGATCCTGTACAAATCACACATTACAGGCATGGACATTACGCCTGATTGAGAGCAGATGCAAATATTAGCATGTATTTTATTTGCGTGCACATATATTTTGCACTTGTAAATCATAACGTCACCGAGGCTTCACCCAAACTCCTCCCCTGAGCATGCCTGCTGTACAATATACATGGCATGTACCACACATACTTTCAGATATGACCTAGAGGCCTTTTACAGGCATAAAACAGCATTTACACATGAAAAAAGGTTTATAAAATTACCCTCCACTAGTGAACATAATAGAGGACCTGTGATAAATTGCGCACATTAATGTGTAGTACTGCACTTCAGTACCTCTAGCTCTCTGTGTCTAAGCGGCATTACATGGCACTGGGAAAAACATAAGGCAGCAACCCACATTCCCCAATCCCTTCTTTTCATTGTCTTCACCTAGTCTCTCTTTCTCATCTACTGGTCTCTTTCAATGCCCCCACTCTAACTCTATCCACAGCACTCTTTCTCATATTTTTCAGTATTCTAAGTGGAAGATAAGGGAAGGAATGGGTAAAAGGTTTGGTAAAAGCATAAGAACTTTGTGTTTTCTTTGTACCATGTTTTAAACAAATTTGGTTCAGCATGTAATCGAGTGAAAATAAATAGATAAGAAGATAAGAAATTGGCATACTGGGTCAGACCAAAGGTCCATTAAGTCCAGTATCCACTTCTAATTGTGGCAAAGCCAGGTCACAAGTATATAATGGGATTCCCCAGTGATAGAGAGGAGTTTTAGGCTGAGGTTACTGGGAGTGGATGGGTAGATTGGTGAAGGCACCCATGTGCCCCCAGGAGTCATAGTCCCAGCCCATCTCCACTGTCCATCAACCCATCCATCCTCAGCAGTTGCAAACTCGACCTCTCACCACTGTCCCCTTTTGCCACAAATAGCCAGAGCTTCAATCCCTCTGGCAATTGAGAAATGTTTTATGATCCAGTTGCTGGAAATGGTTAGATGGTCACTGGAGAGAGGCTGAAGTTATAGCAGCTGAGGGAGGGGATAATGCAAAAGGCTGAGGCCACGGTTGCCAGGGATCAGAGAATGGACTCATCCACCTGCCCCAGAAAGCCAAGCCTCTCGCCATTACCCACTCCTCTTTTCTTAAAATTCTTTCTGATGACCAAGACCCAGTTCTCTAATTGTCGCCCCATGGCCACTCTCTTTCTTTTTTCATTAAACTTTTGGAAGCCACAATAGCTTCTCGTGTACAATCTTACTTAGATCTTCATGGTTTCTTAGATAAATCACAGTCTGGTTTTTGGACTTGCCACAGTACTGAAACACTTCTGGTGACTGGTATCAACCTTGTGAATGATTCTTGATAAAGGTGGTAGATGTTTGTGATGCAGCTTGCTTGTCCTCAGCATTCAATTTGATTGACCATTCAATTTTATTAAACAAACTAGAAGGAATAGGGATAGTTGGATTGGTTCTTCATTGGATATCAGGATTTTTGCCACTAAGATCTTTCTGAATTAAGTGGGATGATGTTATATTGGAGTGGTACTTTCCAAGGTTCACCAGTGTGCCTATTTTTTTTTTTTAGTGCCATCAAGTCAGTGTTGACTCATAGTGACCCAGCTACCTCTGGGTTTTCTTGGCAATGTATCACTGGAAGTAGATTGCCAGCATTTTTTTCTAAGGCAATGGAGGGTAAAGTGACTTACCCAATGTTACAAGGAGTGCCAGTGGGAATCAAACCCTTGATCCTCTGGGTATGAGGCAGTTGCTCTAACAACTAAGCTATGCCTCCCCTCAGTGTGCCTATATTAATGTCGTTTTAAGTTCCTTTGATCATACACTTAGAAAGCTTATCATTAAAGTTGTATTTTATGTAAATGATATCTTAGAAATATTTCCACTTCAGAATGTTGTTCAAACTTATTACTGGAATTATTGGAAGCTTGCTTTTCATCTCTGGAAACATGGATTGTAGCTAATCATTTGTACATTAATCTGGAGAAAACAAATTAGTTCTATGTGAGTGGCCACAAATTTCAAATGTAGATACAGCTTTCCACATCCAAGCACACAATCACAAAGATATTTGTTTGCTACCCTAAGACTTCCACAGCATGCTCTTCTCATTCACAAACACCCAGCCCTCAATAAGGGTCCAGGTGTTTCACTTGCATTGGGGGCTCTATTGTTCAGAAACACACAAATATTTGCTGTGATTAAAGGGTTGAGTGAAGATGCTGAAATTGACCCCCTCTGCTGCGATGACGGCAATTATTGTTAGTGGCAGCACTTTTTTCCTTTCAAATGGAAGGACAGTGTGTTTGAAAATATTTGCAAAGTCTGTATTTATGTATACAGCATTTAATATTTTGACGAATATGTTGTGAAAAGTTCTGTGGAACTGGTGTGCATTGATGTGGGAAACTATAACGGACTTAAATCTGAGTTCTGCTTGAAGAATTGTGTTACATCGTTGCAACTAAATACTCCACATTGCTGAGATGTTAGTGGGCTGTTTAGTGTTGTTGGTGTCAGTGTTTTTCAATTTGAAATGAAAGTACTGTTTGTATGGAAGATTTTTAAGAAGACTGTACTCTTTGTATATCACTAAAGTGACATGCACAGTGTTTTGGGGATTTTTACTGGTGTTTTGCAAAGATTTTTTGCCATAAGAATATTTAAGTATAAGAACAATATTTTTTAGTATTGATCCACACTGTGGACACACATATGGATGTTTTATTTACAGAGAGTAAATAATGATTTAACAATATACAAAAAAATGAATTTACCCAAAACCTTGAGGATCAAACCAAACATCCACAGTCAAAAAAGATCCCAAGTGAGACAATGAATCCTAAATTTTCAAAAAATTATTAATTTTGTTTGAATATATAAGGCATCAATGTCTTATCACTAGGGAACAGTACCACAAGACTGACACCATTTTGCTGAGCGACAAAGATGAGGGAAGGAGCAGAAGAGGACTGCTCCTGCCCTGTACACCACTGGACTACCAGGAATTCACCCGGTAAAGTCCAGGTGTCGTAGGGAAGGCCTTGGGGAGTGGCATTTCTGATTAGCAAGGATGTTTGATGCCAGTGGGGAGGGAGCTGAACTGCCTTCCAAACAGCATAATCCTAGGGGTTGGGTGCTGTCCAGGGGAGAATGTTTCTGAAGAGGGATGTCACAGATCTTCCACTCTACAGTAATGACACCATTTTTCCATTAGAGGGCTTCAGGGGTGGAATGTCGCTGTTGCTGATCGGCAGCAGCCATGCAGTGACATCACCGATTTATTTATTTAGCTGTATTTATATCCTGCTTTTCACTGGGTCAAAGCAGTCAATTGGGGGATACATTTAACACGAGGGGATATGAGACACATACGCTAATACTTACAGGGAACATGGGCAATGGAGGGTTAAGTGGCTTGCCCAGGACCACAAGGAGTGCCTATAGGACTAGAAATCCCAGTCCCTCCAGCCTGAGATTGCTGTCCCCAGGTGGGACTTGAACCCCTGGCCCTCCGGCCTGAAGTACCTTGTCCTAACCACCAGGCCACTCCTCCCTGATGTCTCAGCTGCACGTTATCTGCAGTTGCGCTGTTGCGCTATCAGCGATTTGGGAAGCCAGCATGCAGCAATTACTCACATGATGGCTGCTTCCTGTCACCACACCTCGATCCCACCTTCCCATTTATTAAATGCATGAAATAAAAATAGAATGGAAAAACACTACGCTATCTACATTTTGCCTGCATTAGCTGTCAATGAGGCACAATAGCATGGGTTATCTGCCATGTTGACAGCTAATGCAGTTTAGTAAACATGCCCCTAGGAATCTGCTTTGTAACAATTAAAAGGACTGCCAGTGAGCTCTCAGACTGGTTCTTTGGTCATTTCATTCATGAATATTTATGCTTAAAAAAAGATATTTAATAATAGTTTAATATATATCAGTATCTCCAATGTATACATGTTATAATATGATTGTACCACATATTTCTTATTCAGGGCTGAAATTGAAGCAAACATAACATATGACACTGCTCTTCATTGTCTATCTTCATATTTAATTCAAAACTCATTTTGCCTACAAATGCATTCCTTCTGCAGCTCCGTTCTTCCTCTCTTCTCTTATCTACCCGTGTCTGTCCTCATGACCTGTATTCTTTAGTCGAGTTGTTGCTGTCTGATTCTTCTGTACTTTCTGTCTTGATGTACCTTAATGCCTGGAACTGCCTTCATAAATACTGCTCCCTCTCTGGGTATATCCAAGTCTCACTTAAAATCTCACTTCTTTGAAGTTGCTTTTAGACCAGAAAGCCCTAACTGTTCCTGATCCTAGCCCTCTCCTATTAAATAAGCTTTGCTCTAATAGTTCATTGATTACTAGACTATCATGGGCCCGATATTCAGTTGGGCAGGCTGTGCACCGCTATGGTGCATACCCGTGCCCACCGACCCTCAACCTCGGATATTCAATGCCGGAGTCATATGCGGCCGCAGCACTGAATATCTGAGCAGCAGTGATTTTGCATGCTGCCTGGTTAGCTCTTGAGCCTAAAAGATAGGTTGCTAACCGGGCAATATTGCTGCTGCCCAGTTATTGATTGTCTCTGTCTCCATTCCTCCCCAGAACATCCTCAGCACACCACGATGTTAAATGGTTAGCATTGGGACGAGCAATGGCCATAATCGGGGATATTCTGCAGCACTAACCATGTTAATGCCGTTGACTATCTCTTTCAGTCGCAGTTACATGGTTTACAGGGCTGTAAACAGTGTAACTATCCTTCAAATATCTCGCCCCATATGTGTTCTTTGCGTGTCTCAACTAGACTGTGAACAGCATGGAGCAGAGACTGACTCATTTATGTATCCATACAGAGCTGCATTTGCCTAGTAGAGCTAAAAAACACTACTATTACAGATTCTACTGAAGATTCACTACAGACTCTAGTAAACTGTTTTCTGGTGAGAGGAAAGAAAAGAGAAAGAAAATACAGGTCTGATTATACCTCAGAATTCATGGGACCTGTTTACTAAAATGTGGTAAGCAGTTATCACCTGAGTTAGTGCATGGTCGGGGAAAGTTACCATGAGGCACCTAGCATATGCTACTTTATCCACTAAGTGCTTACTGTGGAAGGAAGTGGGAAATGGGCAGAGGATGGTGGGTTATGGTTGTGCACAGCGCATTGCAATTAGCACATGGTAAGCCACCATGTGCTGTCAGAATGGCAGATAGCGTGGATGCACTTACCACCTCCTGAAGAGGAAGTGGTAAGTACCTTTATGCTATTGGCGATGCACTTAACACACCCAGTGCAGCAAGGGAAAAGACAACCCTCTGACATCTGGTAAATAAACCTCCCATCACCCCTCTGATATCTGCTATCGTAACCCAAACCCTTTGATCCACCTCATTATCAGGCAGAGTAACCCTCCAAGACACCAGGGGGCTTTGATGAAGAGTTTGTGTATAGGGAGGGGGGATTAGAAGGGATTTCTGGATGCCCCAGCTCCACTGGCACCTAGATTCAAAATAGTATTTCCGACCTTAAGTGGTAAATGCATCATGGTATTGTTTCCAGGGGTCAAACTACCAACTAAGTGGTGTATGCCCTTCTTTGGTAGCTTGAGCCCTAGTGGTACTACCATGGGACTACGTCTAGGGGTCAGAAGTGTCTTTTTTAATCCAGTTGGTCATGGGAAAGAAGCATCTGAGGACTGCTCCTGCCCCACAGTAGCCACTGGGGATCCCTGGTAAGAACCAGGTGTTTTAGGGGTAAATCTTACTCTAGCAGATATCAGGGATGTCATGGGGTGAGGATTACTCTTCTTAATGTTGAGAGGGGTCTGGGGAGCAGGAAGGTGTTCATGCAGATGTCAGATGGATGTCAGGAGTGGGGAGAGGTTATGGAGGGCCATTTGGGGGGGGGCATGAGTGTTTTTTTTAACTACAGAAGGCCTTCAATGCACCACTGATGCAACCACACTATCAGAAATGCACCTATGGACATGACCCCAACAGTTACCATGCAAGCTTTGCTGTCACCATGCATTAATTACACAGGTACACTAAAAAAAATTTTTTTTAAACTGCCTCTAATGTTTCGATTGATTTTTACGTTTTTTGGTGTGCTGAATCCAAATCTGGTAACCAATTTGCTCCATCATGTACAGATTTTTTGCTACATTGGGTTAGCAGTTTGAGGTGAACGTTTCAGATTGAGTGCGATCGAGATAAAAGTTTCTTGGATGAATTCTTTATACTAATTGTTTAGTAGTTATTCAAATAAGAATAAAGAAAATTGTAACAAGGCAGCACATAAGAATAATGTCAACAAAACACACTGTGATGGTAGCAAAATTGTCTGCACTTAAAACAGCCACATACATGTGCACAAACATTGAGCATATAAGAGCGAGGTTAGACACAAAGCAAAGCAAAGAAATGTGCAAAAAATGTTGTACAGGTATGTATGTAAGAATAGAAAACGCAAACCACACCATTGCAATACATGAAGACAAACACCCGATGGTGTGAAAATAAAATTCTAATAAATGAGATCCGACACTGTGGTAATAACTAGCAAATTTTATTTCAAAGTTTAGTAAAAACACGATATTTGTCAACACAGTTTAGATTTTAAAGTCATTCTTGGGTCAATCAATCTCCTGGTGGGCCCGTTTCTTCTTCCCCCGAATGCTTCTCTTGGTGCGCTGCTTGGCGTATTTTTCATCTGGGGTTTCCCACAGCAACAACCAGCAGAAATCAGCCATCATAGTGGTGTTCCATCTTCCTTGGTACCTTCTCTCTGCGTCCTTGATGTCCTGGTGAAACCTTTCACCTTGTTCTTCACTGTACGCCCCCAAGTTTTCGGGAAAGTAGTTCACATGAGAGTGCAAGAAATGGACTTTCAGGCTCATGTTACAGCCTTGTTCTTTGAAGGCATTGAGCATCCTGGCAACAATATCCTTATAGTTCTCATCCCGCCTGTTCCCCAAGAATTTGAGAACAACATCCTTGAAGGAATCCCAGGCTTCTTTTTCCTTCTCAGACATCGTTTCAGCGAATGCTCCATCTGAAATGAGTTTCCTTATATCAGGGCCAACAAACACTCCTTCCTTTAGCTTTGCTTCAGAAAGTCGGGGGAACTTTGAGCAAAGGTACCGAAAGCACTCACCATCTTTTGGAAGGGACTTGATGAATTGCTTAATGAGACCCAACTTAATGTGGAGAGGTGGTAATAGAATTTTATCACGAGGTACCAAGCTCTCATGAAGAACATTTTTCTCACCGGCTCTCAAATACTCCCGAATTGGCCAGTCTTTTTTCCCCCAGTGTAGGTCGCGGACCCGGCTATCCCACAAGCAAAGGAAGCAGGGATATTTGGTGAAACCGGATTGCTGCCCTAATAGCATGGATAGAATTTTAAAGTCTCCACAAATCATCCACTTATGCTCATCATAACGAATCTTCTGAAGAATCAGAGCCAAATTCTCGTATTTTTCTTGGAGAATAACAGAGTGAGCAATAGGAACCAAAGCGAATGTGTTGCCATTATGAAGAAGAACACCTTTTATGCTGTCTTTTGACGAATCAATGAACAGCCGCCATTCAGCAGGATCATACTTGAGTTTAAACTTTTCCATCACTCCATATATATCGTTGCAAAATACCAAATCTTCCTCTTTGCTGAAATACTTCAAAAATTGTGTCTCGCGGTTGCGGTACCAATAAAAAGTTGTTCCTGGTGACAATAGATTTTTCTGTTTAAGCCGAGAACCTAGCAGTTGGGCAGCATCTTTTGGGAGTCCTAAATCCCGGACTAAATCATTCAATTCAGCTTGAGAGAAAAGTTCAGGTTTCGGATCTGGTTCAGTTTCAAACTCGGAAGTACTGGACTCATAGGGAAAAGCCATCTGATGAGTCTCATTATGATCAGAACCGTCCACACAAATATGATCCAAAGATTTTGGTGGTTCAGGCACAGGTACTTCGTTGCTATGAGGCATAGGCCTAATTGCTGAGGGAAGGTTGGGGTAACTTATTACGTTCTTATTTTTTAAGTTGTATCCCTTCACAATGCAAGAGCAAAAATAGCAGTCACTGCTGTGGTCTCTTTGTTCACGCCACATCATAGGTATTCCGAAACGAAATGCTTGTTTTTTACCTTTCATCCATAAACGTAGATCTTCCTCACATGTCTTGCACACTTTGTGAGGAACCCATGGTTTGTCTTGATCGCCTAACTTCAAACCGAAATAGGCGAAATATACTTTTTTAATAAATGCAGAAATGTTCCTCTGCCGCTTTTTCACAGTATATTCCCCACAAATAAAACAAAAACTGTCCGGAGAGTTGACTCAACCTCTGGCTCTGTGAGCCATCACAAATACACCGCACTGCAAACTACAACTGTAGTGAACCACTTCGGAATAAAGCTGGATTACGACTGAGCAAACAAAAGGTAATAATGAACTTGCAAGAAACTGAAATTTGACAGGAACGTTCATGTCGCAACCACCGTGTTTGAGCGAGCGAGCGAACGAGGCGAGGCGAACAGGAAAGAACATGCGCCAGCGCGAGTACTGGATTTAGCCCCCCGCCTCCCAATTGTCCTGTTAATGTATAAAATGAATACAAAACACTCTAAAATATCATGAGGGAGTGTTTCTAGTTAACCATTACAACCTCTATTTTGGGCCAAGAAAATAAACTGCAGTCGGCTAAAAAGAAATTATGTGAACATTCCTTATATGGGTAAGAAATCTAATTTTGCAAGAAAACGTGACGTGATGGAACATTTTGGCTATTTTTCCTGGATTCAGCACCCCAAAATCTATAGGAATCAGTTGCAAAACTGGAGGCAGTTTTTTGGTAGTGTGCCTGTGTTATTGTAACTAACGTGTGGTAACTGCAAAGTTTTACCGCTTCAGATCTGATTAGACTCCTTTGTTTCTGTTCCTACGCCTCTTTTATAGGGGGTGCTATAGGGGTCAATGTTAACCCATATGTTATTCAGTCTGTTTGTTAACCTACTAACCTCACTGATTTAATCTTACGGGGTTAATGGGTAATTTTATGTGGCAACATTTTGCTGACTTTTTATGATGGTCCATTGAACCTGCATTTTTCTCTTCTTAACTTGAACTTGGACACAAATGAAAGCTGAGCCCAGTGCACCTCTGGATTGCTGGTCAGCTCAATAAATCAGATACTGCTTCTATACTGATGTGATAACCAATCCCTTTGGCAGAATTCATCAAGGTTCTGGGCTGTTATTTGGACTCTAAGGGGTATGTTTACTAAACTGCGGTAATCGTGAATAACGCACGTAACGTACACTAAACGATCGTTCGCACGTCATAACGTGCGTTCTGACGTGCGAACGATCGTTAAGTGTATGTTACGCGCGTTAACGGCAGTTAACGATCGTAAACCCCCGCGGCGCGTTAAAACACCGCAGAAGGTGGAGAGTGGGCGGAGAGAAGGGGTCAATGGGCAGAGAGTGGGTGGGGAGAGGCTCCCCTCACACTAACGCGCTGAATTTCAGAGCTCAATTCCAACGCGAATGAAAACCTGTCGTTAAAGGCATATTAAAGGGAAGAGAAACCATTTCCGTCAGCAATGTACAGCAAAACCGGGGAAACCTACAAAACGTGAGCAGTGTGATAAATGTGCACAGAACAAAATTTCAAATAAAACTGTAAAATGACCACAAGAAACAGTGCAAAAATTATAATTCAGCTGGGCAACAGTGAAAGCAATGGGCAACAATAAAAAATACTCCCAGGAAAGCTCAAAAAAAAAAATGATGTTTGGAAGGGTCTACGCTCCGTATACCCTTTCAAAAATCATCTCATTTTATTGGAGCTTTCCTGGGAGTGTTTTGTAATGTTGCCCAATGATATCATTGTTGCCCAGCTTGGTTATGGGTGTTTGCCCCTTTTTACGAGGTCTTTTTTGAGGTTTATGTGCACTTTTGTCTCCATACAAGGTAAATGAGCCCACAGTAAAATTGTGCAGAGCAGGGTTTCTGTCTCGTCAGGCCATTTTTCCTATCTCCAGGGACTGCACTGTCTCTGTGGCCACAGTGTGGTGCAACAGATACAGCCAGTGCCTGTAAGACCAGAGGGTCACAGGTTCAAATCCCAGCTGGGGCTCCTGCCAACCCAGTCCCCATAGTTTTACCCACCACTAAACAGTGATAGTAAAGACACTCCTTTATTGCAGAGAACATACGCATGGTTAATACGCCTATATTTTACCACACCAAACACAGACACCATAAACAGGCGCATTACCTAGAGCAGAGTCTCGCAAATGCAGTCCTGGAGGGCCCCACACCTTTCAGGTTCCATGCTGCCTCTAATAAAGATGCCTGTGCTGCATATCTATGCACCACCCCCATGGTATGCAGATGTAGCTCATGCATATTTATGAGGGACAGCATGAAAACCCGAACAGTGTTTGGAACACCAGGACTGGAGTTGGGAAACTCTGACATAAAGCAGCAGCCAACAGGGCCAGACACACCCACACCCACAGGCCTCATTGGCCAATGCCTCCTGGAGAGGCAGGACATTGGGCCCTGCCTGTATCTCCCAATACTAGCAGTTGCATACCTTAGCAATGCCACCCTACACCTGGGTATATGGTACACAGCTATCTAACGTTTCCTATGATAACTGGCAGATATCAATTCCTATGTTAAGCACATTTTGCTCATTGAGCCCCACCATAACAATCATTCTGATGTCTGCGGTGTGTGCTGCAGGTCTGGTCTCTGATAATGTTTACCACCCTGGGGAGTGACCCCCAACAGTACTGCATACCATATCCATGCCTGTACTGTGCCCAGGACTGGTGTGGTGGGTATGGCTGCTGAACCCCTCTATAGTAGCACAATGCTGGCATAGGTGTGGGGGTGGCTGTCTGTCTATCCAGTGTGTGGTGGCTGCAAACACCTTCCACAGCCCACACTGCCAGCAATGTTGCCAGTATTGGGCTGCCAATGTGCATAATGAGGAGCAAGGTACCATGGGTATAGGCCGGACAGGGTGGCCTGACCAGGGTGCATCTGCACAGGGCATAGGGCACTGACTGGGACATTTTAGTGCCCGGCCACCACTTACACACACAGGGTGACCTCAGTATGTCCTGCTGAGATATCACTCTCACCCTGACTGTGCAGTGGCCACAGCATGGCTAGGCACCCCCATAGTGCTATATGGTATTTCTCTCATGTGATAGATATGGGTTTCCTTTTGGGGCCCAGTCACTGATTTATCTGCTTGCTGTGTATGCTGACATCCCAGTTCTGGGTGCATGCATCTCCACTGGGCACATGCACTATTGATTAACTAGCAGACTGTTTGCAGCTGGTATGTGTCTTGATGGAGTGGCTTGCAGGGTGCAGTGGCTGATGGCTTGCAGCAGGAGAATATCAGATAGTGGTGGGGTGCAGATTACCATATCCAGGCCTAATGTCTGTCTGCTATTGTGTTATGGATGTGTACAGAGCTGCATTGACTGCCCTGTGGGGTGTCTGTTCCTCAGCAGGACCAGGGTTGATGTTCCCCTCTACTGCCACCTTGCAGGGAGGTAGAATGTGGATCTATTGTTAGGAGACCCTGTTTGCCACCCTCGGCCCTGGGGGAGGGGGGTGGTGGTGGTGGTACATGGGCCACCTAGGGGTCCATGGAGGCTACACCTGACTGAAACAGACAGAGATATCCAAGGTGTTTCTGCAGAAACTACCTATCTTACACATTAACACTGCTTTGGACCTGCGCCATGGCCCGGTGCTGTGGACCTGGTGCTGGGCGCCTCACTGCACCCTCAGGGTGAGCACAGTACCCGCACAATGTGACGGTGCAACACACGGTCAGTACCCCCTACCAGGCCGAGGTGCTGTGGGGGTGCATTCCCCATGGTGGTATCTGTGGACAGCTGATTTGCATGTGCAGTGCATGATGGGTGTGACTGGCACAATCCAACCCTGGGAAAATCCAGCACCTGCTCACAGGCTCTGATAAACCATAGGCCATCACACGTACATCTGTTAGCATAATGCATAGGTGCAAGACACCCTAAAGAGTCTGTAATATAAGGTGCCAACACTTGTAAATACCCACGCACCAACGCACGCAGCTACGCACGGGGCTATGCCCGTACCAACGCACGCAGCCACGCACGCACCAACGTACGTGGCTAGGCACACTCCGAGGGTGTGTTTCTGACACCACTACTCAACATAAAGAAAAACATGCCTCCTCATTCCCTATGTAATGTACAGGGTGATGCCTGGGCCAGCCTTCTGCGTTAGGTACACTGGGGACTCGAACCCATGCTGCCTGTAACAGCGGTCAGTACAGTAACCATTGTGCTACAGCTCTGTTTCCGTGCTTTGTGTCTGTACGTCTTCTTACGATTAACGCGCAGTAACGCGCCACGGCGCCCTGTAACGCTCATTAGTTTTTGGAACGCGCGTTAGTGGTAACGATGTACCGCCCATGTCCTTATTTGGGGTTTCTGTCACTACCGCGGCTCCTAACGTGAATTGCATTAACGCAGTTTAGTAAACATACCCCTAAGCTTCTATTTTAAAACCAGGTCTCTGTGGTTACTGAAAGTTGTTTCTTTTCCTTGTGACAGATATGTGCCATTCAATCTTTGGTGTACTCACTTGTCATTAGCTGAATGGTCTATAACAATATTCTTCATTGTGATCTGGACCTTAGCTTGCTGAAGGATTTACTGAACATTCAAAATATTGCACTGAGACTTCACTACTCAGTTTCAAAGGATGATCATGTTATCCCACTCTTCTGGGCTGAACATTGGCTCCCAGGGTGTATTGGCTCATTTTAAAATTCTTTTACTAACCTTTAAGGCCTTTTATATAAGATTGTCTGGCTATTTGGGAATCATCTTACTCTGCTATTTTCCCAAATAACAAGATCTTGCACTATTCCGCCAGTCTCTTGTTTTCGTCTGGAGGCTACACTCTGGGCTTCATTCTTTTTATCTTTTATTTGTTTATTTATTTATTATTTTTTTAAAGTTTTCTATACCGCACTCTTTAAAATCAGTGTGGTTTACAAGTAACATTCATTTGTACAAAGCAGGAAGTAACCTGTTTTGTACTTACATTGAACAGGTATTGCAACTTGGATTTAGAACTGGGGTAACTATATACAAGCCGAGCAATGTGTCACTGAGCTGTTGTAGCGACATGACGTGCTCTAACAACTATGTACAGGATTGTCAGTTATTTACAATTAGACAGTTGGGCTGATAAGTGCGGTTGCCTCAACATGATTAGGGTGTGCTGGTGGTGTTGTCTAGGTGGGTGGGGGTATGGTGGGTGGAGTTGTATCATTGGCATGTGAGTAATGTAGATGAAAAAGATGGCCAAGGTACCTTCGATGTGAATCCTGACATCAAAATTTCAAAATGGACCTGAAGGATTATTTCATTAAGATATTTGATGGGTAGCTGAGCGATAGAGCTGTCAGTGGTAGATCTGTCCCTTTCCCCCTTGTTTTTGAAGTTTCAGGGAGGTTTGTCTTTATCTTTGTTTTTTGTTGTATCTCTTTTTCTGTCTCTGTCTGCGGTGTCGATGTTATAATGTCATATGGATATTAGATTATGAAAGATGCTATGGTGGACATTTTAGAAGTCTTATTCATGAGTTGGACATCTGAAAACAGGAGCATAGATGTGCAAATCAAGAAGACATCCCCTCAGTCATTTTAGAAGTTTGATATATAAACATCTTCAGTGCAAGAACATCCATGTCGTATTACAATTGACCCTCGATCGGGAATAAAGACTAAAGCCTTGTAAAATATCCAGAGATTCTTTTAAAACTGTATTATAGTTCTAAACATGTTCGCTGTATATAGTTATCAATCTATCAATCTGTTACTGTTAGATTGAACCCATTATTTTACACTGTTATATGTAAAAACAAAAATTGATGCTTACTGCCGTTCTTTGTAAAAACAGCATTGATGTTTACTGCCGTTCCCTATAAAACAGCCTTGCTTGTTTATTGTTGTTCATTGTAAACCGAAACTGATCTATGGAAGTTGCGGTATATAAAAACCTGCTAATTAAATTAAATTAATTAAAATTAATTAAATTAAAATTAAATTAAATTAAATTAAATTAAATGGAGGTGTGATGGAGGCCTGTTTGGGGGTTCCGGCAAAGATAGATATGCATGCTGGTTTCATAAAGAGCAAGTATGTCTCCATACACCAGTGGTAATGCCCATGTCTATTCCTGCTCCAGGGCATGAATAGGCATCAGAAAAGCTCTTGTTCTGTCACTAAAACACCTGAAGGGAACAGAGACGAGATATCCCCAGAGTGACATTTGGTGTTTCTGTATTTTTATTTATTTATTTGTGTGTTTTTTATACCGCCTATATCAATAAATCAAAGTGGTTTACATAGAACAAAGCAATGTAAATGAAATGAGTTTTTCTTCTGTATTTCATCTCCTTTTTAGATGGAGAGGGGTAACAGTACCCAGGAAACCCAGATTTACAGAGAGACCGTGGTTCTTAAAGAGACAGTATGCTTTGACTGAATGCATTTTCCCTAGCAAAAAAGGTACCAGTGCTCTTATGCAGGGCTCTTTCAGTAATACATGAAGACAATGGACCACTTTTAACAGACAATGAAAAAAGATGCTGGTGCTCAGTATGATAGCACTGTGCCTGGTATGATTGCTTGATCACCGAAATTCACTTGTCCTATTTTCTTTTTTCTAAGTTATAGTTGTTTCTGTTACATTCTGACTAATAAGTAAAAGGGGTCAAGCTTAGTGTAACGGGCCCACAGCATAACATAGCGGTGGGTCCGTCCGACCCCTCCCCTGCCTCTCAGAGGGGGCTGGGATCTCGCTAGATGCGGCGGAAAATCTCCCACCACGGGGGGGAGGGGGCAAGCCTCATGACAATTGTCACCACTCTGCATACCTGATGAGATCTCAGCCCCCGATAAAAGCAGAAGGAGCAGAGCAATCCTCCTTTCAGATTGCTTCTTTTGCTTCTCAAGAGCTGCTTCTTTCCAATCTTCGGCACTTCTGCCCAGCTTTCCTGCACCGGGCTGCTGCAGCTTCAGACTGCTGCGGTGGGTTCCCTGATCCTCCTGTCTGCTTGCCTGCCGATTGCCCGCTTCCTGCTCTTTGCCTGCTAAGGAGCCTGACAAGAGGCTACCGGAGGGTACGTGCTCAAGGCCCCTTTTAACAAAAGATTTTATTTTATTTATTTATTTTATTTTAATGCTTTTATATACTGCGCTCTTTGAAATCAATGCGGTTTACAAATAACAGTTTTGTGCAGAACAGAAAATCTGTTAAGCACTTACATTGAATGGGTGATACAATTTGGATTTCAAACTGGGGAAAAGATGCCTTTCAAGACCCCTTCACTCTTCAACAAAGGCTCTTTTCAGAGCCCTCTTCAACAAAAGGCTCTATTCTGGGACCCCTTTAGGAAAAGGCTCTTTTAGAGCCCTCATAAGGGTGGGAGCCGTAACCTGGCGGTTACTAGCCTGGCATACGAAGCACTAGGTCCCTGCCAAGAACACCCATTTTGGCCTCAACCAAGCCCCTTGGCCCTCCATTGCCTCAGAAGAAAGCTCTGGGCTGAGCTGCATGAGAGTGGGGCAGAAACCAGGCAGCACAGGGGTTGAAAGTTACCCTCTGGCCGACTAGTGGTCAGCAAGCTCCTCAGCACGTTGAAGAGCTGTAGCAGAGGAGCAGACTACTGGCCTGCCCCTCAACAAGAACAGTGGGACTGAGCGGTTGTGGTCATAGCCAGACCATCAGCATGCATGGAAGATGCCTGCAGTGAGGAGAACTTCTGTCCCAGCCTGATAATCACTTGGACACTCTCGAAGCATGTGCCCCTCAGCCTTGCATGGCCCTGGGCACTGCAGGTGGAGTTGCAGACTGCCCCAAAAGACTCTGAAACTCCTGGTACGATATGCTGGCACCCCCAAAACCCACTGACTGGAAAGTGGGCGGTCACAGCATGGAGCCCAGCCCCGTCTGTACCATGACTCCCAGGCAGGATGCAGGAGACACTGGACCAGCTGTGGATGATGTGCCCAACCCAGTCCACCCAACCACAGGCTTGGGCACCAGCCCTCTGGTGACTTCTCCCGTATGTGACTCCAGCGGCCCAGAATTCCAGCATGACATGGTGCAACGGGCACCTGATCCACCTGCATTGATAACCCCTCAGACATTTTCCGTCTCACAGCTCCCAATCCACTGGGAGCTGTGAGATTGACACACCAGCACAGCCTGGATGCTGCCCAGGCAGAGAAGTGGATGTCACTCTACATCTTCCAGTGAGAACAGCTGGAGTTGGAGCTCATCAAGCTTGGCGCAGAGCCAAAACCATCATAGATCACCATGCATGTGGGGCCGCTGCTCACATCATTGACACCACAGGAGGGGACACTGGGCCATGTGCAGCAGCTCTTTCGGTCGATCCTCCTCCCATGACAGCTCTTGATGGAAAAGACACCACCATCGCCACTTGCACTGAAATGGAGGAACCCCTCCAAGGCTGTCCACCATCTGCCTGTGCCCTCGCAAGTGCCACACTCCAAGATCCTGCCAGTGCAACTGACAGACAGCACTCAGCCCCCACAGTCCCAGCAACTGGTGCCACTGAACACATCTGGGGCAGCTCCGGTGAGGCCAATGGGACCTACAGTAACAAAGAGATAGGTGAGACTATTTCCTTTGATTCGCCCTCTAGTCTCCTGGTGAGTGCCCCCTGATGCCCAGCATGCCCCTGCTGCACCGGCCCCAAGACTTTCACAGAAGCACAAGAAGAGGCGTAAGTGGGCATGCTCATCTTCTTCCTCCAGTTCTTCATCTGCCTCATCCTCCTCCTCCTCTTCCTTCTTTGAGAGTGAGAGAGCCAGAGCAGCCAGCACCCATGCCACCCAGCACAATGAAACTGTGGGAGACTGCCCCACGCTCCCTCAGGAAGAAGGTCATTCAAAGGGAATACTTTGACATCTTCAAGTTTCTAGAAGGGAGGCACCGGTGCAACACAAAGAAGAGAGCTAAGACGGGTGATCTGTTGTATCCAGGAAAGTGGCACATTCCACGTACCATCCTCAACTGGACCATTGCATATGCCTGTATAATCAGCATTACATGCCACAAAGATCCTTCCAAGCTCAGGCACATGTTGGCATACATGGACACCATTGCCAATGCCCCAAAGGAGTATGAGGGGTATGCTTGGCTGTCTTATGATGAGAATTTCCGTTACAAGATGGAGGTGTGCCCCAACACGTCATGGGGTGCGTATGATGTGGGGATTTGGCTTCAGATGATGAACTCTAAGTATGGCCAGAGTTTTCAAAAGAGAAGTGTGTCTGCCACAAGCAAACCTGCACCGAGCACTGACGTATGTAGACACTACAAAAAGGGCACGTGTTCCTTTCGGGACTGCAAACATCAACATGCCTGCCTCCACTGCACAGCCTCCCACACCACATCCCAGTGCACCAAGAGGATGCAGCCAAAGACCATACAGCAACTGAAGCAGTAATCTCACCTTCCAACGAGCCCCCACTCCAGTTTCCAGCATGGCCTAGGACCCCTGGCTTGACATCTTTCCTAACAGGACGGACACTATTTATTTATTGTTTTTCTATACCGCACTATTCGACATCAGCGTGGTTTACAAGGAACAGGTTTGCACAATGCAAAACGTTCAGACATTGAACTTACATATAACAGGGAATTTAAACTTGGATAAAAGGTGAACTTTATACACTATGTACAAAAAGGGGATTACATCGTAGTTGGGTTTGTAATACAAGCCCTATGAGGGATGGTTAGATGTAGTGGAAAGTTATCAGTGGAGATTGGTTAGGCGGCACTGGATTGAGAGACAGTTGGGTCGTGTGATGCTGCCTAGGTGATGTTGTCGGAGTTACAGAAGTGTTGTAGAAATAGATGGTGTTTGAGGGCTTTTCTGAACTGAGGGAGGTTGTTTATGGTCCGGATTTCTGCTGGGAGAGAATTCCAGCAGGAGGGGGCAAACAAGGCAAAGGCACGCTTTCTCGTAGATTTGTTGCATTTTGTGATTGCTTTTGGAAGGAGGATGGTATTACAGGACGTGGCCCTTCTTAATCTGTTGTCTGGGGTGGGTTGTATCAGGTCTGACAAGGTGGTTGAGGTGATTCTGTTAACTGCTTTAAACGTCATGGTTAGGACCTTAAATGTGATCCTGTACTGCATGGGGAGCCATTGTAGGCTCTTCAGAATAGGGGTAATATGGTCTCTTCAAGATGCTCCATAGAGGATTCTAGCTGCGGTGTTCATCGCTAGCTGCAAGGGATTTATCGAGTTCTTTGGGAGGCCAAGTAGGATGGCGTAGTCGAAGTGGGGTATTATTATGGCCTGGAAGACTGTTCGGAAGTCGTTTGGTTCTAGAGTGTCCTTCATGAGGCATAGTGTCCGTATTTTATGGTAGATTGTCCTGACGGTATTATCTATATGGGCATGCATGTCAAGGCGCTGGTCCAGTGTTACACCTAAGTATCTGATCGTTGTCTTGGAGTTGAGTTCTGCGTTGCTCACCTTGATTGATGAGGGGGGAGTGAATGACTGGTCTCTTCCGATGAATAGGACGTCTGTCTTTTTTAGATTTATTCTGAGCATTTGGTTCTGTAGCCATTCTGTGACGGCGTTGAAGCAGGAAGAGAGCTGGTTGAGATTTGGATGATCTGTGTCTATTGGGGTGAACATTAGGACATCGTCAGCATATACTAGGCAGTTAATGTTGAATGACCGGATAAGGCTGCAGATGGGTTGCATGTAGATATTGAACAAAAGGGCTGAGAGGGATGACCCTTGTGGGACGCCTTTTTCTTGTGGGAAAGGGTCTGATAATGAGGAACCGGAGCGGACATGTTGCCATCTGTTACTCAGGTATGAGGCGCACCATGCTAGAGCATTGCCATGGATGCCCTTCTCAGCAAGGTGGGATAGGAGTATCTTGTAGTCAACCGAGTCGAAGGCGGCTGCGATGTCCAGAAAGATGAGGGCGAACCCCTGCCTGATGTTATCGAGCCCGATGGTAAGGGTGTTGAATAATGTAGTCAGTAGGGTATCCACTCCATGTGACTCTCTGAATCCGTGCTGACAGAAATCAAGGGAAGCATTGTTTTCGATATGATGGGTCAGTTGCCGTTGGACTATTTTTTCCATGATTTTAGCTAGGAGCGGGATGCTCGATATTGGCCTGTAGGAATCCATCTTTGTGGGGTCAAGCTTTTTGTTCTTCAGTGGTGGTCTTATTGAGGTTTGTTTCAGGTTCTGTGGGAATATCCCGGACGTAAAGGATGTTCCTATTAGTTTGGAGAGGAAAGGGCTGAGGTCTGATTTTAGCACTTTTACCCAGTGTGCCGGGCACGGGTCACTTGGTGCCATGGTGGTGTTTATGCATGTGATGGTATTTTGGATCTCCCTTGCTGTTGGAGGGGAGAAGGAATTAAGAATGTGATGGTTATCTGCTGTCCCATTCAGAGGGGAGGAGTAGGAAGGTAGCGATATCGGTACTTCCGGCGGGTGGTAGCTTGCAGGGGTAACGGGTTGGCTTGTCTTTGAGCGTAGGTAGTCCGCGTATTCCTAAGGGTCAGGTAGATTTGTTTGGTTGGGGGAAGGATCCTTAGCCAAATTTTTGACCAGATTGAATAGCTCTCGTGGCTTGTTTATGGCTCTCAGTAAGACTTCTGAGTGGTATTGTTTCATTCTTGTGGAAACGGCTGTTCTATGATCATCGAGGTGGGCGTTGTAAGCCTCCTGGCTCTCAGTTGTCCTTGATCTGCGCCATCATTTTTCAAGTTGACGCAACCGCCGAAGAGACGCTGTAAGTTCAGGTGAATACCAGGGTGCTTTTTTCCTACCGCTGTAATTTTTCTTGGTAGTTGGGACGTCACTTACTGCATTGAGGGACTTGTTCCATAATGTTATCATGTCATCGAGGTTGAGTTCGGGTGGTTCAAGGAGAGGGTGTGCTCTCTCAATGATCTCCTGCTCATTGAATGGGCGGTAGCGTATATGAGTAGGAATGGTGTTATCGATTGGGGTATGAGGATAATTAGTTCCATGAAGGGAAGGCAGCAGGAATCTGATCAGACTATGGTCAGACCATGGTACTGAGCTCAGCGAGAGATTGAACTTGTGGGAGGGGTAGTTGGCTACTTGAGGAGCAAATATCAGGTCGAGAGTGTTTCCCTTGATATGAGTGGGGGAGTTAACTAGTTGGGTGTATCCTAGTGCTTTGAGGGCATCAAGGAAGGCCTTGGCTTGAGTGTCTTGCAGGGCGGGGAGATTAAAGTCCCTTAACACCCAGTTTGCTGTACGGTGTTTACTGGGGTTGCATGCAAGGTCAACAATTACTGAGAGGTCATCTGGTATTGGGGAAGGTGCTCTATATATCAGGTTGATAGTGTGGTTCTTGTTAGCTATGGATAGATAATCGAGAAGGGGGGTACTGTTGGAAGTGATTGGCTGGAATTGTAAGCTCTCCTTAGTGAGGATGATTGCTCCACCCCCTGTTCGGTCGGTCCTGTGACATGAGTGTATGGCAAAATTAGGGGGGACGTGTTGATGGAGGAGGACAGAGTCTGAGGTAGACATCCATGTCTCTGTGATGCATAGGATGTCGAGATTGTGTTCGGCTAGCATATCGGTAATGGCAGGCCATTTCTTGCGGATGGAGCGGGCGTTAATGAGTGCGCACTTTAGGTTGTAGGGGGGGTGTGCGCCTTCGGTTTGGGTAGTTGGGTCTGTTGGATGGCGACGTAAATGAGATGGGGGTATAGAGCTTGTCCCTGTCTTTCTAGTTGCGGGTGGGGAGGTAAGTGATGTCTCCTCCATGAGCCATGTAGGACAGGGATGGAGTTATAGGTGAGGGCTTGGGTATGATGAGTGAGGGCAAGTAGCATGCAATAAGCTACAAGGATATGTAATGAAGCTGATGCTGTGGGTGGGATCATGGTGCATGTGTGGAAGTACTGCTCTGTTTCTGTAAAGCAGATTAGCAAGGGTAATTGTAACAGTATGCCAGTTGAAAGTGATACAGTGTCAATTCTTTACAGCATTTCGAGAAAGAAAGAGCATGCAGCAAATAGCAGCGATATGTTCAGGTACCTGTGTATAGAGTGTGCAAATTGTGCTAGGTCTTTATAATTTCGGGCTGTAGCTGTAGCTGCAGGTTTGTGACCGTGGCATGGCACACTAGGTGCCTCAGGGAGGGCTTCTGGTTTGATTTCATAATCCTGTTTCAGGGGCACACCCAGGGCCCCATTGCTTACCCTACTCAGCCACGGCGACACCTGTGGCACATCATGCAGAAGAAGATCGACACAAAAGTGAACCTCCAATGAATGGCTGGCCTGTTCAGCAGTCCACCATTTCCTGACTTTCACATCTTTCCCCTGACAGTGGTCCCAAAAAAGGACCCCAGGAAGTTCAGGTTAATACACAACCTCTCCTTCCAGGGGAATTCTGTGAATGATTACATTCCGGCCGAGGTTTGTGCGGTGAAGTACGCCTCTTTTGACCAGGCTCTGGACATTGTTAGGTCCACTGGACGGGGCTTGTACCTGGCGAAGGTGGACATAGAGTTGGTATTTTGACTCCTCCCTATCCACCCCACCTATTTTCCCCTGCTTGGATTCTTCTTTGAGGACATGTACTACTTTACAGATGCAGTGTCCTGCTCAACCTCTGAGGCTTTCAGCACTTTCCTCCACTGGGTGGTGCAGCAGCAGACTGGCCTGCGATCCATGGTCCACTACCTTGATGACTTCCTGTTCGCTGGTCCAGAACATTCCTCCATGTGTGCAACGCTCTTGCAAACCTTCCAGGATATTACAAAGGATTTCGGCATCCTACTGGCACAGGACAAGACAGTTGGTCCCGTCCAGATGTTGTCATTCCTGGGCATTGAAATTGACACAAGGCAAGATGTCACCCACCTACCCCATCCTATTAGGTCTTTTTATCTGAACGCGTTACTGTAGTGCTATAGAGAGTACGTTCAATTTCAACTCTAAAGTAAATTAGAATGATTTCTATATTTATTTATGTTTGTTGCAACACTGTTAACGGGTCTCAGATTCAACTAGCACTCCTTTCTGGACTCTCGTCCTTTCATGCAGTGCTGTGCTTAACATCAACGACCCCAGTGTATTTTTAATAAAGGTAGTGTTTAAAAACGTGGATTGACTTAACTTAAAGAACTTCACCCCGTATATTTGCTGCTCTGGTGAAACGGATCCCGACGCTCTAATGTGGCGCCATTGCGGTGTTTCAAACAAAGTTTTTTTTCTTCAGGAGATCCTTCCCCAACCTTAAACACAAACAAAATCCTTAAAACCTACCCCTCAACCACATTACAAACCTTGTTCCCGTAAAATGCTCTTGAGCTCTAACTTATTGTGAACGATGCTGCCCACGCCCTCCAACTCTCTCTTACAATAATGGCTGAAAAACTCCAAAAGACGCCGCGCATGCGGGCTGGAACTCTCAACCCCAATTTAAACCCCTCCGATCTGTCTTCCGATATGCTGCAGCTGTTCCATTTGTAGCCAGGACCTTACCTCCCGGGCCATGCACTACTCCCGAATCAAACACACTGGCGCTGCTGTCTTTAAGAGAATCATACCCCCCTAATCTTATAAACTATCTCATACTCTATTTGTTTACCTCAAAAAAAGACGCCAGGGCCATTGCCCTACTTATCGTGTATAAACCCTCCTGCCTATCAATGGAAACTGCTACTGTTCTCCTGCCCTCATCCTGCTGAACAACTGCTCAGGTGCATACTTGCCAGTCAACTGTTAGATTTAACCCTCCCGGGCTAACTGTATTTAATCTATATATCCATTGCTGTTCCCTTACTAGATGAGTTTCGTCCAACGTTCGACCCCCTTGTGGCGAAGCAACGTAACTGTTCGACCCCCTTGTGGCGAAGCAACGTAACTGTTCAAAAGTATGTCCTTGAGCTAGGCAGTGTGCCACTATTGGAGCCTCTAGTCTGTGACATCTCAAACGACTTCTATGTTCTCGTACCCTAACGCGTAAAGAACGCAAAGTTTTGCCTATATACATCAAGCCACATGGACACATGAGGCTATACACTACTGCCTCTGAGGCACAAGTGGTGCTAGTTCGAAGAGTGAAACTACTATCATGATAGTTAAATTGCGTTTGTTCTAGCATAACAGAACAGACATCACACTCACCACATTGTTTGTGACCTCCCTCTTCCCGAATGGAACTTAACTGGGGGAGTACTGTGGGACTAAGATACTCCTTTAGATTTCTCCCCCTCTTCCAGACACACCTAATCCTTTTATTTCGCAGACCTGGAACCACAGCCAACACATTACTGTGTTTATGACAAAGTTTCATGTTGACTCATAGGGGAATAAGATGTTATAAGATTAACAGTATCTCCTTCTTTTTGTGCCTTGACTGGCGGTCTCATTGTCAGTAACCCGGATCGATGATTATACAGCGCTCTTTGGTATGCCTGCTGGACTATTGGTTGAGGGTATCCCCTTTCCTCAAAATCTCTCTTCAAAATACGTGCTTGTTGTTTATAACTCTGGGTATCTGAACAGTTTCGCCTAAAGCGTAAAAACTGTGAAAAAGGGAGAGAATCTTTGAGTTGCCGCGGGTGTCTACTCCGATAGTGAAGAAATGTGTTTCTATCTGTGGGTTTTCGAAACACTGATGTCTGCCAATGGTGATCCCCTCTAGTGATGTGTACGTCCAAATAAGTGATCTCATTCTGATGGTAATTATGGGTAAACTTAATAATGTTTCCTGAGTCCCTTTCCACAATACAAACACATCATCTATAAACTTTCGTCATACCACCACATGTTCCAAAAAGGGGGACTGAGATAGCCAACGCAGTTCAAACGCTTTCATATAGAAATTTGCTATTGACGGGGCACAGGTAGCTCCCATGGCTACCCCACTGATTTGTTGATACAGTGTCCCCTCGAACAAGAAATAATTTTGATAAATGGTCAAGCGTGCTAGCTCAACCAAAAAGTCGATATGTTCTGTGGACAAATCTCCACGCTGGACCAATGTGTCTTGAACTATGTCTAGTGCCGCGTCCTGCGGTATACTAGTGTACAAAGATATTATGTCAAGTATGACTAGCCACGTGTCAGTTAGTGCTGACCATTGTGCCATTTCTTCTATGATGTTCAAAAAATGTGTTGTGTCCCTCAAGTATGAAGGTATTGTGGAAAGTAGTGGATGCATAAAGGAATCTAGATATGTGGAAAGTGGTTCTAGCACACTGCCTTTGGTAGACACTATAGGTCTACCTGGGGGACTGTTTAGACGTTTGTGGATCTTAAGAACCATGTAGAATTTGGCTATACTTGGAGAAATTACATTTAGATAATTAAATTCTTTTTTCGAGATCAAATTGTTAGAAAATGCCTGCCTAGTAAGCTGTTTGATCTCCTTCTGTAATTCTTTTTGAGGGTCCTCCTCCAGCCTTTTATATGTCAGACTATCCCTCAACTGCATTAAAGCCTCCTGTACATATTCCCCACGATCCAAAACCACCACAGCTCCCCCTTTATCCGCTCGTTTTATTACTATTTTATTTTTTGGAGGTAAACAAATAGAGTATGAGAGAGTTTATAAGATTAGGGGGGTATGATTCTCTTAAAGACAGCAGCGCCAGTGTGTTTGATTCGGGAATAGTGCATGGCCCGGGAGGTAAGGTCCTGGCTCCTAATGGAACAGCTGCAGCATATCGGAAGACAGATCGGAGGAGTTTAAATTGGGGTTGAGAGTTCCAGCCCGCATGCGCGGCGTCTTTTGGAGTTTTTCAGCCATTATAGTAAGAGAGAGTTGGAGGGCACGGGCAGCATCGTTCACAGTAAGTTAGAGCTCAAGAGCATTTTACGGGAACAAGGTTTGTAATGTGGTTGAGGGGTAGGTTTTAAGGATTTTATTTGTGCTTTTTAAGGTTGGGGAAGGATCTCCTGAAGAAAAACTTTGTTTGAAACGCCGCAATGGCACCACATTAGGGCGTCGGGATCCGTTTCACCAGAGCAGCAAATATACGGGGTGAAGTTCTTTAAGTTAAGTCAAGCCACGTTTTTAAACACTACCTTTATTAAAAATACACTGTCTTTTCTAGGCAGCATTTACTCTGGCCTTCTTCGGTGCTTTCCAAATCAGTGAGCTTGCGGTAGCCTCCAAAAAAATAGGCCCCCATTTGGTCTTCAGCTCTCGGCAGTCCTGGTCTCACAGGAGCTGCTGCACATTCGGTTTATGGGGGCCAACAACGATCCCAAGAGGAAGGGGCAAGCCATCTCCCTCAAGGCGGTATCTAGGCTTCGCACATGTCCCATGGCCAACACGCTCCAGTACCTCACAGCCTGGCCCTCCACGACCTTACAGTTCCTGATACACCTTGATGGCACGCTGCTCTCCAAATTCCAGTTTGCGGCCGTGTTCAGGAAATTGTTAGTAGTGCAGGGATTATCCCCCAACCTATTCGGAACGCACTCCTTCTGTATTGGGGCCGTGATGGTGGCAGTAGAGAGGGGCCTTCCAGTATGAGTGATCCAGGCGCTGGGGTGATGGTGGTCCCATGCCTACTCATATATTTTCCCAGATCCAACTGGCACCATTGATTGATTGTTTTGCCTCCACTAACCATACCCCTTCCTCTTTTGCAGAACACATAGTTTGGATCATGGGGCACTCCTTCATCCACTGGGCAGCTGAAGGGGAATCCACATGGCCTTGGGGACCCACCTTGGACTTTGCGATTGTAGTGTGCACCTCCTATGGCTGGGCTTCCCGTGCATGGGGTGGGGGCATCTGCGGCCCTTCCTTCGCCAGCATTTACAGACCCATTCCCCACCTGCAGCCCTGGTTGTCCACCTGGGAGGAAATGACCTTGGAACAGTCTCTGGAAAGCATCTCATCAACCTGATCAGAATGGTCCTCTCTTGAGTGGCGCTCAACCTCCTCTGTACCATCCCTTGCTTTAGGTGGGCGGACACTCGCCTATGGAGCAGGGAGCTCAAGAAGGTCAACAGGCAGATTGCCCTCTGCATCCTGTGTGCCGGAGGATGGCAGATATGACACAAATGGACACCCCCCCTTATTGCCCAGATACTTCACTGGGGACCTGCTCCACCTATATGACAGTGGACTGGACCTGTTCCTAAATGATTTGCAGGAGACCATGGAGAATGTCCTTTGGGCCAGTACACAGCAAGCTCCGTCCATTGCCAGGTGCCGGCAAAAGGTTCCCTTAGTGGAGTACATGTGAAAGGCGTGCTTCCACGAACCCTTGGAGGTTACACGAACCAGGCCACAAGCAAAAGGGCAGGGTACCCTAGCTGCCACCAAGGCAGGGCTCCCCAGCGAGTCCCCATATAGAAGATCCACCCGGCACAAGCGGCCCACAAGCAGCATGGCAAGGCTCCTTGTGCAGGGGTGGGCCCAGCTTAGTTTTGCAAGGTGCGCCCCTAGCTACCCGCAGTGTGCTGGCTTGACAGCAAGGGAAGAGACCATGGCGCATACTGGCTTGGGTGACTAAAGCAGGAAGCTTGCCTCTCTGTACATATGTTGCATGCATATATTAACATAAGAACTGTCATACTGGGTCAGACCAAGGTCCATCAAGCCCAGTATCCTGTTTCCAACAGTGGCCAATCTAGGTCATAAGTACCTAGCAGTCTATCCAAAAGACACAGGTTCCTCAATGCTTGTATTGGGTCAAGCAGTGATATCCTGGGTCCCTTTTAATAATGGTTTCCTCCAGGAACTTGTCCAAATCTTTTTTAAACCCAGCTACACTAACAGCTCTTACTACATCCTCGAGTAACAAATTCCAGAGTTTGATTACACATTGAGTGAAAAAATATTTTCTTTTATTAGTCTTAAATAGGTTACCCTGTAGCTTCATTGCATGTCCCGTAGTCTTTTTATATTCTGATGATGTAAACAATCGACCAACATTTACCCGCTGCACTCCATTCATTAATTTATAGACCTCTATCATATCTCCCCTCAGCCATCTCTTTTCCAGGTTGAAGAGCCCTAACCTTTTTAGCCTCTCTTCATAGGGGTATCCTTCCATCCCCTTTACCATTTTGGTGGCTCTTCTCTGTACCTTTTCTAATAACGCTATATCCTTTTTAAGATACGGTGACCTGAATTGCACACAATATTCAAGGTGTGGTCGCACCATGGAACGATACAGAAGCATTATAATATCCTTTGTTTTATTTTCCATCCCTTTCCTTATGATGCCTAGCATTCTATTTGATCTCTTGGCTGCCGCTGCACATTGGGCGGAGGGTTTTAACATGTTATCCATGATGACGCCTAAATCTTTTTCCTGGGTGGTGGTGCCCAATGTGGAACCTTGCATCGTGTAACCATAGTTTGGGTTGCTCTTTCCTAGGTGCATAACTTTGCACTTGTCCACATGAAATTTCATGTGCCATTTGGATGCCCAGTTTTCCAATTTGTCAAGATCCTCTTGCAATTTGCCACAATCCTCTTGGTTTTAACAACTTTAAATAGTTTTGTGTCATCTGTAAATTTGATAACCTCACTCGTTATTCCCTTTACCAGGTCATTTATAAATATGTCAAAAAGCAGCGGACCCAGCACAGATCCCTTGGGTACTCCACTATTCACCTTTCTCCATTGGGAAAATTGGCCATTTAGCCCTTCCCTCTGCTTTCTATCTTTTAACCAGTTCCTGATCCACAATAGTACACTGCCTCCTATCCCATGACTTTTTAGTTTTGCCGAAAGTCTCTGATGAGGGACCTTGTCAAAGGCTTTCTGAAAGTCCAGATACACTATATCAACTGACTCACCTTTGTCTACCTGTTTATTCACACCTTCAAAAAACATAACAGATTAGTAAGACAAGATCTTCCTTGTCTAAAGCCATGTTGGCTATCTCCCATTAAGCCATGACTATCTACATGTTGGATAATTTTGTTCTTTATGATGGTTTCTACCATTTTTTGTATCGATTATGTTGATCTAGCAATAAAGCTGCGGCCTTGTTTTACCCATAATTGTGAGTAAAGTGATCATTGGGCTTAAGGATAACAGGACAGATGGATTCCCTGGGGATTTGTGTGTATTACTACAGCTGCCTGAACCTGGTATTTGTTGAGCTGAAAAGAGACTACATAAGGTCAGAAAAGGCATTATAGCCTGGAGGGCTGTTTCACATGCCCAAAACCAAACTGTAGCACCCCAAGCTATGAAAATAAATAAATAAATAAAGATATAGATATAGATATATACACACATACACAGTGTAGTATGACACAGAAGGCCTCCTCCTCTAGGATCTTTTGTCCTTATTTGGATACCTGACCCCCAGCAGGAGTACCATCAGGTTACCACGAGGGGTCTTGGACACAGTTTTGGAACTTTGAGCCACTGGCATAAACAGGAGCAACTGCAGATCACTTCTGCTCACATTAAACACCAGGGATCCCGGTCAAAGCCAGGAATGGAATTGGAGATAGGGGTTTTTTAAGGGTCATCCAGGGGGTTTCTCATTGCTGGAGGGACGTTGTATGGGGATCTTGATGCTGGAATGATTGTTGGGTGGCAGGGAATCAGATGTCTTGTGGTAAGCTGAGGGCTCCCACTTAAAGGGGTTGGGGGCTCAGATGACAGGGGTGGGGGGACTGAATGCCTTGGGGTGATCAGGAGTATTATCAGGAAGGTGATGGCGGGGCAAACCTCAGCCTTTATATCTGCCTAATCAAACAGGTATGTATTTGTGCCTGGGGGCAGCTATAAATGTCAACATCTAGATTTTTTAAAATATCTACATGGATTCCCCTTGTAAAATGGAGAATACACTCTTAAATATCAGGAGAAGGAGCTCCAGCTTTATTCAAACTTATCCCCATACACACTGGAAAGAAGAAAAAACTTCCAACTTTTGATGCAGATCGTACAATATTAGGTTATCAAATATCACTAGGGCTTCCCTTTTACCTGAATTTTTAAATGGAACAACACCAACTATCATATAATATATTTATACAGATTTGTATGCCACCTTATCCTTTAACATGAGGGTATTTAACAACATTTAGACAGCACAATTGGTGGGTTATGTTTAACATGAGGGTACTTAACAACCTTATGGAGGGTTACATTTAGCAAGAGGGTACTTAACAACATTATGGAGGGTTACAGGGGTTATAATGGAGATAGAAGACTATAGTTGGTAGGGGAAATCGGTGGCCGGCTCGGTACTAAATCTCAGTGCTTTCCACAGACTGCAGAGTAATGAATTTCAGCTCCTATGGGAAAAAAGGTTTTGATGGTAAAAAGCAGCTCAGTTTGCAAAATTTCGGCATGAGTGATAGGGAGATGGAAACCATCTTAGGCCTCATCATGTTTGGTCTTATAGCCCTAATGTTGAGGATTTTTTTGGGGGGGGGGGATTTTAGCTGTGTAACAATCTTTCTTAACACTCCCCGATGAGATTCTATGGACTAAAGATTTTAGGAAGACAGAAAACATTTTTGCTGTTATATTATTCATAATAGCAAGTTAGAGGCTGGAGGGGCGGTAGAGCTAACATTCATCCTTCTCATGGATGTTCCTTTTTAAACATCAGCTATGGGCAATGTTTCTGTATTTTTGATGCCTAGCCTGTGGTATGGATGGTGTGTGTCCGATGGTTCTATTTCTTGAATTTGTTTGGGGTGCATTTATTTTTCTGGAATACGATTAGTGTGTATATGCCTTGGTGTTACAAATTATTCTTGTTTTAACATTTCCGAGTGACTTGCTCTGTTCTGGCCACATTCTGGAAAATATGTTTTAAAATATGGTTAAATTCCTTTCTCGGAATGCCTGAGGATTGAACAGCTCTGTTGAAAGGAAAGGGTGCTAACTCGCCTAAGGTAAGCAAATATGAATTTCTGTTTTTCACAAGAAACCCACTTGCCCCTGCAAAGCATTTATAGTTGTCAAATGAAGGCATCACTCAAGTGTTTTTTTCCTCTTAAATCTAATAAGAGAGGAATTGCCATTTTGGTATCACATATTTATCAGGTGACTGACACGGCAGACAAATATATCATTCTAACTGGTCACGTTAGCTAATGCATATGCCTTCAGTGATAATGTGCCTGTGTTGTTTCAGACCTTCTTTGTAGAGCTAGTGTTGTCTTGTTAGCCCGCTATGTTTAGCAAAGGATTTTATCTGCACTTTGCTCCCTATGGATAGATCCAAAACTAAGGGGCATGTTTACTAAACATTCCTAATGTGCGGGGCCGCGGTAGTGTGCCTGTGCCATATAAGGAGTGGGCGGTTCAGGCCGAAAAAGGAAAAAAACCGACCGTATGTGTGCGTGTCGCGTTAATGTGCGGGGCCCACATTAGCGCGTGGGAAGGCTAAGTGGGGCACAGCTGGGCACATATAGGAACAGAGCTGTAGCACAATGGTGAAGACAATAACCAATGATGCAGGGGCCACGGGTTCAATCCCCCAGTGTGCGCAACCCAAAAAGGCTGGCTGAGGCACCACCTTGAATGTGGAAAAGTGTGTTAGGAGGTAAAGTAATTTTGTACAGCATAAGGCGGCACACTGTTCATTTTGGGCGGCATAAGGCAGCACACTGTTCATTTTGGGCGGCATAAGGCAGCGCACTGTCCATTTCGGGCGGCATAAGGCGGCGCACTGTTCATTTTGGGCGGCATAAGGTGGCGCACTGATAATTGTGGGCAGCAGGATGCGGCACGCTGATGGGCACAAGGCGGCGCGCTGATGCTAAAGCAAAGGAACACAGCCACAGCACAATGGTTAAAACACTGACCAATGGTGCAGAGACCAGGGGTTCAATTCCTCACAATGTCCAGTGAAAAAGGCTAGCTGAGGCAGTATGTTTTATGTTGTGGAGTGCTGTAGGAGGCTGTTTAATTTTATTTTGTGATAACTACTAGCAAACGCACTCTCACAACATGTTAACATAAGGCGGCCCATAAGGCACATGTTACAGTGCACCGTCCGCCAAGGCACCCTAGAATGTCCCCTATAGGGCAGCATGTATGTTGCGACACAGGATAATGTATAGTGCACCCTATATGGATGCCAACCATAAAGTGCCCTATAGGGCGCCCCATAAAGCACCCTCAGAGGCACCTTATGGGTACAGTACACTGAGGGTGTTATTGCAGGCATCAACATATGTACAGTAAATTAAAATAATGCTTTGGACAACCCTATCACAGAACCCCACTGTGGGTTTGAACCCATGACCTCTGGCTGCACAGGCAATGACATAACCATTGGACTACAGCTGTAAGCAAGCCCCTGCCTGGCTGCAGATAGCCTGCACGTCACATCACAGACAGTCTGCTGGTGTAAACAGGATAGGGTTAGGCCACCCGTACCCATGGTGCACTGCATATGCAAATCAGCTGTCCACAGATGCACACAAGATGGGAATTGCACCCCTAAAGCTCCCCGGCCTGGTAGGGGGAGGTGTCCGTGTGCACCCACACAGCACCTCGGCCTGGTAGGGTGTCCTGAGTGGGTGGACAAATGGCAAAGAGTAGCTAAACACCATCACATTGTGCGGTTACTGTGCTCACCCTGAGTTTGTGATGTTGCGCCCAGGATCAGGTCCACAACACCTTACATGGCTGAATGCAGCCATGCCAGAGCTCCAAAGCAGCAATAACCTGTGAAATAGGTAGGTGCTGCATAACACATCTTGTAGATCTCTGTCTTCCTCAGTTAGCGGAACACCCCCTGGTGGATAAAACATGGTTTCCCCACCAAAAGATCCCCACCCCACCCCGCACTGATGGCAGCAGAGTGGACCATCAACCCCAGCCCTGCTGGGGAACAGACACCCTACAGAGCAGCTCCACACACATCCATAACACAATAACAGACAGACATTAGACCTAGAAATTCACAGATGCACCCCACCACTATCTGATATTCTCCTGCAGCAAGCCATCAGCCACTGCTCCCTGCAAGGCACTCCATCAAGACACATACCATCTGTGCACAGTCTGCTGGTTGGTCTTGATGGAAATGCATGCACCCACAACTGGAGTGGCAGCACACACAAGCAGATAAATCAGTGAAGAAGCCCCAACAGGAAACCCATATATATCACATGAGAGAAACACAATACAGCACTATGGGTGTGCCTAGCCATGCTGCCGTCACTGCACACTCAGGGTGAGAGTGATCCCCCAGCAGCACATACAGAGGTCACCCTGTCTGTGTAGGTGGTGGCCAGGAACAACCATGTCCCTGTCAGTGCCCTATGCCCTGTGCAGCTGCATCCTGGTCAGCCCACCCTGTCTGAGATGTACCCATGGTCCCTTGCTACTCATTATGCACATTTGGCAGGCCAATACTGGCAACAGTGCTGGCAGTGTGGGCTGTGGAAGGGGCTTGCAGCCAACACCCCCTGTACACACCCTTGCCCACCAAACCGGTCCTGGGCACGGCAAGGCATGGATATGGTACGCAGTACTGCTGGGGGTCACTCCCCAGGGTGGTAAACACCGTCAGAGGCCAGGCCTGGAGCACGCACCGCAAATACCTAACTGATTGTTCTGATGGGGTCAACTAGCAGTATGTGCGTAACGTATGGATATCTATCTGCCAGTACTCCTAGCAAACGTCTCAGAGCTGTGTACCGTATACCTCAGGTGTAGGGTGACATTGCTAAGGTATGCAGGTGCTAGTATTGGGAGATGCATGCAGGGTCCAATGTTCTGCCTCTCCAGGAGACATTGGCCAATGGGGCCTGTGGGTGTGGGTGTGGGTGTGTCTGGCCCTGTTGGCTGCTGCTTTACGGCAGAGATTCCCAACTCCAGTCCAGGTTTGCATCACACTATTCGGGTTTTCCTGCTGTCCCTCATGAATATGCATGAGCTACATCTACATGCCATGGGGGTGGTGCATAGATATACAGCACAGGCATTTGTATGAGTGGCAGCATGGAACCTGACTGGTGTGTGGCCCACCAGGACTGCATTTGGGAGCTTCTGCTCTAGGTACTGCCCCTGTTCATGGTGTCTGTGCTCAGTGGGGTAAAAGATAGACGTAGTACCATTGCATATGTCCTCGCCACGAAAGGTGTGTCCTTACTATCACTGTTTAGTTGTGGGAAAAATATGTGGATAGGATTAGTGGTAGCCCCAGCTGGGCTTTGAACCTGTGACCTTCTGTTTTTGCATGCGCTGTCTGTGTGCACTGCACCACTGTGTAGCCACAGATTGGCTGGATTCCCTGGAACATCCATGACTGTGGATCCGGCAGGGCCTGTCTGTTGCAGTGGACTGTGCCAGCCTGCACATGGCTAGGCCTCTGTCTTCTGTGGCTAGCAGCCACTGCCCCCTGCACCACATGTACTCGTCTGCCAACATGCTGGCATGAGCCTCTCTCAGAAAAAACAGATGACCTGATTGCAATGTGGCAGTACGGGACTGCATTTGGGGGACATGACTGTAGGTAATGCCCATTGTTGTGGTGTGTGTGCGGTGCTGGATAAAATATGGGTGTTTTCCCCATGCTTATGTTCCCTGCAATACAAGGGATTCTGCGCTATCTTTGTTTAGTGGTGGGTAAAATATAGGGACTGGGCTGGCAAATGCTCCAGCTGGGATTTGAACCTCTGACCCTCTGGTCCTAGAGGTACTGGCTCTGTCTGCTGCACCACACTATGGCCACAGAGACAGTGCAGCCCCTGGAGGTAGTAAATCTGGCAGGATGGAGTCGCAAACCCTGCTCTACGCATTTTTACTGTGGGCACATGCACCCTGTCTGGTGACAAACATGCACATAAACCCCGGAAATGACCACGGAAAATGGGGGACACAATATCACCACGCTGGGCAACAGTGATATTAATGGGCAACCATAGCAAACACTCCCAGGAAAGCTCCAACAAAAAGGAAATGTTTTTTGGAAGAGTCTCCGCTCCGTACACCTTTCCAAAAATCATTTCTTTTTGCTGGAGCTTTCCTGGGTGTTTTTTTTAGTTTTGCCCATTACTATAACTGTTCCCCAGTTGACTTACTATTTTTACCATTTTTGTTGTGGTCCTTTTCTATTTTTAATTCCACTTTTGGGCTGTGCAGATGTATCACACTGCTCACGTTTTGCAGGTTTCCCCGGTTTTGCTGTACATTGCTGACGGAAATGGTTTCTCTTACCTTTAAATGCCCTCTACCGCGAGTGTTTCACTCGCGCTATTTTTCCCTTGTAAATTCAGCAACGCAACTGTGCGAGGGGCCTCTCCCCTCCCCTTCCCCGCCCATTAACCCCTTCTCTCCGCCCCTCCGGGGCCTTCCTCCGCCCTCCGTTAGCCTTTCCACGCCTCTATCGGACATTTGCGGGTGTGTACTTCTGCGGCACCCGTTACTGTGACGCGCAAGGGTGCGGGGCTTCATCGCACGTTTGCGGGGCGCTTAAGCTCTCTTAAATACACTTTTAGTGCGCTATTGTGCGGCTGCGCACATTGGCGGTTTTTAGTAAACATGCCCCTAAGCTTTACAAAAAGTCAAGCATCAGGACTTTGTGCACATGTTTAAATTAAATTGACCTGTTTGATGCCTGGCACATTCTTAATCTGGGTGAGTAATTTTACACATATTACTCAAAAGTCCACAAATCTTGTTCTCACACTGAGCTTTTGTTTGTTTCCTGTCTACTCCACAGCGAACTAGGTGCTTGTAATATTGGTTCTATTCTTTCAAACCACACCACAATAACCGAGGCAGGCGGACCCGGCGCTTCGGGCCTCACACCCCCCCCCAATCCACAACAACCCCACCCACACCACACATCCCACAAAAGACATCACACCATAACTTCATGGAACACAACTGGTCACAGCTTTTATTAGCCATAACAATTAAACAACCAACAATAAACTTGCTAACCCCCAATTAGCGGCACCCGGCTGCACCAGCCATACCTTAGCAAAGTGCCTGCCACCGCTAATGCAATAACTTGCCACCCGGCAAGTTACCATACCCCTCTCCCCGACTTCGCCATGCTAAGCAAAAGTCGGCCGAGGTTTTGACCGGGTCAGGGGCACCCCGCCCCCGCCCAAGTGTAGCCTGCTGCTCCGGACCCCGGAAACCTCCGGATCCCGCCACCGGCACATAACACTGTTCATGTGCCACCCCCCCGGCCCCAAGCTGCGACCAGCGTGCATCAGTGCCAGACATATATTCCAAGGCCTCCTGCCAGTCGTTAAGAAGGAGGTCCATGCCAACTGGCGACAAATGAACCCCATCAGCCCGATAAAGCCCCGAACACCCGACGTCCACCCAGTCATGCAGGATCTGATAACCGCCCCTCTCACAGACCCAACGACCAATCTGGCGATTGATCTTGGTCAAGCCCCTGGACCAACGACGCTGGTCTCGGCAAGCCGGCCTTGGAATGATGTCTGACCACAGTACAATAACACCGGGAAACATCCGAAACACCAGTCCCAGATCGTCTTGCACCGCCCGGATCAGTTGCATGCAGGACCAGGACACCAGGTCATTGCCGCCTAGATGCACCAACAGGGTGGCCGGCCACCGCGACGTTCTCCCATGGCGCTGTAGCAAAGGCAGCAATTGCGGCCACCGCAGGCCTCGCACGCCCAGCCATGTCAGTCACCACCGACGGGTCCAGTCCCAAATTTGCGCCGATAGGGCGGTCCGTCGCACGCCGACCCACCCAATGGACGAAAGAGTGGCCAGCAACCCAACATCCACCAGGTCCGACACCCCCATCTGAAAAAGAAATAGACAGTTAAAGCCCCAACCCACAAACCCCTGCTCCTACAGCCGTACATACCCCTTAAAAGCCGAAGAACGCCACCTCCCAATGTCCTGAATCACATGCCCCGGCAATCCAGCTGCCGCCGCACTAGTGGCAGCCCCAATCCGAAAGGAGTGCGGGGCAAAACGCAGCGGGTCCTCACCCACCGCGGACAACACTAGGCACAGCACCGCAGAAACCTGAAAATGGGTTAAAACCCGAGAGTCCGCATGCACGAAAAAACTGACCGCACCCCCCGGACGCACCGCTAAATACTGTCGTAACGCCCACACCGGGCAAGTCCGCGGCTCCGCGACCTCGCCCAGCCACACCCACAAACCTTGGATCCGTTTTGGACCCAGCCAAAAGGATCCGCACCCTCCCCCCTTCCACCCGAACGTGATACGCCTGCAGCCCCCTGATGCCGCCCCCCCCGGCCAGAGTCCGCAACCAATTCCCCGATGCGAAATGCCCCAAAAAAGGCTAGGCAAAAAAACGCCCGGAACAGGGAAGCCTCATATGCGGACGAAGCCACCTGCCCCAAGGCCCCGCAGACCCGTACCAGGAGCCCATGCGTGATGGGCAACCGCGAGTCACGCGGCGTAGGCTGCACACGCTTCCAACCCTGCAAAAGCCATCGCGTTAAAACTCCCCCAGCTGTGGAACCCCAATCCACCGCGCTCGCAAAAAAGTTAAACCCCGCCAAATGCGCACGCACCGCCGACCGAGAAAAACTGGCGCCTTTGGCAGCCACAATGTATTGACCCATCAAGCCCTCCGGAACCCCACCCGACTGCCACCCGCAAGTTAACAAAAAGGCGACCACCCGGTCACACCCCCATCGGTACGAAGACCAGGTCCCCGCCGACACTGAGTTCCTCAGCAGATTTAGCATCTCTTGAGGCCAATGCTCCACAAGGTCTCTGGGACCACAGATCCGTCCTTGTCCGCTTTGGGGGCCAGCGCCCGGAACCGCTCCCACTGAAAACGAGAGAGCATCAGCAATCTGGTTAGTGCACCCCGGTATATGCCGTGCCCGCACTGCCACATTCAACTGCAAACAGGCGAAGACGACTTCCCGCATCAAATCAGCCACCTTCAAACACCTCGGAGAGTAGCGGTTAACTACACTGACGACAGCCTCGTTATCACACCACCAAAGTACCCTCCGGTTCCGAAGGCGCTCCGGCCAGAGCGCCAAAACCACATGAATCGGAAAGAGCTCCAAAAAGGTGATATTCCTGGTCAAACCCGCAGCGCGCCAAGACTCCGGCCATCGATCCGCGTACCAGGCCCCGCCGAAATACACACCCAAACCCGCCCCCTCCGCCGCATCAGTGTACAACTGCAAGGCATCACTGGACACCTCGGACTCCAGCAAAACAGAAGACCCATTGAAGTCCTCCAAAAAACGACCCCACACCCGCAAATCAGCCCACATTGCCTCCGTCACCCTAATCCAGTGGTGGGGCTTCCGCACCCCGATCGTCGCACAGGCCAACCTCCGGGAAAACACCCGCCCCATTGGAATCGTCCTGCACGCAAAGTTTAAGGACCCCAACAGGGACTGCAACTCCCTCAAAGAAACTTTGCGAGCCGACAACACATTAGCCACCGAGATCCACAAGCGAGCAACTTTGTCCTGAGGCAAGCGCGCCACCATGTCCACCGAATCCAACTCCACACCCAGAAAGGTCAGCCGCGTAGTCGGACCCTCGGTCTTCCCGTCTGCCAAAGGCACCCCAAACTCCTGTGCCAGCCGCACAAACGCGGAGAACATCTCCTGACATTCCCCTGAGTGAGCTGCTCCCACGAACAAAAAATCGTCCAGGTAATGCACTACGGAAGACCGGCCGGATGCGCGAACCAGCACCCACTGCAGGAAGGTACTAAACATCTCAAAATAAGCGCAAGAGACCGAACAGCCCATCGGCATGCACTTGTCGCAATAATACCCCCCTTGAAAGCAAAACCCCAATAAGTGGAAAGAGGACGGGTAACAAACAAAAGGCCGATTCAATGTCCACCTTTGCAAGTAAGGCCGACCGACTGGCCCTCCGCACCAGCAAAGCCATCTTATCGAAGGACGCATAGCGGACCGTACAAAACTGACACGGGATAGAATCATTCACGGAAGCCCCGATCGGACAGGACAAATTATGAATCAACCGGAATTTCCCCGGCTCCTTCTTGTGAACGATACCCAAAGGCGAAATCACCATGTTAGGAAAGGGGGGCTCCGAGAAGGGGCCCGCCACCCTCCCCAACCGCAATTCCCCCAACAATTTGTCCTGAACGACCTCCGCCCAACGACGGACTGAAGGGGAGTTCCTAGCAGACGGAGCCGACACCACACCCCGCACCGGGATAACGAAACCATTCTTAAACCCAAATCCCAGAATCGCCACCTCGCGCCTCCGGGGATAGTGGCTCAACCACCCCAAGAAGGCCTCCACCCGAATTGGGGAGGGGGCGCGACCGCGACACTCAGAGCCCTTTAGAGGCGGGACCGGCAGTGCCAGCGGCGCCCTTCTTAAGGCACTTGACAGCGGAGTGGGGACCCCCGCACAAGGAACAGACGTGCTGGAATTTGCAATCGGGAAAAGGGCACGTGGAGCGGTTGAAACGCCAGCACACGTCACCGCTCCCGGCCGAGCCTGCCTTTGAAGGCACCCCAGTCGCCCCCCCTCGAAAGTGACGCACTGCCCCCCCACCACCCCGCCACCACCTTTCCCCCCGCCCCCACCACCGGCACCCGACCTAGCCGACATCTGGGTCAGCCACAGGTTAATGTCCTGCGTGCGCCACGAAAGCGAGCGGCTCTCCTCCATTTTGTCCCTGAACTTTTCATCGTAATTCAACCAAGACCATCCGTCGTGCGTCTGAGATGCCTCCAGGATGGAATCGGCGTACGCTAGCAACATGCCGTACTGCGCCGGATCGTGCTGGCCCCATACACTGGCCAACCGCAAAAAGGAACGCGTCCAGTTAACCACATTACGTGCCACCTTCCTAACCCAACCCGCCTTTTCATCGTCCTTTCTCTTCTTCCGACTTTCGCCAGAACGCTTCCTCCCTTCTAACAAGCGGAAGATATCAATATAGCGCCGCTTCCGAATTTTACGCCGCAGCTTACGCGGCACCCCCACCCACAATTCCGGCAAAGCAACCACCAAAGAGGCCCCCCACCCGCACCGAGGCCCGCCCCACACTCCCTTACCTGCCAAACTGCCTCCTCTCCCGACCCCTCAGATGAACCACTCGAAGAGGAAGAAGACGAGGACGAGTCCGAGCTGCGACGCCGCCGACAAGACCGCCGGCGCTTCTTACCCGAACCACGCCCCACCTTCCCCCCTTGCGACTGCACCCCCACCTCACCCCCATCCCCAAGGAACTCACCCGACTCGGCCGGTGCAGCAGCCGGCTCCCCAGCCACCGGACGGTCCTCACCACCAGCTCGCACGACATCTCTTGAGCGCTCTAGAGCCGACTCCGCCGCCACTCCATGCTGCATCTCCGCTCCAGCCGAAGGATTCAGCCAGCTCTCACCGCCAGAAGCACCCGAAGGCCATGTAGGCTGCACCCTAACCTGCCCCTGCGGAGACAAAAAAGGGAAAACAGGGGGGGCAACAGACACCGGCCAGGCCGGAGACCAAGGACCTCCCCCAACCCGCCCGAGATGTACCCTGCCCCCCAGAAGCCCACTGCTCCCAAGGAGAAGAACCCCCCGGGGTGCCAAAGTCACCGGGACCCGGGAATCACCCTACGGCCCCACCGCAGCCAGCAACCCACGGAGCCCCATCAGGCTGTAACCCTCCCTCCTGACCCAGTGCCCCAAAATTGCCCCCACACTCCCCGTCCCCCCTACCCCACCCACAACACCCCCCGCCCTTACGCTCCCCACCGCTCCTGCCATGCCCCGGAGCCCCGCACCCACCCCCAGTGATCCACTGGGAGGGTGTACACCCCTACCACCGCCCCCCCTCCCCCCCCGGCTGCGGAGCCCGTTTCTTTCCTTTTTGGCCCTGCACAGCACCTCCACGGCCCCCTTGCCCACCCCCAGCCCTACTCACAGGCCCGGGCAACCCCCTACCCCTCCCAGCCCCCCCATGAGACCGAGACCCCCGCCCCCTTTCCCCAACCCTTGCAGAGGCCAAACCCCTGGCCCTCGCCCAGCTACGCAAAGCAGGCATCCCGCACCGTGCCAGGAACCCCTCAGAGCAGCAAACACAGCCGCTGGACCGGCTGTGCAAAGAAAGAAGGCCGCGAAGCTCCCCGAGCCCTAACCTGCAACGGCCACGACCACCGGGAGAACAAACGGCAACCGGCCCAAATGCCCTCCCAGAGCTCGACTGCCAATGGCCCCCCCCCTGCCCCAACTCACAATACCCGACTGAAAAAACGGCGATCCTCCAGGAACCAAAGGCCCACGATCAGACAGCGATCCAACAAACCCACAGCACGCCGGCACCTGGAACGCAGCCTCCGCACCGACTGGCCACGCGGAGGCTGCCTAGCCAGTACTCTCCCCCTCGCTCCTCAACCACTGCGGCAATGATTGGCTCCCGTGTGGCTGCTACCGACGGGAGCCAATCAATTTGAAAGATGCGCACGCGTGCCCAGCTCGGGCAGCGCGCGCGCGCCCCGCCCCGGCCACGCACAGGGTCCCCGCGCTGGGCCACGCGCCCGGTTAATTTCGGCCGCCGGGACCCTGCCTGCGGCCTCGGGATTTCTTTAGAGTTGTCAGAGATGATGGCTGATTGCCCCCCTGCTATTTGATGTATGAATAGAAATTTTGCTTAAGAATCCCATGTTTCTGAAAAATTAACAGTGGCATGGTTTTTGTGTTTTGATAATAATGCTGTTTTTTCTTATGAGGACACAACCTCACTCACCTGTTTGATAAGGAAGCAGAAACAGGCCAGATTCAATACTTTACCAACTGAGCTGCAGTTGGAGAGGATGCATAAACAAAATGAGGATTCAGTCTGGCAATGATTAGCAGTGACTTCAGAGCTTAAAGTATTGAGTACAGAGGCAACCACCAGCTCTATGCAATTAATGAAGACGCATTTCTACGAGCACTTCAATAAAGTAAATACACTTCTTCTGTGGCAATTGAAGAAGATTAGAACTTGGAAAAAATGCTTAAAGATGGAAATGGCAATCAGATTTATTAGCCAAAGCAAATACTTGAATGCTTTGCAGAGTACTATAGACAGTTATATATCTCTTAGATGTTGACCTCTGCTGAGGATTTGGAACATTGGCTGTCAGTACGAGAGCTCCCAAAATTAGATTCTTTGTTTAGTACTCACCCTTTATGTTAGAGGAGATCCATTCTGCAGTCGATATGCTTAAAAGTAATAACACTGCCAGCCTAGATCACTTCTCAGCAGACCTGTATAAGCACGTAAAGGACCATTTATCCCCTCATCTTCTCTGGTTGTACAATGATATAGAGGCACAAAATGTTTTGCCACCTACTTTTTATGTTGTTACTATTTTGGTAATCCTGAATGAAGGAAGGGATATCTTTCACTAAGATCATGAACTGCAGGATAGAGAGTTGTATGGCACGGTTGATACGTCCGGACCAGACTCACTATGGCATAGTATCAGCACTATGTATAGTTTGTTTGCTTTAGATGTTGACACTTTTGTTTTTTACTTTGTCTGATAATGCTGCAATATAGCTTTTAGATTGTGTTTGCTGCTTTCCCTATGCGCTTTGTTGTTATGGTCGGTTTATTTATATTTTTACTTTATTTTCATGTCCCCACAGGCGTTCATGTATCTTAATTATTTATTTATTTATGATTTTATATTACTGACACAATAAGTTACTTATTGATTTGGTGCGGCATTTGCCATGTGGTTCTTCCTTAACGGCGCTGATCTTGATATGGTGCTTCATCTTCCAGTAGTTTTACCTAAGAGTTTCTTTGGTATTCCCCACAACTTATGTTTTTTTAATTTATTTATTTACCTACCGTTTAGTATTACCGACATTGTGCATTGTCTATTGTTTTAAATAACATACGTATTGTTTATGGATTGCAAATCGTTTGGATTTTGTTTTTAAGCAACATTTTTTTACTCGTTTATTTTCATGCTCTGTGGTTTATAGCTGCATGCTCATTATAAGTGTTTTGATTTGACTTGTTGTTTAGTTTGATATTTATCTTCTATGAATCCCGCCAATGACTGGCTCCGCCCCTTTCTTTCTCTTCATATGCGCATGTGTGGGCGTTTTCTTTCCTTCTGCGCGTCAACTGAGCCTTGACGGAAGTCCTCTCAAGGTAAAAGGTTTTCCTTTTCTTTTAGTTGAATGTCTCACGTTTTTTGACTCTGGGGTTTGTGTTCAAGAGACAATACTGGTATTATGTTTTGTTTACATTTCGACTCCCAGCTTAACGTTATTTTATTTCTCTATCTCTGCAAATGTATTTTCGTATCTTTAGGTGACCTTTTGTACCCACACAGCTTTTGTTTCATATATAGAAATATGATTATATCACCCATATGGGTCTCTTTTTTGGTAAAGTTTTAAGAATGATTATAATAAGGGTCAGTAGCCACATCAGTACTTTTAATCAACTTCATCTTGCAGCCATATTCATCCTCAGGATAACATTTTTCGGTATGTTTTTGTGGATTCTAAGTTTTTTTAGAACGTGCTGGCCTTTCCCCATATGGGCAAGTTGCCAATATCCCCTACTTTGGGCATCATATGGCCACAATTGTAAAACTCATCGGGCTATTTGTTTAAAAATTTTGCTTTGATCCCTTCACGTTTCCACTGACTCACTCTTATCGTTTTTTCCTTAGGTAACTGTTTCTTTTGCAATAGTTATTGCCATGCTATATGTATTGACATTTGATTTGATCTCATATCCTGTCTCTTTCCTCCTCTCTCTGTGTCCTACGATTGTTTTTTAGATTCAATTTGTGTGCAATGTTATGCCATATGGTTTCATATATTTTTACCTGTATTATTTATGTCTTCTAGCATTAGTATGCAACCTATATGTTTGCACAAACAGTGTGAAGTAAGACTTATTTTATGAACTGCAACAGAGGTTAGTATTTAAGTTTTACTTGCGCACATTTTTATTAGGTCCCGAGCACTACCGTTCCATTTTTATATGTATATTGATTACTATTATTGTTTTTATTCTTATGTTTTTATATTAGTTTAGCATTGCTTTATATATTTATTGTCTTATGACTTTTAATATTAGTGTATGTAATGTCTTAATTATATGCTTTAAATCCACAAACAACCCCCTAACGGTGATCAAAATTGTAATACTAAAAAGTATGATACCGTAAAGACCCTCAATAATATTTTATTGCGCGTGTTTTCAGATAAGTGCGATTTTTCCATTATTACTGAATTTTCTTTTTTTTGAGATAGTTTTAAACCTGTTGGGTTGAATAAAAGGGATATGTATTGTGATTGGGGTAAGGTTTGCAGTGCCTTCCCTGCACAATTTATGTCCGACAAAAAATGATAAAATATTATTGAGGGTCTTAATTATATGCTTGGCTTGTCTGTTCTTTTATCATTTTCAATGATAAATATGTTTATGTTTTTAGTTTCTTGCCTGGCTAGCCCCTGACGAAGGGTACGAAACACGGCCTGTGATGGGCGGCCGTTGGTTTAATAAAGGACTCTGTCTTTCCGTTTCATTCACGCCTGTGACTGTTTTGCCAATTCTGTTGTAGACATCCTGCCCCTGTACAGCCGATCAAAATCAGGGTGTACAGCGGTAGCACCCAATTCTGATCCTGCAGGGGCTAGACATGCCCACGGGATCAGAATTGGTTCTACGTCCTTGACATGCCCAGCCACTTACCTGGCTAACTCAGCCAGACTCCTAAATGGAGCTGCGATCACTGGCTGCCACCGAAAACCTCCTTTCCCCGCAGCCTGACCCACTATCAGGCATCCCATGGCCAGAATAGACTATGGTGCTGCTCCTGCACCCCTCACCTGTCCATCGCCACCAGTTGCCGATAAGTGATCTGGTAGAGCATTCCATATGACCGAGAGAAGTGAGAAGGCCTTGTTGGCAGTGGATCCATTGCTCTTTGAGTCTATGGAAGGTATCTTGAGTATGTTCTGTAGGTGTGTCCTTTTGTCCCTGTTGTTGGGGGTTCTCTGTAGTATCAACTGGAGGTAGATTGTGGAGAGGCCTTGGGATACTTTGAAGGATGTTAAGTATGGCTTTATATTTTGTACATACTTTGAAAGATAACTAATGTAGCTGTTTGAGTATCGGAGTTATGTGTTTGGTTCAAGAAGAGCCGAATAAGATGTGAGCAGTTTTGTTTTCTGCTAGTTGCAGGGGGTAGAGAGTATAGTTTTGTAGGCCTCAGAAGAGGATGTTGTAGTCGTTTGTGGGGTAGGACTAATGCTTGGAAGACTGTACTGCACCATTTTTATTTTGTGGTATATGGTTCTGATGATGTTGTTGGTGTGACTGTAAAGTTAGGTGTTGGTCTATGGTTATGCCAAGGTATCTTACTTCAGATTTTACCTTTAGATTCGATCCAGCATTTGATTGTCAGCCATTGTGTGACCTCGATAAGACATCAGACTAGCGAGATGCAAACTGGTTTTGCAGTGGAGAATGGCATATATAGCATAACATCATTAACATAGATGTGGTAGAGTATGTTGTGTAATTGGATGATTTTGCAGTTGGGTTGGAGGAAAATGTTAAATAGAAGTGACGAGAGAGCTGCTTCCATTGTATGCAGATTTATCTCATGCATATTGTCACCCCCGCCTGGCCAGGTAGATAACTGATACCAGGTGAGGTCGCCTTTTTGGCTTTAAAATAAGTTTCCCTCAAAACGGCTGCCAGGAGGGCTGCTGGGAATTGTAGTCCTATCTTAAAGCAAAGGAGTTGTGATCCGGTGGTTAGGCATAAGACAGAGAAAATTTATTTAATGTAATCAGGGGTTCCTTCATACACAGGACACAAGTGGAAAAATCAAATATAGGATTTTTAATCCCACGCTACAGCTTCAAAAGAAATAGGAACAACTTTGCTTGTATTCCAAAAATGCAAAGAAACAGGCACAACTTTGCTTGTAAATCAAAATGCAAAGAAACAGGCACAACTTTGCTTGTAAATCAAAATGCCACTTATTCCAAAACTTTTAAATTCTTAAATGTTTCTCTTCTTTACAGGAACAAAACTCTTGCAGCAAAACAACTCTTTAAATGTCCCTTGAACATTAGTATCAGCTTTCAACCTTATAAGTTGAGCTTAGCACTCAGCTGTTTTCTTCGGTTGTGACGTCTTCACAATTCAGGCTGCTTCCTAAGCAGGCATACATTCAATGGCTTTCTGGCTCAGCTCTCTTCTACGTCAGAGGCTTGACATACAGCACATTGCATTTCAAAGGAACTGTCTTCCATATCTGTTATCTCCATATCTTCAACGCTATCATTCTCACACACATCCAAAGACATCTGAGGGGAGAGCTTGCTATTCTCTTTCTTAATCAGTTCACTCAATTTCTTAAGCAGGGCTTGTTTCTGCACTAGCTCGTCTGCTATATGAGCTACTTGATACTTAGATAAACAGTCTCTCTTTATCTTGGGGTTTGGCTTGTTGCTGGAATCAGCTTTTAACTCTAAAGCTAATTCTCCCAAACTTTTACTGTTTAAGAACTGAGAAGGACACACTTGCCTGGTTTCAGAGGTATTCAGAATCTCTCTCTGCCCTGCAAGCCAGTCATGCTGTCTTCCGTTTGCAGCAGCTTCGTTTGCTTGCACCAGCCTCTCTTTCCTTACTCTCTCAGCTGTGCTTGGCAATCTCTCATCAGTTCTCTCTCTTCGGCTTCCAGTGTTTCCTTCACACTGTCTTTCATTCTCTGCAAGCACTCTCTCACTTGCTCTCGCTTCCCTCTTTGCGTTCCTTGTTCTTGCTGCTTCACTTCCAGCTCCACTCTCACTTCTACTTCTGCCTCTGCTACTTTCTCTATCTGTGTTTCTGAAAGTCAGCTTTTTAAACTTTCCTTCTTCCTGAGCCACACCTTGCTCCCAGCACATGTGATTAGGGTCAAGCTTCTCCCTGACGTGCTGCTGTGGGCGGGGCTTAGGGATGACTAGGTTCTGAGTCAGAGACTCTTGGTTACTAGTGAAACCCTTGATACTTTCTGAATTAAAGTGATAGGACTCATTTCCCTGTGTATCTCTATGTTCAGCAGTGCTTTCCTCACCACAATATTCATTGTGGATATCCTGAAAACATTATCTGGGGGGTGCCAGAAGACTGAGTTGAGAGCATTGCCCTAGATGCTTATGTCACACTGAAAATATAGATCTTGAAATGAGGGCAAGGAGCTTTATTTTACAGTATATGTTTTGTATGATCCTGCAAAGAGAGGGCTGTGCTCATTCAAGAATTAACTTCTGGAAGTGAGATACATGGTGAAATGGAAACCTATCTTATACATGGATATTTGTGATTAGCTGTTCATTATGTCCAAGATATTACATGAGATCATTTATTTTTTTTAATATTTGATAGTACAAGTCTAACACTGAAAAATCTTTGTTTAATATGCAATAACAAGTATAGTTACATTTATCAAATGCTTATCAGCACCTATAAGTGATATTACAGAGAAAACATACAACAAAATACAGTAAATAAACATTTGAAAACACCAACAGGTACAAACTCTAAAAATGGCCACCTAAAAATGCAAATTTCTTAGCCAAAAGCCTCTCCAAAAAAGAATAGTCTACAATTTTTCCTAAAAGACATGTAATCCCATTCATCATGAAGGGTGTCAGGAAGTTCATTCCAGAATTTTGTCCCTACTACCAAAAACATGGTGGGCTGGATGGATTCCTTTCATACCTGAGCAGCAGTAGGCACACTAAGAAGGCAATGTATACTGGATCACAAATTCTGTTTAGAAACATATGCAACCAATAAAGCTGATTAACCCATTACAAATGATTGCAACAACTAATCTAAATACAATGCACAAACATTTAAATCTTAAATGGGATATAATAGGCAGCCAATTATACAAAATTATACAAAACCGGAGTGATATGATCGTACTTTTTTACACCAGTAAGTGCTCAGGCAACAGCATTCTGCACTAACTGTAAATGTTTCTGTAGGCAGCCTGAAAATCCTAGATAAAGCACGTTACAGTAGTCCAAACTTTGCAATGCTAATACCTGCAATCCTGTCTGAAAATCTGCTGGTTCTAAAAACATCTAAAGACATTGGATTTGCATAGAGACAAAATTCAAGACCAAGTTCTTACAATAATGTACGAAAGGGAACCAAATAGATTTTAAGCAACATTGTACATAGAGAAGAGCCTTGTAGCACTCCACGTTCTGAGCTGTGCATATGCCCAGATAAAAAGGACACAAGCTACCATAAAACGATCCCTCCAAGACCTTGACTTGCAAGGTGCTCCAACTATATCGTTGGCATCACCAGGGCTTTTTTCAATGGGGTACTTGGTGGTACTAAGTGTAATCACCTTTTACATTGCCTGCAAAAATTGATCTATTGCCCTCATATATTAATGAAAAATCCTGCATATTGGTCCTGGCACCATTTTTGCTAGGAAAAATGCACTGGGTATTATGGTATCAAAATTAACAGATATAGCAACAAAAGGTAGTAGGCAAGTCTGCTTTCTATTCTGCAGATTTTGCAATATCACATCTCTAGTGACTCTACAAATCTTTCACAACTATACTCTCTAACCTGCAGCTGCAAAGATACAACTTGTTCTGTAAGTTTTCTGAGAAATCAGCCTATAACTGCAATCATCATTTTCATCTCCTGCAGAATCTTTAAGTACAGGATGTATTGAAGCACATTTCAAAACTGATGGAAGATACTTGCACCAAATGTTATAAGAATGGCAGAACTAGTTTTCTCATTTGCTTTATGGAAGCTACCAAAATCACATGACGTGGGTAAAAGGTATTGTTCGTCTTTATTAATAATCAGGAAACATTATCTATTGATACATTGGTAAAAATATCCCACGATACTGGGGACCTTTGGGTCTGTTGGAAAGCCAGATAATCTTAATCTGTATCACAGCATCCATCATATGAGGGGTCATATTTAGAATTTGCAGCACAAGCAGTGAGAAAAATATTAGGCTCTAAGAGTATGCTATTCTTCCTATTACCAGACGTTGGAGCAAAGTATGAACTGTAGAGTATAAGTGTTTAGGCCGAGAAGGAGAGGCTCTTATTCAGTTAGTTAAATATTCTTGTTCTATTAGACCAAGCTTAGGTGAATAATGCTTCTGTATAAGTCTCTGGTGCACCCTCATTTGGAGTATTGTGTGCAATTGAGGAGACCGAACCTTCAAAGGGATATAAGCAGGTTGGAGTCGGTGCAGAGTTTGGCTACTAAAATGGTTAGAGGTCTCCTTATGAAGCATATGAGGACAGATATAAAGATCTTAATATGTATACTTTAGAGGAAAGATGGGATAGGAGCAATATGACAGACATTTAAATACCTCCATTGCATAAATGCACAGGAGGAGAGCTTCTTTCAATTGAAGGCAAGCTCTGTTACAAGGGAACATAGGATGGGAGTGAAAGGGGATAGACTCAGGAGTAATATGCAGATATATTTCTTTATGATAAGAGTGGTAGATGTGTGGAATAGTCTCACAGTGAAGGTGGTAGAGACGAGGTCCATATATGAATTCAAACAAGCATAGGGCAAACACAGAGGATCTCTAAAAGAAAAAGGGACTACTGTAGTCTTGAAGGACTACAAAAGGGGACTGCTACTTCTGGAGACTGCAATTCTAAGTATTTACTTCTGGGAATTTTTCTAAATCTTGGGGAAAAAATAATTCTTTAGATTAAAGATGATTAATCTGTGAACCCAGTGTATTTGTTAAATCAGTCAGGGCCTAGTAGCAGCAAAGAGTTTTCAATGAAAATTTAAAATACAGCAGAGAGCTTTCTGGTTAAATTTAGAACCCAAGACTCCCTCTATGCAAGCAAGGGCTGTGGGATTCCCCCTGTAGACTGGTCACAGATTAGCACAGGACAGGATACTGTGTAGCAGCCAGATTTTAATTTTTTTTTTCCCTCCCTCCCTCCCTAACACCCACCCACCCCTGGGATAATCATAGCTTTTTAGGTGCTTAAACCCCTTAAAGGAAAGGAGGTGCAATATTCATTCTCAGGTGAAGCTGTTTATTCTCATCAGCATACATTAAGGACCCGAGATTAATTAAACTTCAGGTGAACAAAGTACATTAAATGTTTTAGGTATAGTTTTATTAGTATAAGTATCCCCAGCAACCCTTAGTAAGTAAAGAACTTAAATATCTAAACACAACCTTAAAACGAAGATGCTGGGGCGGAGCCTGATGTCCAGCGGGATGGTCGCATAACGCTGAGGCTCCCGAGAGGCCTACTCAGAATCCTGAATTAACACCGTGCATACTTGGAACTTCTACTCTGATCTTGCCGGGGCACATTGGTGAGATGGCGGGGACCAAACCCACGCGCCTGGAATTTGGATCTCCAGCGGCTTCTCACGGCAAACGTTCCAAAACTGAACCTCCGTCCCCGCAGAAGGGGCTGGCCTTGCGCGAGGGCCCCGAAATGCAGCAGGAAATCCTCGCAGAGATTAGAGGGGTTAAAAACCTCGTGCAGTCAAACGGTGAAGCACTCCGAGCGCTGCGGGAAGATTTTGGTGTGCTGCAAAGCAAGCTAGAAGGGCTTTCTTCGCGTCAGGACAAAATGGAGAGCATATTGGACTCCCATGCGGCCCGGTTGTCCAAACTCGACAAAGTTGAACGTCAGGTGCGGGCCTTGCAGAAAGAAGTGGAAGATGGCAATAATAGAGCGCGCCGCAACAACATACGACTCGTGGGCATACCGGAGGGAGCGGAATCGGGAGACATGAAAGAGTTTTTATGCAAAATCCTCCCTTCCCTGCTCCAAATCACCTTTACCAAAGATTTGGAGATCGATCGCGCTCATCGTGTACCCACAAGCATAACGCTCAACAGGAAGACCCCGCGGCCTATCATCTTTCGACTTTTGAGACATCAACACGTTGAGCAAATTCTAAATGCCTCTCGGGCAAAGGGCCATATGGAGTTTGAGAGCCACAAGATCTCCTTCTATCCCGACTTGGCTAAACCCACGGTCGACCGCCGAAAGCGCTTTCTGGAATTCCGGCCGAGGCTTCAACAACTACAAGCACGCTATGGCCTGATGTACCCGGCCAAGCTCCGAGTCACGATTCACAATCAGACAAGAACATTTGAGGACCCTGATCTACTAGCGGAGTTTTTGGATTCCAAAGAAGCCGACTTGATGCGCTGACTTCCAGAATATTCCTGCAAGTATTCTCATATCCGCTGTACCTGCCATATTGGATCTGCCGCAGCCCAGCAAAGAGCCTGGCGAGGGCAGTTTGTTGCCTTACTTTTGCTGATATCTGTGACCCGACTCCATCTACCCACAGTAGCCTCGATGAGTATCAGAGACAGTGTTAATTATGGACTCTGGTGTTTCTTTTCTTTTTTTCATGTCTTTCTATTTCCTCTCTAGGGCCTCCTCCCGCAGACATATGGTCGCCATATTCTTTGGGGGTTTTGCTTCTTCTCTAAGATACTTTGGTACATACTTTTCAATATGGGGTGTATTAGCCAGAATACTCGGTGATTATGTCATTGTTGCACAGATTCTGATTATGTTGTATGTTTTCAAGCGCCCTTACTTAAAATGTCTATTACTGATTGATGGCACCATGTAAGATTTTCTCATTGAACGTAAAAGGAATCAATAATCCGATAAAACGGAAGAAAATCCTAAGCTACCTAAGTCAGGAAGCTGCGGATCTGATTTTTCTCCAAGAAACGCATTTAAATTCGAAGGAAACTCTTAAACTCAATATTAAACCTTACATGGTGGCCGCCTATTCCCCAGCCGTTTCTAAGAAATGTGGGGTTGCCATACTGGTTAGGAAATCTTTGCATGCTACTATTATTGCGACTAGTTCAGATACAGAAGGTAGATGGTCCAGAGTTCACCTCAAGATAGGTAGCCTTGAAGTTACATGTATATGCCTTTACGCTCCTAATGTGGATGACCCTGCCTTTTTTGCTACCATTGCTCAGGTTGCGCAGGCCTCTGCTAATACTTCATTGATAATTGGGGGGGATTTCAATCTAGTCCTTGATCCCCTGATTGACAAACAGCCGCCTAGGACAAGTGGTCCCCCCAAGAGTCACACCACGCTTACCTCCCTGATCAAAGATCTTGCTTTAGTTGATCTATGGAGGTTACTACACCCCAATGAGCTTGACTTCACCTTCTTCTCTTCCCCTCATAAATCCCAGTCTCGCATAGACTTCTTTCTAATATCAAAACTGTTAGTTCCTCAGGTGGACACTGCAAAGATTCATTCCCAACATATTTCAGATCATGCTGCCATTTCCTTTCAATTACACACTACTGCACCCCAAGGGAATTCGGGGGCCTGGTTCTTTGATAGAGCCCTGTTAACTCAGCCAGAGTTCCAGTTAGAAATTCGAGCAGCCATACAGGATTACTTCCATTTTAATCTACCCCAGGATACTGCGAATTGGGCTTGGTGGGAGGGCTTCAAAGCGGCCATTCGAGCAACGATCACTAGCTATCAAATCCGCCTGCGAAAACAACGCAAACAGCAGCTACTCATACTAGACCAACAAATAAAAGCAGGCGAACGAGTTCTAACTTCACGTACTGATCCATGTGTATTAATCCGATTACAGCGTCTCCGTTTTCAATATAATTCAATCCTCTCAACTGCAGCTTCTAAAAGTATTGAGCTTCAGCGAGGGACATATTACCGTGAAAATAACCGAGCCGGTCGACTCTTAGCCAACGCCTTGAAGGGTCAAAAAGAAGCCAAACGCGTAGCGGCCCTTCGAGCTCCACAGGGAGGGGGCATAGTGACCACAGACTCCGACATTGTAGAGCTCTTTCGGGATTTCTATACTCGCCTATATCAATCTGAATGTGAGTTCTCGTCAGAGACATTCGAGCGATTGCTTTCTGGCATTCAGCGGCCGACCCTCTCTGAAGATGATAGGGATGCGATGGATGAACCCTTCTCTACTTCAGAGATCCAATCTGCCCTAAAACGAACAGCCTTGGGCCGTGCCGCAGGGCCCGATGGTCTCCCGACCGAATTCTACAGAACGTTCAGTGCAGATCTAGTTCCCTATTTAAAGCTCTATTTTACTGCCCTTGCGGTAGATACATCCTCTTTGGGATCCTTTTCTGCAGCTAATGTGGTAGTATTTGAGAAAGAAGGCAGAGACCCGCTACTAACCGCCAACTACCGTCCAATCTCCCTACTCAATGCCGATTATAAGATCTTCGCAACGATCTTGGCCACCCGGCTATCTGACAGGATGGCCACCCTAATTCACCCCGACCAATGCGGTTTTATACCCGGCAGATCAACTGCTGACAATGCTCGGACCTTGTGCCATGTGCTATTCAGTGCTGCCAATCTAGATCATCCATGGGTGGGTCTTTCCCTGGATGCCGAAAAAGCCTTTGACCGCCTAGAATGGCCCTTCTTATTTGCAGTTCTCCGATGGTATGGCTTTGGAGAGGGCTTCCTCCGATATCTCCAAGTCATGTATACTCAACCCGTCGCCAGTATTTGTGTTAATGCCATCAAGTCTCAGCCATTTAATCTCCAAAGAGGCACGCGTCAAGGTTGCCCCCTATCACCAATGCTCTTTGATCTAGCTCTTGAACCCCTAGCCCTCCTTATTAGACAGTCCGCACGTATTCGAGGTGTCCCCTTTAGTCATAGGGAGATTAAACTCTCTGCATATGCAGATGACCTTATGCTTTTCGTATCCCTCGATTCGGTTCCAGCTGTCTTGGATCTGATTGACGGATACTCACAATTATCGGGCTATAAAATTAACTGGACCAAATCTGTAGCATTCCCACTGAACCGCTGGGTACATGAGGCTGACATGCAGGACTTTCCCTTCCTTTGGCAGTCCCGCATGGTGAAGTATCTCGGGGTCCATTACTGTTCTCCTTTAGAAGATACTATCAGTTTTAATGCCAAAGAGGTAGTCTCCAAAGTCCGTGAGCTCACGAATCGTTGGTCTCCCTTATCTCTTACATGGTGGGGCCGCTTATAAACTGTGAAAATGATGATAGTCCCCAAAGTGAACTACATTTTAGAAATGCTGCCATGCTTACTCCCACTACATACTTATAAAGATATTGAGGGCCTTCTCGTCCGTTATCTCTGGCAGGGCAAGCCACCAAGGATAGCTAAACAAAAACTACAGTCTGCAAAGGAAAGAGGGGGTACCAGATTTCCTGATTTTCTTAGATATCATCAAGCCTTCCTACTTAAGCAAGGTGCCCGATGGCTAGATGCCTCAACAGACAGCAGACCAGTTTGGCTTGATATAGAAGAGGAGCTTAGTAGCCCCATTCCGTTGACCCATCTCCCCGGTATGTCCTATCAAGTAGACACCCGCCATCCACCAATGACTGTCGATACTCTTGCGGCCTTTAACACTCTCATTCTATCACTGGGCCCGAACATCTGTCCTCAGGACGGACTCCCGCTATGGAATAACCCCAGAATTCAAGTCCTAAATAGAACGATAGCATGGAAACCCTGGTACTCAAGGGGGATCTGGACACCCCAACAGCTTTTCTCTGCAGCTCGTTGGAAAACCTTCTCTGATTTACAAAAGGAATTTGCGCTACCAGCGAAACACTTCTTTCAATTGATGCAGCTTCAACACTGCCTCAAAAGTGCTCGAATCATGCCGCCCTCTGCCCCTACTGAGGACGGGCTATTAGAGATAGTTCACTCTATTAGTAGTACACATGGGGTAGCCTCTAACTTTTATAAAATATTATGTCAGGGTACAGACACGGCCACTTTTAGAGCCCAACAAGCCTGGGAGCGCGAACTGCAAACTACTTTAACCCCTGTGCAATGGAGCGTTTTCTGGAGCAAAGTAGTGCGGGTTTCCCGGTCTGCCTCTGTTACCCAAACTCTCTTCTTTTTTGCACACAGATGCTTTTATACCCCAGAAAAAATAGCCAAATGGAACACAAATGCTAGGGACCAATGTTGGTCTTGCCACGCTGCTGTGGGAACCTTCGCTCATGTTATTTATGAATGTCCTCAACTACAGGTTTATTGGGGGCGGGTCTGGGGTCGTATTCAATTTATCTTACACCTTCACGAACCTCTCTCTTGGAAGATCGTGGGACTCCGCTCTGTGGCGGAGGTCCCCTCTCTTCCTAAGAAGGGTCACTTTCTCCTTGATTTCATGCTGGGTATAGCCATATGCTTAATCACGAGGAATTGGAAGGATAGCTCTCGACTTACTGTCAATGAATGGTGGAACCTCGTCTGCTTATATAGTAAATATGAGCAGATACCTCGGAGAGCTACTCCCCATGCCCAACCTCACTCTCGCTTGTCTAAATGGCAGATGCTTAATGATTATGTACAATCTGCTCATTGCTCCAACATGCCTGTATAATGTGCACTCATCTTGTTTCAGATCACCGTTAGGTTTTGTAACACAATAATGTAAGTACACGCCCGCTTCGGGAATGATTAGTTTTCTAGAGAAGAAGCAGGGGGGAGGGGGGTGGCAGGGGTTTACTTTGGTGTATGTATTACACTTTATGTATCTGTCTTTTAGCTGTATGTCTTCCTTTTCCTTTGTTGTTATAAAACGAAAATAAAGAATTAAAAAAAAACAAAAAACGAAGATGCAGACAGCAGTCCAGCAGCAAGATGGGGGCTTTCCAGTCTTTAGCACTGAGTGTCACATGTATGATTTTCTCTCAGTTGGTGAGGGATCTTACGTGTGCACAAGGTGCAAGGAGCTCTTTGCTCTCAGGGAATAAATCTGATCTCTGGAGGCAAGAGTAGTAGACTTAGAAGACATATGGAAGACAGAGAGGTACATAGATGAGACCTACAGGGATATAGGGGCATGTTTACTAAAATCCGCAAAATAGCGCGCCGCAAAATAGCGCACGGCAACGCGGCACTGAAACGCGCAGAAACACGTTTAAACGCCCCGCACACGTGCGTGTCACCCCCGCACAGGTACGCGGCTCACTAACGGGCCCCGTACAAGTGCGGGCCCGCAAATGTCCGATAGAGGCGTGGAACGGCGAAAGGAGGGCGGAGGAAGGCTCCGGAGGGGCGGAGGGACGGGGTCAATGGGTGGAGAGTGGGAGGGGAGAGGCTCCCCGCACAGTATCGGGCCCGAATTTGCATGTAAAAACTACCGCGAGTGAAACACTCGCGGTAGAAAGCATTTAAAGGGAAGAGAAACCATTTCCGTCAGCAATGTACAGGAAAACCGGGGAAACCAGCAAAACGTGAGCAGTGTGATACATGTGCACAGCACAAAAGTGAAAATAAAAATAGAAAATCACCACAACAGAACTATTAAAAATAGTAATTCAGCTGGGGAACAGTTATAGTGATGGGCAAATACAGAAATCACACCCAGCAAAGCTCCAGAAAAAAAGAAATGAAGTTTGGAAGGGTCTACTGAGAGGAGACTCTTCCAAAAAACATTTCCACGTTTTGGAGCTTTCCTGGGAGTGTTTGCTATGGTTGCCCATTAATATCACTGTTGCCCAGCGTGGTGATATTTTGTCCCACAGTTCCCGTGGTCATTTCCGGGGTTTATGTGCACGTTTGTCACCAGACAGGGTGCATATGCCCACAGTAGAATTGCGTAGAGCAGGGTTTGTGACTCCATCCTGCCAGGCTTACTGCCTCCAGGGGCTGCACTGTCTCTGTGGCCAAAGTGTGGTACAGCAGACAGAGTTATTACCTCTAGGACCAGAGGGCAGAGGTTCAAAACCCAGCTGGGGCACCTGCCAGCCCAGTCCCTATATTTTACCCACCACTAAATAAAGATAGCGCAGACACCCCTGTATGCATGGGGAAAACACCCATATTTTACCCAACACCGCACACACCCCACAACAATGGGCATTACCTACAGCCAAGTCCCCCAAATGCAGTCCCATACTGCCACATTGCAATCAGGTCAACTGCTTTTTCTGAGAAAAGTTCATGCCAGCATGTTGGCGGACAAGTACATGTGGTGCAGGGGGCAGTGGCTGCTAACCACAGAAGACAGAGGCCTAGCCATGTGCAGGCTGGCACAGTCCACTGCAACAGACAGGTCCTGCCGGATCCACAGTCATGGACAGTCCAGGGAATCCAACCAATCTGTGGCTACACAGTGGTGCAGTGCACACAGACACTGCATACAAGAACAGAAGGTCACAGGTTCAAAGCCCAGCTGGGGCTACTGCCAATCCTGCCCACATATTTTTCCCACAACTAAACAGTGATAGTAAGGACACACCTTTCATGGCGGGGACATATGCAATGGTAAGACATCTATCTTTTACCCCACTGAGCACAGACACCATGAACAGGGGCAGTACCTAGAGCAGAATCACCCAAATGCAGTCCTGGTGGGCCACACACCAGTCAGGTTCCATGCTGACACTCATACAAATGCCTGTGCTATATATCTATGCACCACCCCCATGGCATGTAGATGTAGCCCATGCATATTCATGAGGGATAGCAGGAAAACCCGAACAGTGTGATGCAAACCTGGACTGGAGTTGGGAATCTGTGCCGTAAAGCAGCAGCCATCAAGGGCAGACACACCCACACCCACAGGCCCCATTGGCCAATGTCTCCTGGAAAGGCAGAACATTGGACCGTGCATGCAGCACCCAAAACGAGCACTTGCATAACTTACCAATGTCACCCTACACCTGAGGTATACGGTACACAGCTCGGAGACGTTTGCTAGGAGCACAGGCAGGCAGTTATCCATACGTTACGTACATACTGCTAGTTGACCCCATCCAAACAATCTGTTAGGTGTTTGCGGGGCATGCTCCAGGCCTGGCCTCTGACGGTGCTTACCACCCTGGGGAGTGACCACCAGCTGTAATGCGTACCATATCCATGCCTTGCCGTGCTCAGGACCGGTTTGGTGGGCAAGGCTACTTACCCCCTCAATCGTAGCACCATGATGGCAGAGGTGTGGAAGTGTGTGTCTGTCTATACAGTGGGTGTTGGCTGCAAGCCCCTTCAACAGCCCGCACTGCCAGCACTGTTGCCAGTATTGGCCAGTCAATGTGCATAATGAGGTGCAAGGTACCATGGGTATAGCCAGGGCAGGGTGACGTGGCCAGGATGCATCTGCACTGGGCATAGGGCCCTGGCAGGGACATTGGCTGGGATATTGTAGTGTCCGGCCACCACCTACACAGACAGGGTGGCCAAAGCATGTCCTTCTGTGGGATCACGCTCACCCTGACTGTGCAGTGACCTAAGCATTGCTAGGCCCCACCTTAGTGATGTATAGTAGTTCTCTCATGTGATAGATATGGGTTTCTCTTTGGGGTCCAGTCACTGATCTATCTGCTTGCTGTGTATGCAGACAGCCCAGTTCTGGGTGCATGCATCTCCATTGGGAACATGCACTATGGACTAACCAGCAGACTGTTTGTAGCTGGTAAATGTCTTGCAGGGTGCAGTGGCTGTTGGCTTGCTGCAGGTGAATATCTGGTGGTGGAGTGCAGCTTACCATACCCTGGGCTTATGTCTGTCTGCTATTGTGTTATGGCTGTGTATGGAGCTGCCTGCCTGGGGGGGGGGTGGTGGTGTTCCTCAGCAGGACTGGGGTTGATGTTGCCCTCTACTGCCACCTTTGCAGGGAGGTAGAGTGTGGATCCCCTGATGGGGACCATGTTTGCCACTGGGGGGGGGGGGTGCGCCTGATGGTGGCAGACAGGGATATCCATGGTGTTTGTACAGAAACTAGCTATCTTACACATTAACACTGCTTTGGAACGCCCGCTTGGCCTCCATCAGCCATGGCAGGTGTTGTTGACCTGGTCCTGGCCACCTCATTGCACACTCAGGGTGAGCACAGTACCCGCACAATGTAACGGTGTGTGGCTACTCTGTGCCAGTAAAACACCCGGTCAGTGCCCCCTACTAGGCCAAGGTGCTATGTGGGTGCACCCGGTCACTTCCCCCAACAGGGCCGAGGTGCTGTGGGGGTGCATTCCCCATCTTGTGTCCATCTGCGGACAGCTAATTTGCATGTGCAGTGCATCATGGGTACGGGTGGCCTAACCCTATCCTGTTGACACCAGCAGACTGTCTGTGAGGTGACGTGTAGGCTATCTGCAGCCAGCCAGGGGCCTGCTTACAGCTATGGAGCTGTAGCACAATGGTTACATCACTGCCTGTGCAGCCAGAGGTCATGGGTTCAAACCCACAGTGGGGCCCTTTGGTAGGGCTGTCCACAGCTTTATTTTTATTTACTGTACATATGTCTATGCCGGCAAGACCACCCTCAGCTTACTATACCCATTAGGTGCCTCTGAGGGTGCTTCATAGGGCGCCCTGTAGGCCACCTTATGGTTGCCATCCCTATAGGGTGCACTATACATTATCCTGTGTCGCAACATACATGCTGCCCTATAGGGGTCATTCAAGGGTGCCTTGGCGAACAGTGCACTGTAACATGTGCCTTATGGGCCGCCGTATGTTAACATGCTGGGAGAGTGCGTTTGCTAGTAGTGATAACAAAATATAATTATACAGCCTCCTACCGCACTCCTCAACATAATACATTCTGCCTCAGCAGGCATTTTTCACTGGGCATTGTGAGGAGTTGAACCCCTGATCCCTGCACCATTGGTCAGTGTTTTAACCATTGTGCTGTGGCTCTGTTCCTGTGCTTGTGCATCAGCGCGCCGCCTTGTGCCTATCAGCGTGCCGCCTTCTGCCGCCCAAGGGGACCAGTGCGCCGCCTTCTGCTGCCCAAAAATAACTGTGCGCAGCCTTATGCCGCCCAAAAAGCACTGTGCGCCGCTTTCTGCTGCCCAAAAATAACTGTGCGCCGCCTTATGCCGTTCCAAATTAATTTGCCTCCTAAAACAATGTTAATCATTACAGTTACTGCCTCAGCTGACCTTTGTCGTTGCGCACACTGGGGGATTGAACCCATGGCCCCTGCACCATTGGTCAGTGTCTTCACCGTTGTACCACGGCTCTGTTGTTTTGTATACTCAGCAGCGCGCCACTTTGCCTTTCCACGCGCTAATGTCGACCCCCGCACATTAGCGCGACGCACACACGTCCGGTTGCTTACTACCGTTTTTTTTCTATTTTCTGCCTGAACCGCCCACTCCTTATATGGCACAGGCACACTAGCACGGCCCCGCACGTTAGGAATGTTTAGTAAACATGCCCCATAGTCCTGAAGTCCCACCTCCAGTCTGGCAGCATCGCTGTAGCCATGGAGGAGAGAGTTCACGTGACAGGAGAGTATCACCCTGGTGTGGCAGAACGTGATCCTATAACTAGGACCTGTCTTCCAGGTGATGTGAAACCCTCTTGCACCGAGGACGTTTCTCCAGGGCCATGTGCCCATGAGGGAAGGGTTAGGACAGTCGTTACAGTTGGTGATTCAATTATTAGGCATGTAGATAGCTGGGTAACTGGTGGATGTGAGGATTGCCTGGTAACATGCCTGCCTGATGCGAAGGCAGCGGACCTCACGCGCCACCTAGACAAGGTCTTAGATAGTGATGGGGAGGAGTCTGCTGTCTTGGTACATGTCGGTACCAATGACATAGGAAAATGTGGTAGGGAGGTTCTGGAGGCTAAATTTAGGCTTTTAGGTAGGAAGTTGAAATCCAGAAATTCCAGGGTAGCTTTCTCCGAAATGCTTCCTGTTCCACGTGTAGGACCCAAAAGGCAGGCAGAGCTCCGGAGTCTCAATGCATGGATAAGACGATGGTGCAAGGATGAGGTTTTTGGATTTGTTAGGAATTGGGGAACATTCTGGGAAAAGGAGGGGCTCTTCCGAAGGGATGGGCCTCACCTTAACCGGGATGGAATCAGGCTGCTGGCATTAACCTTTAAAAAGGAGATAAAGCAGCTTTTAAACTAGATAACAGAGGAAAGCTGACAATCATCCAAGAGTGCATGGTTCAGAACAATGCATCCTTGAAGGATACTACCAAAATCAGAGAGGTTCCAAAAAAGAGCAAAGTAGCCCAAATGCCCTTGAGTATGGAGCAGACAGAGCTTAAAGATTCCAAATTATCCATGCCAACCAATAGCCAGATTAATATGAATAAAACAGTCTCTAAAATGCTTGTATGCAAATGCTAGAAGTCTAAAAAATAAGATGGGAGAGTTAGACTATGGGGCATGCTTACTAAACTGCGGTAATGTCATTCGTGTTAGGTTCCATGGTAAAGGTACAGATGCCCATATAAAGGCGTGGGTGGTGCATCATCATGGCAAGCTGCGTTAGACAACGCGCGGTACAGGACGCCCTGAGCTAAGGCGCGTTACAAAGTGCCGCACAAGGTACCTAGCATAAGGCGCCCTAGAAATTGCCAAAACCTAAGGTGCCCCAGGTCCAGGTGCTACAATGATTATGCTAAAGTGACCAAAGATATGGTGCCGTAGGGGCAGTAAGGTGGCCCAAGTTGACAAGCAAGAAATGTAACGCTGAAACACAGATGTAACCCTAACACTGCACCGAGCACCAAGCAAAAGCAATGGACAAGTGATGGAAGGAAGGAGAGGTGGGAGCTGATGGATCTGCCCAGTCCGCATGCAGCCTATGTGGCAGCCGGTAAAGTTGCAATGTAAACTGTCACAATGACAGTGGGTGGCAGAGGATGGGGATACGTGTCCACCAGTGGAGGTAGAGGTGGCAAGACAAGTGCAATGATAGGAGGACAGAGGAGTAGTAGTGCTATGCAGAGCAGACACAGGAGAGGCAAGCATGAAGAGCCGCAATGCAGAAAAGTGTACCAGTGCAGGACATGGGGTAGCAGCCTACACATGAAGACAAGATGCCACACAGCTGACACACACAGATAGACGGACAGAAGGATGGTTAGTAACTGTGATGAAGGTACCATGGGCTGGCAGCACAGATCCACAGAGATATGACTGTCCAAAGGAATGACAAGTAGTTGTATAGGACAGGCATAAAAAATGAGAACAAACAGAAATCTAACCCATCACCAGTGGGCAGAATGTCAGTGCACAAACCAGCAGGCTACATCACCATGTTGAGTTCCACAGCAATGTCTGCATACTAGAACACTGCAGGACACCACACAAAATGCCTGTTGTGTGCCAGGATAGGGCAACCTCACCAGTACCCATGATGCAACACAAATGCAGAACAGACGTCCACAGCTGATATTGCAGTCTTTAAGTGGGACAAGAGACACAGATAAACATATGCACACACACCATGAAATGGAATGCCGTGAACATAGCATGCCAAGGAGCGAAGATCCAAAATAGAAAGGGTGGCAGGGGCCTGCAGAGGGGACAGCTGTGTACATGGTCAGTGGACCAGGGCAAAACGGGGAACAGAACCAAAAAGGAGCACGTGAAAATCAAACTTGCACAGCAATGTGTCCAACACAAGCATCACAACAGCACTACCAATCCCCCAAGCCAACTGCTCACTTGGATAGCATAATGATAAGGACCATATGTAACAGCTAATATGTGACAGATAGGCTGCATAGAGGGCACACCGTGGTGCACAGTGAAGAGAAGGGAGGCTGTGCGGAGAGGTGACAAAGTTGCAGCCATTGCATGGTAAGGTTAGCAGAACAGAAGAAAAGAAGAGAAATGGAACATGCTGGGATCAAACCCACAACCTATGGTGGCCCAATGCATGCCTCTAACTACTATCCCAAACAACCATGGCAACTACAATGCTAATATGTACTTACAAATGGAATATGTGTATGGAAAGTCATAGCACCGTGTGAGGCAGCAGACGGCTGGCACACAGTCAACTGCCAGTGGTCCAGGATGGTCATTGTGGTGATGCAGAAGCAGAGACAAATGTCTGTACAACATGTCACACCAAAGCCACTGGTCCATCAACAGATGAGTAGTAGGACAGATCATGTACAGGAGATGCATGGTGTACACATGTACACAGTGGGTGCTGCATGTGGAGGACCAAACACACAGGAGTCATGAAATGTCTACAAAGGCATACGTGCCTGGCAATACAGGACACACAAGCCAGGAAAAGCATATACAGCTAGATGTCTGCTAGTCTACACACATATATATGTAATGGGTGTCAGAGACTGGCCATGATATCAAGCAAAACTGTGTACATGGCAACATAAACCTCATAATGTACATCAAACGGTGACAATAATAAACTGGACCCCATCAGAGCAATGCAGGGAATGTGGCCTGACAAATGCTACAGGGGGAATTGAATCCTGGTCTCCAGGTACCCAGACCAGTGTGAGAACCATAGTGTCACACCAAGACATAAACATCTCTGTAGTGGATGATGTGTAGACAAGGAGGCAGGCACATATCCAATCCATCCCACAGCCACCGCCAGCACCAATACCAATGAACACCAATACCAGCTATGTCTGACACACACATCCCATGGGGAGATGTAGAGGCACCAGCCTGGGCATGCATGTGCCCAAGTAGTAGAGATGCCCACCCACAAGAAGCCACAATGCTCCAAGATAGACAACATCCAACTGTACAGGCACATGGGAGCGATGAATGTAACCTGTGTTAAAATGGAATATGTATGTGGCCAGCAGTGAAACCATCTGTGGGCAGGAATGCAGCAGCAGAACGTCCAATACACCACACACATGTTGTGTATGATAGAACACATACATTGAGCAATGACCTGATGTGAGTGAACCAGATGGCAGTGACGTACTTTGTCTGCATCATCATGGGAATAGCACAGGAACACACAACTAACAGGGGGCACGGTCCAGGCAGGTGCACCAAGCTGCCCACACAACCAGAAGGTGATAGGGTCGGAACAGAGGATACCTAGATGTAATGCCATGCTGCCATACAGTAATGTAGATCTGCAGTGCACAGGCAGTGCACAGTGCAGTGCACAGGCAAATGCAGAAACATTAACAAACTGTCATGTCTCAATGCCCCAGCACCACCCCTCAACTGTGTAGACTATATGTGTGTGTATCAATGGGTTATACAGCAGTTTAGATGGCCAGTCAAAAGTCTGTGATGTGCCTGAGAATCAGCAGACATCAGTTGTGCATGTACAGAAACACCTTTAATGCCCAAATGGGAGCAAAAACGTTACACAAGGCCAAATGAGGAAGTGGAGACAGGTAGGAGATGCACATGTTGCCAAAGAACAAACAAAGCCAAACCTCACAGACATAGAGGTAGCACCATGCAGAAGGCCTGCTGCAATGGGTGTTGTGGATACAGAAGCATCACATATATGCCAATGAACAGGAAATGCACAACCTAAGGCAGAAAAAAGAGATGCCCCCCGCCCCACAGCTAAGGTAATGGTGCAATGTGGGTGGCACAATGTCATGTCATACAGAGGTTTGGGCACACATGCATTTATTGGTAGGTAAATCAATGTACAGTGACACATCTGTAGAGGAACCACACACAATAACATGTATGTGGAGGTAGAACAAAAGGATAACAATGCTGCACTAACCCACACAGAATCCACGTAGGCACATGCACCATTGCAAACCCAGAATCAGGCAGATGCACATGCACTGTGTGCGTTGAATCATGACAGAGTGCAGCACCAGATGAACTGTAATACCCCCTGCGAGGGTCAAACAGGAATCACAGATGGTCGCATGGTGGTGTGGTGGCAAACAGTTTGTCATGTCCAAGTACAATGTAGCCAGACATAGAAACAGGGTCTACAGGATGTCCCCCCTGGGGCACACACATGGCTGCATGCAACTGTTCACCCAAACATATGTGGATATACTGCACTGCAGGTCCACACACATGGCCCACACACATGAACACATTGTCAGATAGATGCACAACATACAGCGAGTATGTGATGTCCTGCTGTACATGTACGGACCAGTACACATTGTCCACAGTGAAAATGTCATCTGAAACCACACATGTCCCATTACGGCTGTCACAGATCCATGGGCATGCAAGGTCATGTGTCACAACTCAGTGTGCCACAGTAATGCAAAGTGTTCTGTGTGTCCACCACAATGACCATGACACACGGACAGAGCATGGCAGCAACGTTGTGTTAGTCATCCCTGTTCTGCACAAAGTATCAGTCAAACAATAATGTCCATCATAGACGTGTGTCCCACTCACTGAGGCCCATCACCCAATGGCACCATCCCCCGGGGATTGTTGCATGGAGGTGCTCTGTCTACCAATGGTACCATGATGGGTATGCCAGCTGTAGTGTAGACGATATGTTGTGTGTGTTCGCTGCGCCCTGTGATAGAGGAAGGAGAAACAGGTCATGGCATGCTGTACACAACATAAGGTCACAATGGAAAGAGAGAAACCACAATATGTACATAATGAGACCTCAGACATGCAAACAGGACATGATCACAACACAGAGCACAGTGTGTGTCGCCCACAGCTGGAGATGGCACAGCCGACCAGGTTGACATTTCGACATGGCCATGTCTATGGCCATGTAACACAGGCTGCCCAGTGGGCCACAGCAAGTCCAGCAGTGTTGGTGCACACAGATCCCACAGAGGTCCATGACAAAACAAACAGCCCATAAGAAACATGTGAAGTGTGATGTGAGTCACAACAGATCAAACATGCAATGTACAGTCTGTGTGCAGCATATGTCTGATAGGGACTGTCTGAGGCAGGCAAAGGCCACATGAGGTCACAGTAAAGGTAGAGTATGTCACTGGAATACGTGGAATCACCATGGCCGCATGTCGAGCCATCAATGCCACATGTTCAAGGTCTGGTGAGATGTGTGAAATGGAACCATTGATGCAAAGTGGACTGGCAGCAAACAGGAGACAGGTCAATAGAAAACATAGAAGACATGCGTAAATACGTGTGCACAATGTACACAAGGGCACCAGCACAGGGTTAGAGATAGATCAGTGAGCACCACCGCACAAGTGTTGAGGCACATCCCATCACCAGACAATGCTCAAGGGTAGCAGAGTGTGCCATCACATAGCCACGTCCCAAAAACACAGACACACCCACACAGTGAGATGGGGAGAGCATGCCACCAGTAGCATACGGCCCCTGTGAGCTTAAGCTGAGACCAGTGGAGGCAAGCATCACAGTCCATGCAAGGAGACACAGATATTGTATAATGGCACAATGCTAGGGAAGGGTGTATGTGCCGACCGCCACCACCACACTCTGTGCCTGCAGACACACACAGCTCCATCACAGTTGCAACAAATACAGTTTTGAAAACCAAGAACATGACCTGAACTAATGGCCATATGGTTGCCAAACGGAACATGTGGTATAGGGAGGCACAGGCCAAAGAGGTGCACAACAACATATGTGCAGTGGACAAAGAACAACATAAATGTGCTATGCCGCAGTGCCCCCACAGTACAGGTACCGTTATGTTCACCCAACACAGTCACATGCAGGTTGAATGACGTACACACAGGTACCACTGCACCACAGCAATGGCCAGGAACATAGGCTACTCCTGGGGATGTAAAGACAGAAGGGAAACACACATATGTCCATAGAGAGCCCAGAAACAGACACAGCAGCATGTACATGTAAACAAATATGCATATCACCACATATGTAGGACTTACATGAGAACAGCTCCTCGATCAGATGTTGCCTGACTGCCGTCCCTGCACGTGTGTCACCACGGCCACGTACAGGAGGGCACAGTGGATCCTCCTCAAGATCCTCATTAATGTCGACCCAGATATTGTGCCTGAGTGCAATGTTGTGTAGGATGCAACAGGCCAGAATAATCTGTGCCACAGTCATGGGTTTGTATTGTAAGGCTCCACCGGTCTTATCCAGACACCTGAAGCACACGTCAAAGGAACCTTTGCACAAGGAAAGTGGACCGACGAGGAAAAGACATGGTCCATCAACAGGTTGGAATTGAGAGCGGTAGCTTTGGCGCTGAGAGCGTTTTGGTCTTCTCTAGAGAACAAGGCAGTGTGTGTATTCTCTGACAATGCAACCACGGTGGCCTATCTCAATCGGAACGCCAAAGGTGTGCTCGATGACTGAACAGCTGGAGACATGGGCCTCATTGTACCTCCTCTCTGCATGTGTCCATGGAAGACGCACAGGGGTCAGCAACCAGGCATGACAGCCATATCCCGCATCACTTGCAGACAGAAATGTGGTAAGGTCAATATCCACATTGGTCACACAAATGCACACAAGCATCTACGTGCGAAAGGTCAACAGATACACAATGACACACAAAGATGACATCACATAATGGCACACGGCAGCGGTGCACCAGCGTTTGGGGGTGTGAGATACAGGACACCAGGGAGGGACAATGAGGCTAGCACACATCAACAGTAACCAGACCAATCACATCACCAACCACCTGTAGCTAGCACCCATGAGTGGCATCCCTGAACGCAGCGGGTGGACACATGGCAATGCACCAGGAATGGGGCAGAGATCAGCATGTGTGCAATAATGTGATGTGACAGCCATGGTACAGTGCACACACACATGCTGTCACAGTAACATATACAGTAGGGGTGTAGCCAAGATGACAGACTACACACTAATGCTGCCCATTATAGAGCAGACATGTGAGATGCAACGTGGCACTACAATGCCAGCCATGTGATGTTACAGATGAGGTCAGTGGAGATTGGCCCCCCAACACACAGCACAACAGGAAAACAAATATGTGAGCCAGCCCAGCCCCTCCCCCCCAGTAGCACACACACACACACACACACACACACACACACACACTTTGCAAACAGAGTCAACTAGGAACACAAAACCCAGACAGACACATGTATATTTGCATATATGTGTGAGCCAAGGCCGTGCACAGTAGGTGATGGCAAACTATCCGTGTCACACACCACCATGGAGGAACACACCAAAAGACATGTGCAGTACAGCAGTGGAACCTGGAAACAATGTTACCTGCATGTGTACTGGGACACACAAAAGAGCAATGACACACATATGGCAGACATAGTTAAGTCTAGAAACACACAAACATATGTGCCCATGTCCCCTGTGACAGTGACATGGCATGCTGGAGGACACCACCCCACACAATGTCAGTGCTGCATGCACAACCACAATGCAGGGAGAGACATGAAGGGATCATAGTCAGCAATGGGACAACTTAGACATCAGATGGGCAGTGATATGCCACAGCATGATGGACTGTGTCCGTAATGTGTTCCGAAGAGACGTCTGAGATGCAGCACGCCATGTCATGTGTGTCGCAGGGAATATGCAGTCGGAAGGCCTGAATGTAACACCGAAGTTGACCCTGTCCCATCTGTGAGTGATGTAGGGAGCTAAATACATTGTGGGGCATGGCAACTAATCAGAACCAACATAACACAGCTGCAGATGCAGCAACGCACACCAGTAACAGTTTTGCAAACCGCACAGTGTGTACGGAAGCAGAACGCTGTAGCGCGCACAGTAGCACGCGTATCACAATACACAGGTGCAGACAGAGCTTAAAGATCCCAAATTACCCATGTCTACCAATAGCCAAATTAATATGAATAAAATACAGTCTCTAAAATGCTAGTATGCAAATGCTAGACGTCTAAAAAATAAGACGGGAGAGTTAGAATATATAGCACTAAATGAAAGGTTAGATATGATTGGAATATCAGAGACATGGTGGAAGGAGGACAACCAGTGGGACACTGTGATACCTGGGTACAAACTATATCATAATGGTAGAGCTGATCAAATTGGAGGAGTGGTTGCGCTCTATGTTAGAGAGGGCACTGAGTCAGAAAGGATTAAAGTTTTGCAGGAAACAAAATTTGCTGTAGAATCTCTATGGATTGAAATTCCATGTAAAAAGGGGAAGGCAATGGCAGTGGGGGTGTACTATCGACCGCCTGGCCAGAATGAACAAATGGATGATGAAATGCTCAAAGAAATCAAGGAAGCTAATAAAGGTTACAGCACAGTAATAATAATGGGTGATTTCAATAACCCCGGTATTGACTGGGTCAGTGTCACGGCAGGACATGCTAGGGAGATAAAGTTACTAGATGAAATAAATGACTGCTTCTTGGAGCAGCTGGTTCATGAACCAACCAGAGGGGAAGCCATATTGGACCTAGTCCTTAGTGGAACACCAGATCTCATGCAAGAGATAAGGGTGTTGGGGCCACTTGGCAATAGTGATCATAGCATGATCGCATTTGATTTAATTAGTGGAGGAGGGATGGTAAAGAAATCCACAGTACTACCTTTAAACATTCGAAAGGGAGACTTTGATAAAATGAGGAAAATAGTTAAGAAAAACTTAAAGGAGCAGTTGCAAAGGTTAAAGACTTACATCAAGCTTGGATGGTGTTGAAAAATACTATCTTGGAGGCCCAGACCAGCTGTATTCCACACTTTAAGAAAAGTGGAAGGAAGTCCAAAAAACTGCCAGCATGGTTTAAAGGTGAGGTTAGAGAGGCTGTTGTTGCCAAGAAATCATCTTTCAGGAAAAAAGAGCCAAATGACGAAAACTGGAAACAGCACAAGCACTGGTAAGGCAGGCAAAGAGAGAATTTGAGAAGAAACTTGCTGTGGAAGCAAAAACACGTAATAAAGACTTTTCCAAGTACATTCGTAGCAAAAATCCCTGTGTGAGAGAGAGACAGTTGGACCATTAGATGATATAGGGGTAAAAGGGGCAGTAAGAGGGGACAATGCTATAGTAGAGAGACTGAATGAATTCTTTGCTTCAGTCTGTACTGAGGAAGATGTAGGGATGTTATCCATGACTGAAGTTGTATTTAAAGGTGACACTATGAAAGAATTGAAAGAAATAATGATACACCAGGAAGACGTATTACTGCTATTTGATAAACTGAAGAGTAGCAAATCACCCGGACCGGATGGTATACATCCAATTGTGTTGAAAGAACTAAAATATGAGATTGCAGACCTGCTTTTAGTAATCTGTGAACTACAGTATCATTTAAACCATCTGTAATACCTGAAGATTGGAGGATCGCTAATGTAACGACAATTTTTAAAAAGGGTTCTAGGGGTGATCCGGGAAACTGCAGACCGGTGAGCCTGACGTCAGTACCGGGAAAAATGGTAGAAACCATCATAAAGAACAAAATTACTGAACATATAGATAGTCATGGCTTAATGGGAGACAGCCATCATGGCTTTAGACAAGCAAGATCTTGTCTTACTAATCTATGTTTTTTTGAAGGTGTGAATAAATAGGTAGACAAAGTTGAGTCGGTTGATATAGTGTATCTGGACTTTCAGAAAGCCTTTGACAAGGTTCCTCATCAGAGACTTTTGGCAAAACTAAAAAGTCATGGGATAGGAGGCAGTATACTATTGTGGATCAGGAACTGGTTAAAAGATAGAAAGCAGAGGGTAGGGATAAATGGCCAATTTTCCCAATGAAAAAGGTGAATAGTGGAGTACCCTAGTGATCTGTGCTGGGTCCTCTGCTTTTTGACATATTCATAAATGATCTGGAAAAGGGAATAATGAGTGAGGTTATCAAATTTGCAAATGACATAAAATTATATAAAGTTGTTAAAACCCAAGAGGATTGTGGAAAATTGCAAGAAGATCTTCATAAATTGGGAGACTGGACATCCAAATGGCAGATGAAATTTAATGTGGACAAGTGCAAGTTATGCACCTAGGAAACAACCCAAACTATGGTTACACGATGCAAGGTTCCACATTGGGAACCACCACCTAGGAAAAAGATTTAGGCGTTATCGTGGATAACATATTAAAACCGTCCGCCCAGTGTGCATCGGTGGCCAAGAGACCAAATAGAATGCTAGGTATCATAAGGAAAAGAATGGAGAATAAAACAAAAGATATTATAATGCCTCTGTATCGTTCCATTGTGCGACCGCACCTTGAATATTGTGTGCAATTCTGGTCGCTGTATCTTAAAAAGGATATAGAGTTATTAGAGAAGGTACAGAGAAGAGCCACCAAAATGTTAAAGGGGATGGAAGGATACTCCTATGAAGAGAGACTAAAAAGGTTAGGGCTCTTCAACCTGGAGAAGAGATGGCTAAGGGGAGATATGATAGAGGTCTATAAATTAATGAATGGAGTGGAACGGGTAAACGTAGATCAATTGGTTACATCAGCAGAATATAAAATGATCAGGGGACATGCAATAAAGCTACAGTGTAACCTATTTAAGACTAGTAAGAGAAAATATTTTTTTCACTCAACGTGTAATCAAACTCTGGAATTTGTTACCGGAGGATGTAGTAAAAGCTGTTAGTGTAGCTGGGTTTAAAAAAGTTTTGGATAAGTTCCTGGAGGAAAGGTCCATAAGCCATTATTAAAAGGGACCCAGGATATCACTGCTTGACCCTATACAAGCATTGAGGAACCTGTGTCTTTTGGGGAGACTGCTAGGTACTTATGACCTAGATTGGCCACTGTTGGAAACAGGATACTGGGCTTGATAGACCTTGGTCTGACCCAGTAAGGCATATCTTATGTTCTTATGTTCTTGTAGTTGATATGGAAGGCAGACTAGATAGGCCATGTGGTCTTTTTCTACAGTCATGTTTCTATTTTTCTAGTTTTATACTCTTGATTTTGTATATGCTAATAAATGCTATCTGTGCATCATTAGACACAGTCTTCCACCAAAACCACCTTGCGTGCCATACTTCCCTTTTTAATTCTCATTAGGTCTCATTATACAGTAGAGCAAAATGTGTTCACTTCCCTGTTAGGATAACATTAATCTTCACTCTCTACACTCAGGCCCTTGTGCACTTCTCTCCTCCCATGGTTTTCAGAACCAACTTTACATTGACAACTTTCAGATTTATTTCTGCACCTGAAGTTTCTCCTGGAATTTAGGCCCAGAACTCTGTCTGCTTATCCCACATCAATGTTTGGATGTCTCCCTGCCATCTGAAATTGAACATGGCTAAAGCTGAGCTCCTTATCTTTCCCCCTAAATCCACCTCCCCCCTTCCTTTCTCTATTTTTTGTGGATAGCACTATACTCCTTCTGTTTCCTCAGCTTGCAACCTTCGGATTATCTTTGACTCGATGATCTCTTTCTCTGCACCCATCTAACAGATAGCTAAAACATAGAAACATGATGGCAGAAAAGCACCATATAGCCTATACAATCTGCCTTACCATACCATCTACTATAGTCCCTTTTTTTCATTTTAAGATCTTCTGTGTTAGTCCCATGCTTTCTTGAATTCAGAGACTATCTCGGTCTCTACTACCTCAACTGGGAGATTGTTCCACGCATCTACCATTCCTTCCATAAACACATATTTTTGCATATTACTCTGAGTCTATCCTCTTTCACTCTCATCCTATATCTCCACATTGCAGAGCTTTCTTTCAGTTGAAAGAGGCTCTTCTACTGTACAATTATGTCAAGGAAATATTTAAACTTCGCTATCATATCTCTTGTATCCTGCTTTTCCTCTAAAGCAGTACTTTTCAACCCAGTTCTCAGGGACCTCTAATCCAATCAGGTTTTCAGGATATCCACAATGAATATGCATAGGATAACATGCACTGCTTCTGTTGCATGCAGATCTATCTCATGCATATTCATTATGGATATCCTGAAAACCTGACTGGCCTGGGGGTCCCAGAGGACTGGGTTGAGATCCACTGCTCTAAAGTATATATACTGAGATTTTTAAGTCTGTCCCGTGGCCAGCATATGATTTGTAATGAAGACCACTGACCATTTTGGTAGCCACCCTCTGCACCAACTCCATCCTGTTTATATCCTTTTAAAGATATGGTCTCCAGAATTGCACACAGTATTCCAAATGAGGTCTCACCAAAACAGGGGTTCTCAACCCTGTCCTCGGGATCCACCTAGCCAGTCAGGATAACCACAATGAATATGCATGGGAGAGATTTGCATATAATGGAGGCAGTGTATGCAAATCTCTCTCATACATATTCATTGTGGTTATCCTGAAAACCCGACTGGCTAGGTGGGTCCCGAGGACAGGGTTGAGAACCTCTGCACCAAAGACTTATACAGAGGCACTATCACCTCCTTCTGCTTGCTGGCCATTCCTCTCCCTATACATCCAAGCATCCTTCTGGCTTTTGCTATTGCTCTTCTTTCATGGAGAGAAGTACTTGACCCACTATACAATACTGCTTCATTGGATTTTTGCAGCCTGCATTTTTTAGTATTAAATCTCAACTACTAAATTCTTGACCATTCTTCAGTCTTAGCTATATCTCTCTTCATGTTATCTTCTCCTTCCTTGGTATCTGCTCTATTGCAGATTTTGGAATCATCTGAAAAGGAGCAAACTTTGTCTGATAGCTCTTCCGCAATATCACTAACAAAAAATATTAAAAATAATCGGACCAAGGACAGATTCCTGAGGCACACTACTGCTTACATCCTTGTCCTCAGAGTGAGCTCAATTTACCTGTACCCTTTGTCGCCTCCCACTCAACCAATTTCTAACACAGTCGATCACTTTAGAGTCTATTCCTACGATGCTCAATTTATTTATAAGTCATCTGTGTGGAATGGTGACAAAGACTTTACTGAAATCTAAATACACCTAGGGCTCTCCCTCGATCAACTCTCTGGGTGTCCAGTCAAAGAAATTAATTAGATATGTCTGACAAGACCTGCCTCTAGTAAAACCATCCTGCCTTGGATCCTGCAATATATTGGACTTCAGAAACCTCACTAGCCTCTGTTATAGCAATGTTTCCATTAATTTACTCACCACAGAGGTTAAACTAACTGGTCTGTTTATTTATTTTATTTATTTTATTTAACAGTATTTCCAAACCGCCTTTTCTTAATAATCAAGGTGGTATCACAGCAAACAATCGAGTAAAGTGAGTGTGTTATACATGCAGTGAGGGTGAAGTTGAGTGTGTGTTGTATTGTGTGCTGGATTGGTATGAGCTATGTACAGAGTGGGCTATATACAGTGGTGCAAAAAACATATTCCATACATACATTGTTTAGGCGGTATCATGTGCTGTTATACATTTTCTGAGGTTATGTGATGTGTCCATAGTGTTCTATGAACAGCATGGTTTTCAGCTGTTTTCTAAAGTCCTTGAGGTCTGTAGTAGCCCTCAGATCGTCCGGTAGTTTGTTCCATATTGTTGGAGCGGCCATGGAGAGTGCTCTGTCTGTTGTGTCCTTGCGTGTGTGTTTGTATTCACTTGGGGTGCTGACTCGGTTGTGTGTATGTTTTCTTCTGGGACGTGTGCTGGTGTCTGGTTGTATGAGGGTGTGCAGGCTGTTGGCTGATGTGTGCTGTTTTATCTTAAATAGGTTTATGATTGTTTTGTATCTGATGCGTGCACGGATTGGAAGCCAGTGTAAGTCCTTTAAGGTGGGTGTGATGTGCTCCTGTCGTGCGGTTCCTGATATGATTTGTGCTGCAGTGTTTTGTGCCAGTTGGAGTGGTTTGAGGGCTTGTTTCGGTAGTCCAAGGTATATCGGATTGCAGAAGTCCAGTAGTGGGGTTATCAGTGCTTGACAGACGGTACGGAAGTGTTCTGGGGCGAGGAGCGGTTTCAGTCTCCTGATGATTCGCATCTTGTAGCAGGCTTTTTGGATTGTTTTGTTTATGTGTGTCTTGAGATTGAGTTTATTGTCCAGAGTAACTCCGAGGTATCTCACTTCTGATCTTATTGGTATAGTAGTGCTTTGTATCTTTATATTTGGTGGGTGTATGAAGCTTTGGTTCCGAGTGATGATTAAAGCTTCGGTCTTGTTGTAGTTTATTGCGAGGTTGTTGTTTTGACACCAACTCGCCATTTGGGTGAGGCAGTCTGTTATCTTGGAGAAGTCCGGGTTGTCGATTGATATCGGGGTGTATATCATGATGTCGTCTGCATATATTGTGTATTGAATGTTGTTCTCTTTCATGATGTTGCATATTGGTTGGATGTAGATGTTAAATAGGAGTGCTGAGAGTGCGGATCCTTGAGGTACTCCTTGTTGGATGTTTATGGGTCGGGAGGTGTTGTGTCCCAACTTGACCTGTAGTTGTCTTTCGGTTAGGTATGAGTGGAACCATTTCAATGTGATACCGTGTATACCAGTGTTCTTTAGTCTTTCCAGGAGCGTGTTGTGGTCTACTGTGTCGAAGGCTGAGGAGATGTCAATGAAGATCATTATGATTCCATTCCTGGTGTTGTCAATTATTCTTAGGATGCTGTCGAAGAGGTAGATCAGTAGCGTTTCGACTCCATGGTTGGGCCGAAATCCATGTTGGTTGTCATCGAGTGTTTCGTGTTTGTCGATGTGTTCCTGAAGTTGTAGTTGAACTGTTTTTTCGATGATTTTTGCGAGGAAGGGTATGCTGGAGATTGGTCGGTATGCTGCTGGATCTTTTTTGTCGAGAGTTGTTTTCTTTGCGATTGGTCTTACTGAGGCAAGCTTTAGTTGCTTTGGCATGATTCCTTGAGTGAGCGAGTTGTGTATCATTTTATGTATGGTGGGGATGAGGCTGGATTTGGTGGCTTTGACCCATGACACTGGGCACGGGTCTGTAGGAGCAGTGCTTGTATTGATTGTAGAAATGATGTGGGATATCTGTTCTGTTGAGGGTGAGTAGAATGTGCCCCAGGTTCTGGGGTGTACGTCCGTCCTGGTGGTCCCACTAGGTGTTGTTCGCTTTGTGGAGTGAAATTTGTTTTTGATGTGGTCGGCGAATTCCTGTGGATCAACTTGTACTTCCCCTTCTGTTGTTTGCTCTTTTGTGAGGATCTTTACTATTTCGAAAAGCTCTCTGGGTTTGTTGTTATTCTCAACCTCATCCTTACTTCTGTTTTTTTTGTAAAGGGTCCACTTGTGCCTTTCTCCAGTCCTCTGGAACCACTCCTGACTCTAAAAATGCATTGAAAAGTTCAGTCAATGGAGTCACTAGAACTTTCCCAAGTTCCTTCAATACTCTGATGTATCCCATTTGGCCCCATTGCTTTGTCTACTTTTAGTTTAGCTAGTTCTTCATGAAAACAGCCTTCTGAAAATTATTCAAGATCCCCTTCACTACTGTTCCGATTTGTGGGCGTTTTCTAAGGTCCTATTCCTGGCCCTTCATCTGTGAACACAGAATGAAAATATTTGTTAAGCAATTCTGCTTTATCCTTATCAGCTTCTTTTTCTATAATATCAGCAAAATTTGTCTATTCTTTTCTGAACATGCTAAGACCCTTATACACCCTCTAGTCACCTCCTGTACTAATATTGTAACCAGGGCCGTACCAATAATAAAATGCGCCCTATGCGAGTTGCACATTGGGCATGTGCCCCCCCCCCCCCCGCACCTTCATCTAGCCACTTTATGGGGGCGGGAGAGAAGAGGTGCGCACCCGATGTGCAAGTTGCCGGCACACTAAGCAGGTCTGGTCCCTCCCGGAGAGACCAGACCTGCTTAGTGTGCCGGCGAGAAGACTTAAGGGGCACCTTTAGGCTCTCTGCCGCTGCCTGCTGCCACTAAAGTGGCGGCGGCAGGCAACGGCAGAGAGCCAAAATTGGCCCCTTAAGTCATTGCGCCCTGTTCGGCCGCACCGCTCGCATAGGGCTCGGTACGGTCCTGATTGTAACCTCCTCTTCACTTGTCTCCCTCTGAATCATCTTTCTCCCCTTTAGTCTGTTCAAAACTCAACTGCATTATCTTCTGCCAGTGCCACTATGCTCACGTAACCCCTCTTCTGAAGTCACTTCACTGACTCTCTATAGTTTCTGCATCAAGATCAGTATGTCAATCTCCTTCTCTAGCCCCATTCAAGTCCAGTCTAAAAACCCACCTCTTTGAGACTGCTTTTGGATCCTGATGATCCTCACTTTCCTGTTCACCACTTATGTGTATCTTACCTTATTCCATTTCCCACTTTTGTGGTATTGTTTGTTTTAATTAGATTGTAAGCTCTGATGAGCAGGGACTGTCTCTTATATCTATAGGAATAACATAACCAAAAGCATACCGCCAGTACAAAATAGGCGATGATGAACACAACTAAATTCATTGGGTATCAGTTAGTCTGGATTTTATTTTACTGACTGTTACCCAATAAATGTATTGTGTTCATCACTGCCTTTTTTGTACTCGCTTACATCTGTATGTGCAGCGCTGTGTATACCTTGTAGCGCTATACAAATGATAAGCAGTAGCAGTAACCTGACACGTCTGTGAAACAGTAGTATGCCAAAGAAACAAAGTTTTCAGTAGACGAATTAGCAGCAAACTCATCTGAAAAAGACCAATTATGCTTACATTTCTACTGAGAGCAGACCCAACGGGCCCTATTCTGTGCCATGAATAGCGGGGATGGATGTCCCAACATCCCCGGTTATGCGGGGAAGTTGGATGGGGTGGGGAAGGGGCGGCTTGGGTGCGGAGTCTAGGCAGTCTCTGGCCGATTCTAATGTCAGCCCTGTATATCCAGGGCCAGTGACATGTGCAGGGAAGTTATTCTGCCTCTGAGGTGGAATAACTTCCTTGGACATGTTTTCTTTGCACTGCTGGGGCATGGATGGGGCAGGGGGGCCGGAGGACATTCCCCACAGCCCAACCCTGTCCTTAGGAGGCCATATCGGGGCTCAGGCTGCAGGGAATAAACACTTTTATCCAGCGGCCAGCATCACGGCTTTTAAATGGAGCCACAGTGCCATGGCAACCAAACACCATGGCAACCGGACGCCACGGCACCATGGTTCCATTTAAAAGCCCTAACTGAGTTAGTTGGGCAGGTCATGTACGTGCAGGCTGGACTGAATCGCAGTCCCAGCCTGCACGTACCTGACTGACTGTGATTCTGATCCCATGGGGCTAGATGTGCCCCGCGGGATCAGAATCGCGATCCCCTCTGTACGTCCGGTTCAGACCGGAGATACAGAGAGGATCTACATCCAGAATGGAGTAAGCCCTTACTAGTCTACCTTCTCTGTCTCTGCATAGGAACAGGTTTAGTCTGCAATATCTTCAAATAAATATATCACAAGATGATCCATCCAAGGCAATGCTAAGCTCCCAAAAGAACTAAGAAACAAGCATGTGCTATATTGAGATGAAAATATCAAGCAGAAACTATATCCTTAGTATGAGTCAAGAAATCTATATGTTGCACATTATACAAATTCCCAAGAGCATCCACAAAATTATGTACAAACAGCAGCATTACTCCAATCATTGACATGCACATTAAAGTCCCCCATTAAGAGAACATTTTCCAAGTTACAGTCAACTGAAACCAGCCACTCAATAAACTCAATAGTCTAACTACTACATTAGGTAGAATATAGACCATACAAATGCTATTTGTGATTTCATGCTATTTATGTTATTACTAGCTAACAAAATATGAAGACACGTTTTAGATAGGATGGGGAGAGGGGAATTTACATGTCCAGGTCAGGGCGTGGAGAATTCCCATATTATTTTACAAGAAGCTCGGCAAAACATAGAACCTCCTGTAAAATAGGTGCAGGACTGCATGTTGCTGTTTCTCCACATCCAGTGGGAGCTGTGATTTTAAGAGGCTGTACATATGGAAGAAAAGGTCAAAATACCTCCACATATGAATGGGAGCAGCTTCTTAAAATCACTGCTCCTGTTGTTCATGGACACCCTTGACATGAACCCCTAATCACTACTCCAACTTTGATGTCCCACCCCCAATGACCTCTCTGACCATGATGTCCCCTCTGATGAAGGCTCTCACATCATATCTCTTCTCCAATTCCACCATCACATCCATTATCCTCCTACCCCACAAAGCACTTGATCCCCTGCACAAGCAAACCTCCCTTGTAGAAGGATGTCCCACCTAATTCCGCAACAATGTCTCCTCAATGCCCACAAACAGACCTAACCACCCCTTACCTCCCCCCCCCTTACGCCCTGATCCCTATCCCCAGCCTTAATGCGGGTCCCTGATGTCTAGTGGGAGCAGAAGCAATGCCCACTCACTATTGTTCTTACAGCACCATATTTCAAAATGGCACCAATGACCCCTAGCAGACACCTTACACTACTGTCAGAGTACCAAAAGATTACTGCTAGGGGTCAATGGTGCCATTTTGAAACCTAGAGCCATAAGAGCTGGCATGAGTGGACATTACTTTTGCTTCCACTAGACACCAGGGACACATAATAAGACCAAGGTTAGGGATCAGAGGTAGAGGGTGGGAGATCTGCTGAGGGGACCTTGGGGGGGGGGGGGGTATTGTTACCTGGGAGGTTGGATTGGGGATCTTCATGTCAGGGAGGTTTGCTTGTGAGGGAGGATCATTAGCTTTGGGGAGAGGGGGAATCAGATGTGGTCGGAGGGATTGGGAAGAGATTTGATATGTGGCCTTTGAGGATGGGAGAGATAGAGGTCAGGGGTCACCAGGGTGGGGATCAAGTTTGGGAATGAACGGAGAGACAGCAAACCTTGATACTGAGAAATGCCCTTTTTGGCAGTTGTCTGTAATTTTTTATATAGATGTGGATTTCATTGGTGAAATGGGGAGGCCACTTCTAGAGTAGGCCTGTGACTCCTCCTCCCTATTCTCACCATGCCTCCAGGAAAATTAAATGTAGCAATCATCCACACATTTAAAAAGTTGATGTTTTAAAATGGCATTTGCACATGTATGCCAATCTACAGTGCTGCTACTTAGAAGCGGGGATGCTTCTGAAAACCCCCCACTAAGTCAAGAAATTGCCAAAAATCTGGAACCAAAACAAGGAGGCAAGCCAAATCAGTTGACTAATATTTGACTAAAACTTAAAGCAATTATTTAAATAAGATTAACATAAGCATTTAGCTATTAGCACATAGATGTTGTAACCAACTGACATTTGTGTGCTGAAATAGTACAAATGCTAACCTTTAATGTGTCATCTGATCACAGGCTCTGCAATTTTATAATTTTCAGATTTGCAAATAAAATCTTGCATTGTCTTATATCTTAGCTTTAATTAGCTTATAGTTGTCATGCATCCTTGCAAATACTATTTCATCAGCATTCAGAGCATCAGGTAGGCTGGACAGCATGCAGGGACCTACGTCTAATGAATAATGTGAATTCAGCAGCATCCAAAATCTGACATCGTGGTCCAGCTTGCTTTTGAGAAATTTGGTGCTGAAAAACCACAAATTTAGAATGAGTTCAAAATCTTATAAATGCTTCATGGTATTTGTAGGTCAAGCTGAATTTAAACAAAACTGATGGCAGAACCACTAAAAGACAAGAAACAAAAGAGGTATAACCCTTTAAAATTTCAACCAATCAGATGACAGAATTCAAAATTCAATCGGGTTTACAGGAAGTCTTTTTAAACCCTTAGAGGGACATTTTAGAAGGTCTATCCAAGTGCAATTTGGGATGCCTAAGCCAGAACAGCTGAAAAAAAGTGCAGGCACATCCACATGCAGACATGATTTCACATACCTAAATGTGCCCAATATAGACGTCTGTGGGGGCATCTACCTAGACATCCCCAGAATGGCTCTACAAAATCCAGATGTCTAGGATAGCCTAATGGTTAGAGTACAGGGCTAAGACTAAGCATGGCTTTGGTTCAAATGCTGCAGCTGTTGTTGATACTGGGGATGAATGTAGCCATTCTTCTCTACACCCTCTGGATGTTTGCAGCTAAATTCAACACTTTTCAGATGCTTGTTCATCACTATTTGTGCCTTGAACAGGTCTAGGGTTAGACTTGAAGCTGGTCGTCCATGATATTTCTGTTATGAGGCAGGAACATTCCAGTCTCTGGGAATGCCCTAACTACACCTCCAGTTTCCTGGGGAACACCCTGGCTATTACTCCTCTGTTCCCCAATTCAACTGTTGATGTCCTCACACTGGGGGTGTCTCCAGAGTTGGCTTCTAAAATGGCTCTGGAGATGTCTCTGTGCTTTGAACATCTCTAAGCCTGTTTTCAGATGTCCAAAGCATGAATAAAGCTTCTAAAATGACCCCCTTATTGAATCAAATAACAAAGTCTCCCTTTAAAACTTCACCCAATCAAAGGCAAAGCCTCAAATGAATTATCTTCAGTAGCGTTTGTAGCAGCTTTAAGAACTCTCCCTTCAGGGGTTATACTGGCAAAACGAGCACTTTTCCAATGCTTAGTCATGCCCTGGAGCAGGTACAGATTTGGACATGGGCCTAGACATGCTGGTCATTGCTGAAATCAGGCACACATGTCTAAGTTTAGCAGACTTCCTTGGACATGCTCCACCATTCCTACCACCGTATTTAGACATGCACACGTTTGGCACATCTTTACACCCATCTATTGAAATAGCTCAGGGATTTGCATGTCGGCATTGGGCATCAGAGGGGGCAGAAACAAACAGCCCGCAGTGCCAGAGTTATAAGGTGCACTGTGGGGCTGTTTGCGGCCATTATCTCTACTGTAGGTTCCAAAGAGGGACAGCAGCAGTGACAGCAATGGGCTCCAGGGATGAGGTTCACCTAGGGTGCCTTATATCTCCTTCCACCGGCCCTGATCACACCTTGACTATAGCGTGGTCACTGCATCTAAAAAAAGATATAGTGCAATTAGAAAATGTAGAGAGAAGGATGACCAAAATGATAAAGGGCTTGCAAAAATACCCCCATGAGGGAAGGCTTAAAAGGTTAGAGCTTTTCAGTTTAAAGAAGAGATGGCTGAGGGGGAGATATGATAGAGGTTTATTAAATATGGAGTTGAGTGGAATAAGTAAACATGAATGGGTTGTACATGCCTTCTAAAACTACAAAGACTAGGGGACACATAATGAAACTGCTAAGTAGTACATTTAGGACTAATCAGTGAAAATATTGTTCTTGCTGAGTGTGCAGTTAAGCTCTGGAACTCTTTGCCGGAGGATGTAGTAAAAGCTGTTAGTAGAGCTGGGTTTAAAAAGGTTCGGACAGATTCCTGGAGGAAAAGTCCAGAAACTAATATTAAAGGGGACTGAGGGATTTGCTTATCTCAGTGGATTTCCTGTCTACCTTTTAAGATTCTGCCAGGTACTTGTGACCTGGATTGGCCACTGTTGGAGGCAGCATCCTGGGCTTGTTGGAAGTTTGCCCTGACCCAGTTTGGTAAATCTTATCTTGCCTTATTGCTAGGGGTCCTATCCATCATTTTGAATATGGGTAGAAAAGAGACATTAGTGTCCAGGGATCACCCCGGCCCACCACTATCCCACTATCAGTAAGTGCCTGGATGGGGGAATTGGGGGGACAGGGGAGTGTAATGCAGAGTATGAACGGGGAAATCAGGAGGTGGGGGAGGCTAAGCGAAGGTGACCAGCGAGACTGGAGTGGACGTTCTAATATAGAGCATAATCAGGGGATCTGGGAATGGAGATTAAGTGCAGATGATCGGGGGGGGGGGGGGGGTTATAGCACAGAGGATCATAGTAAATGCAGCACAGATAGTGCAGATGCATTTACAGTGCAATAAACATCTGCCCTATGTGGCAACTGAAGGGTAGATGCTCGTCACACTCTCAATAATTACTGCACAGACTTTGCACTTCTGTGTGTTACATTTTGCTCCAAAAGTGCAGTAAAGACAGAAAATTAGTAAATGTACCCCCAAATGCATGATATCAAGTTTGCACTCCTTTTAGAAAACATGTTTTTGACAGGGAACAGAGACAGGTTTTCTCTCTACATGACATCCTCCTTTTAGGAAATGATTTTGATGTGGTATCTCTTGTTGCCCTATTTTACAACACTGAATGCAATTATTGTTCGTTGGACCCCAAATATATCTGGGCCTAATTTTCCACATGCTTTTGAATTTGACAGAAGTGAGCTGTTAATGAATTTGGGCTGTATATGATATAAGTCAAATATTTAATTTGCTGTGTTTTATTTACACCTTTTTCCTCTCTCTTTCAATAAAGCATCTTGATTTTCAGCATAGAACATATATTGTTTCAGCAAATTTCCTTTCCACACTGGTTTGAGTTTCTCTGGAACTGTGCACATTGTCACACTAAGAAAAAGAAATCTAAAATGCTACCTTATATTAAACTCTTTGAATTTAAACCACAGGACCTTCCCTTTGCTAAAATGCACAATGGTATTAGCATATTGTACAGTAACGTTAATACATGGTTACATGGGTTCCCTAGTGCACGACGTTAGTAAATGAGACCATTCAGTGTTAGCTTCATAGCAAAACATGTAAACAAATTCTGTTCAAATACAGTGCAATTCTTTGTACATCTTATCAAAGTTAGTACTAATGCACTCTGCATATAAACTACATTATCCTAAGGCACGTTTTGCTGGTACCTATTAGGAGCTAACCTTCAGATGCAAAATTCCATTGCAGATTCAATATAGTTTTACTTGATGACTCAACGACACTACAGTCTCCCAAATACTCATGTATGCCATAAAGGTAATAAGTGACTTTTTAATATCTATGCTAATCCTGCTGTCTGTATGCACCATCTAAGTCTGACAGAGGCCCCTGTGGCAGGGAAGGGAAAACTATCTAAATTAAACTGAATGCACCTTGATTGAATATGAAGGAAATTGTATTAACCAACCACCTGTGGGTGCATGTCATATGCTAAATTGTGTCTTAGCTCTTGGCTGTAAGATTCTACTGCATTAATGGATTTCAGGCTTTGACACTGTGGATAAACTGTTCTTTCCCATATGGCAACCCTTGTCATTTTGTTTTAACCCATGAGATTTCCCTGAGAAAGGTGACATGTTTTTACAGATCCGACCACAAGAATATAATTTTCACCCAGCTCCATAAAAACCAACGGCTTGATCAGGAAAACGTGAAGGTTATAGCATGCTTTAAATCTGTAATGGTTTACTTGTACACTTTATGAAATTCAAAGTTTGGATGGTTTTATCATATCTGTAACATACCTTGATTATTTTATATTTTCATAGCGGATCTGTAAACATATTTTCTTTAGTCAGTCAATGAAAACATATACGGTTTTGAAAGAAACTCAGAAGCTGCTTCTATTAAGAAGCATTTGCATAGACTTGCCAAAAATACCTAGGATTGTTCTTTTTCTTAACCTAGCACAGAGGATAAGCTTGTCATTTAAATATCTTCTATTTTCAAACAGTTTCTAAAGAGATTGCTGATATAATCTTTACATACTCACAGATGAGTAAAAGGGAATGCATATACTATAGCTAGAGCACAATGAATTTCTGGGATGCAAAAATATCATCACTATCATGCTGGGACAAATGTGACAGTGGTTAAGAGTGTGAGACTTTCTTGGACCGTGGAAACAAAATCATTCCACACAAACATTCCCCGTACAGATGGCATATAACTGCAGGTGATAAATATCTAAAGACCAGCAGTATACGCCAGAAATCAAATTTGTCCTAACCCACAACTATTTCAGCTTCAATAATGTCACCTTCTATCTACAATCATGAGTACTGTCATGGGCGCCACAATGATTATGGCAGAAATGTGAGAAACATTTTTTGAATAAATGTCAGACAAAACCCTACAAATATTAAAGATTTAGACTAAGAAAGAAGAAACTCTCAAATAACTTCACAACTCTATTAATGCATCCCATCCTTCAATCAGATTCAAAATCAGCTAGTCCTTTGAAAACAAAAATATACCCTGACACCACAATCTCTATTAAAAATGGCCATCTACAAACATCCGTATACAAAAAAAACAAAAACAAAAACTGAAAGAAGTAGTAACCCGGGTAACCCGGAGGCCCTTCAGGCCTCCTTCCCGAACCATCCTTCCCCACTGAACCCTTACTTGCCACAAAACACACTGACAACAAAATCTTGGTGCAAATATATATTATTTGGTCGCAGCTTTATTTTAACAACTGTAACAACTGGCCCAACTCGGGCCAACATATCAAACAATCCAAGATAAACCCCCTTTCCCCCCACCCTTGCCGGAGAATGCCCCTACCCGCCGTGTTAGTAGCAAGGCGGAGCATCCTCCTCCCCTGGACCCCGCCGCCTGCCTCGTCATGCTAGTAGCAAAGGCCGGCCTCCACACCCCCACTACCGGGCCGAGACCCCCTAACCGGGATGTCTCGCCCCACCCCGGGGAGCCCTTTGCCCCCACTGCTCATATATCAGTTAGAGCCCCCGCCGCCTCGGCGAGCACTGGCTCTCTACGCCGCCCCCACCAGCTGCAACATCCCCCACTCTCCACTTCTAAGGTAGGGTGGGCGGGAACGCTTCTTCCCACGACGAGGAGCCGCAGCGAAGACCGACCATGCGGCTCCTTGTCGACACAAGCTCCACCCCCGACCCCCCAGTGCCAATGAAATCGCTCCCTCAAGCGAACAGGAGCAATTTCAAAAGCCGCAATCATCCTGCTCCTCCCCCCCCCCCACCGAAACCCCCAGCTCATGTGCAGGAGGCCGCGCCCGGGCCCAAGTTACTGACGGCCGTGGGACCCAGACCGCGGCCTCGAGCATTAACCCGGGTAACCCGGAGGCCCTTCACGCCTCCTTCCCGAACCATCCTTCACCACTGTACCCTTACTTGCCACAAAACACAGTGGCAACAAAATCTTGGTGCAAATATATATTTGGTCGCAGCTTTATTTTAACAACTGTAACAACTCAGGCCAACATATCAAACAATCCAAGATAAACCCCCTTTCCCCCCACCCTTGCCGGAGAATGCCCCTACCCGCCGTGTTAGTAGCAAGGTGGAGCATCCTCCTCCCCTGGACCCCGCCGCCTGCCTCGCCATGCTAGTAGCAAAGGCTGGCCTCCACACCCCCACTACCGGGCCGAGACCCCCCCAACTGGGATGTCTCGCCCCACCCCGGGGAGCCCTTTGCCCCCCACTGCTCGTAAATCAGTTAGAGCCCCCGCCGCCTTGGCAAGCGCTGGCTCTCTACCCCACCACCAGTGCGAGGTAATTTTAATTATCCTCGCACCGCCCCCCCCCCCCCATAAAGCTGCGACCAATCTCAAGAGATTCCTGCCAATCATTCAGTAAAAGGTTCTGACCAACCGGAGACAGGTGCACTCCATCATTACGGTACAGCCACGCACATTGCGGATCAGCCCAAGGGTGCTGCACCTGCCCCCCCCCCCCCCAGCCTGCCGCAACCAGCATCCGATCTGTCGGTTGACTTTCACCAACCCGTGTGACCACCGCCACTGGGAATGACAGGCCAGCCGAGGGATAATGTCCGACCAGATAAACACCACACCGGGCCATTCCTCCTGCAGTGCCCTAAGGTCCCACTGCACCACCCGTATGAGCTGTCTGCATGTCCAACTGGTCAGGTCATTCCCGCCGAGATGTATCAAAACTCCCAAAGGTCGCTGCCATCGCTCCGCAAGACGCCGAAGAGTCGGAAGTAACTGCCAACAGCGCATGCCGCGTTCCCCCATCCACTGCAAATGAACATTACTGGCTGTCAGGCCCAGGTGCAGCCCCAACGGGCGTGTCATGGCTCTCCGCTCCGCCCAGTACACAAAGGAGTGTCCCAGAATCCACCAAACCTCAGCTGGGTGCGCACCGCCATGTCCGCTCCGGGAGCGCCAGCCATCCAGCAACCCTGAAAGAAGAAAGACAGCATTAAGCAACCCCCCCACCCCACCCCTCAGCCACCCACCAACCCTGCCTAGCACACTTGCTCCAGGCGAACATAACCGGCATAAGCGCCTGATCGCCATCTCCCAATCCACTGAATCACCTCACTCCCCAACCCGGCTGCAGCCGCACTCGTTGCTGCCCCAATCCTGAAGGAGTAGGATGCATAACAGCGCTCGTCCAATCCCAAACACTGCAAGGCCAGGCGCAAAACCGCCGTGAATTGAAACTGGGTAACCGGGCTCCCGTCCGCATGGCAGAACAATGTTTTGGCACTAACTGGCCGCCAGCGAAGATAGGACTCCACATTCTGGACCGGACAGGAGCACACCCCCGGGACCTCACTCAACACCACCCAGCGGCCAACCCCCTGTTGGTCCGTCTTAGAGTGTGCCAAGTAAATACGTACGGTAGACCCCTTCAGCTCCACATGCGGACCCGCCAACCCCCCACCTGCCCCCAGCCTGCCGGAACGCGGGACTAACTCACTGACCCGAAATGCTCCGAAAAAGGCCGTAACAAACAACGCTCGAAACAGCGTCGTCTCGAACTCAGACACTGCCACCGCTGGCAATACACCCCATATCCACAAAAGCAACTCATGCGATACGGGGCGACGCCAGTCCTGCACGTGCGGCTGCGCCCTTGCCCACCCAGCGAGGAGCCGCTTTACAACAAACGATGCACTTGGACTGCCCCAGCCCCACACCCTGATAAAGAAAGAGAAACCAGCCAGTGCCGCACGCACACTCGACCTGGACCAACCACGCCCTTTGGCCCAAACTATGAACAAACCGAGCTGCCCATCGACGACCCTACCACCACGCCATCCGCTCGCCCATAAAAATTTGCGCACCCATGCATAACCCCGCTTGTACTATGCCCACGTACCTGGCACCAAGGAGGACCGCAACAACTCCATCATTCCAGTGTCCCAATGCTCCAAAGGTGCTCCGGCACCTGCACCAATGTCTCCTCCGCCCCCGGAGCCAACACCCGGAACTGCGACCACTGAAAGCGGGACAAAGCATCAGCAATGGCGTTCTGCGAACCCGGCACATGTCGTGCACGGGCTGTGACATTAAGACGCAGACATGCGAGCACAAACACCCGCATAAGCGCCGCAACACGTGGACACTTGGGCGAGTGTCTGTTAATAACCTGCACCACCGCCGCATTGTCGCACCAAAAAACCACCTTCTTATCCCGCAATTGCTCAGGCCAGACCCAAAACGCCACCACTATCAGGACTAACTCCAGGAATGTCACATTGCGTGTCAACCCACTCTCCGTCCACGATGCCGGCCACGCCGCCGCACACCATGAACCTTGACAATACAAACCCATACCCGAACTGCCCGCTGCATCGGAAAACAACTGCAAGTCAACATTGGACAGTTCCGAAGATTGCAACACCGAGCAACCATTAAACTGCGATAGAAAAGTATCCCAGACCCGCAGATCCGCCCGCATCCCCGCCGTCACCCGAATGCGATGATGCCTGCAGCGCACCCCCGCAATAGCCAGGGAAAGCCGGCGCGCAAATGGCCTCCCCATCGCAAGGACACGACAAGCGAAATTCAAGTGACCAACCAGTACCTGTAGTTCCTTCAGCGTCACCTTGGTCGCCGAACCAACCCTCTCCACCAAGGTCCGCAAATGCTCAACCTTATCAATGGGCAAACGAACCAGTAGCTCATCCGCATCGATTTTGATCCCCAAAAAGGAAAGACACGTCACTGGCCCGAGCGTCTTACCCGCCGCCAAAGGGATACCGAATTCAGCTGCCATCTCCTGGAACGACCCGAGCAAGGAAGCACACACCTCGGTCTGAGCCGGCCCAACGAAGAGAAAATCGTCCAGGTAATGCACAATAGATTGGCATCCCGAATGCTGTTCTAGAACCCAGTGTAAGAAAGTACTGAAGGTCTCAAAGTAAGCACAAGAGATCGCGCAACCCATCGGCAAACACTTGTCGTAATAGAACTGAGTGTCAAACTTAAATCCCAGCAACGGAAATGTGGACGGGTAAACCGGTAAGAGCCTGAATGCTGATTTGATGTCCACCTTCGCCAGCAGCGCCCCCTTCCCACACCAGCTCCAAAGCCTCATCAAACGCCGCATAGTGTACCGAGCAGAACTCCCTCGGTATCTGATCATTCACGGATCCCCCCGGAGGGCAGGAGAGGTTGTAAATCAACCGGTACCACCCAGGCACCTTCTTTGGAATGACCCCGAGCGGTGAAATAATAAATAGCGAAAAGGGGGGATGGTCGAATGGACCCGCTACCCTGCCCAACGCACGTTCCAATGCAATTTTCTCCCGGGCCACATCCACCAAAATATGCACTGATCGAGCATTGAGGGCGGCTGAGCGCACTGCAGCACCCTGACACGGTATACGAAAGCCCTCTAAAAATCCCCGCCATAACCCCCCCTGCCTTGCCGTGCCTATGCCGCCTATAGCGGTCTAACCACGGCCGTAACGCCTGGATTCTAATGGGGGTAGGTGCCAACCCCCCTATCCATTCCTTACTTAACCCCCAACGGCGCCACAGAGACCCCTTTTCGGCTACACTTCACAGCCAAGTGGGACGCACCACAGAGTGAGCAAGCGTGCCTAAATTTACAGTCTGGGAAGGGACAGGATGCCTTATTAAAGCGCCAGCAAAGGTCCCCGCCAGGCACACCCTTGACTGTGTCTGGCAATGAGCCCGGCGCTCGAAAGGAAAGCGAACTCGCTCCAGCAGGGTTGCTCCCTGCCTTGACTTGCCCCCCACCTCTGCCGGCACTGCCCTTTTTGGCAGACATTTGCGTCAGCCAAAGGTTAATATCCTTCATCCCCCAAGACAATTGCCGGTTCTCCTCCATCATATCACGAAACTCCTTGTCGTAATTGAGCCAGGCCCATCCTTCATGTGCCTGCGACGCCGCCAAGATGGCATCCGCATAAGCCAAAAGCTCCCCTTAATGACTCGGGTCCGCATGCCCCCACACGCTCGCCAAACGCAAAAAGGCCCAAGTCCAATTTAAGGTATTACGTGACACCTTCCGCACCCGACCTGCTTTCTCATCTTCCTTACGCTTACGCCGACTCTCACCAGAACGCTTCTGCCCTTCCAGGAGCCGAAAAACATCAATATATCGCCTTTTCAGGATCCGCCGCTGCAACCTGCGTGGAACACTTTCCCACAACTCGGCGCAACGCACTGCCGAAGACCCAGCACCCTCCCCCGACTTAGTGCCCACCACCGAGAAATCGGAGGAACTATCCGAAGACGAAGAGAACGACGAGGAGGACAATGCGCTACATCTACAACGACGCCGGTGCTTCCACTTTGTGGTGGCTTTGCGCCCACCCGAACTTCCCTCCCCCACCGGCAAGATCCCCCCGCCAGCACCAGACATGGTACCAGAACACTCAGCTTCCTGGGTGCGATCGGCCGTCCCCGGCGGCACCACACTCGTAGAAGACTGCTCCACACTCTGCGCCATCACCGACTGAGGGCCCCTTACTCCCACTGGTGCAGGAACGCCGCTCGCTGTGGGGAAAGAAGCAGCAGAAACAGGAGTACCCATCCCATACTGCCCCACACCCCAACCCGGCCCCCGCTGTGGGGCCACACCGAAGTGCCCCCCCCCGCAGCCCAACCCGTGGCCCCCCAAGGAGGTTGACCAAAGCCACCCGGAAACCCCGCCCCGGCCCAATCCCCCCAGGCACCACCCCACGGGCCCAAACCAGCTGACTGTCCAGACAAAGGGGACCAGCCCAGAACCCCCTCCCCCCGCCCCCTGACCTCCCACGCCCCAAGGAGAAGGCGTTGCCAGCACCCGCTCTCCCTGGTGAGTAGGGTACACCAGAAGGGCAGAAGCCCATATCTTGCACCCCTCCACTGCCCCCAGGCTGTGGTAGCGCATCACCCGGATCCACCCCAGCCCCCCCACTACCAGACCCAAAAACCGACCCTTGCCCCCCATCTCCAAGCCCCAACCCCTCTGCAGGCCCACCCCCTACTACACCCGAACCAAACTCCAACCCCTCCCCCGCTGCCTGCCCGCTCTACCTGCACGCCGCGGGCCCCAACCCCCCACAGGAACACGCGCAGCTGAACAGGCCACCCGAGACCGCCCACCCTTTCCCCCAGACCTGGCCATAGAGCCCACTCCCCCATGAGGCCCCTTAGACCCTTTTGCAGAGCGCACCATGCTCCCCCTACCTTAAGCAGCGATGCCTGCCCAAGGCTGATTTAAAACAGCGGAATGCCTATCCTGCTAAAGAAGAAATGCACCCGCACTCTCAAGCTTAGCGGGAGACCAGCCCCAGGGCCCCAACCAACACCCCCCCCCAATCAAAGCGACACCACCAACTCCCCTCGCGCCAGACACTCACCTGATGCCGCTCAGCCACCACAGAACCACTGACCGACCGGACACAACGCCACCCCAGAACCAAACGGAGGAGCAGAGCTGCCAAACGCTTCTTCCCACGACACAAGCTCCACCCCCGACCCCCCAGCGCCAATGAAATCGCTCCCTCAAGTGAACAGGAGCGATTTCAAAAGCTGCAATCATCCTGCTCCTCCCCCCCCCCCCCCCCACCGAAACCCCCAGCTCACATGCAGGAGGCCGCGGCCGGGCCCGGGCCCAGGTTACTGACGGCCGCGGGACCCAGCCCGCGGCCTCGAGCATTTACCTTCACAAATCAATTGTTTCAGCCATGTTACAAGAAAACACCATGAGGCCCTTTTATTAAAGTGCAATAAGTAGATAATGTGCAAATTAATGCACGCTATTGGTTAGTTCAAGTCCATGGTAACTGTTACCATAGAAATTCCTGCATTAACTGCTCATCACGTGATGGGCGGGGACTGACCAGGTTATGAGTGGAGAATGGGTGTGGACTGCACTTTTGCAGTTAGTGCGAGTGTACTTAATGCCATCTCAGCAGGTAGCATTAATTGCACCTACAAATAATTGTGAATGAAATTAGCACATGGTAAGGGACTTTTCAGTGAGGCAACTGTAGGGGGCATGCTGTTCAGGTACCAAACAGTTACTGCATAATTTATGAACTTACCATACATTTAAGTTTCACTCTTAACACGAGGTAAGTGCAAAAACCTACTGCACCTTAGTAAAAGGACCCGCGTATATGCTGTGATCCAAGAAAGAGGGTTTGGTCACTTCAGAATCCTGACTTAATCCTTTGAACAAGAAGGTTAAAATCTCCTGGAAGACAGTTTCTTCACTTAAAGCATCAAAGGGAAACCTACTGCAGTACAAAGAAAATCACTTTTTTGGGAACAGTGAATACTGAATTAATGGAGGTTAAGTCTTTATTGTTCTGTTTCCGCAGCTCAAGAGCGTCAAGCCGAGAGGGTCTTCGCTTTGGAGCAAGAACTGGGGCATCTCCGAGAACTGGTTGGAGCCCAGATAAAAGAGAAATGTATGTTGTCTCAGAAGACGGAGTATTTAGAAAATCAAGCCCAACGTAATAACATCAGACTGTTGAAATTTCCCAGGTCTCCAGTTTTGCCAGTTATGGAGATGATGAGGAAATACTTTGGAGAGATGTTGAAGATCCCTCTGGAGCATTTTTCCCCTTTGGTTCAAGCACAATACTTGTCTCTGGAGTCTAGCAGTCGTAGGGATGTTCCTGGGGCTGTTTCATTGAGAGGAGGGGACCTGACTGGGTTCTTAGAGAATTCCTTGGAGATTATTACAGATAGGTTCATCATGCTAGTCTCTCTGGCTGAGGGTCTTAGCTATAGGAGCTTCCTTCCAATTAAAATTTTCTGTCAAATGTTGTGCTTCTTTCAAAGATAATATATATTTGTTCTTTGACCCAAAACAGCTTGTGGAGTTCTTGGTTGCTAGAAAAGAAGGTGGTGTTCAAGTTGCTGCCTCTACCCATATGACTGATGCTTAAATCACTGCCTGTTTGATGTATTTTTATTTCTTTATGGTGGTGAGTTTTTCACTCACCTAATGATTTCCTGGTACCTTCCCCTTTTTTCCTTTGTTGTGGTCTAGGATTTGGAGGATTATTTTTCTTCTTTTGTTTATTCTGATTAATTTATGATTGTATACTTCTCTTTTCCTACATTCATGTTATATCTTGGATGTATATTGGAAATGAAATAAAAAAAAATAGGTGCAGCAAATGTGATATTGAAGATAATAGTACTATTACTACCATTACTAATCATGTATATAGTGCTGCAAGGCATATGCAGGACTATACAGATACATATAGAAAACGGGCCCCGCTCGTCAGAGCTTACAATCTAATCAAGACAGATAATACAAGAAGGGTACAAATAGGGTAAACTAAGGAGACACTAGGAAAACAAAGGATCAGGATCCAAAAGTAGCCTTAAAGAGGTGAGCCTTTGGCATGTATTTGAAAAGGGGGAGAGATGAAGCCTGATATAGACTCAGATAGTTTGTTCCAGGCATAAGGAGCAGCAAGGTGAAAGGATCGAAGTTTGGAGTTGGCATTGGAAGAAAAGGGCAAAGAAAGAAGCAAGCTAGTGGAAGAGCAGAGTTCACGAGGATGGGGTAGGGAGAGAGGAGAGAGGAATGATAGTGAGGAGCAGTAGAATGAATGCATTTATTGGTATTAGATAATAAGTATTTGGTTTTATTTTGATTTTGTTTCTGTAATGGAAGACCCCTTTTCCCCATATAATAGTGGAGTAAAAAATGTTTTTGAGTATTTGGTATATTTACTAAAGCATGTTAGCTGCTATTGCAGGATGATCATGTGGCGGTAGCTGCTAATGTGGGCCAAATGCAGACATTACAGTGATTTTCTGCAATGTCTGCATATTGCGTGGTAGCTGCCAGCCTGTGCAGGAAGTGGGCTGGATTAGGACGGAGAGTGGGCTTGCCTGCATGTACAGTTATCACAGATATAAGCATCGCATGGTAATGACTAAAATTACAGACACTGCGGGCAATGTTCCCTCTAATTTTCTGTAGGCTGTGTGTGCATAAAATATCAGCTGTGCAGCTTTTGAAGGAAGGTTAAATTTTTGTGCGCCACATAACGACACTCCAAGTTATATACATTAAAATTTGACTACACATCAGAATACAGTATGTACACCACATTGATTGCACTAGAAAATATTGTATAACTTGTGAAAAACATAAATACACAACAACTTTTCAATTTTAAGAACGTCTGTGTTGTTTTCTATCAGAATCAGAACCGTAATTTTTGTGCGCTCTGTTGTAAAGTATGTGCGCTCACACGGTGAGGTGTGTGCGCGCGCACGCGCGCACAGCTTAGAGGGAACAGTGACTGCGGGTGCATCTAACGCCACCTCAGCAGGTGACAATAGCTGTATCTGCTTTACTTGCCGAATGAAATCCCTGTATTTTTGCCATGGCTTTTGCTGGGGAAATTCTGTGCTGTGATGTTTGCAGCCACCCGGGAGCTTTTGCAACAAATGCCCAGTGAAAGCTGCAAAAGCCGATCGCACTTTAGTAGACATACCTCTTTGTTTTCTGTTTACCATATTTTCTTACTTATTTCTATACCAACTCTTTCTTTTACTTTTCCTATTATTGGACTTTGTATTTGAAATTACAGTAAAAGTTTAAAAAATAGTGCACCCTTTGCTCAATAGTGTGTACTGATGAGCAATTGTGTATCCTGTAGAGCAAAGGTATTCACTATTGAGCAACAATGTGCACTATTAATGATGTTGTCCCCAAAAGGAAAAAAAGTGAAAAATAAAAAAAATCCCATGAACAACATGGGAAACCAAACAAAATGAACATTTTCGTCCTGCATACACATTTACACCTACATTGGAGTACGTAGAAATTTTGTATGAGAATATCTGCAATAATCATTTTTAGTTTCGAGTTGAGGCAGAGTTTTACTCCATTGGGGCATGTGTACAGTCCACAGTTGATGCAGATTTCTATTCCCCATGAGGGTTTATAGACCTTATGTTGCTGGAGGTATAGTTTATTTATGAGGAGGTATTGTTACAGTACAGTTTTCAATGCCTTTATTGATATATTTTGTATAGGTGAATGGATGACTACAGCAAAGCGGGCATACAGGGTTGCTGAAGGATAATGTGTGCCTTGCCTGTAGGGTGGTTTATTGGTGGATTTTTCGCTCAAAAATGGACCAGATGGAGATTGGTAGGCCCTTTCCCTGGTGCAAAACCTACCTTCCCATGTTCTTATACTAATGATTTCTAGACCTTAGGACTTCAGGTAGTAACCGGGTAGCCGGACCCGGCGTCCCCTCTCGCCTTACCCCCCCCCCCCATCCGCCCTTATTCTCCCACACCCCTTCCAGCATCAATTAACAGCACAGACATCAATTTTTGGTGACAACTGGTCGCAGCTTTATTTCAATTCAACCTCATTAACATTCACAGATATATTGACCCAACCCCCCCCCCGCGGATTGATGTACCGCCAGCCATGCAACTAGCAAGGCGGCCACGCCTCCGCTCAAGCCGTGGTCCCCACCAACGGCCGAGTTCTGCCACCCCTATCCGACTTCGCCATGTTACTAGCAAAAGTCTTCCAGGGGTCGTCCGGGTCGAGGGCACCCCGCCCCCTCCCCAATTCGCCAAAGGCTCCGGACCCCGGACCTCCGGGATCCCGCCTGCCCAAAAAAACCCCCCTCCCCACCCAGCTGCGACACCCCAACTAACTTCCGCCCTACCCGTCATAATGGGGTGGGCGGGTGGGCTGCCTGTTGGCCGCCCTCTCGCATGTGCTCCGTGCAGGCCACGCGCTCCGGAGCACATGCCTAAGTGCACGCCCCTGATTGGCTCCGAACGTGAAGCCCCGAGCGGAGCCAATCCCTTCCCATGCAGCGCACAGCGTATTGACGCAGGCGCGCGCCTCCTCCTCCCCCCCGACGAGCAGGGTCCCGCGCCAGGCCGCGCACCCGGTTACGGGCGGGCTCCGGGACCCTGCCCGCGCCCTGGTACTAACCGGGTAGCCGGACCCGGCGTCCCCTCTCGCCTTACCCCCCCCATCCGCCCTTATTCTCCCACACCCCTTCCAGCATCAATTAACAGCACAGACATCAATTTTTGGTGACAACTGGTCGCAGCTTTATTTCAATTCAACCTCATTAACATTCACAGATATATTGACCCCCCCCCCCCCCCCGCGGATTGATGTACCGCCAGCCATGCAACTAGCAAGGCGGCCACGCCTCCGCTCAAGCCGTGGTCCCCACCAACGGCCGAGTTCTGCCACCCCTATCCGACTTCACCATGTTACTAGCAAAAGTCTTCCAGGGGTCGTCCGGGTCGAGGGCACCCCGCCCCCTCCCCAATTCGCCAAAGGCTCCGGACCCCGGACCTCCGGGATCCCGCCACCGGCACAGGAGATGATATCTACCTGTGCCGCCCCCCAAAAGCCCCAAGCTGCGACCAGTGTGGCCTTTCCTGAATCACCTTCCCCAGTGCCTCCTGCTAATCATTCAGGAGCAAATCCATACGCACTGGAGATAAGTGCACCCCGCATCCCTGTACAATCCGGAGCAGGCCACCTCAACCCAGGGATGCTGAGCCGGCAAGCCGCCTTGAGCCCAGCCCCATCTCCCGATCAGCCTATTGATCTTGGTCAAGCCACGAGACCAGCGCCGCTGATCCCTGCACGCCGGCCTCGATATGATGTCTGACCACCTGATGTCTGACCACCTTAACAGTACACCGTCAAACATTTGCAACAACCGAAAAGTCTTTCTTGGCTGTCCTGATCAGCTGCCTCCAAGTCCAAGCTGCCAGATCAGTACCCCCAAGTGCACCAACAAAATCGCCGGCTGTCCCCTGAGGCGTCCGTGCTGATGGGGCGAAGGCATCAGCTGCGACCACCGCAGACCCCGCTCGCCCAGTCCTGACACCGCCACCACCGCAGGATCCAAACTCAACTTCGCACCACAAGGTCACTGCGCCGCCCGCCGGCCAGCCCAATAGACGAAGGAGTGCCCCGAAATCCAACAGCCCCGTACGGGCATCCCCCATCTGCAAGAGAAAAAACACAATATTATCAAACCCCCCACCCCCCGAATATTCACAATCGGACATAGCCCTCGAATGCCCTCGAGCGCCACCTGCCACTGCTCTGTTTCACTTCACTCGACCAGCCCGCCGCCGCCGCACTGGTCACCGCTCCGATCTGGAAAGAATGCCACGAAAAAGACGAGGGTCCTCCCGAGCCGCCGCAAACCAAGCGCAAAATTGCTGTGACCTGGCAATGCGGCAGCGGAGGGCATCCCCGTGCACAAACAGACCCCCACACGCGCCGGGCGGATGGCCAAGGACCCGCGCATGGCAGCGAGAGGGCAGGTAAGCCCCGCCCGTCCCATAAGGACCACCCATAACCCAATACCCTTCCCGACCGTTTGGATTTAGCCAACAAAGACCCGCATACATGCTGCCGACGCAAACTATGGCCACTATCTAATTTACCCGAAGCCTCGGCCAGCTCAATGACCCTGAAGGCCCCGAAAAAGGCCAAGCCGAACACCGCCCAGAAAATCGCACACTCATAGTGAACACTCGCCACTCGCGTCACTCCCGGCACACCAACCAAGTAACTCGCATGTTATCGGCCTATGCGATCCCACATGGCAGGCTGTGACCGCTCCCCCCTTTTGAGCAATTGCCGAGCTAGCAAGCCTCTACCCCCGAACTCCAACCCAACTGCCCGGGCAAAATTTCCGAACCCCGCTAGATGACCGCGCACAGCCGTGCTCCTTTTGCCTACGCTACGCATGGCCCAAGCCACATTTCAGGCACCCACCCCCCATGCCAACCCCGCTCACGCAATATTGCTGCACCCGCGCGCAACCCCGGTGAGAAGCTTCCCAGGTGAGAGCTGCCACAGAGCTCTACAATAGGTGCCGCATTGGTGCAAGCCAGAGCTCCATAAGTTAAAGAGAACCCCAAGCCCCCACCTCGTCCGCCCCCGGTGCACACTTCCGAAAGCGCTCCATCTGTAAACGGGAAAGAGCATCAGCTATTTCCTTAACTTGTCCTGGAATATGCCGCGCTGTTGATTCAATATTCAAACACATACATGCCAGTACCACCCGACGCCAAAGCGAAGTCACCCAACCACAGTGAGGAGAATAACGCTTGCCGACATGGACCACCGCCTCGTTATCGCCCCACTAACGAACCCTACGTTCGCCAGCCTATCCGGCCACAACTCCAACACAACCAATATTGGAAAAAAGCTCCAAGAAAGTAATGTTGCTCAGCAAACCAGCGTCAGCCCAAGCCTGCGGCCCTCTGTCAGCACACCAAGCTTCAGTGAAGTAGCTCCCCAAACCTTCCCTTCCGCCGCATCGGTGTACAACTGCCGGTTGCCACTGGAGATCTCGTGCAGCACGGCCGTCCCATTAAAATTCCAGAAAAGGTATCCCAGGCCCGCAGATCCTCACGCATGGCCCGAGACACCCGAATGCGATGATGCGGCCATTGGAACCCCGGCTGCCGTCGCCGCCAAGCTCCTACTGACCACCCGCCCTATAGGAAGGACTTTACAGGCAAAGTTAAAAGACCCCAACAGAGATTGCAGCTCCTTTAATGCCACTATTTGCGTGGCCGATATATTGCCACTAAGATCCTGAGGTTCATCTTCCCTTCCTGGGGCCACCGCGCCACCATGCTCTGCGAATCTAGTTCAACACCTAGCAAACTAAGCTGCGTGGTTGGACCCACCGTCTTACCCGCAGCCAGTGGGACCCCCAACTCCCCGGCCATTGCCACGAAACCTTTCCCAAGTCCCCGCAGATGTCCGACTCAGCCCTGCCGACAATTAGGAAATCGTCGATATAATGCTCTACCGCGGAGACACCCAGCCTTTGCCCCACCAACCAATGGAGGAAGCTACCAAACCTCTCGAAAGCGGCGCCAGATATCGCACACCCTTCGGCATACACTTGTCTTAGTAAAGGCACCCTCCAACTTAAGCAACCGAAAAAGCCAACGGATGGCCTGGCAGCAAGCAACAAGCCGACTCTCTATCCACCTTCGCCATCAGCACCCCACGAACAGCCTTTGATACCAACTCGACCGCCTTATCGAAGGAGGCAGACCTCACCGTGCAGCACTCGCGCGAGATAGCATCGGTAACGGAAGTTCCGAGCGGCGAATACCAGTTGTGTATAAGTCGAAATTTGCCCGGCTCCTTCTCAGGAATAACCTAAAGGGGAGATGACAAACTTCGGAAAAAAGGCAGGTTGCCGAACGGCCCCGCTATGCTCCCCAAGCTCGATCCGCCCGCCAACTTCTCCCGTGCTACCGCCACCTAGCGACGAATACTCGGGGAATTCCTAACCGATCCATCGACCACTTCGCCTTAACATGCACTTAAAACCTGATTGTAACGCCAAACTATCTTTCTTCTGTGTACACCGAAGAAACCCTCTACCTAGCACTGGTACCCAAAGCGGGAAAGGGGTTAATTCCTGAAGCACCCCCTCACTAGGCCCCCATAACCGAAGGCGGCACGGCTCCGTTCTGAACGCATTTTTTTTTTTTTTGTTTGCCGCCGAATGGGGCCCACCGCAAACGGAGCATGCGTGTCGGAACTTACAGTCCGGGAAGGGACAAGTAGCCCAATTATACTCCAACCCAGGTCGGTTCCCGCTCCAAGAACCGACTACGGCTGCCCCACGGGGGGCGCTCCACGAAAGGAAGGACTCACTCCCCCCGCAACCCCCTGCCCCCTCGTAACTCCCCCCGCTCCTCCGGCCCCAGCCTTAACCGTCATTGGTGTCAACCACAGATTAATATCTTGTGTCCCCCACATTACAATCTTATTTTCTTCCATTCTGCCCCGAAACTTCGCATCCTAATTAAGCCACGACCCGCCGCCGTGCACTTGCGCAGCTCCCTAAATAGCGTCAGCGTACGACAGCCAGCTGCCATACTGCTTAGGAAAATGATGACCCCAAACACTTGCCACTCCCCAGAACGAGCGGACCCCATTAACGACGGTTTGGCGATACCGAACGAACCCACCCTGCCTTCTCCTCTTCCCTCCATTTCGTCTTGCTATCCCCGAAGCGCTTCCGACCTTCGAGGAGTCGAACATTGTCAATGTCCTTGCGCTTCACTATCTTCCGCCGCAACGTGTTGGGGACCTTTTCCCATAATTCGGCCACAGTCTCTAAAGAAGCCGAACCGACACCCCCGACCCAGAATCTCCCCCGTCCCCAGCCGCTGCCGTCCTTCGCACCATGTCCGAAGAGGAATCAGAACTCCCAGAAGCGGAAGAGGATGAGGAGTCAGAGCTATGCCTCCGCCAACAGGCATGCTACCTCTTCGTACGCGCCTTCCCAGATCACTCAACCCGGGACCTCCCCCCCCCCCCCACTCCCACCCATCCCTTGCCCCGGTGACTCACCCGCCGATCCTCCAGCCGCTGCACCACCGGACGTTCCACCACATCCAAGACTGCTTCCTCCACGCCGCATCCGGACTCCATACTCCGCATTCGCGTTGAATCCTCCGAAGGCAGCCCACCCAGCGGAGCTGCAAGCAAAGACACCTGTGGAGATAAAAAGAAAAGAGAGGGGACAGGGCGGGGAGAAAACAGAGGGCCAGGACGGCTGCCATGCCCCCACTCAAGTCATCCCCGATGCACCCTGCCCACCAGCATGCCTCCTATCCCCAACGGTCAGCGCCCCTGATGACCCAGACCACCCGGCAACGGCACACACCCCCATGAAATTCTCCACCGCAGCTCCCGCCTCACAAGGAGCCGGCCCATAGGCTGCTCCAGTCCCCAGGCCCAAAAGCGCCGAATCCCTTTGCAGCCCAGCGTCCTCAGCGCGACCCACACGCACAGGCCCCTGCCGCCCAGGACCAACAGCGCGGCTCCCCCTGTCCCCCAACGCTCCCCGTCTGCCATGCGGTCTGGCATCACCTGCCCCCCCCCCGCTCCCCAGGTTCTGGCCAGGCCTCCTGCCCCCTGCCCTTACCTTACTACGGGCCTGCACACTATGAATTCTCCCCTCACACGGTAGCTGCCACTCAGCAACAGACCCCCCACACACACCTCAGTACACCCTCAAAACACCTCCCGCGAAGAACCCCTTTATATTATGTTCCATATTTATTTTTGGAATTATTGGAGTTTGAATGCACAACGCCCTGCAAGGGGAAGTAATTAAGTTGGCTGTGCTCCTGGGACTCTCGCAAGCCAATAGGCCTGCAAGGGTACACGGAGAAACGAAGTTGGCCTTATCCCAGCAACCACTCTCTTCCGTTTTTTCCCACACTCACCGGGTCCCTGCATCACGCTGTCCACCGCTACCAAGCCCTCCGCTCACTGCCACGGACCTTGAACACTCCCGTGACCGCACAGCACCGGTTGTCTCGTCCTGCGTGCAGCACCGCCGCACGCCGCGCCCCTCACCGCACCAGCTGCCGCGTCCCCCGCTCATAAAGGAGTGGAAGGAGAGTAGTCTGAATTAGGTTATGAGACACCAGCCATGTCTCACCTCAACCATTGGACTCAGTACAGCCAGCCATGAGTCTCTTCCCATGCCCTGTGAGGGAAGCTGCATCCGCAGACAGTCCTGGGGTCTGGCCGGGGATAAACCACCCACCGACACAGCACCACCAATACCCTCTACTTCTCCTGCATGTCTCCCCTCCACGTGAGGGCCCCAAATTCTCTGGGAACTCACTCACCCGCTCACAGCCCCGACACAAACGAAGGCCTCCTGCCTGTTGGCCGCCCTCTCGCATGTACTCCGTGCAGGCCACGCACTCTGGAGCACATGCCTAAGTGCACGCCCCTGATTGGCTCCGAACGTGAAGCCCCGAGCGGAGCCAATCCCTTCCCATGCAGCGCACAGCGTATTGACGCAGGCGCGCGCCTCCTCCTCCCCCCCGACGAGCAGGGTCCCGCACCGGGCCGCGCACCCGGTTACGGGCGGGCTCCGGGACTCTGCCCGCGCCCTGGTACATTGTTACAGCCTTCCCAAGATGGGGTATGTGTGTGGGTGTGTATTTTCACAAGATTACACAAACATCATAGTAAATGTGATGGCTGAGAAGATTACATTTCCTATTATCCAAATTTTGTTTTAAGAATTCCTTTTAACACAATATATGAATGTCCAATATTATAGCATTTAAAAGGTCATTGAAGTTCTTTTCAAATTTACAGAAAGCCATACTAGTTTCTTAATGGTGATTTCTGATACTATAGAAAGTAAGGCTTGATAGAGAACTGTTTTAAAACATTTTCAGAAAGAGAAATGAGTTTTCCATGCTAAACCCCTCACCAGCAAACTATAGGAAATAAATGAAAGCTCATACAAAGATGGATATTAAAGTTATTAAAGTTGAATTCAAGCACCTATCAGATAAGTTTAATTACTATTCAGAGCATGTTTCATAGTAAATCTCTTTGGGACACTTTTTATCTCTCTATACTATATTGACAATTTCTATTATGTGTGCCTGCAGCTTTATTGATTTTAAAATAAAAACTGCAATAGACAAAGAACAATATTTTGCTGAACATTTTTCAAGGTGATGATAATATCTACAAAGTCATTTATTTTAAAAAAAGCGACCATGTTTAAGAAAATAGAACATTTTCAGCAAAACCTTGAATGTATAAAGGCACATTTTAGAAATGACGTCTTGGCATAAGCTGGGATGTGCAGATCAAAACATATGAAAAAAGCTAGCTATGTGCATGTTTTGATCCGATTTCAAAAATGTATATGTGCCCAAAATGGACATTGATGGTCACAGCCACATAGATGTCCCCACAACAAAATTTTAGAACGGGGATCTTTATCCAAAAGGACAAAGAGAGTGACAGGCAGCTAATCATGCCAGATAGTAGCTACTAGAGAGGCGCTAGCAACAATATGGTACGGCAGTGGTGCTAAATCTAGAGCCCATGCTGCACAATGACCAGACCTGAAGCAGGCAGTGACTGAGATGGCAGCAGTGGTAGAAGGGAAGAAATGCAGAGGTGGCAGAGAAAATTTTATCTTGTGTTCAATTCTTGTATGAGAAGGTGACAGAATCTACTGGAACCAAGATGGCAGGCTAGATAGTGCTGGGGACTGCAACAGGTAAGGTGGGAAATGACAAAGGTAGTAGCTAACAAAGGTAGTAGCTAACAGAACCCACTTAACCCATTTTGGACCAGCGTATGTATTACATACATAAGGTTTCCATACTTACTACTCAACTGTTTACTAATTAATGGTTATAAATTCAATGGAACTATGTTTAGCTATTATCGTTATGTCAAAAAGCGTTATATACAGATTTTTTATCTGAGATCTAGTTAGTTTAATAGGTATTTGAAGTTTGCTGATTTTAACGGTACTGGCGGCTCAACATAAAAAGATCACAAAAAATAGTAAGTAGCTTATAATGCTGTAATAGCTACTATTTTGCAAATAAAAGTATTTTTTAGACTTTAGAAAATAGGTTTAGATAACTGTAAGTTACTTGGTGTCAGAGTTATTGGTGTGTATATCGGCCTTGTATGTTTTTCATACGCTGGGCTAATATGTTGTCGAAACTAATTGCTGTCAAGCATTCTGTTCTAGGTGTTTCAATGGTGCAATATCGACGCACTGCATCAGAAGTGTTTTCACGTGTATCATATTCCGCCATCAGAATGGACTGTTGACAAACTATATTATATCATAATAAAGTGTTTTAAATGAAAACTGCAGTTTCAATAGTATCATACAGTATGTTTATGTCAATCAATATTGGAAATGAATCCTATCTTTTCTGAAGACGGACAATATACTATATTGGACCAGTGTATGAAAAACATACACTATGTGAAAATTCTATTTTCTGCAAAGTTTTAATATTTTTTATTATTGCCGGTATTTCATAGTTGTTTGAGTGTAACAAATCTAATAAATCATCCAGAACAGAGAAAGAATATGCGAGCTGTCCAAAATGGGTTAAAAAGACCAGGCAATGGCCACTGAGAGGCGAATGGCAAAACAACAGCAAAGCGATGAGGAGAAAGAATATAGAAATCACTGTTTTAGTAGAGCTGTACCCTTAGCCCTCCTCATAGCCAAATAAAAATTGAGGGAAACCAAAAAGGCTGTCTTTGGGAACTCAATTTTTCCACTATCCCTGGTGCTAACTATGAATGATGAGGACTCTTGATATCCCTGTCATTGAGAATAACTGTTCACTGGACAAGCTTGTTGATGGGCAGCAAATGAAACATTGACCAGGTCAGAACAGATCAAATTGGCGGAGGGGTTGCATTATATGTTAAAGAGTGCATTGTGTCAAACAGGATAAATGTTTGGCATGTAAAAATGTGAAGGGAATGGCAGCAGAGGTGTACTACTATTCACTTGGCCAGAATGAACAGATGGATGATGAAATCCTAAAAGAAATCAGGGAAGCTAACAAAAGTTACAACACAGTAATAATGGGTGATTTCCCCATTATCAGCTGGATCAGTGTCACATCAAGACATGTTAGAAAGATAAAATTTCTAGATGAAGTAAATGACTGCTTCATGGAGCAGCCAGTTCAGGAACCAACATGAAAGGAAGCTATTTTAGATATGATCCTTAGTTGAATGCAGGATCTGGTGTGAGAGATAACAGTGTTGAGGCTACTTGGTACTAGTGATCATAACATGATCACATCTGATTTAATAAATGGAGGGAGGACAGCAAGGAAATCCACAGTGCTAGCATTTAACTTTCAAAAGGGATACTATGATAGAATGAGGAAAATAGTTAAGAAAAAAAACAAAAAGAAACAGCCGTAAAGGTTAAAGGTTCACATCAAACCTGGGTGTTGTTTAAAAATACTGCCTTAGAATCACATACCAGATGTATTCCATGTTTTAAGAAAGGTGGAAGGAAGGCAAAAAGACTGTCAGCATGGTTTAAAGGTGAGGTCAGAGAAGCTTTTTTAACCAAAAAATCATCATTCAGAAAATGGAAAAAAGAACCAAATGATGAAAACAGGAAACAACATAAGCACTGGCAGATTAGATGCAAGTCATTAATAAGGCTGGCAATGAGAAAATTTGAAAAGAAACTTGCTGTGGAAGAAAACAACTCACAATAAAAACTTTTCTGAGTACATTCGTAGAAAAAAAACTGTGAAAGAGTCAGTTGGATCATTAGATAATAGAGGGGTAAAAAGGACGCTAAGGGATAACAAAGTCATAGCAGAGAGACTGAATTAATTCTTTACATTGGTCTTTACTGAAGAAGATGTAGGGAAGTTACCCATGCAGGAAATGGTATTTAAAGATGATGTATCAGAGGATTTGAAACAAATCTTGACAAACTGGGAAGATGTAATACCGCAATTTTAAACAGTAACAAATCACCTGGACTGGATGGTATATATTCCAGGGTGCTTAAAGAACTCAAAAATGAGATTGCAGACCTACTGTTGGTAATCTTTGAACTATAATTAAAATCATCTGTGGTACCTGAAGATTGGAAAGGGGCCAAAGTAACACCAATTTTTAAGAAGGCTTCCAGGGGTGATCTGGGAAGCTACAGACCAGTTATCCTGATATCGGTACCGAGCAAAATGGTAGAAACAATTATAAAGAATACAATTGAGGAACATATAAATAATGTACTTATGGTATAATGGGACAAAGTTAAAGAGAAATTAGACTTACCTGCTAATTATTGTTCCTTGAGGAACTCCCGTCCAGTCCCACACCTCTGGATAGTGCACTTCCTCTGCAGCTTGGATAATGGGCATGTCAGATTCTGAAGCCACCTACACATATACTGCTGGCACCTTCTTTGGAATCATGAAATAAAACAGCCATACTGGTCTCGTGGCACTGGACCTACTGCCCCCAGCTGAAGTAATCGAGACAGTGTCTCTTGTACCACCACTGTCTTGGCCTTTTGACCTGCAGGGAGACAGTACAAAGAGTCGGACACCAGTTGGGCGAATTTGAGGGCGTAGCCCTTGTGAATAACTTCCAACACCCAACCGGGAACACCGCTTGTGTCTTACATACCGCCTGAATGAGAGGATCTTCCACCGTCTCCTCTTCTGTCGGTTGACCCACCACTAGGTTGAGTGCTTGAAGTGACTTCGTGATCAAAGCTGTAAGTTCCTCCTTTCAAAAAACATGGATGATCCTAGCTTGGTCCTCCAGCTCTAGAATCTCACCTTCCTCGAGATCCTCCACACCAGCTTCTGGTTCCATGTCAAATTTATCACCTTCAAGCCAGTCGGACAGAGAAGTCTGTTCCTCCATGGTTCGAGGCTTCTTAGCTGGTCCCGCTGTTGAACCCTCAACCTTTCCCATTGATATTCTTCCCGCTGCGGCTCCAAGACCCGAGACGTTTGAAGCGGAGCCCTGTTGTCGCAAACAAAAGGTCTGATGTAAAAGGAGGACAAACTCTGGGGAAAATTCCACCAGAGGTCCTGTCCCCACAGCAGGCACCTCTGAGGAGCCCAGAACCGACAGAGCCATAGTCTGTGGAGAAAGAGGAGGCTCCCGCAGAGAACTAACCTCCGTAACAAATGAAGTTGCTTGTGCAGACAAAGAAGCCGTCTTCTTTGCATTATCCTGGAGCTCCTGTTCCATATTTAGCACTTCTGCTGCACAGCTGCTGCACACACCAGCGCCTGAATCTGCTCTGCAATGGGAACCGCAGACCAGACTCTGCGGACACACAAGTATTAGATCAAATCACTTTGCCTTAGCTACGCCACCTGCCAGGGATAACAGACTTAGAATCTTCTTTCTTTTTTTTTCACAGATTGCTCCACTCTCCACTAGTTTTAGAGGAAAAAAACTTCTAAACATGTAAAACTGCTATTTACCATAATAAGAAGCAACAACTAAGAGAAAAAAAACAGAGAAAAAAGAACAAACCCGATGAAAACTGCTGCTTCATAAAAAACGCAGGAAAAAACGGGCTGCCTAGCAATAAGGCCTAGAAAACTGCAGAACAACGTTCCACGAGGCAGCAGACCATGGCAGAGAGGCCTACCTACTTCCCCCAACCCACAGCACTCACCTCTGACAGGATCAGGGCTAAAGTGAAGAAAATCGCAGCAGTGCTGAAAATGCCAGTAAACAACTCAGCACCAGCTGATTTAGCTAGAGAGAAGCCGCGCTGACGGCTCCTCACTCACCGATGAGATCGGGAGCCGTCAGTCACAAATGGGAGCACTTGGCCATCTCAGCTCCCCTCAGAACAGTCAAGGAGGGGAGTGAAGAAGGGGAAAGAAGATCAGTCACTGGCAGCCAAGAAAGGATTCTTCACCCGGTGCTCCCTGTTGCCCTTAGGCTCCCTTTTTTTTTCTTCTAAACTTTAAGCTAACAACCTGCCCAAACCAAACAAGGTATAGGGGGAAAAATAAGCCAAAATAATATAACAAATTCCAGCTACACTAACTAGAAAGCTCCTTCTCAGCCCCTAAAGTGAGCCCAGCACTTAGGCTCACCAATTCTCGCTGCTTGGAAACTGAGCACATTGGAGGCTGGTGGGAGGTGCCAGCAGTATATGTGTAGGTGGCTTCAGAATGTGACATGACCAGTCTCGAAGCTACGAGAAGAGGTGCACTACCCAGAGGTGCGGGACTGGATTGGAGGGACGATAAGGAACATGGATTTAGCCAAGGAAAATCCTGTCTCACTAATCTGCTATATTTTTTTGAAGGTGTGAATAAACAGGTAGCTAAAGGTGAGCTGGTTGTATTGGATTTTCAAAAAGTCTTTGACAAGGTCCCTTCTCTGAGACTCTTGAGGAAATTAAAAACTTATGGGAAAAAGGCAGTGTACAATTGTGTATTGGGAACTGGTTAAAAGATAGAAAACAGAGAGTAGGGCTAAATAATAGTTTTCCCAATGGAGAAAGGTAAATAGTGGGGTGCCCCAGGGATCTGTGCTAGCCCGCTGCTTTTTAACATATTTATAAATGACCTGAAAATGGGAACAAGTGAGGTGATCAAATTTGCAGATGACACAAAATGATTCAAAGTAATCTCCGAGCAAGAAACTTCAGCTTGCTCTGAGATTGCTGTGGGAGGCCTTGAAACACCCGCACACTCATGGCCTGCTGATATAAACTTACATTCATAAAGAACATAAGAACATAAGATATGCCATAAGAACATAAGATATGCCATAAGATATGGGTCAGACCAAGGTCCATCAAGCCCAGTATCCTGTTTCCAACAGTGGCCAATCTAGGTCATACGTACCTAGCAGTTTCCCCAAAAGACACAGGTTCCACAATGCTTGTAATGGATCAAGCATTGATATCCTGGGTCCCTTCTTAATAATGGTTTATGGACCTTTCCTCCAGGAACTTGTCCAAACCTTTTTTAAACCCAGCTACACTAACAGCCTTTACTACACCCTCCAGTAACAAATTCCAGAGTCTGATTACACGTTCAGTGAAAAAATATTTTCTTTTATTAGTCTTAAATAGTTTACCCTGTAGCTTCATTGCATGTCCCCTAGTCCTTCTATATTCTGATAACGTAAACAATCAATCTACATTTACTCGTTCCACTCCGTTCATTAATTTATAGACTTCTATCATATCTCCCCTCAGCTGTCTCTTTTCCAGGTTAAAGAGCCCTAACATTTTTAGCCTTTCTTCATAGGGGTATCCTTCCATCCCCTTTACCATTTTGGTGGCTCTTCTCTGAACCTTTTCTAATAACGCTATATCCTTTTTAAGATACGGCGACCAAAATTGCACACAATATTCAAGGTGCTGTCTCACCATGGAATGATATAGAGGCGTTATAATATTCTTTCTTTTATTTTCCATTCCTTTCCTTATGATACCTAGCATCCTATTTGCTCTCTTGGCCACTGCTGCACACTGGTCCGAGGGGTTTAACATGTTTTCCACAATGACACCTAAATCTATTTTCTGGGTGGTGGTTCCTAATGTGGAACCTTGCATCGTGTATCCATAGTTTGGGTTGTTCTTCCCTAGGTGCATAACTTTGCACTTGTCCACATTAAATTTCATCTGCCATTTTGATGCCCAGTCTTCCAATTTATGAAGATCCTCTTGTAACTTTCCACAATCCTCTTAGGTTTTAACAACTTTAAATAGTTTTGTGTCATCTGTTAATGTGATAACCTCACTCGTTATTCCCTTTTCCAGGTCATTTATGAATATGTCAAAAAGCAGCGGACCCAGCCAATGTTCCCTCTAATTTTCTGTAGGCTGTGTGCGCATAAAATATCAGTTGTGCAGCTTTTGAAGGAAGGTTAAATTTTTGTGCACCACATAATGACACTCGGAGTTATATACTTTAAAATTTGACTACACGTCAGAATACAGTATGTACACCACACTGATTGCACTAGAAAATATTGTAGAACTTGTGAAAACCATAAATACACAACAACTTTTCAATTTTAAGAACGTCTGTGTTGTTTTCTATCAGAATCAGAACCGTAATTTTTGTGTGCTCTGTTGTAAAGTATGTGCGCTCAATCGGCAAGATGTGTGCACATGCAAACGCGCACAGCTTAGAGGGAACAGTGGATCCAGCACAAATCCCTGGGGTACACCACTATTCACCTTTCTCCATTGGGAAAATTGGCCATTTAGCCCTACCCTCTGCTTTTTATCTTTTAATCAGTTCCAGATCCACAATAATGTACTGCCTCCTATCCTATGACTCTTTAGTTTTGCCAAAAGTCTCTGATGAGGGACCTTGTCAAAGGCTTCCTGAAAGTCCAAATAAACTATATCAACCGACTCACCTTTCTCTACTTGTTTATTCACACCTTCAAAAAAACCATAAAAGTTTAGTAAGACAATATCTTCCTTGTCTAAAGCCATGTTGGCTGTCTCCCATTAAGCCTTGACTATCTACATGTTCAGCAATTTTGTTCTTTATGATGGTTTGTACCATTTTTCCCGGTACTGATGTAAGGCTCACTGGTCTGTAGTTTCCAGGATCACCCCTGGAACCCTTTTTAAAAATTAGTGTTACTTTCACCATCCTCCAATCTTCAAGTATTACAAATGATTTTAATGATAGTTCACAGATTACTAATAGCAGGTCTGCAATCTCATATTTCAGTTCTTTCAACACCCTTGGATATATATCATCCGGCCCAGGTGATTTGCTACTCTTCAGTTTATCTAATAGTTGTAATACATCTTCCCGATGTATTGATATTTCCTTCAATTCTTCCGCACCTTTAAATACCACTTCAGTCATGGGTAACATCCCTACATCTTTCTCAGTAAAGACCGAAGCAAAGAATTCATTCAGTCTCTCCGCTATCGCCTTGTCGCCTCTTAGTGCCCTTTTAACCCCTCTATCATCTAACGGACCAACTGACTCTCTCAAAGGTTTTTTGCTACAAATGTACTTGAAAAAGTCTTTCTTACACGTTTTTGCTTCCGCAGCAAGCTTCTTCTCAAATTCTCCCTTTGCCTGCCTTATCAATGCCCTGCATTTAACTTACCAGTGCTTGTGCTGTTTCCAGGTTTTGTCATTTGACTCTTTTTTCCATTTCCTGAAAGATACTTTTTTGGCAACAACAGCCTCTCTGACCTCACCTTTAAACCATGCTGGCAGTTTTTTCGACTTCCTTCCACTTTTCTTAAAGCATGGAATAAAGCTGGTCTGAGCTTCCAAGATAGTATTTTTCAACAAAACCCAAGCTTGATGTAAGTCTTTAACCTTTGCAACTGCTCCTTTTAGTTTTTTCTTAACTATTTCCCTCATTTTATCATAGTCTCCCTTTCAAAAGTTAAAAGGTAGTACTGTGGATTTCCTTACCATCCCTCCTTCATTAATTAGATCAAAGACGATCATGCTATGACCACTATTGCCAAGTTGCCCCAACAACCTTATCTCTTGCACCAGATCTGGTGTTCCACTAAGGAATAGGTCCATTATGGCTTCCCCTCTGGTCAGTTCATGAACCAGCTGCTCCAAGAAGCAGTCATTTATTTCATCTAGAAACTTTATTTCCCTAGCATGTCCTGCCATGACACTGACCCAGTCGATACCGGGGTAATTGAAATCACCCATTATTATTACTGTGCTGTAACATTTGTTAGCTTCCTTGATTACTTTGAGAATTTCATCATCCATTTGTTCATTCTGGCCAGACGGTCGATAGTACACCCCCACTGCCATTGCCTTCCCCTTTTTACATGGAATTTCAATCCATAGAGATTCTACAACAAGTTTTGTTTCTTGCAAAACTTTAATCCTTTGTGACTCAATGCCCTCTCTAACATAGAGTGCAACCCCTCCACCAATTTGATCAGCTCTATCATTACTATATAATTTGTACCCAGCTATCACAGTGTCCCATTGGTGGTCCTCCTTCCACCATGTCTCTGAGATTCCAGTCATATCTAACCTATCATTTAGTGCTATATATTCTAACTCTCCCATCTTAGTTTTTAGACTTCTAGCATTTGCATACAAGCTTTTTAGAGACTTTATTTTATTCATATTAATTTGGCTGTTGGGAGGCATGGGTAATTTGAGATCTTTAAGCTCTGTCTGCTCCATATTCGAGGGCATTTGGGCTACTTGACTTTTTTGGAACCTCTCTGCTTTTGTTAGTATCCTTCAAGGATACATTCTTCCGAACAGTGCGCTCTTGTGCGACTCTTGGCTTTCCCCTATTATCTAGTTTAAAAGCTGCTCTATCTCCTTTTTAAAGGTTAATGCCAGCAGCCTGGTTCCATCCTGGATAAGGTGAAGCAAATCCCTTCGGAAGAGCCCCTCCTTTCCCCAGAATGTTCCCCAGTTCCTAGCAAATCCAAAACCCTCATCCTTGCACCATCGTCTCATCCACGCATTGAGACTCTGGAACTCTGCCTGCCTTTTAGGTCCTGCGCGTGCAAGGAAAAGTATTTCGGAGAACGCTACCCTGGAAGTTCTGGATTTTAACTTCCTACCTAAAAGCCTAAATTTAGCCTCCAGAACCTCCCTACCACATTTTCCTATGTCAATGGTACCGACATGTACCAAGACAGTAGACTCCTCCCCAGCATTATCTAAGACCTTATCTAGGAGGCGCATGAGGTCTGCTACCTTCGCACCATACAGGCATGTTACCAGGTGATCCTCACGTCCACCAGCCACCCCAGCTATCTACATGCCTAATAATCAAATCACCAGCTATAACGACTGTCTTAACCCTTCCCTCATGGGCACATAGCCCTGGAGAAACTTCCTTGGTGCGAGAGGGTTTTACATCACCTGGAGGACAGGTACTAGTTACAGGATCACTTCCTGCCACACCAGGGTGAGACTCTCCTGTCACGTGACCTCTCTCCTCCATGGCAACAGGAATGCTCCCAGACTGGATGTGGGACTTCAGGACTATATCCCTGTAGGTCTTGTCTATGTACCTGTCTGTCTTTCTTATGTCTTCCAAGTCTGATACTCTAGCCTCTAGAGAACGGACTCATTCCCTGAGAGCAAAGAGCTCCTTGCACCTAGTGCATGCATAAGACCTCTCACCAACTGGGAGAAAATCATACATGTGACACTCAATGCAAAAGACTGGAAAGCCCCCATCTTGCTGCTGGACTGCTGTCTGCATCTTAGTTTTAAGCTTGTGTTTAGATCTTTAAGTTCTTTACTTACTAAGGGTTGCTATGGATTCTTATACTAATAAAATATACCTAATACGTTTAATAGATCTTGTTCACCTGAAGCTTAATTAATCTCAGGCCCTTAGTGTATGACTGATTTGGATAATGAGCTGCACCTGAGAGCACCTCCTTTCCTTTAAGATGTGTAAGTACCTATAAAGCTATGGTTATCCCAGGGGTGGGTGGGTGTGGGGAGAGAGGGAGGGAAATAATACTTATTAAAAGAGGGCTGCTACATAGTACCCTGTCCTGTGCTTCTGAGGTAAGCTGTGACCAACTTCCTGGGCGATTAACATTCCTTGCTTGGATAGAAGGAGTCTTTCAAAATGGGCTTTTGACATGCCACTTGACGTTAACACCTATTGAAAATGTTTCACAGGTCTCTTGCCCCCCAGGTAGAAGGCCTCTTTCTAAAGGTCCCTAGACTTTATTTGTTTCTCAAAGAATACTAACCCTGTTTTGCCTTTTGTGCTAAGGTATATTCTAATTTGATTTTATTTAAAACTCTTTGCTGCTGCTAGGCCCTGACTTATTATGAAATTTAAACTAGAAGCTCTCTGCTGGGTATGAAATCTAACCAGAAAGCTCTCTTCTGTTTTTTAAATTTAAACTTAAACTGCTGCTACTAGGCCCTGACTGATTTAACAGATACACTGAGTTCACAGATTAATCAGCTTTAATCCAAAGAAGTCCCTTCAGAAAAATTCCCAGAATTATATACTCAAAATTTCAGATCTCTCTCCAGAAGTAGCAGTCCCCTTTTCTAGTCCTTCAAGAGGGGGCAATAGTGACAGTCCATGAGTGTACACGTGAGTGCATGAGTACTTCAAGGCTGTCACAGTGTCAAGTGGCTGGCTCTGTAGCTGCTTTGAAGCATGGTAGAGGGGTTGCAGTGTGCCCCGGAGTGCCACCCTATGCAGGAGCTTAGTGGATGGGCCCGATTTTTAATCAAGGAGGAAGACACTGCCACTTGGAATGCAGCATGTTCTCTTGGTTTCTATATTAAATCATGTCGCTGTTGGTCTGAAAGTGGTATTGCTATTCATTTTTCATTATCAGCTCATATTGAAGCACTGTCAACTCACTGAGATTTGTTTTTTCTGCATCTATAAGGTTATCCTTTACATATTCTATTGATTTACAATCCTCCTCCTTGCTACTGATCATAAACTCATGCCCTTGAAAACAATATAGCTGTCTGGCTTCATTCCCTAGATCTTATCATTCTAAAGTATTTTAATGTTCATGCCAATCATGAAGTTAGTACCTCTGAGAAATTATTATTTATGCTCCACTCATTTAGCTGGTCACATGGTAGATATGGTTTTTATCATGGGAGTAATTGATTCCTTTCCCAATTCCTTATTCTTGATTGCCCAATGTTGGATGGACTATTATATACTTAGCTTTGAATCATGAACTCTAAACCTAATAGGGCTAATTATAATTAAGACATCAAAATTAGACCTCAATTGGTTAGCAGATGAAACACGTACCACTTTTCGGGCCTGTCAAGTCTGTCACCTGATGCCCAGATTGATACCTTGAAAGAGGTCTTGGATAAGTTGACCACTTTGAAACCGACCTCCCGCTCAGGTTATTGTTCCCACCCATAGTACCACAATAACCTTCAGATCTTAAACAGACAACTGTTGCATGTCGAGCATCACTTATGGAAAAATCAATCATACCACAAACTTAGGATCTGTGAATGTTTTTAGTTGAATAGTTTTTTATATTTGAAGAAACATCATAGAATATACCTGAAAAATCAAGCAGTCATACAACCACATGAGGAAATATTAAAAACAGAGCTCAATAAACAAAACTGAACCAGAGTGAAACAAAAATCATCGGGTGTCAGTATTTTAAGTGTTGTCAGGTGAACATAGTTGGCACATAAGGTTCCAGATTTTAGTCTTTTTCTGAACTGTCCTGATTTCTTTAGCAGCATAAAATTCATATTTATAAATCTGACATACTACTGATTATACTTTCTGGTGGAAAAGTGTATCTCCTCTTTTCCAATGATTCAAAATAAGCTTGAATGCTAAGACAAATATTATATCAAGTATGATTTTAATGGATTTGGGATGCTTCAAGGCTAGATCTAAAGAATGAAAAATTACTAACCTAAGGGACAGTTCCTTGGTATTTTTTAAATCTATATAGCAGTTCGATATTTGCTCATCTTCAAACATTCATAGTTTATGTGTTCTAACATGCAGCTCCCACCCTATGGAACTCCCTCCCCGAAGAAATAAGAGCATTAAATGATGCAAATGAACTCCGCAAGAAATTAAAAACATATCTATTCATCTCCCATTTTGGCACACTTGAAAATACCTTACCTCTAACAGGTAATGGTTAATAGCGACCTAGGGTACACCAACTCCAATTCTCCTACCTAACTACAATTAAAGTCGATTAAATAACTACTTGTAAATCTTGTAAATAGATATATGTAATAGTTCAAAATATGTAAATAGTTCGATTGTTATTTAACAAATTTTACCATATTTAGTCCATTCATGTTTAATGTATTTAGCAAAATTGTACCTAGTTAACTAATGTTCCATGTAAAACAGACTTGTAAATCTGTTCATTCTTTGTTCATTGTAAACCGCACCTGATCTGTGGAAGGTAGCGGTATATAAGCAACTGTTAAATAAATAAATAAATAAATGCCGGGCTCCAATCCACAAAGCCAACAGTTATTTGACGTTTGAGTGCCAGCCTTATGTGCTTTAACTGGAGTCCCTACTGCATTATTAGCTAGATGTAGATTTGCTGACAGAAATTGATGAACTCTACTCCAGAATTCAGGAAATCTGGCATTTTACCCAAGAGACTGCTATTTGAAAAGATAAAGAAGGAATACTATTCAATGCTTCTTAACAGTAGTAGTAATCTTTGTAAACAGCTCTATAAAAGTATAGCACATTTCATAGATTCCAAGCCAGTTATAGATAATGCTCATGGTCTGTCAGCAGAGGATTTTGCATTTTTTGACAGCAAGGTTCAGTGCATCTATTATAGTTTCATTCCCAACTCTATTTTGAATAAGCCTTTTTCTCCCCGGTCTTTGTATGGTTTTAAAAGGCTTTAATCTACAGTTGGATTGAAATATTGAGAAGATACTTTCTGCAGTTAATCCCTCTACTTCTCCTTATGATCCTCTTCCTATATTTTTATTGAAAAGCTCAATATTAAACTAAAGTTTACTTTTGTACAGATATATGGGGCCAAGTGTATCTCAAAGCGTATTTGCTAAGCCCTGGAAAATTGCTACAATCATTCCTCACCTTAATAATCCTAACTTATCTCCAACTAAGCTATCCAATTATCATCCAATTTTAAAATCCCCATTTATTTCAAAATTTTGGAGAAAGTATTTTACCAACTGGGAGATTTCCTAGATAAAACCAGCATGCTGCTTCCTTGCCAATCCAGATTTTGGATAGCAGAGAATACAAAAACTTCATTGATAGCCTTAGTTAATAAAATTGCAACTAATCTTGACCAAGGGAGAGATGTACTGCTAGTCTTTATTTAATGGTATTTATATACCGCCTTATCCTTCAATCAAAGCGGTCACAACACAAGTGGGGGATACATTTAACACATGGGGATTTTGAGACACATACACTAATACTTACAGGGAACATGGGCAATGGAGGGTTAAGTGGCTTGCCCAAGACCACAAGGAGCATCTGTGGGACTAGAAACCCCAGTCCTTCCAGCCCAAGGTTGCTGTCCTCTAGTGGGATTTGAACCGCCGACCTTCCGGCCTGAAGTACCTTGTCCCAACCACTAGGCTACTCCTCCTTGATAGACTTTACTGCTGCTTTTGATGTAGACTTCAATAAATTGAAATCTGGATTGCTGCTATTGAATGGCTAAGGTTCTATCGGCAGACCTTGCATTTTTTAGCTTTAAATCCTAGCTGCCAAATTCTTGAACATTCTTCAAGTTTTGCTAAATCCCTCTTCATGCTTTCTACACCATCCACCTCATGCTGCCCATTGCATATTTTGATATGATCCACAAAAAGGCAAACCTTTCCTGACAAAACTTCCACAATATCACTTACAAAAATGTTAAAAAGAACAGGACCAAAGACTGATACCTGCTTCACACCACTGGTAATGCCGCTATCTCCAGAGTGAACTCCATATATAGTACCCTCTGTTGCTTCTCACTCAATCAATTGCTAACCCAGTCAGTCACTTAAGGGTCTATTTCAAGGGCACTTAGTTTATTTATAAGTCATTGATGTGGAATGATGTCAAAGGCCTTACTGAAACCTAAGTATAACACCTCTAGCACTTTCCTCTGATCCAATCATCTGATTACTCAGCAAATGCAATCGATCAGATTAACCTTAAAAGACTTCCAGTAAAGAAGAAACTGCACTATCCTCTGCCTTTAGCAGCAGTTCCATTAATTTACTCATAACAGAGGTCAAACTGAGCAGTGTGTAGTTCAGAATCTCTTCTTTACTTCTAATTTTCTGGACAGGAACCACATCTGCCCATCTTCAGTCCTCTAGGATCAGCCAGTGGATCTTCTATACCTTCTATGTGTACTATAAATCTTTGCATCTGCAAATCACTTGTGCACATGTTAATTTGTAGGTATAAAGTGATCTGAGTGTGCAAAATGTTTTTGAGCACCTAAACAAACCAGATACTGTATATGCCAACAAATGTACACAGCAACTGGTGGCAGAAGCCCATATCACCCGAGCTGGACCAATGCAGTAGCAGCAAGACAAGCTGGACAAGCCCAGGCAGCAGAACTTGGTCAGCCAGGTTTTTTGGCTGAAAGTTAGAATCCAGGCACTGAGGACTTTTATCTCCATGTAGGAACCTGTCGTGAAGATGAAAATCCCCCCTGGCTGAGGCAAGGTCAGATTTAAGATGTTGGCACCCATACAAGATCAGAGAGGAGGTTTTTCCCTCAAAGATCAAAAACATTGTCATAAAGTAGCCCACATTTTTTTGTGCTTTCAAAAATTGGCATCCTAGGCAGTTGCCTATGTTTACAATCCCTAAATCGGAAGCATTCATGCGCTGCATGGGCTGAGATGCTGTGAGATTTAGAGAACAGAGGATATACTGTGATGAAGCTGCAAAAGCAGTGGGAGCGAGTTGGAGGGGCAGTAACACTGCTTGTGAAAGACATAATAGCAAAGGCAGGGCCAGCACAGTAGCAACATAAGCTGCACAAACCATAAAATGAAAAACTAGATAGTGGAAGGAGACAGTCAAAAAGAACAGTAATGAACTTTGAAGAAAGTTCCAGGTTCCCTGACAATGCTGGGCTGGTAGCATTTCTTCACCACACTATGTTCACTTTTCCTGGAGTCGGATTGTTTGGAACTGCGGCCCAAAAAGGGTGATAGAATACACAAACAGGACAAGGCATCTAGATAAGTTGAAAAGCTCAGAAACTGAAGAGAACCAACACAGCATCTGGATAGACTTAAAGTCTGTAAAACACCAAAGAAGGATGAAAAGAGCTTCACGAGAGGGTGAAAGAGGACAAGCAGAAGGAATGGGGGGTGAAGTCAGTCAAGCTGGATGCCTGCAAGTTAGATTTCTGTCCCAGTCTTTCAAATATGCAATGAAAATCCCCCTAGGCTAGCAGAAGGTTTCCTTCATTGCTTGCATGGAGATCCTGATGGATTTAGATATAGAGCACAGGAAATACTGGACAGGGCAGCAGCAGGATAGGCAATGACACAGTCCTACAGAGCAACAAATCATGAGAGCAGGTCTGGCACCAACAGGGCAGGCATAAAAACAGAGAAAACAGCCATATGGGGTCAGACCAAAGGTCAATGAAGCCCAATGCCCTGTTTCTAACAGTGCCCAATCCATATCACAAGTACTGTACCTGACATATCTCATGGATAAGCAGTGATTTTCTCTTGGACTACTTAATAATGGTTTGTGGGCTTTTCCTCCAGGAATTTGTCCAAACCTTTTTTAAACTCATCTACACTACCTGCTTTAACCACATCTTCTGGCAATGAGTTCCAAAGATTAATTATACGTTAAAATATTATCCTATTTATTTTAAATATACTACTTTGTAGCTTCATGGCATGTCCCTTAATTCCTGTATTTTTTGAAAGAGTAGGTCATCGATTTGTGTCTGTTACACTCCCTTCAATATGTTGTAGGCTTCTTATCATATCCTCCCTCAGCCTTCTCTCTCCATGCTGAAGAGCCCAACCTCTTTATTCTTTCCACTTAAAAGAGTGGCTTCATCCTTTTTATCATTTTGGTTGCCCTTCTCTCTATCTTTTCTAATGTCATTATATCTTCTTTGAAATGCAGAAACCAGAATTGCCCACAATATTCAAGGTGCGGTCGCACTATGATATTCTTTTTTATTCTACACCAAGGAGTATGTTTACAAAGCCGCGGTAGCGGCCTTTGTGCAATATGAATTCAATGGGGCTGCGGCTCCAATATTGCATGGAAGCCACTACCACCGCTTTGTAAACATACCCCCAAACGTTACTGTGTGGTAAACCCTGTGCTAACTGCTTAGCATACTTTAAAAAACATGCCCCTAAATGTGTTTAGTCTGTTCCCCTCTGTTAATCTTTTAAATTAACTTTTAAAAATTATATTGTGAAGTGTTAATGTCTATAGAATTTGCTGTATAAAATATTGGCTCATTAAAAAGGTTTAGAAGTGCACTTGGCTACATTATTGGAAAATATTGACTGCAGGAAGTCAGTTCTTTTTAATTGAGTTTGAATGCCATTTTTATAAAAGTAAGTTATAAGCCATTTTGTGGTAAAAAAAAATTGATAAATACTACTCTATGCAGACAACATCATGTTTTTCACCCCATTTAACACAATAAAACCAAACTTCACTAATATCAGCAATTGCTTCAAGGAAATCAGAAACTAGGCTCCAGCAACATAATCTGTTGATTAACCTAATCAAGATAGAAGCCCCCAATCTATTCACTGACCCATCCTACACTCCCCCTAAATCAATTGTCCTCGACGATTACCCTATTTCTGTTAAAACAGAGGTTAAATATCTTGGCATTATAATTGATCAGAACCTCACCTTCCAGGAACAAATAAATAGAACAACCCGCTCCATATATTCCAAAAATTAGAACCTTTAGAAACCTCTGCCCACTTTTAAACCCAGATTCCTTCCGGATCATTTGCCAAGGCCTACCTATCCCTACACTTGATTACTGCAACCTTATATACTGCAGTCTTCAAAAACAGAGCACCTATCCATTCCAATTGGCCCAAAACACAATTGCGCGTCTAATCTTCAAGACTCCCAGAAGATCCCACATTACTCCTGTGCTCCGACACCTACACTGGCTCCCTATCCTGTCTAGGATAAAACTTAAATCTCTCACCCTAACCCACAAAATCAGCCACCTTGAATCAGCCCCACTGCCTCTGTCCCCTCCTCTTCAAGCCTACTAGCTCCAGATCTCGTAGAACAAACTCTGCTAACTTACTCCACATCCCTTCACAAAAACTACGGAGCAAACAAGCTACTTGTAATCGAGTTTTCTCCCTCTACACCCCCTCAGAATGGAATGCCTTGTCATCTGACCTACGAGGTTGCTCTGACCACACGGAGTTCCGAAAAAAACTAAAAACACTCCTTTTCCAAGAATATTTTGGCTCCACCCCCCATGACAACCAATATAACTTGCTTCACTCTCCCACTTAATCCACTCCTATAAATTCTCCTCCTTATGCACTTCTGCCCCCTCCCCTCCCTTTTACCCCTTACCCTCCCCTCTTATTCTTACAAAATGTACATAATTGTCTTTCTGGCAATATACCGTTACTTGTTAACTATAGATACTGTGGCAAGGTCAGCCATCCAGAGCATGGGGGAGGTGAAAAGCATAAGGAATTCAACCTAATCAAGGGGCCTCTGTTAGGTGTGCAGGGTCAGAAGGCCAGAGCCACATTTCAGAAGTAGAAAAACCCCAGCTGGAATAGGTTCCAGGAAATGCTTGATAGAGTAAGAGGGGTAGATTGCAAGCACGAGGACCAAAGCCCATACTCTAACAAGTGCACTGATTATTCTAAGTTCAGAAGGCAGGGAGATTACAAACACCTGGGAGAGAAAGAGGTGGGGTTGGATCCCAGTGAGTATAAACCCTGGTTAGATTATGGAGAGCTAGAGGAGCAGAGGAGAAGCACCAGGAGGAGCAGCAGAGGAAGCCAGAGGAAGCAGATGGGGAGTGGAACAGAGTCCAGAGCAGCAAGGATGATGGAATGCTGGAGAAGCCAGAGCAGGTGCTAACTCCTGGAGAAGGACTGAACTACCCAGAGCTGAGAGAGATGTTTTCCCTGAATCAGGTTGGCAACAGGAGTGGAATCCAGGAAGTGGAGAAGCTTTCAGACCACCAGAGAGATTGTCAGCTGAGCAGTCTGATCAAGTGAGTGAGTCAGAGCCCATGCAATTGGGAGAACCAGAGCCAGAGGTGGGGGAAGAAGATATGTTTATGGATTGTTCTCTATGTCAAGCTTTAGAATTGAAATGTTGAAGAAAAGCCAGCCTTGAAAGAATTGTTCCTCTTGCAAAGGTAATCTTAAGGCATTAGCAGTAAGGAGGTAAATTCCTGTGTGTGTTTGAAAGGGAATTTACTGCACATAAGCTTGTAAAGGAAGCTGTGTTTCATGCCTGATTATCAGCTGTGTTAGAACCCTGCAACAGCAAGAAAGCTAATTGGCTGCTTTAAGAGTTTGTGCTTTGCTCCTGTTTTATATGAAAAGCCTGCTAAGAGTTTTGAGGACATTTTGAATGCTAGAACTCTGCAACAGCAAGAAAGCTAATTGGCTGCTTTACGAATTTGTGCTTTGCTCCTGTTTTATATGAAAAGCCTGCTAAGAGTTTTGAGGACATTTTGAATGTTTATTTCATATTCACCTGGAAGTGCAGCCCAGAGAATTGAGGCTGAGTGAAGATAAACTGCCATAGGAGAATTAACCTTGTTTTCTTTGTGCTATGATTAACAAAGGACTATAAGAAAAGTGGCATACTGTTCTTGTGAAAAGGCTAAGCTTCTACATTTAAGAGGACTTTGAAAAGCCATTGTTGAGTTCTGTTTGTTTTTGCCACCAGCTTGCTGAACCTTAAGCAAAAGACTATAATTTATCCTGTTAATGGAACCTTGAACCTGATCTGTTCTCTTGTGTTTAAAATAAACTTTTTCTGTCATAATCCTTACCCTCAGTTTGCCTCAACTACAATCCTTTTACTTGAAGCATAAATATAGCTGATAGAGGAAGGATACATCAACCACCACACCCTCAACAACTAGAGTAGTGGTTTTGGTGTTGTGCTTGTGACAATACGTTTTGTACTACAAATTATTGTTCCATGTACAACAGTTATAACTGCACTGTTATGCTGAGTTCTATGTAAACCACCTTGAATTGTAGAAAGGCAGTATATAAAAATAAATAAATAAAATAAATACAACTCTTCCATTTAATCTCTCTTTTATATCAGCAGTGATGGTGAAAATGTGAGATTTGGGCTACAAATGATTGCATAAGTGTTGGGAAATAAGAAGAGAAATTTTATAAGGAACCAGGTAAATTTGTGCATCTTTGATGCATGTAACTTGCCTATTTTGAATGTCTTATGTGTGTGGATGGACCTTTACATATGTACTATAGCTGGACGCTATTCTGTGTGTATGCATACCAGGCTGATGGTGCATACTTTCAATGTGGGCATGGCCACAAGTAGAGCATAGGCAGAGCTTAGGTGAAGCCCAAATATAGGCGCCTAAGCTATAAAAGGGAGGGAGGAGTAGCCTAGTGGTTGGGGCAAGGTACTTCAGACCGGAAGGTCAGGGGTTCAAATCCCACTAGAGGACAACAACCTTGGGCCAGAAGGACTGGGGTTTCTAGTCCCACAGATGCTCCTTGTGGTCTTGGGCAAGCCACTTATTTATTTATTTAACAGCTCTTACATACTGCGCTATTTGACATCAGTGCGGTTTACATTAAACAAAATACACTCAGATTTAGAGAACTTGTCAAAGTTACAGGTAACAGGGGAATGAAACAAGGATTAACTGGGGAATAGCATATAAATAATTAAATAAAAGCAATTACATAAGACTAGAGATCTTGAGTGGGTATAGAGACATGTCATAAATAACATTTAACAGAGCAGGTATATACAGTGAAATATCATAAGGTGGAACGGTCTAACATCATCATTTAACTATTATTGCTGAGTTGAGATAATGGGGTGAGAGGAGGGGAAATATTGATGTAAGAGAAGTGTTGTAAAAAAAGGTGGGTTTTTAAAGCTTTTCTAAATTGCGATATATCTTTTATCAATCTGATGTTTAATGGAAGCTTATTCCAGCACCTTGGAGCAAAGGATGAAAATGATCTGCTAATGGTAGTTTGAGTACATTTTACTAATTCATTTGGAATCACTAGAGTATTTTCAGTTGTAGATCTTCTTGATCTGTTGTTTTGGGTATGAATGAGTAGATCAGAGATTGAAGGAGGTGAAATATTATGGAACGCTTTGAAGGTCATAAGAAGTGTTTTATAAGATAATCTACAAATTATTGGGAGCCAGTGATGCTCCATTAGAATGGGGGTTATGTGTTGTCTCCTTTTAATTCCGCATAGTGATCTAGCTGCTGCATTCATAGCAAGCTGTAATGGATTAAGCGTAGATTTAGGTAGGCCTTGCAGGATAATATTCGCATAGTCAAAATGTGGGGTGACTAGCGCTTGGAATGTTGTGCGGAAATCATCGGGGTCTAACATGGGTTTTAGGTGTCGTAGAGTATTAATCTTGTGATAAATGGATTTTACTGTGGACTTTATATGCTCATTAAATTCAAGTCGCTGGTCGAGAATGACACCTAAGTATCGAATGGTGGATTTAATAGGTAAATCAGCGTCTTGTACTCTTAATGAAGGTGGTGAAGAGAAGTCATTGTTTCTTGTAACGATCAGGACTTCAGTTTTTTTTAAATTTATTCGAAGGTTCTGAGTGAGCAGCTAATCGGTTATTGAATTGAAACAGTTAATTAAAACTGTGTAATCAGGGCTAATCATATTAATAGGTGTGAACAACAGCACATCATCAGCATAAATAAGACAAGATATACCAAAGGTACAGGCGATATTACAGATTGGTTGCATATAGATGTTAAAAAGCAATGCTGATAGTGAGGAACCCTGTGGAACATCTTGTTTCTGTTGGAATGGATAAGATGTATTGTTATCAATTCGAACTTGTTGCCATCGGTCTTCTAGATAAGACTTGCACCAGTCCCATGCAATTACTTGTATTCCCTTCTCATGGAGGCAGACTAGAAGTTGTTCATGATTAACTGACTCAAATGCTGCTGCAATATCTAGGAAGACCAATGCAACTCCGGTCTTGATATTATCTATAGCAATGATAAGGGAATTCATTAAAGAGGCAAGAAGAGTCTCAACTCCATGTGCTTCCCTAAAACCGTGTTGGCTTGAGTCTAAAGGGGCTTCAGTATCGATATGTTGTTGGATCTGTCTCAAGGTCACCTTTTGTAGAATTTTAGCTAATAGGGGAATACTAGAAATTGGACGATAAGAGTCCTCCTTCTTTGGGTCAAGTTTGTTATTTTTCAGCAATGGTCGAATTGATGTCTGCTTGAGGATTGCTGGGAAAACACCGGTGGTGAATGATTTGTCTGCTATAGATGCTATGTATGAGCTAAATTCCACTTTCAAAGCTCTGATCCAATGAGCTGGACATGGATCATTTGGAGCTGTGGTGGTATTAATAGTGGCTAAAATGTCTTCAATGGTACTTGGAGAAGGAGATGTAAATTTGTTTAGTGGAAACTGAATGCTGGGAGGATGAGAGATTTCTTTTGACAATAATGTAACTTTTATTGCCTTTGATTGAATATAATTAGCATATAATTGAGGCTGTATTTGTTCTTGTTGAGGTATGAAAGGTTCTCTGGATAAGGATTTTACTAGTTGGAAGAGTTCACGTGGCTTGTTAAGAGAACGATTAAGTAGTGACGAATGGAATTCTTTTCTCTTTGCAAAGGTTAGTTCGCGGTAGGATTTTAATTGAACTAGGTAAGCGTCTTGATTGGAGGGGTTTATAGCACGTCTCCATTTCCTCTCTAGTTTCCTCAGTTGAAGCAAAGAGGCTCGTAAATCAGGGGTGTACCATGGTGCATTCTGCTTTCTTGATGTCTTCTTGTTGAATGAAGATTGATTGGATGTGGTGGATTTATAGGCATAAAGACTGAAGGTGTCATTCCATAAGAACATATAAGAACATAAGATATGCCATACTGGGTCAGACCAAGGTCCATCAAGCCCAGTATTCTGTTTCCAACAGTGGCCAATGTAGGTCATATGTACCTAGCAGTTTCCCCAAGAGACACAAGTTCCACAATGCTTGTACTGGGTCAAGCATTGATATCTTCGGTCACTTCTTAATAATGGTTTATGGACCTTTCCTCCAGGAACTTGTCCAAACCTTTTTTAAACCCAGCTACACTAACAGCCTTTACTACATCCTCCGGTAACAAATTCCAGAGTTTGATTACATGTTGAGTGAAAAAATATTTTCTTTTATTAGTCTTAAATAGTTTACCCTGTAGCTTCATTGCATGTCCCCTAGTCTTTCTATATTCTGATAACGTAAACAATCGATCTACGTTTACCCGTTCCACTCCGTTCATTAATTTATAGACTTCTATCATATCTCCCCTCAGCCATCTCTTTTCCAGGTTAAAGAGCCCTAACCTTTTTAGCCTTTCTTAATAGGAGTATCCTTCCATCCCCTTTACCATTTTGGTGGCTCTTCTCTGAACCTTTTCTAAAATCGCTATATCCTTTTTAAGATACGGCGACCAGAATTGCACACAATATTCAAGGTGCGGTCTCACCATGGAACGATATAGAGGCATTATAATATCTTTTGTTTTATTTTCCATTCCTTTCCTTATCATACCTAGCATTCTATTTGCTCTCTTGGCCGCCGCTGCACACTGGGCCGAGGGTTTTAACATGGTATCCACAATGACGCCTAAATCTTTTTCCTGGGTGGTGGTTCCTAATGTGGAACCTTGCATTGTGTAACCATAGCTTGGGTTGTTCTTCCCTAGGTGCATAACCTTGCACTTGTCCACATTAAATTTCATCTGCCATTTTGATGCCCAGTCTTCCAATTTATCAAGATCCTCTTGCAATTTTTCACAATCCTCTTGGGTTTTAACAACTTTAAATAGTTTTGTGTCATCTGAAAATTTGATAACCTCACTCGTTATTTCACTTTCCAGGTCATTTATGAATATGTCAAAAGCAGCGGACCCAGCACAGATCCCTGGGGTACACCACTATTCACCTTTCTCCATTGGGAAAATTGGCCATTTAGCCCTACCCTCTGCTTTCTATCTTTTAACCAGTTCCTGATCCACAATAGTACACTGCCTCCTATCCCATGACTCTTTAGTTTTGCCAAACGTCTCTGATGAGGGACCTTGTCAAAGGCTTTCTGAAAGTCCAGATACACAATATCAACCGACTCACCTTTGTCCACCTGTTTATTAACTCTTTCAAAAAAACATAACAGATTAGTAAGACAAGATCTTCCTTGTCTAAAGCCATGTTGGCTGTCTCCCATTAGGTGATGACTATCTACATGCTGAGTAATTTTATTTTATTTTATTTTATTTATTTATTTATTACAGGCTCTTATATACCGCTCTATTTAGCATCAGCGCGGTTCACAATATAACAACATACCATATTGAACAAACTGTTTGGTTTTACAGAGAACAAGGTCAGAGAACTTGGATAAAACATGGGAAGTCATTACTGCAACTATTTACAGGAGTATTTACAAGTATACATGACAGGATTTATTCTTAGTTTGGGTAGTGATCAAGATTGGTTAGTTGGTTAAGTGATATTGGGGGAAGAGGTGGGATTTGAGTGCCTTTCTGAAAAGGGATAGATCAGTGATAGCACGAATTTCTGGGGGTAGAGCGTTCCAGCATTTAGGGGCATAGAATCTGAAAGCCCTGTTGGATGTCACTGATAGGCATTTTGTCGCTGCTTTAGGGATGATTAGAATATTTGTTGATATTGTTCTCCTGGATCTGTTGGGTGGAGCGGTCTGAATGAGGTCTATTAGAGAGGAGGAGGTGATGCTTTTAGTGGCCTTAAAAGTTAATAATAATGTTTTGAACAATATTCTGCCATGTATGGGGAGCCAGTGGAGTTGCTCTAGGATGGGTGTTACATGGTCCCTTCTTGAAGCTCCGTAGAGGACTCTAGCAGCTGTATTCATGGCGAGTTGCAGGGGGTTTAATGTGGAGTGAGGGAGGCCTTGCAGAATGGCATTGGCATAGTCAAGGTGTGGTAAGGTTAAGGCTTGAAATATGGTTCTGAAGTCATCAGGATCAAGCAGGGGGCGAAGATGTCGAAGAGTCCGGATCTTGAGGTAGATTGCCCTGACTACGTTGGATATGTGTAGTTTCAGATCCATGCGTTGGTCAAAAGTGACTCCAAGGTAACGAATGGAAGTTTTTGATTGGAGTTCGGCTTCTTTCACTTTTATATGGGATGGGGGGGTGAAAAGTGGGTCCCTGGTGATGAAGAGAACCTCGGTCTTTTTATGTTGAATTCTGAGGTTCTGTGATTGCAGCCATTCGGATACTGCATCAAAACAATTAGCTAGCGGGGGAAAGATCCATGTGAACTGTGGAGAAAGGCATGTATAGGAGGATGTCATCTGCGTATATCAAGCATTCAACCTTGAAGGACTTGATGATATTGCAAACCGGTTGTATGTATATATTGAAAAAGAGTGAGGATAGGGATGATCCTTGCGGTACGCCTTGCTTTTGGTGGTAGGGTGTGGATGTTGCGGTCCCTGAGGTAACGTACTGCCATCTCTGATCGAGGTATGACTTGCACCACTCTAGGGCAGTGTTATTGATGCCTTTTTCTTTTAGTCGCGCTATTAACAGATCGTGATGTACAGAGTCAAAAGCCGCAGCAATGTCTAAGAAGATAAGAGCAAAGCCTTGGCGGATGTTATCAATGCCTGTGATGATGTTGTTGCAGAGAGTGGTAAGGAGGGTTTCAACTCCGTGGAACTCTCTGAAGCCATGTTGGCAGTGGTCCAGAGGGGAGACGGTGTCAATGTGGTCCTGTAACTGTCTTTGAGCTTCCTTTTCAATTATTTTCGCTAGTAGGGGTATGCTAGCTATGGGTCTATAAGATTCAACCTTTTGTGGGTCGAGTTTATGGTTTTTCAAAAGGGGTCTTATGGATGTTCTCTTGAGGGCTGGCGGGAAGGAGCCGGTTGTAAAGGATAAATTCATCATTTTAGTGATGATGGGGCTGAGATCTTGGCGTAGTTCCTTTATCCAGTGGGCTGGGCAAGGGTCAGTTTGTGCAGTAGTCGTGTTAAGAGCCGCAATGGTGTCCTCAATATGTTTTCTGGATGGTGTGGAGAGCATGGATAGGTTTGATATGCATATGGTGACTTGAGAAGAGATAGTTGCAATGTTATTGGTTTGAAGCAACTTGGATTGCAGGAAATCGGCGAAAGCTTGAGGATGAATGGGTTCAGGATGTTTTGGTGAAGGTTCTTTAGATAAGGTTTTGACTAAGTTGAAAAGATCGCGTGGTTTATTTAGTGATCTTTTCAGTGTATCGGTATGGAATTGTTTCATCTTAGCCATGACTGACTCTCTGTGCACAGATAGATGTGTTTTGTAGGCTGCTTGGTCTTCTGAAGAGTGTGAGCGACGCCATCGTTTCTCCAGTCTTCTTAGGTGTGTGAGGGAGGCTCGTAGGTCAGGGGAGAACCAAGAAGAAGATTTTCTTTTCTTTGGGTTGTTACCCTGGACTGGTTGCAGTGCAATGGTACTGATAGTGTTGTTCCAGGATGTGATCAGATTTTCCAGATTGAGAGAGGTGTCATGTAGGAGGGGGAGGGTTTCTGTAACTATGTGTTCTTTGTTGAAGGTTTTGAATTTCCGAGATGTTACTCTTGTCGAGTCGGTGGAGGTTTTGTTTCTGTGTGGTGAGTGTTTGCCATTGATGAGGATGGGGAAGGTGATTAAATTATGGTCTGACCAAGGTACTGGGGTTACAGAGTTGTCTAGTCTATTGTTGGAGTCAAGAGCTGTAAGAGGGGCAAAGATCATGTCCAGGATGTTTCCTCTCTCGTGCGTGGGGGTGTCGATAATTTGCTTGTATCCCAGCTCATTGATTGCTTCAAGGAGGGCTGAGGAGTGGCTGGGATGTAGCGTTGGGAGATTGAGGTCTCCTAATATCCAGTTGGGAATGTTGGGCTTGCGTGAGTTAGTTGCTAGGTCCAGAATGTAAGGCAGGTCGTCCGTGGAGGGTGAGGGTGCTCTGTAAATCAGATTGATGAGGCATTGCTCATTTGTGATAGTTAAGACGTCCATGCTGTTTGAGCTTGTGGAGTCCACGGTGTGGAAATTTAGGTCATTCTTGGTAAGTATGAGAATGCCTCCTCCTCTCTTGCTCTCTCTATGTTGGGAATGGGCAGAGAAGTTGGGGGGTATGAGTTGGTTAAGAATTACATTATCCGCGTCAGATAACCAGGTTTCGGTTATCATGAGGACATCTAGATTATGAGAAGAAATTGTGTCAGTGATGACTGGCCATTTCTTGCGGATAGACCGTGCATTTATGAGAGCACAGTTTAAGTAAGAAGGTTGAGGGGGTTCCTCTTGTTTATTTTTCTTTGGTTGTTGAAGGGCTATATGTATTAGGTGCGAGTGGCGAGTGGGGGTCCCTGTTCTTGAGTTGGGATAGGGAGATTTTATTCTTTATGATGGTTTCTACCATTTTTCTTGGTACTGACGTCAGGCTCACCGGTCTGTAGTTTCCCGGATCACCCCTGGAACCCTTTTTAAAAATTGGTGTTACATTGGCAATCCTCCAATCTTCAGGTATTAGAGATTATTTTAATGATAGTTCACAGATTACTGATAGCAGGTCTGCAATCTCATATTTCAGTTCTTTCAACACCCTTGGATGTATACCATCCGGCCCAGGTGATTTGCTACTCTTCAGTTTATCTAATAGTTGTAAAACATCTTCCCGATGTATCGATATTTCCTTCAATTCTTCCGCACCTTTAAATACCACTTCAGTCATGGGTAACATCCCTACATCTTCCTCAGTAAAGACCGAAGCAAAGAATTCATTCAGTCTCTCCGCTATCGCCTTGTCGCCTCTTAGTGCTCCTTTAACCCCTTTATCATCTAATGGACCAACTGACTCTCTCACAGGTTTTTTGCTACGAATGTACTTGAAAAGGGCTTTATTTCGCGTTTTTGCTTCCGCAGCAAGCTTCTTCTCAAATTCTCTCTTTGCCTGCCTTATCAATGCCTTGCATTTGACTCGCCAGTGCTTGTGCTGTTTCCAGGTTTCGTCGTTTGGTTCTTTTTTCCATTTCCTGAGTGATGCTTTTTTGGCAACAACAGCCTCTCTGACCTCACCTTTAAACCATGCTGGCAGTTTTTTGGACTTCCTTCCACTTTTCTTAAAGCATGGAATACAGCTGGTCTGGGCTTCCAAGATAGTATTTTTCAACAACACCCAAGCTTGATGTACGTCTTTAACCTTTGCAACTGCTCCTTTTAGTTTTTTCTTAACTGTTTTCCTCATTTTATCATAGTCTCCCTTTCGAAAGTTAAAAGGTAGTACTGTGGATTTCCTTACTATCCCTCCTCCACTAATTAAATCAAAGGTGATCATGCTACGATCGCTATTGCCAAGTGGCCCCAACACCCTTATCTCTTGCACTAGATCTGGTGTTCCACTAAGGACTAGGTCTAATATGGCTCCCCCTCTGGTCAGTTCATGAACCAGCTGCTCCAAGAAGCAGTCATTTATTTCATCTAGGAATTTTATCTCCCTAGCATGTCCTGACGTGACACTGACCCAGTCGATATCAGGGTAATTGAAATCACCCATTATTATTACTGCGCTGTAACTTTTGTTAGCTTCCTTGATTTCTTTGAGCATTTCATCATCCATTTGGTCATTCTAGTTTAATACCATTTCATTGATAGTTCCAGCTGGTTTAGAAAGGTTTGGGATAACTTGGGAAATGATCTCATCTTTATCAAATGGTTTAAAACGTGAGGATTTTTTAATGGGCGAGGAGATAATTGTGTGATTTTTTGAATTATCTGTAGATGGAATTGAAAATGTTATAAGGTTGTGGTCTGACCAGGGAACAGGAGTTATTGTAAGATCAAGTTGACTTGTCGTATAGGTATCTATGGCTGGGACAAAAATGAGATCAAGTAGGTTAACACGTTGGTGGGTGGGGAGATTTACAATTTGTCTATAATGTAGATTATTCATTACTTCAAGGAACTTAACTTAACCCTCCATTGCCCATGTTCCCTGTAAGTATTAGTGTATGTGTCTCTTATCCCCGTGTGCTAAATGTATCCCCCAATTGTGTTGTGACCGCTTTGATTGAAGGATAAGGCAGTATACAAAACTGTCTAAATAAATAAATAAATAATAAAATAAAATACTATAACTTATCCACGTTCTTTAAATATCTAGACATAGGCATACTTGATTTGACGTGTGTGTACTTTATAAAATAGGTGTGATATATAAGTGTTAGCATGCACTAACCTAGGCACGCCTTTTAAAATTACCCTCCACCCTTTTCAATGAGATCTTTTGCTCTCTTTTTATTTTCTTTAATTAATTCTTTAAATTGTTAAAAACTATATCTAGTAAAGGGTTAATGTATATGAAATGTAGTTTATAATCTATTGGCTTATTAAAAAGGTTAAAAAAAATGTTGTGCCAGTTTTGAAGCCTTAAGGGGCTTTCATACTGATCTTGGTCTCCAGTGATAAAGGATGGGGGGAGGGTGACAGCCCATTGTTCCACTAACCCCCCTGGCACCCAATAAGTGGAATTAGGATTTTTAGCTGGTTCCAGAATCCTGAATGACAAGGTGTGCAGATGCCCTTGTTGCTTCCTAATTCTCATGAAGTTCATACTTGCCCTTCACTCTCTGGTGGAAATAACCTGCTATTTTTCATCACTTCTTGATCGGTATCTGCAGGACAGGGCTGTTACTTCCCCTGGTCCCCAGGCTTACGTGCCCAACAACCATATACCGCAAGTTTGCAAAGTACCTTCTGATACCATGAAAGCCTCCTCCCTCACCACCTGTTACAAAAAAAACAAACCAAAACAAAAAACAGGAATCAATCACATCAGTATGCAACAAAGCCCACCTGTGCCCTCCACCTGGTGCATCCCTCCATACTTACAACCTGCCCTGACTTATTAAACTGTTACCAGTGTGCCTTCATGTCGCTGATGAAATACATGCTACTGTGCTCTGCCTTTGCTACTTTCTGCCTGCAGATGGGCATGCAACTAATTAGAATTATATTATATATATATATATATATATATATATATATATATATATAATTTTATTTATTTTATTTATTTACATTCTCTTATATACCACGCTATTCTGCATCAGTGCTGTTTACATTGAACAAACTGAAATTACATTGAACAGGGCATTATAACTTGGAGATAACTATTTTACATAATTATACAAGCTGGAGATAACTATTTTACATAATTGTACAAGCTGAGGATCACCCATCTACTAAAGTAGTCCTGAGAACCCCTTGGTAACTGAAGGATAAAAGATGCATAGCTTCTTGACCCCTGTGTTCTTAACCACCTGCAAAGGCTGGTCATCCAAGGCTATCATTTTTCTGATTTATTGTATCACTTCCTTTGATGCTGCCTGCCGCTAGCCCTACAACTGTATTGATGAACACTGCCCTTTCTGCTCCATGGTGACATATCTTGATGCAAGTTGTCTTGTTTCCTAGTGGAAACACATATAAAAACTGTGACAGAAACACATGAACAACATAAAAAGAGAAAAAATGTTTTCTCACTTGTCTTTCTCTGCTGCTGATACCTGGGTCGTTGATTCATCTATGCCACTGCCTGTCCAATTGGTGCTCAGTATGGTCTTGTGACCCTTTGTTCTGCTGTATCATAATTCATGTCACTTTAGCTTCTGCCACGTGTGTTGCTGCTGCGTCTGTGTCACTGTCTGACTTCTTGTGCTAGTCCAGTTGTTATTCTGACTGTTGGAGCAGATTTAACCCACTATAAAACATCCTTTAAAGTGCCTTATGAACAAATACCAGGCTTTTTTCCCCCATGCCAGAAGTCCTCATTGCCTTCATATATTCCTGTTTGGGTGGTAGGGCCTTCCAGCTTGTTTTGCTGTTGTGATGGCACTCTTCAGTTTGTTTAGGTCCTTCCAGGCTATGTTACTGATAGGGTATCAGATAACCTTGGGCTGGCCCTATGTGAAACTTGCATCATATGTCCCCTCCCTGAGTCTAGCATATTTTCTTTCCTTCCTTACCCACCCCTGTGGCCAGCATCTCCCATTCCCTCCCTATCTCCCCCCGCCCAAAGATAAAATAGCATACCATGGGTCTCCAGCACCTGGGAGCCAATGTTTAAATTTGAACTCCCCCATCTTCCTATTCTTTTCACTCCCTATCTCACTCCATGGTCTAGCACCTCCCTGTTCCCTTCCCTCTCATCCCCCTCCCCACGCTATGGTCTTTGAATTCTCTCTTCTCCCCACTTTGTTGTCCAACATCTACCTTCATTTTTCAGTCTTCCCTCTGCCCCATATCCCCCCTCTCTCCTCTGTCCCAGTGGTCCAGCATCCACCCTCTCTCTTTCCTCCCCTCCTAGTCCATCATCTCCCCTATGTTCCTTAGCACCCCCCCCCCCTCTTCCATGTGGTCTAGCATATCTCTCTCTAGGTTGTGGCAGTGCAAGTGGAAGGAGCAGAAGCAACACAAATAGAAAACAAATGAGCACCGCTGAGCCTTTGCGCTCTTACGCTCTCCAAAGCTCTGCTGTATCTGCTCCTAGGGCAACAAGCAGTAGCATCAGAGGAGGCAGGATGCAGCAGGGCTTTGGAGAGTATAGGAGCACAAAGGCTCAGTGGTGCTCATTTGTTTTCCATTTGTGTTGTTTCTGCCTTGCCTCTTTTACTGATGCTGTCCTGGCCAGTTTAAAGCCATCCAAAATACTGCAGTTGGGTTACTTGCCCATGCTACCAAATTTGATCATATTACTCCTTTCTTGATTCAGTTCTACTGGCTTCTGGTCCACTATCACATTAAGTCTAAAATTCTTATTCTTGCTTATAAAGTCCTCCACATAGTATCCCTTCATATCTCTCTTCACTCCACATTCCTCATACCCCCCACCATGTTCTCTGCTCCATTCATGTCAATCATCGTTTTCTCCATTCTGTGACTCAAGCTAGATAGGACTCAGGCTCTCAGCTTTTTACTTCTGAACACCTATTCTCTGGAATGATTTATCACCAGATCTCTGTTCAGAAACTTTCTACCATAAATTTAAATCTGCTCTCAAAACCCACCTGTTTCATAAGGCTTTTGACCTCCCTTTTCACTAATCCCACATGTCAACCAGCCTGTTCCCTCTTCTGTATCCCTAATTCTCAGCTGTCTACTTTATTAGCTATCTCTTACTACATAATTTTTAATGGAGTTCTTTTCTATACTCTGATGTTATTTGTATTTGCAAATTTCTTTGATATATTTGAATGGTAGTATATCAAATTTTAATAAACCATACTCCTTAAACCCTAAGGAGCCACATCAGGAGAGATGAAGGGTGGGATGGTGTGTCTTACCTCTCAGTCTCTAGTGCGTGCCTCAGGCTCTGGGGTCCTGGCTCCTCCACCCTTCCTTGGTATACCAGTGCCAAGGTGGTCAGTATCTCTCTTCTTCTCCCCTCTACCTCCTCCGAGGTGGCCAGCATCTCTACTCCCCTGGTGTCCGGTAATTTGTCTCTCCTTCCCTATCCAACCTGCTTGCTAGCATCTCCCTTCTCCTTCCTACTCCCTCAGGTGTCCAGTATTTCCCCCTTCCCTTCCCTTTCCTCCCTTAGTCCAGTATCTTTTGTTTTCATCTCCTCTTTCAAATGTCCAGCATATCTTCCAAATCATCCCTGTCTCTTGCATGGCCTGATTTCCCGTTCCCCCTCTGCTACTGCTGCCATCACCCTATCTCTCACCATTAAATATCAAACCACTCTACGGATAACCAAACACTGTTTTGTGTCAATAGGTATTGTGGCACTGCAGACCCTCTGCAGGCAGAAGAAAATGTTTTAAACTCAGAAAAAAGAGGCAGACACCGGCTGCAGCATCACGAGGAGCCATATAGGGGGAGCAAGAGGGACCTCTGGAGGACTGAGGAACCATGCCCTAGAGCCAATGATGCAATACCAGCCTGCACCCAATCCAGAAAGGGAAGGATTCCTTTTAAAAGCCCAGATGACTGGAGAAAGTCAGACTGGCAGGGAGTTGTGCAAGGAGTTCCAGTTCCAGATTCGCATGGAGATCCAGATCCAGGAAGGAAGCTAACTTTGGAAGGAGAAAGGAGAGCTTTCCTGGAAGGAGAGGAGGACCCAGGAATGTTCTTTCCTAACAGATGGAACCGGCCTAGCAGACTCAGCAGAGCCAGGTGGAGAAACTTGCTTTAGATATCTCAAAAGGGGAGAGGACACACTTTCCAGGAGGGAAAGATACCGTGTGGAAGCTAACCCTGGAAGGAGAAGGACTGTACCAGAGAGTCCAAGGCCTGAGTTTGGCAAGGGCCAGCAAGTGTTGAAAGGCGCAACAGGGAGTAACCAGGAGAGAGGTGAAAGAGGAATTTTGAAAGGCAACTTTCAAGGCCCTGGGAGAAAGAAGCTGTGGTGCCAGTGTGGCTTAACCCCAGCAGAAGGCCGACCTGAGAACCGGAGGCCTACCTGGGTGCCAGAGAAGCCAAGCCCCAGCAGGAACAGGCCTAAGCCCTCACCTCACTGTGCTAACCTTAGGAGAAAAGGTAATTACTATTTTACTGACTATGATTTTACGAATGCTGTGAAGCAGAAGGAGCAAGGCACTGGAGAATGCTGTCCTTCTAGATGCATTCATGATACAAAATACAAACCTGTGCCAAACAGGAGACTTTCTAGAGAAGGAACAGTGTGCAGGAGAGACTGTCCACATGCTAAAAGTGTACAAAGCAAAGGCTTACCTTTAGATGCTGAACATTGGGGCATCATACAAGCATTATACAAAAAGCCTGAAGGCGAGACCCTAGACATTCCAGTCTGCGAGCCAATGCAGGTGGAATTCCCAGATGATCCCTCGGACCTCCTGATGGATTGTAGCTATTGCCTGGCCGAAAGAATTGAGCCCTTAACGGAAGAATAGCTGTGGTCTGGGGTAAAAGTTTGATTCTGTATTCCATTTGGTATTGCTGTGAAGTTAACAGGTTTTCTTCAGTTCATGTTTTCTTTTAACCTGGAGCAAGGACATTCTTTTGTGTTGATGTAAGCTGTGCTATTTGAACCTATTTGCAACACGGGAAATAAAAGCCTTAATTTTTCCCTACCCTCGGACTGTGATATTATTGGGAGCTTTTTAGTTACACAGAAGGCTACCAGGACTATAAAAACCTGGGCCCTGTAATTGAGCTAAACTCCTCCACAAACAAACTTTGCATGTCCACCCCCTTTCTGCTGTGACCCGCCATTGCCACCAGGGGGGCGGTGTGACTATTTCTAATCAAGATAGCAATTCACTTCAAAATGTGAACAACTTAAATTGCATATGCGGTCTCAGACTCATCGGCACTAGTTTGTTGACTTTAAATTTGTCAAAACTATCAGTGCCCGTTTGCATCAACAACCAATTCAATGCAAATAAATTACAGTCCTTCTTAAAATTATGTATTGCAAAAAATCCGCTTATCTTAGCAATTCTTTTTCCATGTTTTTCTTAGCATTTCTTTTTCCTTTAACATTTCTTTTTCCCAACGCCTCTTGTCGGCGCCTCTCCGCGTTTCACTCTTTCGAGTTTCTTCAGTGGTTGATCCCACAAAATTTAGAAGAACATTCTTAAAAAGTGAAATGTTATAATCAGATACTTTCCCATACTTTTTTTAGCACAGGTTTAATTGTCATATTTATATCTCCAATGTTGAAAACAGTTTGCAGGAATATAATTCATATAAATGCAATTCAAAAACTTTCTCTAAACTCAATCCAAGCGCAAAAGACGCCACATACCTTGATGCTGCAAATGCCTTCCTTTTACTAAACTGTCAATTTTCTCAGTTGAAAAAAATGCCGCGCATGCGGCTTACTTGCTAACCTCACACTCTTATACCATTATTCTCCTCCCTATCGGTGATGTAATATTCTGTTTGACAGTTAACACTTTTTCATTTGTATTGAGCGAAGCTCCCTCATGGATGCTCATAGGCATACTACCCAATCTATTTGACTATTTAATCCTTTAGAGATTGTTGATTCTAAATTGAATATCCATCGTTGCTCCTGCCTGATTAAAGTTTGTTCACGCGATCTTCCTGCTTTTCCCGCAACCACTTGTTCTATGGCAAAACATCTCATCTCATCAAACGTACAGTATGTCCTTTTTCCAAGCAGTGTTGCACAAGGGGCACTTCTCTCACTTTACATTTTAAACGATTTTTATGTTCTCCCAACCTTACTTTTAAAGGTCTGATTGTTTTCCCTACGTACAATAGATCGCATGGGCATTGGATCGCGTATACCACGCATGATGTATCACACAAAGTGTTTCCCTGTAATTGATGTCACACCATGATAAACAAAGCTATCAATATCACTAGTTATATCACAGATACCACATTGCCCACATTTTTTATGTCCTCTTTCTATATCCGCTGATGGCCTTTCTGCCGGAAAAGGGCGCAGTATAGCTGGGCTCAACTTTTCTTTTAAATTTTGATTTCTTTTCCAAACGCAGCGTATCTTCTTATCCACTAATCCAGGAACATTACTCAACACATTTGAATGTTTTTTAAGAGCTCGCTGGATTTTAAAACTTAATGGAGAAAAATTAGTAATGAAATTGACTTGTGTTGTATCTTCTACTTGTCTTTTTTCTCCAAGATCCAACAATAACGCTCTATTATTAATGAATGCTCTATTATAGGCTCGCTGAATTATAGATTGAGGATATCCTCTTTCCTGAAAATGATTTACTAATATTTTTGATTGTTCTTTAAAATCCTTCTCGTCTGAGCAATTCCTTCTGTAGCGAATAAATTGAGCGAACAGTAATCCGTTTTTCAATCTTTGCGGATGTGCATTTTCATAGTTCAAAAATGTATTACTGTCCATAGGTTTCTGATGGATCGATGTTACCCAACCTGTCTCACTTTCAGCAATGGCTACATCCAAAAATGTAATTGTTTGAGCATGGGATGAATCACATATCAGAGTTGTGCAAGGAGAAAACTCCATTTGCATTGGAAGGATCTAATGATCAAAATCAAGATTTAATGAATTGGGAAGCTTTGTTAAAACTACAAAAACGCATAGTAAGATCTGAATTGCATAGGCTATCCCTAATAGAATATTTTTAGTCATCAGCAAATCCCTAGGGGTTTAAGGATGTATAAAGAACCACGGATGTACAATACAGATCACATGTTTTTAGAAAAGTGGAATAACATTTTAAATAAGTGTTCGCTTGATTTAATGGTATTAATTATTGACACCATAAAAAACACATTAGTGGAATTGAACAAGGAAGCGGAATCCATGCTTACCACGCTAAAAGAGATGGAAACAGAAGAACAGTTTAAGCATAGGACTGAAGAAATGAATAAACAGATGACCACATTAAAATATGAAGTTAAAACAATTAAATAAAAAAAAAATTAAAGAGGGATTTTGAGGATTACACCGTGGGATATGTATATCCCTGGATGGATGCAAATCAGAAAAATAAAAAAATCTAAAAAGCAAGTAAGTTTTGACTTAATGTCAGAAGAAACCAGCAACACTGATGCTAGTAAATCCTCCAAGGAGGATTTTTTGGAAGAAGAAGAAAAGAAAAAGAAGAAAAAGGAAGGCGGCAGAGAAAGACATCGGGTCCATGGCACTCAGCGCCAAAAGTAATGGATAATAGATAAAGTCATAATACATTAGGTTTAGTAGTAAATATTTCTGGCGTTGAATTGTCTCAAGAACAATTAAATATATTGAATAAAGGGTTATCTTATGTCCCTAATAAGAGCCATGATCCTTTCCAATTCCGTTTAGATTTTGAAAAATTGATCAGAAAATTTAATTTGAAAATCTATTTTGCTTCACAGACATGTATAGGCAATTAAGATGTGATTGTAAATTCCACTTAATCAGGCCAGTGGATCCCAATATGATGGCAAATATTCTTTATCTTTCTGCCACATTTTCGTGGTCTCTGACTTCATTTTTTGGTATTTCAGAAACTTCTCCTTCTTTACATAATTCACAGAATAATTGTTCAGAACCGACACCTCTATTATAAACGCCATTCTGGTGTTTTTGTCCTTTACCACTATGTCGGGTTTCCTCTCATCCAGCTTCTGATCCATCAGAATAGCAATGTTCCAAGTTCTCATAACGTCTTCATTCTCTGTAATTCCATTGGGTCGTGATCCCAGTGCTTTATGGTACAATGATGTTGTAGTGCTTACATAATTTCGAATGGATACCAACTTGTGCCTTCCCATATAGAAATTTTCTGCCATCGGAACTTTACAACCAGCTATGAGAGGAGCAGCCACTTCCAGCTGTTTCTTACAGAATCTGTGTATAGCTGTTTTACCAGTTTTCTCAATGCATGCTGTGAACCACCTTGTCCTAAATCTACCATCATAGATCACAACTATCAATCTCTAATCTTTCGGTTTTGACTCATGTGTCCTGGATTGATTGACACATGGCTTCTGGAGTAATGTTTTGTATTTCCCATTACTTGGTCCTCATTTGCTGATATAATTCCATGAAGAGTTTTTTTCTCTTGATCCGCAAATTCTGTTTCTTCCTTCCCTGTGTATACTGGTGGCTTCTCACCCATTCTTCTGCTCATTGGAATGCCTATTCAGTTTTAATAAAGGAGACGGCTTCTGGTTGTTTACTGTCACATTGCAACACTTCTTGTGCGTTCGGGTCTGTTGATTCTGTTAAATAGGCCTAGAGGCCTATGATGATTGCTCTATCTGTTTTACTCAGGGCACGTGCTCCAAATGGGTTAGTTTTGTGCAAGGATCTAGCAGGTTTCACTGAAAATGGATGAAAAGCACCACTGTTAAATTGTAAACTAGCTTTTCTCATAGACTTCATGAAATTATAATTCTATTGATATAATACCATTTTAATTTGAGGGAAACACAGGATTGTGAAGAACTTAGCAAAAACCTGTTTTTATTTTCAGAACAAAAACTTACATTGTGCTCTACTTTTTTCCTGACTTCCAGAATAAAAGCCTGTGATCATACAGATAATATTTTTTTCTTTTTTTGTTGAGGTTTTAAGTGGATTATTAGCCCTGATGTTATTGCAGTTCTGAAATGGATTTCAAAAATAAACTTTTGCTAACTGTCAGAACCGAAAGGAACACTATAAACACCTACTCTGCTGCAATGCAGCCATACTTACAAATTTAAGGGCCATTTTAAACTGTCTGCTTGAAAATTATCCCTAGACTATTGGTTTTAATATTTTGTCTCAAGAACTGTATGTGCAGAACTTGAAAGGTGCTTGCTATAGTACTTAAATTTAGAGGGAGGACTAATAAATGTCAGATCCTGACACAATAAGGCTCTGAGCAAAACAAAGCATTTTTTCCATCTTAGAACACAGAGACATAAAATGTTAGTCACATAGTAACATAGTATATGACGGCAGATAAAGACCAGTATGGTACATCTAGTCTGCCCAGCAAAACGGCAAGAGTAGGTGCACCTGCCGTTCCGTGTAGGCCATCCCTTCCCATGCCTCTGTTTAGGGGTGTACCCTCCACTCTGTGTAGGTCACCCCTATTTGTTGACATATAAGAGATAGTTATGTTTATTTTGATTTTTATCCTGTTGCTATAAAGGGATCCACTGTGCCCCATGACATTCTGAATTCTCTCACTGTATTTGCCCCCACCACTTCCATCAGGAAAGCATTCCAAGCATCCACCACCCTTTCTGTGAAAAAGTATTTCCTGACACTGCCTTTCAGCTTACCCCCTTGCAGCTTCATGTTATGCCCTCTAGTTTTACAGCTTCCCCGTCTTTGGAAGAGGTTTGTTTGTTAATTAATACTCTTCAAGTATTTAAAGGTCTAAATCATATCTCCCATGTCCCTCCGCTCCACCAGAATGTATATATTTAGGCCTTCAAGTTTCTTCTCATAAGTCTTCTGACGCAGGCTCCAAATCATTTTGGTCGCCTTCCTCTGAACCATTTCCAGTCTTTTTATATCCTTTGCGAGATATGGTCTCTAAAACTGAACACAATATTCCAAGTGAGGCCTCACCAGCGACCTATACCGTGGCATTAGTACTTCTTCCTTTCTGCTTTGTATGCAAACCAGCATCCTTCTGGCTTTTGCCATCACCTTGTAACACTGTTTTGCCACCTTGAGATCCTCAGAAACAATCACTCAGAGATCCTTCTCCTGGCCCGTGCACACCAAGCTCTCACACCCTATCGCATACAATTCCCTTGGATTTCTGCTTCCCAAGTGCATGACACTGCACTTCTTCACATTAAATCTTAACTGCCAAGCATCAGACCATTTTTCAGCTTTTGTAGACCTTTCCTCATGTTATCCACTCCCTCAGAGAGTGCAAAAAGACAGACTTCTCCATTCAGTCCTTCAGCAATATCACTCACAAATACATTGAACAGTACCGGTCCCAGGACCAAACCCTGGGGCATAGCGCTAATCACCTTCCTTTCATTCAAGTGAGTTCCGTTTACCATCACCTTCTGTCATCTGTCAGTCAAACAATTTCTGATCTAGTTCAGCACCTTGGGACCCATCCCCAAGCTGTTTAGTTTATTGATAAGCTTCCTATGAGGAACAGTATCAAAGGCTTTACTGAAATCTAAGTAGATCACATCCATCGCAAGCCCTTGATCTAGTTCTCTGGTCACCCAGTCAAAGAACTCAATCAGTTTTGTTTGGCAAGATCGTCCTTTGGTAAAACCATGTTGCCTCGGTTCATGCAACCTGTTGGTTTTGAGAAAGTCCACTATTTGCTCTTTCAGGAATGCCTCCATTACTTTCTCACCACCAAGGTAAGGCTTACTGGCCTGTAGTTTGTCACTTTTAAGAGCAACCAACCTTTTTATTAAAATGGTAAATAAAGATAAAAGGAAAAGGAGACTGCTATGGTTTTCGAAATAAGTAGCTGAAAAGGTGAAGAAAAAGAGGGAGGCCTTCATGAAATACAAGAGATCAAAGAGAGAGGAAGACAGGCATCTATATTTGGAAAAACTTAGAGAAGCTCGCAAAGTAGTCAGGAAAGCAAGATTCAAAAAGAGGAGGAAATAGCCAATGTAATTAAAAGGGGGGATAAGATATATTTCAGATATGTTAATGAGAAGAGGAAGAGAAAAAGTGGTATTGTCAGACTCGAGGGTGAAGGGGAGGAATATGTAGAAGTTGATGAGGATAAAGTGGAATTGCTTAACAAATATTTCTATTCTATATTCACAGATGAAGAACCAGGAGCAGGACTGCAGAAAACACTCACAAACAGGAATAGAAGCAAGGGGCATCTTGAACAATTTTCAGAAGATTGTGTTCATGAGAAACTAGCTAAACTTGAAGTAGACAAAGAGATGGGACCGGATGAGATACACCCTAGAATACTGAGGGAACTTGGGGACGTTCTAGCAGTTCCACTGACTGACCTTTTCAATGCCTCGTTGGAGTCGGGAGTGGTGCCAAAGGACTGGAGAGAGGCACATGTGGTCCCTTTACACAAAAGCAGAAATAAGGATGTGGTTGAAAACTACAGGCCGGTTAGTTTAACTTCAGTGGTGCGTAAATTATTGGAAACGCTGCTGAAAGAGAAAATAGTGAGGTTTCTGGAGTCTAGCGGATTACAGGATCCGAGGCAGCAGGAATTCACCAGAGGCAGGTCTTGTCAGACAAATCTGAATGATTTCTTTGACTGGGTGACCAGGGAGATGGACCGAGGGAGAGCCCAAGATGTGGTGTATTTAGATTTCAGTAAAGCCTTTGATACCGTTCCTCAAAGGCGACTTATAAACAAACTGAGCATCCTAGGGATGGACCCTAAAGTTACTTCTTGGGTTAGAAATTGGTTGAGTGGGAGGCGACAAAGGATACAGGTAAATGGAACTCACTCTGAGGAGAAGGAGCTTAACAGTGGTGTGCCCCAGGGATCTGTCCTTGGTCCGATTCTTTTTAACATCTTTGTTAGTGATATAGCGGAAGGGCGGTCAGGTAAGGTTTGTCTCTTTGTGGATGATACCAAAATCTGCAATAGAGTAGACACCCAGGAAGGTGCAGATAACACGAGGAGGGATCTAGCTAAGCTTGAAGAATGGTCTAGAATTTGGCAGCTGAGATTTAATGCTAAAAAATGCAAGGTCTTGCATTTGGGCTGCAGCAATCCAAGGGTGCAATATAGTATAGGGGTGAAGTATTTTTGTCCACTAAAGAAGAGTGGGACATAGGCATGATTATGTCTGATGATCTTAAAGTAGCTAAACAGATAGAGAAGGCGACAGCAAAAGCTAGAAGGATGCTTGGGTACATAGGGAGAGGAATGGCCAGCAGAAGAAAGGAGGTGATAGTGCCTCTGTATAAGTCTTTGGTGCAACCTCATTTGGAGTATTGTATGCAATTCTGGAGGGTGGAATAACTTCCTTGGACAGTTTTTGTTTTTCGCTTTGGGGCGCAAAAGGGGTTGGGGGGGGTTAATCCCCCGCAGCCCGACCCTGGCCTTAGGAGGCCGGAATGGGGGTTTGACTGTGGGGAATTAATTTTGTAGGGCAGCGGCTGGCATCACGGCTTTTAAATGGAGCTGCGGTGCCATGGCAATGGGACACTATGGTGCCATGGCTCCATTTCAAATCCCTGGCTGAGTTAGTTGGGCTAGCTCTGTACATGCAGTCTGGGAGTGAATCGCAGTCCCGGCCTGCACGTACAGTGCTGTTCGCAATTCTGATCCCACGGGGCTAGACGTGCCCCACGGGATCAGAATTATGATCTCCTTTGTACATCCAGGTCCGTCCGCACGTACAAAGGAGATCTACGTCTTGAATGGAATCGGGCCCTTGGGCTTCAAGGGAGTGGTACAGTATAGGGGGTGAAAGAAGAGTGGAACCTGGGCGTGATTGTTTCTAATGATTTTATAGTAGCTAAACATGTAGAAAAGGCAATGGTGAAAGCCAGAAGGATGCTTGGGTGCATAGGGAATGGAATAGCCAGCAGGAAGAAGGAGGTGATAGTGCTTTTCTGTAAGTATTTCATAAGACCTCATTTGGAGTATTATGTGAAATTCTGAAGAGCACACCTTTAAAAGGATATAAACAGGATGGAATGGGTGCAGAGGGCGGCTAACAAAATGGTCAGTGGGCTTTGTCATAAGGCATATAGGGACAGACTTAAATATCTCAATATGTATACTATGGAGGAAAGGCAGGAGAGGGGAGATATTATAGATGTTTCAATACCTCTGTGGCATAAATACACAGGGGTATAGCCTCCTTCAGTTGAAAGAAAGCTCTGCAGCAAGGGGGCTTAGGATGAAGTTGAATGGGGATAGACTCAGGAGTAATATCTAGAGTTATTTCTTTATGAAAAGAGTGGTAGATGCATGGAGTTGTCTCCCAGTGGAGGCAATAGAGATGAAGACAGTATCTGAATTCAAGAAAGCATTGGAGAAACATAGAAGATGTCTAAAGAAAAAAAAAGGGACTATAGCAGTTGGTATGGAAGGACAGACTGTATAGACCATATGGTCTTTTTCTGCCATCATGTTTCTATGAATGTAGCAAAGTCAAGACTGCCTGCAAAATCAATTCACCACTTTGGATACAAATGACAGCACACCAGAAGAGCCATGGGATGATACCAAAAAAGCTGTGCTCAAAGAAAGTGAAGTGTCTGCAAAAGGTGAAAAAAAAGGCCAAAACGGATGACTGAAGAATCACTGAAAATTGCTCAGAAATGCAGAGAAGTCAAATCCAGAGTAGAAAGTGGTAATCATGGAACTTAACAGATTTTTCCAGCTTTCAGCAAGACAAGAGTAGGATATAAAATAAAGAGGTATGTAAGGAAATATAATCAGAAATAAAATCATAGTTAACGAGAAAATTCCAACCTTTAGTTGCTCAAGGGTCCATGTTGAATGATGCTGAGAAGATCAAGAAAAGCTGGAAAGAATTCACCGAGTCATTATACAATCAATATCAAGTGGCTCAACAGCCATTTCAACCTGTACCTTACAATCAGGAACCACTCCTGATGAAAGAAGTCTTCAAAGTAGCATTTTAAGCATTATCAACACAATCACAATGATAGCAGCAATAGGATTTGAATTTGAACTTCTCTGGGCCTAATCCACTCCTCTATTAGGCTATTCCTAGACATCCAGCTTCTGAAGGATTATTTTGTGGATGTCTCTGTAGATGTCCCTGCAGATGTGCATAAGGGGCATGTCTACATTTCTGAAATTGTGTCTACACCTGGATGTGCCTGCTTTTTTTCAGATGTTTAGACAGTGGCATCCCAGATTGCACTTGGATGTCCTTCTAAAATGACCGTCCACATATCCAGCAACAGAGTGGAGACAGTACCATCCTGGACTATCAGACAAGGAGACATCTGGATAAAGAGAAGAAGCAGAGGTAATTGTAGGTGAGAATAGTAATAGGGAAGGGCAAAGGAGAGATGTGTAAGGGGTGGCTGGCACTAAGCTCTTGAAGCTTGTGAAAACCTGCTATGTCAAAGGGGGACTATGACATGAGGAGTAAGTATTGAAGTATGCTGGGTTGTGCTCCATGATGAGAGTGTCCTTATGATGGGATGTGGTAAGGAGGTCACTGATAATGATGGGGAATCAGTGGAAAGAGTCTGAAGCCTAGTCCGATTGTAGGTGGCCTTCTGCTGGGATGTTATAGAGGGGTGGCCTTAGCTGTGGGATTGGGTGCTTAGAAAATAGTAAGATGATCCACATGGAGAGCAATTTTTTTTTTATTTATACAAATTTACAATTTTGATTAAGCAATGCTTGTACAGAAAAACTACTACTTGTACAACAAGGTTTAACAAAGAAAAAAAAAGAAAAAAAGAAACTCCCATAAGTGCAAATAAACCTTAGTCAAGAGTATAATTAGTCCACAATCAATCAATGGGGGGAGTGACAAAGGAAAATTTTTAAAGGAGCGAGGTTAGGTTAAGCCTCAATCCCTGACAATGAAAACAATATAAAGATCTAAGACAGCAGCAGAGGACTGAGCCTAATACCCATAATACTTAAGACGAGATCCCACTCAAAGAGGTGATGATATCACTACATGGGAAGAAACAAACGAAGATAACTCCTCCGGTTGAAAAAATACATACTTACTCTATCTAAAGTAAACAATACATTTACAAGGAAATCTCAATAGGAAAGAAGCACCCATCTGAATCACACCAGGTCTCAAAAGCAAGAAGGCTCTCCGCCTTCGTTGAGTCTCTCTGGAAACATCTGGAAATATAACGATCTTTTTACCCATAAATGTAACAGCACGTCTTTTAAAGTATAATTTTAAAATCCAGTCCCTATCTGATGGGATAGCAAAGGACACTAACATAGTAAAGACCTTTAGATCACATGGAGGGCAATTTTATAACAGGGCGCCTACTTTAAGCGTGAAAGTAGGTGCTTGGTATTTTATAATCTACATATGTGCTGGTGCTGTCCATCCATCCTTTGCCCATGCACATACATGTACGCTGGTTGGAATTTTATAAGAAGTTATTAACATGCTTATGTGGCCACATTTATGCGTTGATGACATAAATAAAAACAAATTAGGTGCACACATTGTGGCTGAAAGAATGTGTCCCCTTATAAACTGCAGTCGTGTGTGTCTTTTGCTGACTAAGTTGTTTATGTTTATCCTTTTGGTTGTGGCCATGGAATAGTAGCACAAACCTACACATTCTACTGGGATCTCTCAATATCCATTAGTCAGTGCATGACCTTGAGAAAGATACTTGACCTCTGTTAGCGAATGGGATATTGGTTTGGATAGCAATAAAAAAAGAGTATGAAATGGTAATAAATCATTGTGTCAGGCATCTAAGCCAGGGCAAGAGAGCAAAAAAACCACCATGGTTCACTGAAGAGACAGAAGAAACAATAAAAGTAAAAAATAACAGCATTTCCGAGCAAATCTAAATTTTACTGGACATCTATCCTTCTTTCTGTAATTTACAAAACAAAACAGACCAGACTACCCCTCTCTCCTAACCCACTGGTGATAACTAGAAAACATCCCTAGAGGAACCCCTCCTCACTTCCCCTGTGTTCCCCATCTTTGGAAAATATACCCATACTGGCCTCCTGTTTTCACTTTAACTATCTCCCACATTTAGCAATAAAACAATGTCTTTGATGACCCTTTGCCCTCACTTCCTCCTCACATTTTAAAATATTAATTTGCTGTCCCCCTGCCATCCTTACTTTAAAACGTAAAAAAATGCTCTGATAGTCTCCCTGAATTCCCATCCATGTCTCTTACTACAGAACAACAATTTAAAAATGTTCCTGCACCAGGAGTCTGCCATGATTGCAGCCATTCCCTTCTCTTCTATCTGCGGGATGGTATTCCGTGGGAAGAACAGGAGGGGAAGGCCATGGGGGGCTCAGGACAGAGTTAGGGCAGAGTCAAGTCGGAGAGGTGTTCTGCGGCCCCTGTTCCGAAAACCAGACTGGCCAAGAATCGGCTTGTCATATATATTAACAAATGTTTGTCCCAAAAAATCCCTTACATGATAAGATCTGAAAACATAAGATTTTGAATGGATATTACTCATTTCCTAACTTAAATAAGGGGATTGGTTATGTCTCAAAATCTATTCTCCTAGATCCCTAATTGGACTCACTGATAAATAACTTTTAGTTTGTTTGTTTGCCCCAACATATTTATGTATTTATTTGTTTATTTAAAACACTTATATTCTGCTGATCCTTAATCTTCAGTGGGTTATAAAATAACATGCATTTTATTATTCATGTATACAAAGATCTCTGAAATGGTACAAGCTGGAAACATATAGGTCAATATTCAGAAGTATTTATATGAATGCAGCTCCAGTGCCGGGTTAATCCCTTTGACTATCAGGCCCATAGTATATACATGTAAACCCATAAAAACATGAAAATCACATAAAACCCAACATGGCCATGTTTTGACAAATGTCTGTGTCAGGAGTAGTCAATCTCAACGCCACATATGGGAGAGTTAGTAATAAGTTCAAAATCAGTCTGACAGGGACAGGAGAACCTGAGTGTCACAGAACAAATATACAATGCCATATGAGTAAGAAAGTGGCTCAGGAAAGACTTATAGTCATAAAAAGCTATCTACAGTTGCTCTCAAGCAGATTTCTCTGAATTTGTAGGGCAAGGATAGATGTTAGATCGAAACAAGTACCTTCACATAATATAAAGGCATTATGCGTGAGTAACCCCCTGCTTGCGTGAAGTCCTTACAGGAGTCCCCTCATCGTATAGCAATCAGTGGTCACAGCACCCCAAAAGCAATGCTCTTTCAGTCTCTACTCTTGGGGATAAATGAGAGGGTTCTTTGAATGACCCCAGTATACGCTGGGAGGCTCCTGTTCCCCTCTGAGAATAATTGCATCCAGGCCAGAATATCTGCTCTGAAGCAAGGGTTTACTTAAGAACTTTAGGGTCACTGATAAAAATTGCACAAATACAAATGTCAGAAAAAAACAGAACTACATTGCAAGCACTTAACTCCTTTTTGTTCAAAATATGTTACAAGTAGATTAATTCCTTTTACGCCAACTCTATTATATTACAACAATTCACTCTGTACTCCTTCCTGAGTACTGGAATTTTACTCCAAGCTTCTGCTCTCCTTTACTTTTGTTACTCCTTGTGGTTACTCCAATAGGAAACCCTTCCTTCCTGCTCTAATAATCTTTCTCAGTGTACCCTGATCTGGTAGCTACGCAGGTGCAGGTCCCCAATACTGCCTTGTGTTCACTCCTGCCTCTAGTGTCACTTTTTGCTAATGGATTCCTGTGGTTCCTGTCCTCTTTGGAGCTGGTGGCTCCCGTAGATAAAGGTTTTGGATACTGCATTGCAGGCACTCCTGGCTCTGGTGTATTTCTTAGAACACTCTTTCCGTCACTCTAGGAGTACATAGCCCCCCTATTCCTGTTTCTTAATTCCTCCTTGCACAGCTAGAGCTACTCTCCTACTGAATCAGTGCTGGCAGGGCTTGCACAATTACTGAGGCATTCCATGAGTAGGCTTGAGCCAAATACACACTTTTACCCCTCTGCTCTCTCTTTGGCTATGCCCTGTAACTGCTCATGGATGGTATAAATTACCTATGAATGGCCACTAACACCTGCTTCCTGGGGCAGACTGTTCACTCCCTCATCATGGTACAATGGCTGCCTGCCAAATTGTTCTGCCTGTGGATATTGAAGCTGGATTTTCCCTCCCAGAGGAGTCTCCTCCCAGCCTGATGTAACTGGGCAGAAGCTAATCTTTGCGGTTCTAGAAAATTATCAGGCCATCTCTAGGCTACATTGTAGTAATTTAGAAGAGACACTAGAGGTCTCTGCCGCTCATAGCAGTGACATCCAAGGGGTCTCTATATGTGATTAATTTCAACAATTAGCAGATAGGTGTCGATGCATATGTAGAGAGAGGGACCGAGGGAAGAGAATGGAATGGGGTTTGACAGGGGAAAGGAAACGAGCATTGTGAAGTGCCTGATTTTCCAATGTAAGATGATATAGGAAATAGGTAGGAATAGAATGCAAATAAGAAAAATATTAAGTAAGTTTAGCTGGGGAAGGAGCATTAATGCCCAGGAGCAGCCCCAGGCAGTGTGTTACCAGACAGCAATCCCAGCAGCAAGAGAAGGGGAAAGATAACAGCAGAGCCAGGGCAGCCCATGGCAGAGGAAGTCCAGCCCTGAAGATCCCCTATAGGACCGGGGGCAGAAGGTTATAGGTTCCCACTCCAGCAATGAGCGAGATAAGAAAAATGCAGAGTTGCCAAATTACTCAGTTCCAGGCGTGAGAGTTTAAGCCAGTCCTAGATTTCTGACAATCTTATTCTGATGCATTATGGGAACTGCAGCATGGATTCCACTGGGTAAAATCAGTGACTATAAATACCATACTGCATTCCAATGCAAATTTAAAACCAAAATTGGCAAAACATTTCACTCCAGGAATTAGCAACTATGAAAATGCCCAGAAAAAAAAAAAAGCAAAAGAGTACATGAAAGGGCCCGAAAGCAGGGAAAGGCTGGGAGTTGGAAAAAAAAAAGTTAAGTTCAGCAGAAAGAAGACAGCCAAGCCAGAGAAAAGACCAGACAGACTGCAGCCTCAGTGAAGTACCTGAGGGAAAACAGATCCTGTGAGAGCAATCAGAGTACCTGAAGGAGAAACAGACAGCAAGAAGGTAAGTACTGGGCATGGTGCTGACAGAGGCAGAAAGTAACATTAAAGGGAGAAAGGAAACTTCAGGAGAATCCATTTACAGCAGGGAAAAAGAAGTGACAGGAGAGACCAGAAGATGCTGAAAGTAGGAACAGACCAGAGAGTTAGAGACAGAGAGCCAAGGGACAGCAGAGTCTGAAAGTCTAGCAGAGAAGAGAAGCTATAAATGACAGACTTCAGAGCTAGCCTCTGCAGGGAGACCACAGCCAGAGCTGCACTAGAAGGTTACTGCCTGTCTGTAATGCTTTCTAGAAGACAGGAACAGCCCCCGGAAAATCAGCAGAGGTAATGGCTATGTGGGAGACACTGAAACTCTGGTGAGCTGCAAAGACCCTGAGAACCCCTGGATTCCAGAAGTAGTAGCTGCAACATTGTAAGTTTCCTGCCTGTTAGGGACAAACGTTTACAGAGACTCTGGTTAGATGGAGCATTCTAGTTCTGTTTTATTTTAGTCTAACTAGAATACACACTTTGCACACACTCAAGTCAGGTCTACTTTTTGTTAGGGGCCTAGAAAAGGATTTTTTGATCATTTTATAGCTAGTCAGGTAGGCCAAGGGATAAAAGAGCATCATTGCCTGCACTGTGGGAACATCACAGATCAGAGTTGCACATCAGACTGGGAAACCTGTGCAGCAGAGACTACGCATAAGGCACCCTGTGGTGAGATCTAAGTTTGCACCACTACACTATTGACCAGAACACTCATTTGATAGTGGGTACACATTGAACTGAGGTGCCACCCCAGAATATCTCCAAAATGCCCAGTTAGCATCAGGGTGTATAGCAGTGGCACCAGTTCAGTGAATATCCAGTTCAGCAGCATTTACACATTTCTCAGGTCTGCAAGCCTTGTAAATGCCTTGGAATATCCTCCCCAGATGTTTAACTTGCTAAATGGCCAGATTTTATCTGTATGAAAAGAAACCAGCATTGGGGAGGGGCAAAGGCGGAACCAGCAATTATTGTTTAGCTGCTAAATTCCTAATTTTATGTAGCTGTGACCCTATTGAAATGGGAAAAGTGAAGCATGTGCCCCCCAACCTTACCTTGCTGCTCATGTTGCTCTTCCAAGCTCTCGTGTAGCTTGACTTATGATGCTGCTGCATCCCCCATCTCCCACTGGGCTCATGCAGGTCTAGTTATAGCATACCTGCATGGGTTGATAGGTTTTTTGTTCCCTTTCAACATCATGATTGCAAATGCATATTCTGTGGCACCAAAGTTTGAGAAATGCTGCACTAAATGGATAATTTATACATTTATAATTAGCCTGCGGAATACCAGACCTATTTATTTATTTAGACAGTTTTGTATACCTAACTTTAAATGCATAGTCATTGGTACAGTCACTCCTGCTGTCAGAGTTCCTGGTAGCAGCCACCACCGAAGGGACTGACTGACCGAGAGAGGACAGGGAAGTCGTTTGCTCAGCGAGTTGGACTGATGCGACCATCGGCGAAGTAGCACTCTCTGTAACGGTCGCATATGATATCTGGCCCATGGCACCACTTCCAATGTTGCTGCCATAGTTCCCAGCAATCGAAGGTAATCCCATGCTGATGGCGCCGGCACAGACCTGAACTTGCGTACCAACTGCCAAAGCACTTGGACCCGACGAATCGGCAGAAAAACTGCTCCGCTCTTCATGTCGAACCGAACTCCCAGATATTCGAGATCCTGGGATGGAACTAAGTGGCTCTTGGTAGCATTGACCACCCATCCAAGGCTCTGGAGAAACTTCACCACCTTGTCTGTAACCTGAGCACTCTCGGTCTCTGACTTCGCCCAAATCAACCAATCGTCGAGGTAAGGGTGAACCAGAACCCCTTCTTTCCTTAAAGCCACCGCTACCACCACCATAATCTTGGTGAAGGTTCGTGGTGCCGTCGCCAGACCGAATGGCAACGCCTGGAACTGGTAATGTCCCCAATGAAGCACGAACCACAGAAACATTTGATGAAATTCTCTGATGGGGATTTGTAAATACGCTTCTGTGAGATCGAGGGAAGTCAAGAACTACCTTTGGTGCACCACCACAATGACCAACTGCAGCATTTCCATTCTGAAATGCGGTACTCGAAGACAGCGATTCACCCCTTTTAAATCCAGAATAGGTTGGAGCGACCCATCTTTCTTTGGCACCACGAAATAAATGGAGTATTGACCCACACCGTAATCCACTACAGGGACCTGCACGACTCCTCCCAACTGTAAAAGGTTGTCTAACGTACGACAAATCGCCAGCGTTTTCTGTTGACCTCTGCAGGGAGTCATCACAAACGAGTCCAGTACTGGCCTTGCCAACTCCAGCGCGTAACCCTCGCGAATGATCTCCAACACCAAATTGTCGAACGTGATTTGGGCCCAGGTAGAAAGAAATGCCCGAAGACGCCCTCCTATCGGGGGACTTCCCACCTGGACCCGCCTCCTTTCATTGTGGTTTTCTGGTGGTCGCTGCGGAGGCTGCTGCAAAACCTCTACTTGCTCCCCAAAACCCACGAAACCCCTGGGCTCTAGAGGCAAATCTGCCTCTTTGGAAACCACCCAATTGAGAAGTCCGAAATCTTCTGAAATCTCTAAACTGGCCCTGAAAGGCCGGCAAAAATTTCCCTTGTTTAGGTTTATCCTCCGGGAGCCTACAGCCCTTGGACTCACCTAAATCCTTAACCAACTTGTCAAGATGTTCTCCAAACAACAACCTTCCCTTAAAAGGAAGCTTACTGAGGCGCAACTTAGACAAACCATCGGCCGCCCAATTCCTCAAACACAAGGACATCCGGGCGGCAACCAAAGAAGCCATACTATTTGCTAACACTCTGATCAAGTCGTAATGCACATCTGCCAAATACGCAAAACCAGACTCCAGACGATCAAGCTCCCTTATACTTTCTTGATCTAGCTGCCACCCAAGCTCCACAGATGGAGGCCTGCAAGGATAAAGTGTTAGCCTCAAATGACTGTTTCAACAAACCATCCACTTTTCTATCCTGTGCATCCTTTAAGGCTGCGTTACCTTCCACCGGGATAGTGGTCTTTTTTGTGACCGCCGAGACCACCGCGTCAATTCGGGGGAAACGGAATCTCTCTTTGTCCTTATCCGCTAAAGGGTAGAGTCTGTTCATGGTTCTGACCCCCCGTAGTCCTGCCTCGGGTTGATCCCATTCCTCCTGGATCATCTGATCTACCACCCGGTGGATGGGAAACACCACTTGAGTCTGTCTCACTGCTTGAATAATGGGATCTTCCACATCCTCTTCATCTATCGGTTGCGCCGTGGTGAGATATAGAGTCTGAAGGGATTCCGTAATCAGTGGCGTTAGCTCTTCCTTCTGGAATACCCGAATGATTTTCGCCTGATCCTCAGGCTCAGGAATTTCTCCTTCTTCCAGGTCATCCATACCGGCCTCCAGATCAACTTCTGTCTCCTCTGTCTCATGCCATTCCAAATCTGGGGGAGGAAGTTCACCAGGCCGTGACCTCTTTAGAGGCCTCAGAGAAATGCCCCCCGGGTCCCCCGATGGAGGTGGCTGTATAGGAGTTGCCAACGGCAATGGGTCAGGCAACTTCCCCTGACGCCTCAAACAGAACGCCTGATGCATAATCAACACAAAATCCGGGCAGAAATCCCCTAACTGTGACTCGGCACCTACAGCAGGCCATGCACCTGAAGGGCCCGCGAGACCCTCTGGAGAAGTCCCTGACAGTACAACTAGCAGGGCCTCATTGCCGGGTGCAACCTTTGGGCTCAGGGCCTCCACAACCCCCGTCTGCTCCATCTGCTGCTCCACGCTGGTAGAGACAGAAGCACAGCCCCGACAGACTCCGGTGTCAGTGACTGTGGCCCTGCGAGTACCGCAGACCACACACTGTGGACGTGATGACATCAGTTGGACCCCCAACCACTGTTGTGCCAAAAATAAACATGGATTGAAGGCAAAACTACTCCCTTCTTTTTTTTTTGTGAAGGAAAAATGAAAGAAAAATGAAACCCCAAGCACCAGGGAAAAAGGGTACTACCAAAATCCCCCCCCCCCCCAGAAGGGACCCGAGATGAAAAGAAACAACCAGAAAATGAAACGAAAATAAAAGCAAATGACAATGAAAATGAAAAGGAAAAGAGGACTCTCAGCCCGTACTATGGTGCTTTTGTCATTAAGATGCAGGCCGCAGCAACTCCCGCCACGCGGTCCCGACTGCACAGCTAAGATGGCACCGCTCTTCGTCGCACTTAAAATGGTGCCAAAACCCCGGTCTCAGATATGGCAATAATTTCTTCTTTCCAAAATGAAAGGTCCTCACCTGCAGTGCCGGAAGCCCCAGAATCGCTACTGAGAGCGCGACGAAAGCAGCCGCTCCAGCCGCGATGTCGTCCAGCATTGCCGCGGATGGCCGCTGCGGCGAGAACTGCTGCACCGGACTAGGGAAGGCTATGTGGTCTGCTCGCTGAAGCACTCTGTCCCTGCACACGGATCCACAGAGTGCCGATACAGCCCGTGGAGCTCACCCCTGTACCATCAAGGGGGAGAGATCCTACAGTAAGTTATCGCCCAAGGAGAAGAAAATGAGAAAGGCAGCCAGGCGGGAGGTTTCTTTCATTTTTTTTTTTAAAGGGCCAGTCCTCAAATAAATGAACTAAACAGAAACCATATTAAAATAAATTAAATCAAATGTCAATGAAATAAGAATTTAAAAGGGGAAATTTAGGATTAAATAAAAAGGTTCATGCCAATAATAAAACTGGATGATTTAAAATTAGAAATCCAACACCCTGACTTAAATGCTCCTTATCTGTTCCTCTAGTGAGCCCAGCACCTAGGCTCACTACGTCCTCCTGCTGCATGGAGACTGGACACACTGGGGCTGATGGGAGAGAACAGCAGGATACATCCAGTGATGTCACCATTTTGACATGCCCAGTCTCCAAGCTGCAGGAGGAGGTACACTACCCAGAGGTGGAGGACTAAACTGGAGGAACGATAAGGAACTATGGTTACACGGTGCAAGGTTCCACATTAGGAACCACCACCCAGAAAAAAAGATTTAGGCGTCATCGTGGATAATATGTTAAAACCCTCCACCCAGTGTGCAGCGGCAGCCAAGAAGGCAAACAGAATGCTAGGTATCATAAGGAAAGGAATGGAAAATAAAACAAAGGATGTTATAATGCCTCTGTATCGTTCCATGGTGCGACCACACCTTGAATATTGTGTGCAATTCTGGTAGTCATATCTTAAAAAGGATATAGTGGAATTAGAAAAGGTACAGAGAAGAGCCACCAAAATGGTAAAGGGGATGGAAGGATACCCCAATGAAGAGAGGCTAAAAAGGTTAGGGATCTTCAACCTGGAAAAGAGACAACTGAGGGGAAATATGATAGAGGTCTATAAATTAATGCATGGAGTGTAACGGATAAGCATAGATCAATTGTTTATGCCATCAAAAAGTAGAACGACTAGGGGACATGCAATGAAGTTACAATATAACTCGTTTAAAACTAATAAGAGAAAATATTTTTTCACTCAACGAGTAATCAAACTCTGGAATTCGCTACCAGAGGATGTAGTAAATGATGTTAGTGTAGCTGAGTTTAAAAAAGATGTGGATAAGTTCCTGGAGGAAAGGTCCATAAACCATTTAAAGCAGACCCAAGAAATCCACTGCTTGCCCCAACACAAGCATTGTGCAACCTGTGTCTTCTGGGGAAACTGTTAGGTATTTTGACCTGGATTGGTCACTGTTGGAAATGATATTGGGCTTGATGGCCCTTGGTCTGATCCAATATGGCATTTCTTATGTTCTTATTATAACCCAAAATTTGTGTATAACCAGGTTGAATAAGATCCTGCAGCAAACCCCTTTATTACAACAGCTGTAGCACTCTTTACAAACAATGATACAATCAAGATAAAGACACAAATTTCACTCAACAGCACCAGTTCTACATCTCATCTAATTACCCTCAGTAGATTGCTCCATGCCAGAGCTTATAACCAGCCCTGCTAGGTCCAAGTATTGTTTCAGTGTTTAATGAGAGACAGGAAACACCAACCTCTTTCTCCCATTCAATCCAGCTGATGCCTTACAAACAAAAGGTAAGTGAAACCTTATCTTTAAGCCTCCTGACTTCTCAGCTTAACATTCTGCTCCTTACTTTCATTATTACATTTCCTTAATTGTATTCAGGACTTTTCACCACCTGAACTACAATCCAGACAAGCACTCTTTACTGCAACTGAAACACTGACCTTTCAGTCTCCTGGCCTCTGTCAGCTACGTTCCCACTCAGTGGATTTCCAACAGTATTTCCAACACTGTCACAATAAACAAGTAGATCTCTACCTCACTGTAATACCCAATTCCACAGGTTCCCAACTTTTTCTCCTGGCCATTGCCAGCTTACTCTCACTCTCGCCCATGGTACAATACTACCATGTACCTGCCTTTTACCTCAGGATTCCCAACCCAACATCATAGCATTCCAGCTCAGTTTATCTTTGCTGGTCTTCACTGCTCACAGCAGGGAACAGCCTTTCATTCCCAACCTATTCTCTACTCCCCTCCTCCCCCTTCCCCCTCCTCCTCTTCCCCCAACCTCCCTCCTCCTCCCCTCCTTCCCCTTCCCCTTCCCCCTCCCCTCCTTCCCCTTCCCCCTCCCCTCCCCCTCCCCTCCTTCCCCCTCCCCTCCTTCCCCTTTTCCCCTCCCCCTCCTTCCCCTTTCCCCTCCTCCCCCTCCCCCTCCCCCTCCCCCTCCCTCCCCCTCCCCCTCCCCCCTCCCCCCTCCCTCCCCCTCCCCCCCTCCCCCTCCCCCCTCCCTCCCCCTCCCCCCTCCCCCCTCCCCCCTCCCTCCCCCTCCCCTCCCCCTCCCCCTCCCCCCTCCCTCCTCCCCCTCCCCCCTCCCCCTCCCCCCTCCCCCCTCCCCCTCCTTCCCCCTCCCCCCCTCCCCCTCCTTCCCCCTCCCTCCCCTCCCCTCCCCCCCTCCCCCCCTCCCCCTCCTTCCCCCCCTCCCCCTCCTTCCCCCCTCCCCTCCCCCCTCCCCTCCCCCTCTTCCTTCCTTTCCCCCTCCCCTCCCCTTCCTCCCCTCCCTTTTCCCTCCTCTTCCCCCCCTCCCTTTTCCCTCCTCTTCCCCATCCTCCTTCTCCCCCTCCTCCTTCACCTCCCCTCCCCCTCCCCTTTTCCCTCCTCCCTTCCATTCCCCTCCTCCTCCCCACGCCCTCCCTATCCTCCCCCTAACCTCCCCCTCCCCCATGCCCTCCCTATCCTCCCCCTCTTCATCCTCCCCCTCCCCTTTCCCTCCACCTCTACCCGCTCCACTCCCCCTCTTCCTCCTCCATTCTCCTCCCCATTACCTACCCTTTCCCTCCTCTCCCTCCTCCTCCACCCCTTTCCCTTCTCCTCTCCTTCACTTCCACTCCTCCTCCTGCTCCCCTTCCCCCTCCCCTCCCCCCTCCCCCTCCTCCTCCCCTTCCCCCTCCCCCTCCTCTTCCCCCTCCCCCTCCTCCTCCCCCTCCCCCTCCTCCCCCCCTCCCCCTCCTCCTCCTCCTCCGCCTCCCCCCCCTCCTCCTCCTCCCCCCCTCCCCCTCCTCCCCCTCCTCCTCCTCCTCCTCCCCCCTCCTCCCCTCCTCCTCCTCCTCCTCCTCCTCCCCCTCCTCCTCCTCCCCCTCCTCCCCCTCCTCCCCTCCTCCCCTCCTCCTCCCCTCCCCTCCCCCTCCCCCCTCCCCCCTCCCCCTCCCCCCCTCCCCCCTCCCCCTCCCCCCCCCTCCCCCCTCCCCCTCCCCCCCCTCCCCCTCCCCCCTCTCCCTCCCCCCCTCCCCCTCCTCCTCCCTCTCCCCCTCCTCCCTCTCCCCCTCCTCCCTCTCCCCCTCCTCCTCCTCCTCCCTCCGCTCCCCTCCCGGCCCATCCCTCCTCCCTTCCCTTCTCCCCACCTTCCCATGCTTCTGTGGCTGTCAGCCATTTTATGAGGAGCAAGACAGGGCCACACCCTCCTTGCTTACCTGGAGCATTTGAGCTCTCCCTGCATTTCCTCCATGTGGATGTGCTCAGTCCTTTGTAAGAGCTCCCCCTAGCTCTTACTGGCTGAAAAAAAAACTATTTACTCACCCCAAGACATCACAGATGTGCGAGACTCATAACATAGGTCATCCTTCTTAAATACCCCAGCCAGGATATCCAAGTACCAGTTCTGCAAGCATGCAATTCGGAGACATTCACATTTGGGAAATGGCCTACACCCATGCATGTATCCGGCCTTACTATCTACATGGGCCCATCACTGGAACTTGGTACTGGTATGTTAATCTCTCAGGGCAGAGACAGAGTGATTTCAGAAGACACTTATTTGTGCCTCCCTCACTGCTGCCACTCCCCTGGATTTTAGAATTTTGTGCTCTGGATGTCCCATATTCTTCCTAGACATCCCTTAACTCAAAGATTAGCTGACCTGGTTGACTATCCAGGCCCAATGTTGCCAGAAGGAGCAGACAAGCTAGATGTGTTGGATTGTTGGAGACAAAGCACTAAGAGGAGAAGTGAGCAGAAGAAGGGAGGGATTAGGAGACATAGGTTTATAGGGGTAAAAAACAGGGAAGATTCTTGAAATGGGTATGGGTATGAGTGAGGGTGTTAAGTGGGTTAAGAAAGCATGAGTTGGGGATTGAGAAGAAGCTAGGAATGTGAGATTGTTTAGACAAAGTGAGGTGGAATGGTGATAAGAGATAAGGATGTATGGTGTAGAATGGATGGCTGTGGAAGCGAAGATAACAATAGAAATGGGGAGTCAGGGAAGAGGTTAGAATTGCAGTTGGGAATACAGTGAAGGAAGGGAAGTAGAAGGCTTGGTGGGGGTAAGACAAAAGAGAGGCTCTGGAGGCAGTGAAGGAGATAAGTAAGGCATTTACGATACTTTGAGTGCAGTATCAAAAGGGCAACTGCAGCCATCTACCAGCAATGCACCAATGGGCTGCTAAAATAAAAAACCTCCCAAGATCTGCCAAATATCCATAATATAGCTCTCCTACCCCATGACAATGCCCCTGACATGCATAACATAACCCCCTACCCCATGACAGGATTCAGTGACCCTTGCAGACCTCTCCCCCCTCCCCAGGTTCTTATCAGAGATTGCTGGTAGTTAGTAGGTGGCAGGAGGAATCCCTAGACAATCTTGGCCTATCAGCAGCCTGGGTTCCAAATGGCAGCTCAAAACTCTAGAGATACTACTGCTAGGATTGAAGCTGCCAGATAAGGAGCTTATGCCCATATCAGCATGATAGCTGTAGTACCAGAACATTACTGCTAGTGGTCAAAGCTGCCATTTTGAATGCAAGCTGACAAGGTAGGACTATTTAGAGCTAGTTTCTGTCCCCATATAGCCACCAGGGGCCCTTGGTTAGAGCTGAGTGGGGGTTGGGGGAGGGGTGCTGGAGCCTGAAAGAGACATAGTCAGCGGGTGGAGTGATAGGTCATGGATGTTGGATCATGGTATTACATTGATGATGATAATATAGCCACATTAATAGCCTCCTCCTTAAGGAGCTGGTAAGTGCATCAGTGCTATCTGGCCATAACAGAGCACAGTAACTCACCATGCACTAACTGAAAGTACTGGCCATACCCATAATTCACCCAAATATCACCAGTTCCCCCCTCCTCCTCACAATGCAAGTGGTTACCAAGGCAACTGTCGCTCATTAAGTGTAATGGATGTGCACTAACTTTTACTGTGGCGGTAAAACACTTATTCACGTGGAAACAGCTTTCTTCACTTTAGTAAACAGACCCCTTAATATTATGTATATTTGAAAAATCAATAAATCAATAAAGGAATAAAAATATGTCCTGTCTACAAGAACGGAAAGAAAGCATTCTATTTTGACTTTAGTGACTGGAATATGTAAGCTTTGGAATAAGTGTCTCTTCTTTATTTGGATTTTGCACGGTACAGAGGACATGCATTTCTGAATGTCTTCTGGTATTGCATCACATTCAAAGTTTGGCTTCTTGGGCATTCAGTTTAATTGTTGCTTATACATTTCTAATTATTTATTGTTGCTTATACATTTCTAATTATTTAATTCTTTATTTTGTGAGAATCTATGTTCTGTTTGTGACTGAGATGTCGTATATTATACTGTGTAGGTTCTCTTTCAAGAGCAGTAAATCATCTTTTTGGTTGGAGGTGCCAACCAAACCAATCTTTGACCCCGCCCCTAAGCTCTCTAATTGCTGATTCTGTTTTATACAAAAAGATCGATGGAGCAATGGGCCCCTGTGGCCCACCCCATTCTGGTGCCTATGGTTTCTGTAACAGTTTAGCTTATTCTGTTTCACAAATACTACTACTATCATTTGTATGGTGCTACAAGGCATACACAGTGCTGTACATATAGATGTGAGACACAGTCCCTGCTCATCAGAGCTTCCAATCTAATCAAGACAAAACATCTGGAGCCTGATCTTAGAAGGGGCACATCAGAGTTGGATGCTCCTGAGCAGGATAGGCCCATTAGGACCCAATTCTGTACCACGGGATCCAGATGTTCCTGTGGGTGCAGGATCAGGCCCTGAGACAACCCAGCAAGCATGTCACTGCGTACAAGTGGATATTTCCTCCCCACATGCCCTTCTGACATCTGCAGCGTCGACTCCCTATTAGCCCACTGCTCGACTCTAGGCTGGGGTCCGGATCAGGCGGCCCCAATCGCCGCAGTCCCAGCTGCTTATTCCACCACCAATGTGGAATAAGCAGCATATCCACCCCTGACCCACAGGACATACAGGGTTGTGACCTGAATCTATCCTGTATGTCCTGCCACCTTGGCCCACCCCCATTCTGCTCTCACTCTGCCCCCTGCCGGCTCTCCCCATACTGTTGTGCTAGCCATGCGGGGAAAGTCTGTGGGGGAATATGGACAGGCCGACTTGCAGGGCTGCACATCCCGCTGGGACATGCAGCCCCGCAAGTCACCTTGCTGAACCGGGTCCATAGTGAAACTGGGGATACGTACCTAAGGACACAATTGACATAACTGCTGCCTCTTGAAAGCTAGGGTTGTTGTTTCAGTTCTGCTAGTTCTGCTATGCTATGGCAAGCTTGTGCTTTAGGTTCTAAGGGGCATGATTACTAAGCCCCATACTAATAACTATTTGATAAACTGAAGAGTAGCAAATCACCTTGACTGGATGGCATAAATCCAATGTTGTTGAAAGTACTGAAATACGAGTTTGCAGGCATACTATTAGTAATCTGTGAACTATCATTAACATCATCTGTAGTACCAGACGACTGGAGAAAGGCCAATGTAATGCCAATTTTTAAAAAGGATTCCAGGGGTGATCTGGAAAACTATAAACTGGTGAGCTAGATGTCAATATAGGCACAATGGTAGAAACCATTATAAAGAATAAAATTATTGAACATTTAGATAGTCATGGTTTAATGGGAGAAAGCCAATATGGCTGTAGCCAAGGAAAATCTTGTCTTACTAAGCTCGTATATTTTTTGAAGGTGTGAATAAACAGGTAGACAAAGATAAACCAGTTGATATAGTGTATCTGGATTTTCAGAAAGCCTTTGACAAGGTCCCTCATGAAAGACTCTTGTGAAATTTAAAAGTCATGGGATTGAGGCAGTATAGGATTGTGGATCAGGAACTGGTTAAAAGATACAAAGCAGAGAGTAGGGCTAAATGGCCAATTTTCACAATGGAGAATGGCGAATAGTGGAGTGTTTATTTATTATTTATTTATTTTATTTATTTAACATTTCTTATATACCGCCTTTCATGATATCAAGGCGGTTTACATTGAACAACCTGAAATTACATTGAACAGGGCATTATAACTTGGAGATAACTATTTTACAGTGAGTACCCCAGGGATTTGTGCTGGGCCTGCTGCCTTTTAACATATTCATAAATGACCTGGAAAAAGGAATAACGAGTGAGGTGATCAAGATTGCAAATGTCAAAGTTGTTAAAAGGCAAGAGGGTTGTAAAAAATTGTAAGAGGACCTTGATAAATTGAAGACTGGATGTCCAAATGACAGATGAAATTTAATGTGGACAGGTACAAAGTTATGCACCTAGGAAAAAATTACCCAAACTATGGTGACACAATGCAAGGTATCACCTTAGAAACCACCACCCAGGAAAAGGATTTAGGCATCATCGTGGATAATATGTTGAAGTCCTCTGCCCAGTGTGCAGTGGTGGCCAAGAAAACAAATAGAATGCTACAAATCATAAGGAAAGGAATGAAGACTAAAACCAAGGATATTATAATGCCTCTGTATTATTCCATAGTGCGACCGCACCTTGAATATTGTGTGCAATTCTGGTCGCCATATCTTAAAAAGGATATAGCAGACTTAGAAAAGACACAGAAAAGAGACAAAAATGGTATAAGGGATGAAAGAATACCCCTATGAGGAGAGACTTAAAAGGGTGAGGCTCTTCAACTTGGAAAAGAGACGGCTGGGAGGAGGGGATATGATAGAGGTCTATAAATTAATGAATGGAATGGAATGGGTAAATGTAGATCAGTTCTTTATGCCATCAAAAAGTAGAAAGACTAGAGGGCATGCACTGAAGCTACATTGTAGCCCATTTAAGACTAGTGAGAGAAAATATTTTTTTTACTCAATGTGTAATCAAACTCTGGAATTTGTTACCAGAGGATGCAGTAAAAGCTGTTAGTTTAGTTGGATTTACAAAAATGTTTGAACAAGTTCCTGGAGGAAAAATCCAGAAGCCATTGTTAAAGAGGATCCAGGAAATCCACTGCTTACCCCAGAATGAGCATTGTATAACCTGTGTGCCTTTTTGGGAACTGGCCAGGTACTTGTGACTGCATTGGCCACAATTGAAAATAGTATACTGGGCTTGATGGACCTTGGTCTGACCCAGTATGGCATTTCTTATGTTCTTATATTAGATTTGGGCTGTATTACTAGCAAGGGGCACCGTGCTAGATGCAGGGGGGTGGGGACAGCCATCCCCCTGAATTTAGCATGGCTTGCTGCGTTAAAACCACCATAGGGAGCAATTACTACCATCCATTGTCCTGGTGATAGTTGCTCCTCGCCAAGCACTGGCAGCGTGGGCTTTCAAGGCCAGCGCTAGCAGTGCCATGGTAGGAACACCCATGCCCCACCCAGTTCTATTAATATGCATGCTACCAAGACAGTGCAGATTTTTTAGTGCAAGGCACGGCACTTCTTCTTAGCATGGCACCAACAGCGCACGATTTTCTGTGCTGTTCAGGTAGTACCCTTTTGTAAACATGCCCCTAAGAGTATTTTTGCAGGGATTTGCATTATTGTGTCTGTAGGTGGAGGGAGTGTGCTGATAAAGATATTGCATCACAATTTAAATATTTTTTTTAAATGTAATATTTAAAAGTATGATGTCCAATAAGGAGTTTTACAGGATTGTAACCAGATCCCCCCTCCCCCCCCCCCCGCCCGCCAATCACACCCCTACTCATCAGCACTCTTCTCCTGGACAGCATCCAACAGCATGGGTCTGGCTGGCCTTCCCTCCCCCAACATGGCAGGGGTTAGCACTAGAGACTGGCACCATTTTGTTAGCTAGCAAAGATAGGACAGGAGCAGAAGGGGGGGGGGGCATTCCTTCACTGTATACCATTGGTAAAGGCCAGGGAGGTTCAGGGGGGAGGGGGGTTCAGGGATCCTGGCTGAGTATCGAAGACAGTCCCTGCCAGGTTGTAAAGGGAGGACAGACAGACCAATGCTGATGGATGCTGTTCAGGAGGGAGCAATTAATAGGTAGGGGGATCAAGGGTTGTGTGGGTTCCATGCATCAGAAGATCCATGACATCAGGGTCATGATTTAATTAGTGACTGGAGGGGGCTGTGTTATCTGCATCTGTGCTATTGGCATTTTTGATGACAATTGCATAGACATTGGACCTGTTGGCATGCCTTTTCCATGCCTCGATCCCACCTCTCCCCGCATTTAGCACGGGAAGTAAAGATAGTGCAGTCATCTTCAGTGCTATTTGTATTTCCCCTGTATTAGCTGTCAACTCGGCCCTATAGCATTGGACTATCTGCCACATAAAAATTTGACGTGGTTTAGTAAACATGCCCCTAAATGAAATAGTGAGCACTGAACCCTGTGGTGTAATGTACTGTGTTCAGACAGAGAGAAAAATTCTGGAACCAAATCTGTTCTTTGTGAAGGGTTCGTTATTCCTTTCCCAGCACTTCTTATCACTAACCCTGGGGACGTCTGTCTGGGTTGAGGACTCATCTTACCTTCTCTGTCTGGAATCCAGGGGAACAAACACACACACACTTGCACATAAGTGGTATGCAGTTTATTCCAAAGGGTGGAGGGATTGTCCGTATTTTATACATTCTTAGAAACATAGTCATACGTCATCCACCCATCTTCTGGGGCCTGCTATAGTTTATCAGTAACTAATGCAAAAACAAGTCATCCTTGAGTAGAACAATCAGTTTAGCTTACACAGCACATTCCTTTTTCCAACCCACCAGAATGTACAAAGGGCACATGTAAGATTCTGATTTCTCTTGTGCAGGCCTCCTGTATATTTATTTATTTATTTATTTATAGTCTCTTATATACCGCACTATTCGGCATCAGCGCGGTTTACATGGAACAAAAATGCTCAGTACAGTTAACATGTAAGAGTTTACAGATAACAGGGCAAGTAACTTGGATAACAGGGGTAAGCTATTTACAGCACTTAAACTAAGCATTATTATTACAAAGGGCACATATATAGGATTCTGATTTCCCTAACAATCCCCCCTTTGGGCCTGCATAGGCCCACTATAAGAACAGCCTAACAATCTACTACAAAATGACTAAACAGGCATTATTAATGGAGCATCTGTATGCGGCAGCTCAGGTACATCAGCCACCATAAAAGCAGGAGTATAGGAATACATAAAAGTGGTAGAGCCTTGTAGGGCCTTTCAACAACAGCCAAGAATAAATGAATATACATCAAAAAAGAACAAGAATTATAAAACCGCTCAATAGGGCAATAAGCAGCCCTTTGAGACCACCCCAAAGAAAGATACATAGAAACTTCCCTGTAGTTGAAGAACAGTATAGAGCAGTATTAGACAGGCTAAAAGCAGAAACAATAAAACAATCTGTAGCATTAAAACTAGAGACAGTTTACAATGAACAAGGGACCTAGTCATATCCCATAGAGGGGCAAGTAACACCAATGTTATACTGTGGTAGGCGATGGCCTATGATCCATGCTAATTGAACTAAGCAGACAGGCCTGAGCAGCTTGACCTGTAACTGAAGCCTGTAGTTAGGCCCAGAGGAATGAAAACCCCCCCTGAATGATGACACCATAGAATTGAAACTTAACTCAGTTTAACTGAACATAGCTAAGCAGAAACGAAACTTAGAAAATATAGAAAAACAAGTTTAATTGGTACTGATAAGGTGTGCTATGCTTCTATGGAATTAATTAACTCTGCAAAAAGCAAGGTTACAGTGCCCTGCTTCCCATATGTTTTAACAAGCTAAGCGACCTTGGAGGAGAGATGTAACAAGTTAGAGACACTGACCATTGTAATTGGGACTAGAAGGGGGCAACCAGGTGCTGAGCCCATTCCAGAGTCCCGATTGGGTAGCCATATCAGTACCGGGACCAATAGATGGGTGAGAGGGGTACTGGGACCAATGAAAAGTTTGCCTATGCTTAGAATGGACAAGAAAGCTATAAAAGTTGTTGTTTTACTAGAAGCCATTGCTCAGCCATTTTGAAATTGCTTATTGCTTGAGCCATGTGCACATTAAACTGGCTTGGATCCTTGAAAAGACTCCTGGATTTATTTATTGCATGCTTATCTGCTGCTACAATACAAGAAAGTAGAAAAAGAAACATGGGGCTGGGTGCAGTTTAAATTGTCAAGTACAGTAAACTTCTACATTTCACACAGATTAGAAGGTATAGTAATGAGACATGTTGAGAGAAAAGCTCCAGCTTGTAGCGAGCTGAGCACACAAAAGTAAGGCAGTCTGGGCAAGTAGTATTGCCGTATTAACAGTTCCCGAAACGGGCTGAAGGAGGCACCACATGAGTGGTAGGAGGAGTCAACACAGTCTTGTGCGTGATGGTCAGGAGACTGGAACCACAGATGTCAGTGGAGACGATACATGCTTGATTCTTGACGCATGGATCCATGAAGGGGAGGAGTCTCACAGGATGGCTATCCATGTGATGGCGATCACTGTAGTTTGGAGGTCCGTAGAGCGGGTCTAAGGTACCGTGCTTGTGAGGTGCTTTGACCTGTCACCAACCTTGAAGGGATATATTGGTTCGGTACCTCTAGGCCGAAAGCTGCCTTTCTTCAGGAGTCTTCTCCTCTCCTCTCCAGTTGCTAGGGCCTTGGCTGCCCCGGCGTCAGCTACTTCTCATCCTGGTCCTGAAGCCTGATCTGTATATGGAGAATGTTTCCAGCGAGGGCAATGGCTTCAGGATCTTTTAGCCGCCACCTTCACTGTAATCGATGTTATCAGAAGAACTTGGAACGGTCCCATACTGGAAAAGGGGCTTGTACTATGTGCTGGTGGTATGTCTTTACCAAAATCCAGTCTCCGGATTGAAAGAAAAGAGCTGAGTCATCCCGTAGAAAGGACTGGACCTGCTGAGCATACCTATGGAGGGAAGAGAGTTGCCTCTGCTGCTAGGAAATACAAGAGATCAAATGTGAGGCTCAGGAGTATAAAAGGTAAGCAGTCTTCCATATAACAGTTCAGAGGGAGAAAAAGTTCAGTCTACTCCCTTAGGGCAATTTGTTTGGTTGTTTGTTTATTGAACAGAGTCAAAGGCAAGACAGTTTAGTGTCTTTACAAAGTTTTTTAAGGTTTTGGAGGTTCCCCCCTTCGTGGATTGCTGCTTGCATACAACAGCCAATCCTAAGCAACTCAATTTAGCTAATACATTTTTTGCCAAGATGCCCACACTTCCTCAAAATTTTCCACAATTTTAGAATTATACCAATTTGTAAAAATTTGTGTAAGTAACTTTCCTCTTTTAGCTTCATGTGTCGGGCCAGGACACATAGAGGCAAAAAGGGATAAAAACATCTGAAAAGCACCACGTGGCCAGTGTGGGTCTCCCCAAAGCTCATTAGGATGAAAAGGTGCACTCAGCCTATCTCCAAGTATCTATTTCCAGTTATTGGGTATATCTCTGAGCTAGATGACTTTCAAAATTGGAGTTAATGCGGATGGCATAATCAAATATTGTAGAGTATTCATTGTCAGTTTTCTTTCTAGGTGGATACATCGGATACATCATTTCATATTTCAATTTACCCTCACCATTTTATAATGTTAATCTGAATTCTCTTTTCCAACATGAATATTCCATCACACTCCTCTCAACACCACTTTTTTTTTCCACTTACATCATTCCATCAAACTACATGCTAGGTCCTTCTGTCTTTTTATACCATACTAGTGTATCCTTATCTGGCAAGGCTGCTAAGAACATCAAACAATTATTAGAAACTTAGTATTTTTGTAAACAAAGGTATATATAAAATATAAATGTAGATCCTTTTAACAATATGAGCAAATAGTGCTCATTCTAATTAGCAACTGCCTAAACAAAATATAGGTAAAGTCCTTACAATATAGACTAGTGCTTCACGGCATTTTATAACATCAATCCCAATAGAAAGAAATATGGCTCATCTCTCACGTATAACTAGAATCTGTCGTATACCCTGTCCTCAGTGAGAGTGCTGTTAAACTGATTTTAAAATTGCAGTGTTCACAAGGATTTGTATAAGCTACTCATTAATTATGGTGTCAAAAAGAGATCCTTTTGAGGTGAGAGATCTAAGAGGGTACAAGGCATTGGTGGCTAGGCCTCATCTTCAGGTTCTTCTTGGATTGCAAGGCATTCATGACTATCCTCGGGTTCTTCTCGGCATATGCTCCCCCTGCCTATTTATGTCTCTTCAGAGGCATAAATATGCAAGGTTCCTGTTCTTCAGGCCTTGTGGGTGGTGTCCTCGAGGAGTCTTAAAGCAGTCAGAATTCCGGTGGCCCAGATCATCACACTCGGAGCAGCACATTTATTGCCTTTTCCAAGACTGTAGCCTCACCTTCTGTCTCTCTCTCTCTCGGTTATCTTTTTTATTTGTGGGGGGGGGGGTTTCCAAACCTCTCCTAGATCGTTGCTAACAAGTGAAATTTTGTTTATCCAATCATCTCAAGTTAATATTATTGTTTTATTTACAAATATTCTCATATTTCCTGGTAACTAAGCTCCATCTTTCCACTAAATGTGAACTATGTGCTTGGGAACAAAGCAATTGCAGATCAGCCTCTTTCCAAAATTCTATAATTTCTGTGTGTACTGAACCTCTACATAATGTACTGCTACAATATACTGTATGCCTAAAACTAAAATGTTAAAAACTTTCCAAAAAAAAGTACAATTTTTCTCTCTGGACCTCAACACATAAAATTCAAATACAGGAAAACAGATGAATTTATCCTAAAATCCAATATTGTAATAAATCAAATCAGAAAGATCAATATCCAGCAGCCATGGTGCTACTCTCCTGTTCGTCAGCCATCCACACCGAGCAGTCGCATAAAGGGTTAACACCTAACAAATCCAAACAACCAAAACAGCAGGAGGAGAGATACATTCCTTTGTACAAAGGGAACAACATTATTTCATCATTAGCATCTTACAGTTCTGATCATTCTACCCCTTTTCGTTACCGCGGTCTGTGCACAGAATTACGTTGCGTTTAATGCACTGTCTGTCTGATTCACAATATTAGCTCTAGACACCTAGGATCATTACCAGCTAGTAAAGAGACCTCTCTGCAGAGAAGGAAGTGAGACTGTTGAAATCAACAGGACACGTCTTCGCACCCCCACTCAGCAGGAGTCACTCCACTGTGGGAAAATCCCAGTGAGCCCCAGCTGTTATTTACACCTTTACCTGTGGCCAATTCACCTTTAGCCAAGCTGGCCAATGAGACTCGGGGAGGGATATTGTGAAGCAGATTAAGAGCTCTTTTTAGTATTTCATTATTCAACATTGCTACAGCAATGGGTGTTTAATACAGACACACCCTTTTACATATCTCAGTGACAGATATACCGTTGTTAAGTACAAAAGTAATGTTTTCTATTTAACTTGTCTACTTACAATATGGCAATAAAGAGACACTCTGCAAATAAATAATAGTTTACGTTTTAGTATACCGGTTAACTTTAAGTTTCTATTCTGTCTGCCTGTCTGTAGCCTTTGAACACAAAGAACAGAAAGGGAGGGGGAGGGAGGGGGAGAGAGGGAAAGAGCAGAGCAATGGAAGAATAAACAAACACCACTTGTCCAGGGACTCTGAATCATCAGTTTTACCTTTACTAGAGAGGGGGAGGGGGGAGAGGGGTGTCGTATAGGCACAGAGATAAACTAAGCAAAGTAAAGCTTGTTAACAGACTGATTCAGCAGAATCTTGTAACTTACACTGACAATTTATGTAGAATGGCTGTTTTTTAGCTGCAGTTTAAAACTTATCACAACATATAGCAGAGCATACATTCACGCGGATTCTGGAGTGGTCCCCTCACCTTGGGACCCCCCCATCCTCTAATTAATTCACAACAAACGCACGGCTGGCCAGACACACACAAACACAGCCTTCACAGCAGTCGCAGATGAGAAAGAAAAGAAATCTAGCTTTCCCACCGATTCCCACCGAGGGAACAGGAAAGTCTTAATTACCATTTAATTACCATTTAACCATGCTACCAAAGCAATAGGGACACTCCCAACCAAAGGGAGAATACCAGTTTTAATTTAAACCATGCTACCAAAGCACAGGGATCCCTGGCCAGCGGGAGAATCCCACTTCTGACACCAAATGTGAAGGGTTCGTTATTCCTTTCCCAGCACTTCTTATCACTAACCCTGGGGACGTCTGTCTGGGTTGAGGACTCATCTTACCTTCTCTGTCTGGAATCCAGGGGAACAAACACACACACACTTGCACATAAGTGGTATGCAGTTTATTCCAAAGGGTGGAGGGATTGTCCGTATTTTATACATTCTTAGAACATAGTCATACGTCATCCACCCATCTTCTGGGGCCTGCTATAGTTTATCAGTAACTAATGCAAAAACAAGTCATCCTTGAGTAGAACAATCAGTTTAGCTTACACAGCACATTCCTTTTTCCAACCCACCAGAATGTACAAAGGGCACATGTAAGATTCTGATTTCTCTTGTGCAGGCCTCCTGTATATGCACTTAAACTAAGCATTATTATTACAAAGGGCACATATATAGGATTCTGATTTCCCTAACATTCTTTTGCTCTCATGAATAAGAAACAGCTTACAAAGAAAAAGCAATACGTAGATTTACCAAAGCAAACCAAAGAAGAAACTGAATCATTCAGTAACAATATCTTCCAAAATAAATCAGCAATTAAGGTAAAATTGTAAAATATCTAAATTTGCACTGCTGACTGACCACAGAAAACAAGGCAGTTTATTAACCCAGTTAAAGTAGACTATTTGGTAATTGGAATCCAATGATTTTTGAGAATATTATAGAAGTACTTTTCATTCTGTTTGGATCTGGATATAGACACAGTCCCATTCAAATATTTGGTGCCTTTTCCTGCTAGGAAAAATCTGGCTTTCTTTAGTTTATTTATGGTTAGATCTTACTATTTTGATAGCAGTTCATCTGAGCTCTGACCATCTCTGGTGCTCAAACGTTTCACCAAAGGGAGCCTGGAACTTTCAGAGCAGACAGCAAGTGCCGATTCTTTTTCCCTTTGAAATCTGACCTAGAGCTGGGGCTGATTAGTCCTTTCTTTTTAAGCCTGAATCCAAGGTTTGGAACTTTGATGACAGCTAAAGTACAACTCTGAGGCCTTTTTCCCTCCCAAAAGCCCAGGAACAGCCCTGATGCTTCCTCTCTAGAGGCCAGCTAAGAACCAATTGACTCAATTCAAAACACTCGGTAGATTTCAACCAATCACAGAGAGCTGAAGTTCGATGCAAGAGCCAATCCCCCTGTTGCTCACTAGAAATCAATTCAGCACCTCTTGGCATTTTCAAAGGTTTGCTCATTATAATCCACTTTGGGGTTTCCAGTTTGCAGTCTAAATGCTCAGGTTTGTAATTTCCAAATCTGGTAACAAGCTTCCATGCCATGATTTGTGTCCTTAAAGTAGAAACCTCTGGAAAAGGGTAAGTCTCTTTATCATTCAATTGTAAATAAACACTGGGGCTAGAGTCTTTATTTTAATGAGGTCTTCACATATAAAATAAAATGGGCCTTGTTAGATACTAGCAAGTTTATTTGCTGGTGTTATGTGGTCCGATAGAAGAATGTATGAGATATAATAGTTTTCTTATAGTTAGTAGTTGATCAGGCTCAGAGTTATGTGGACAGTTATTCCTGATTACTGCAGAGGAGAGCCACCAGAGAAAGTCAAGCCTGTGTTTGGAATGGGTGCAGTATCCACATGTTTGATCATCGCAGAAAAGCAGAGTGTAGGAGCACAAGGGATCCTGTCAAGCTGTGCCTCTGTTGGCTTATGAGGCATTATGTGTATGTCAAAAAGCAGAAAGACTTTGCTTGCACTAGTTTGTAAAATAACATTTTTAGCATACTTTCCCCTTGAAATCTGCATCCTTTAAGGCATTTCTGGCTGTGGAACAGCATAGTGGGTATGTGGATACTGACAGCTATTGCCTCTTTTCTTTGCAATCTGCTATCCAGGAAAGGAGTGAGCAGGCATGGTGATGTGGTGGCTGCAGACAGGTGAAGGATACAGAGATAACAGCAAATCCTTGCCTTTTTCTTGCATAGCATTGTTATTGGAGGGTGTAAGGAGAGAATGCCTGGTGAGTATTCTAGAATAGTGGGAGAGTCAAGAATAGGTCCAGCCCATTCATTGTGCGGGAATGTTGCCCACACATTACCCTGCACCTTGGGATGCTTCATACCTGATCGGCTGCAGAGGTAGCCGGGGAGGCCCAAAGCGGCGTTTGCCTTCTCTCGCACAACTGTGATAAAAAGAAACCCGCAGGCACACTGAGTGCTATAAGGTTAAGACATGTGTCCCCATTTGACCTCAGCGCACCAGTGGGCTCCTTTTTATCACAGCCACGGGAGAGAAGGCAAACACCGCTCTTTACTCCTGCAGCTGTTCAGAGGTGACTCGAGCCGGGGCTTTGACCCTTCCCAGCTTCTTCTGAAGTCGATCAGGCACGGGGCCCCTTTGGATGTGTGGTTGAGGTGGGGACTGGGGGCTAGTATGAGAATGGGAACAGGGGTGACCGGGGACTAGAACGGGAATGGGGGGCTAGAATGGAATGGGTGACTAGGGGCTAGAATGGGATTGGGGGATGGCAGGACTGGAAATGGGCTGATGTTGGGGGATGGGGGACTGAGACTGGAAGGGAGTGGATACTGGGAGGGACTGGAAGAGAACTGATATTGGGGGTTAGGACTAGAAATGGCTGTGGATGGGGGCTGGGACTAGAAGTGAACTGATACTGGGGGTTAGGACTGGGAAATTGGCTGATGCTGGGGGACTGAGAGAAAGCTGATGCTGGGAGGGACTGGAGGAGGACTGATACTGGGGGTTAGGACTGGAAATGACCTGGGAATGGCAGATGGGGGACTGGGACTGGACGGGAGGAGATGCTGGGAGGGACTGGAGGAGGACTAATACTGGGGGGCTAGGACTGGAAATGGGCTGATGCAGGGGGCGAATGGGACTGTAAGATAGTGGATGCTGGGAGAGCTGGAACTAGAAGGGATCTGATGCTGGAGGAGGACCAGAAGGAGTTGGGGCTGGAACTAATGGGAGAACAAAGAAGCTGGGGGAGTGAGGATGCAGAGGGAAACAGATATTTTATGTGAGAGGGAAGAAAAATCTATGATTGGCCGAGTATTGGGAGAGTAAGTGGGGATTGAGAATGGATTAGTGAAATTTGAGTGGATGAAAAATGAATAAAGAAAGAAAAGGAGGAAAGACCAAAAGGGGAAAGATCAGTATGTTAGAGCAGATATAGAGAGAGAATGGAAAAAACTAGAAGAGAGAAGAAAGGACAAATGGATAGCAGACAATAGAGAATTAGCAGAAGACACTAAGGGGTATGTTTACTAAATTGCGGTAATGTTCCCTGCGTTAGGTTCCCCGGATGCCCATATAAAGGAATGGGCAGTGCATCATTACAGCAAGCCGTGTCAAGTAACGAGCCTTTGGCTAACGTGCGTTACAAGGCGCCTTATAAGGCACCTTATAAGGTGCCTTGTAAGATGCCTTGTAATGTACCTTATAAGGTGCCTTGTAATGTGCCTTATAAGGTGCCGTATAGGGCTCCGTAGGCTAGGCACCGTATTAGGCACCTCTGGACAAGGCACCTTAGAAGGCACCCTGGGTTATGGAACCATAGGTTAAGGTGCCCTAACAATGTTACGGTGCCCTAGATTAGTGTGCCCTTAGGGCTGCAAGGTGCTTCAGGTTGACATGCATGACCTGTGAGGCATAGAAACAGATGTAACCCTAATATTGGATAGAGCACCGAGGAAAGGCAATGAACAGGTGATGGAAGAAGGGAGAGCTGGGACCTGCCATATCTGTGGGCATCCCATGTGGCTGTCAGTGCTGTTGACAAACATGTTGGGGGCAACTGTACCACAGCACAGGGTGTTGGCAATATAAAGTACTGGAAAGACAGTGTGTGGCAGATGATGGGAATACGTGTCCCCAAGTGGAGGCAGAGGTGGCAGGATAGGTACAATGATGGGTGGACAGAGTGGTGGTGGTGCCATGCCGATCAGGCACAGGCGAGGCAAGCACGAAGAGGCACAATGCAGGAAAGGGTACCAGGGCAGGACATGGGGTGGCAGCCTGCACAGGAAGACAGGACTCTACACAGCTGACAGATGCAGAAAGATGGACTGAAGGATTGTTGGGCAACTGTGGGGAGGGTAATATGGGCTGGCAGCACGGATCTGCAAAGATATGACTGTTACAGGCATGCAAAATATCTGAGATGGACAGGCACGAAAAGAGGAAACAAAGAGGAATCAAACTTATTACTACTGTTTAGAATGTCATTGTACTAACCAGTAGGCTATACCTCTATGGCTTGTTGCATAGCAATGGCTGGGTACAGAAGGACTGCAGGTCCCTGCATAAACCGCCTGCTCTGTGTGCCAGGATAGGGTAACCCCACCAGCACCCATGATGCAATGCACATACAGAACAGCGGTCTACAGCTGATCACCAAATGGGGTCTGCACCTCTCCAGTACCGTAGCTTGGTAAGACAGACTGACAGTGCGTGATACTGGAACAGAGTAGCTACAGACCATGCCATTGTGCAGGTTCTCTGTTCACCCTGAGGATTAGGATGGGCACCCAGCACTAGGTCTGCAGTACTTGTGGTGCTAGAGATAGATCCTGCTGCACATCCCCAGCACTGCCAGTGTGTGCCAGGTGTTCCTAGCAGTGCAACCGAAAGTACTTCTGTGTCCATCTGTGTTTTGCAGTCGCATGTGGCCCTGTGGGGCCAAACACCACCCAGATTAGTGTATACTCAGTGTTAAGGTCTGGCTGCCATAGGCACCTGTTATCAGGGCAGAGGGGTGTCTAGACTTGCATGAGGTGGATGTAGCACTGCCTCTATGGGTCAAAGTGGTATACACTATATACCCCACAGGATCCACAATCACCCATTTTGTAGGTGAGGGAGTGAAGGAACAGGTGCCCGAGCCCTGGCTGTAGGACAAGCAACCGCAGTCCTGCTGGCAGAAGACAGCCCTTCAGGGCTGGTAGGCCAGAGCCGTACCTGTGACCAGCAGTAATGCTGGGGGTAAGCCGGGGAAACCACAACTGCCCCACACCATGGTCTGCTATTCACCAGCAGACAGCACAGTCAGACTGCACCTGCAGCACCCTACAAGATGTTCCAACCATGCACAGACTAACTGCAGACAGTCCACTAGCCAGTCCATAGTGCATGTTCACAGAGAAACTATGTGCACCAAGCAGGTATCTCAATGATTAGGCCCCAGAACTGGGAACACACAGGTATGACTAGAGACAAATAGTATTGAGTACTATGTGTCATGCTGTGGCCACCCTGTCCATGCAGGTGGTGGTCGGGCACTACAGTGTCCCAGCCATTGCCCTACACCCTGTGCAAATGCATCCTGCCAATCTGCCCTGGCCGGGCCATACCTACAATACCTTGCTCCTCATTATGCACATTTTCAGGCTAATGCTGGAAACAGTGGGACATTGTGGGCCCTGAGCAGTGTAGGTAGCCACAAAACAATTGATAGACATACACACACACTCCTATTGCAGCATTGTGCAATGATAGGGGTGGTTGGCAACCATGCCCACCACACTGGTCCTGATCACAGTGCTGACATTGCTAAACTGTGCAGGGGGGTAGTAGTAGTGCTCTGCTGATAACTGCAGCTCCGTGCTGGGACCAACAGCCTGACTCTCCATGAAGCTTTGGATAGTGGAGCCTGTGTGAGTGGGTGTTTTGACCCCTGTTCAACACGGCGTTGGGGTTTGCACATGTTGATGTTGTATCTGCATTGTAAGGTAAAATGTGGGGAGATGCTCTGTAGGATCCAAAGCTGGGATTTGAACCTGTGATCCTCTGCTGATGGACACACTGGCTGTGTGTATTGCACCACACTGTTGCCACAGAGAAATAATTGTCCCTGGGGCTACCCTTACCTTCTTCAGACAGACCTTTTCTGTTGCACTGCACTGCACATCACGTACTGGTACAGGGCATGGCCTAGGTCCACTGCAGGCAGGTGGCACTGCTCCCTCCAGCACAAACACACACCCCCTACCATTCCAACATGACCATATGCTGTCTATGCTGGTCGTGTGCGATCCCAGGCCATCCATTGTGCAGGTAGGCGGGTGTCTAGGGTGCGGGGTCTAGGGTGGCGAGGCATACATGGTCATCCACACATCCCCCCCATCACTGTCTACCAATGTTATGTCCCTTCCACATGGGGGAGTGATGGCTGGGGGGATGTCAGGCTGGTGCTCTAGCAACTATTGGCTAGTGTGGACCGGGTAGATGCAGGTGGAGTGGGTTGTTACTGCCGACTGACAGGCTAGGGCATGCACCTCAGGTATGGTGTACCCAGTTTGGCCTACTGGGTGTATATATGTTTCCGACAATGTGTGGGCACACCTTGCAATGCCTTACTAGGGGCTGCCGTAAAGTGTGTTCAGTTAGCTGGGTCTATGAACTGTTTGGGACCCATCCTGGGTGTGGTCTATGGACCCTTGTTAGTGTGGTCCCCACTGCTTGCCCTATTACAGGCATAGTGGTACCTGTGTGACTTTTGGGATACTTGCTGGGTAATGTCCCCTGGATGGGACACTGTTGAAAATGGACTACTGGGCATGTTTGGCCCTGGTCAGCTGCTGTCCTGCTGATTTCCAGTTTCTAAGTTCCTATGTGCCACCTCAGCGACGGCCTAGTTCACCCTGTGCCCCAGCTGCCCCCATTGCATGTCCCGCCTGCAGCCCCCCTATGCCCCATTTGCACCATCACCATAGTGGACTTTCATACTTGGCCACTATACTGTTGCTGCAGATGAAGCACTACTATCACCTTTCTCAGGCTCCCTGCCTAGGCTGTACATTGCTGACACTGAAATAGTTTCTCTCTCCTGCACATGTGAATCTAATGCCAGGTTTTCACTCACGGAGGTTTCCAGCCCTTCATTTCCCCGTGTTGGTGTCGCGGGAGCCTCTCCCCGCCCTTTGACCCCTTCTCTCTGCCCTCTCTCCACCCTCTGCGGGGTTTACCGTGGCCGGGAACACTAACGTGCGTTAGCGCACGTTAACGTTACCTAACGCGTGTTAACATAGCCGCTGCTACGTTACCGCAGTTTAGTAAACATACCCCTAAGAAAGCAGAAGTGACTGGGACAATTGTAACAGAAAAATAAAATGCCCAAACAACAAAAGGCAGAAAAATACTTTTTTATTTTGAATTTATTATCTGAGAAATGTGCATTGCTGACGTCTTTGCATTTTTGTTTAGTACAAGAGGAAATTAATTTATAGTTTTTCTTCAGTGTTGTATGTTCCAACCTTGGCCTTTGTGGTTCTCAGTTTAATTATTGTCTTTCTATTACTAAATTGTGATTCCTTGTTCTTTGTTTAGTGGCGGTCTATGTTCTGCATGTGTAACTGAGCTGAGGTATCCTGTTCATGTAGTTTCTATTTGACAGTGCCACTTGTTCTCTTTCCCCAGTAGGAGATGTATTGGTATTCTCTGAGATGTATTGATTTAATATTTGCAATGTTGTGTTTTGTTAGGTAGGTTTTGGTTCTTTGTGAGTCCTGGTGGTGCTGTTATGATATGGCGGGTTTGCTGTGGGTTCTAAATGCTAATTACCAAAAACTATTAAAACTCCTGGAATCCACTACTATAACAACCTAACAAAATAAAGTAAAAAACACACGTTCTAACTTTACAAGCCTATCTCTAATAATGCCAAGCTCAAAAAAATATTTTTTTGTCGGAGAGTGTGTTAGTTTAGGATTCAACTTAATTGCTGTTGATTCAATTTTGAATAAAAACCGGAACCGGAAAGCCGATCGAGTTACAATGCTTGAGAAAGAGCCCTGAAGGACCAGGGCTTGAAACACAGTATGTGTTGCGGTTCCCGATCGTCGGAGGAATATTTGGATATGGTGAACAGCCCCAGTTTACTTCATAGGACCCACAGTTAAGTACATCTGTGGGGGGAATTGAAGTTACTAGTATATTTGGGACTTTGAGCCAGTATGTGATCCTATTCTAATATCAGCCATGGATATAAAGTGAAGCAAATAAGGTGGTGGCAGCAGTCACTGTTTTTCTGTGGCTTGAATCTTACCTCAACAACCGCGGCAGGAAATAGCGGGTTGAGTGTTTTTTTGCGGGAACATCCAGGTGGGTGTTTCCTTGTTGAAAAGCTTTTTTTTTTTCAATTTTTATATAAAAATACATTTGATTAAAGGGAGGTATCCACTGCAGGAGGGAGTAATCTCTCAGGATGGACTCTCCGACAAAAAAATATTTTTTGAGCTTGGCATTATTAAAGATAGGCTTGTAAAGTTAGAACGTGTGGTTTTCACTTTATTTTGTTAGGTTATGGGTTCTAAATGAGCAGGATGTATAGTACTTCCTAATGTGCCTGGCAGTTGACACTGGAATACAGTAATGTAGAAATCAGGTAGTCTCTTCATCCTTCCACCCATGCAGATGATATTGAGACACGCATTAAGAATCATGTCTACTAAAAGTTAATGTGCATTCACAAATGATAATGTGCACTAAGTAAAGCAACACCCATTTATTTCTTTTGGTGCAGTGGCACTTAATGGCCATTAATATTTAATATACATTTATTTATTTAGCTGTATTTATATACCGCCTTTCACCGGGTCAAGGCGAGTCACTGCCAGGACCAAAAAGAAGCTTGTGAAGGGCAAATCTGAAAGCTGCCTAAAATTTTAGATGGGCAACATATGCAATTTAGAATAAAATGAATTAAATGTATGCAAATGAGTCTCCGCACATGGCTCTGCATCACCCTCGGGCCACCCCTAGTCAAGAAAGGTTAGAAGAGGAGGATATGAAGTTCTAAAGGGAGGAGGTGGCCCTAGGAAGGTAAATGTGGTGGTCCTGTGTATTTCTGTCAGTGGTTAGCCAACGATGTAGCAGGTGTAGGGTTGCTCTCATGATAAATAGCAGGATTAGAGTTTGAGGTCTGTCATTGGGAGGAGGGGTGTGTGGCAAGTGGGTCAGGGAGGCAAAGTCTGCATAGGGAGGGGGGATTCCAGAGTCATGGTGAAGAATCAGGGAGTGCAGATCATTTTCTGTTATTCCAATGCCTAATGAATGCCTTGATTAGCCACATGGACATTCACATCTTTCATATGCTGTCTGCAATGCCTGCTCCAGCCTACCCCCTCCCATTCTGCAGGGACAGGATGGAAGGGGATAAAGGTGGATGCAATTTTTTCCTGCTAAGTTACAAACCCTCCATTAAATTTGAGAGATTCATATACTCGTAATACATCCTGTTGCAGTCTTTATCCGAAGATCTTGAAAAAAACACCAACACAGTTTTGTATTTTTAGATACGCCGATTTGTGTTGATTTGATCCAATAAAATTGTTACCTAGATCCCTGACCTGCTGAATAAGTACAGTGCTTAAGTGCATACTCTCTAGAATGATACTTTCTCCAGTGAAAAAGAGAAAATGGTTCATGAATTGTTTTGCATTTTCTCTACTAAAGTGTCAACATCTCATCTATTAATGAGAGCCTAGTTGAATCATTGTGACACCTGGAATATTATCCTTTATTAGAAGATGTCACTTGTATTAATGGGAATATTGTCAGAGAAGTATACGCTATTAGTATCAGATATTTTTTATAATACAGTGTTTCTTAACAGGCTTCAACCGTGCCATTGCAATGGATGCTTTATTTTTTTGTTTCGGGTGTAAAATGGATAAGGAAAAGGAACAGCTGTATATTCAAGTTATATTATGTGCGCTAGAGCTTGCCATCAAGCCTAAAAGTAAATTTCTCATAGAAGTCCTAAGATGCTTCAAGTAATGCACTGTTATAGCATAGGTGCTTTATTCGTCTCTTTGTGGATACACACAAAAAATTGATGCATACTATGAGGGTTTGTAAGGAAAAAACTAAAAGCCAAATAATACATTTACTAATCCTTTGACAGCAAAGCGTTCCAAATAAGTCAACACGCTGGGAATCTTTAGCTGATAGCTAGACTTCATCTCTCCATTTCATTACGCATTGTCTTGCTGAGAATTGCAAAAGGCGTTGAGCTACTATACTGGCACTTCCTCTTCATCTCTCCGGGCCAGTCCAGGAACCTTAGGGTAATCAACCTCCTCCAGCAGCTGAGGACTGAATTCTGAATCTTGCTGACAGCCTATCCAGCTCCCCCTGGTGTCAGAGACTCAGTCTTTCAGTCCTCAGCAACTGAACAGGACGTAGAGCTGACAGGCTTTCTGGAAAAACGAAGAGGAATACATCAGAGCAGATTGGGAAAGAAAAAAGTTCTGATTGGGTTGCCCTAGCAGGGCAGTAAAGTCAAGGAAAGATCCCAAAAAGTAAAAAAAAAAAAAAAAAAAAAGAGCGACGTTCCTCAGTTGTCAGCACATCAGGTGGCAATAGGGCAGAGCCTGCCCTAATTTCAGAGGTTCCGTCATTTCAGGGGTTCGGGTGAGAGCTGGGAGCCCCAGAATCTACTCCTCTACCTCTGACGCCTAGAATCTCCTTGTCCTGCTAGCAGCGGAGAATCAGGGATCCGGCGGCTCGACGCGCTTCCTTAAGGTAGGGTGAATTGAAGTGCTACACGTGGTCAGCAAGCTGCGGGAGTTTCAATCGCTGCTGCGGTTTCTGGGCCGGTTGCAGAGGCATAGTTGGAAGGTAACTTAGGTGCATGATACCGGCAATAGCAACATGCGCGCACCGTGGGAATTGCCGCGGGTTGTCGGGGCCAGGCTTCTGTCGCTCTTGCATCCGAAGTAGCAGTAGTCTGGAGAGGCTCTTTGGCGGCGATATGGAGCACAAGTCAGCGTCGGGTGAGCTGCTGGACAGGCCACAGGGCACAGTAGAGAAAGCAGGAACGGCAGCCATTTTGGCTGAGGCAGCCGTTTCTCCTGCATGTCAGACCAAAGTGGGTAAGAAGAAGGCTAAAACGAAGAGGCCGTCTCCTGGTGGAGCCCAGGTCCTGGAGCAGGTGCCTGTGGCACAGGGAGGCTTAGAATCCTTATTTTCGGCAGATTTTATTTTAACATTGCATAAAGCATGCTGTTTAAAGGTGGAGCAGACGTTAAGTAGTCAGAATGCTCCCAGTGTGTTAGAGTCACAGAAAGGGGAGCTCAATGAGGCAGATGCTGGAGAGGGCCCCTCTCAGAGAAGTAGAGATCCAGAGATAGGCTTCGATGGCTTCGGGCCGCAGGTCTCAGCGCCTCAGGCAGGGGAGGAGGGAGAAATCCTCTCAGAGGCAAGTTTGGACTTCTGGGCAGGAGAACTTGAGGAAGGTGAAATTGTACCAGGCGAAGACCCAAATGTGTTCCGAGTGTTTTGCAAAGAGGAGCTGGAAGCTCTGATCGCCCAGTCCCTGGCAGCTCTAAACATTGCTCTTCCAACGGTACAGCAGGAGCCACTAGAGGATCCCTTGCTCCAAGGCTTTAAAGCAGAGCAGCATTGCTTTCCAGTTCACAGAGTGATTAAGCAGATGATAGAGTCAGAATGGGAATGCCCTGAAGCTACCCTGAGGGGTGGCCATGCCACTGGATGCCTTTACCCTGTTCCGCAGGAGGATTTGTGGCAAATGCCTAAGGTCGATGCCTTGGTTTCTGCAGTAACAAAGAAGACGACGATTCCTGTGGAAGGAGGTGCAGCCCTTAAAGATCTGCAAGATCGCAAGTTAGAAGCACTTCTTAAGCAGGTCTTTGATTCCAGTGCTCTTGCTTTGCAGGTCTCCGTTTGTGGGGTGTATGTTTCAAGAGCCTCTATTCATTGGCTTCAAGGAGAGTCAAGTCCGGAAAAGGAGGAAGGGTCTTCCTCAGAGGGAGCAAAGCTGGAGTTGGCGGCAGCTTATTTAGTGGATGCCTTCTATGATATGGTTAGGATATCAGCTAAATCTATGGCGTCAGTAATTGCCGCTAGGAGTTATCTCTGGCTGAGGAATTGGGCGGCGGACGCATCTTCTAAAACTCACCTCAGTAGGACTTGGCTGGGAAGTTCGTTGGAGGTACTTGGGGGCCAATCCAATGGCCCTTGGGTCTGCTGCCAGTGTGCAGCGCTGCTACAGGACACCCTCGTCTTCCCTGGAGCATCAGACAGGCATCGGGGAGCTAGCCCGCATGCTGCGAGGATCCCTGATCGGGATTTAAAAGCTGCCAGTTCTCCAGTTACCTGGACTTGGCTGGGAAGTTCATTGGAGGTACTTGGGGCCAATCCAACGGCCCTTGGGTCTGCTGTCACTGTGCAGGGCTGCTGCAGGATGCCCTCGTCTTCCCCGGAGCATCGGGGAGCTAGCCCGCAAGCTGCGAGGACCACTGATTGGGATTTAAAAGCTGCCAATTCTCCTGTTACCTGGACTTGGCTGGGAAGTTCGTTGGAGGTACTTGGGGCCAATCCAACAGCCCTTGGGTCTGCTGCCGCTGTGCAGCGCTGCTACAGGACGCCCTCGTCTTCCCCGGAGCACAAGACAGGCATCGGGGAGCTAGCCCGCATGCTGCGAGGACCCCTTTGATCCTTGTCTGTATTGTTTTTCTATAAAGCTTTTTTCTTGTTTAACCATGGAGCGTGTTCATGGAGCATAGTTCGAAGGGGCATGTTCAAAGGGGCAAGCCGCACCCCTTTGGCACTCCTTCAGCATCACAGTGGTGTTACCGTGGCACTAACATGTTTCTGCTACCCGCGGTTTGTGTTTGTTTCCTTAGCTGGGTTTTTGTTTTCTGTTTATTTTTACATGTAGTTTTGCTACTATGGGGAAACGAAAGGCAAAAGTTGGGAGTGATGCCGGGGGAGGTTCAACCAGTACAGTGAAACTGGCTGGCCACCTCCATAAGCACTTTGCTCCTCTTCCTATTGCACAGTTGTCTCCAGAGGGAGCCTCCCTGAGTTCAGGAGGGAGGTCTCCCCCACCCTGTTCTCTTCCTTCGTTACTCTCTGCTTCCACCAGGGAGTCCTCTGATAAGGTAAGGGATTCTAATTTTCCTGTGAGTTTTCCTAATCCGGTCTCTATGGTTAGGCCCGGTAGTGCTGTTGAACTCCTGACCCTATCACCTGACATGGAGATTACTTTAAAGGATGTTTGGGGGGGCTTTGAAATCTATTGATGATAAGATGTCTACTACTTTAAATGCTTTATGTACTTTCTCTCAAGAAGTTGTAGTTTCCCTGCAGCAGCTTGAAGGGAAAGTTTCATCAGTTGATGTGGCGCTTTCAAAATTGGAGGCTCAGGTCTTGCCTTTACACGCATTTAAGACTGCGGGTATCAAGGATTCTTTGGTTTTGCATAATAAGCTTGAAGCCTTGGAGAATTCTGTGCGGTCTTGTAACCTTCGTTTTTTGAATTTTCCTCATTCTACTCTCCTTGATCAGTTATTCGGGCGGTAAAGCCGGGAGAGGTGCTGTCGTCCATAGATCTAACGGAAGCGTATCTGCACATCCCGATCAGAGTGGATCATCAGATGTTTTTGCGCTTTGCCATTCCAATGGGACATTTTCAGTTCCAAGCGTTGTCTTTCGGGCTGGCTAAGGTGCCGCGTACGTTCACAAAGGTGATGGTGGTGGTTGCGTCGGCGGTGCAAAAGGAAGGAATTCAAGTGCATCCCTACCCTGGACGACTGGTTGATCCAGGCAGGATCTCTAGCAGAGTCGGTCGCAGCAACCTCGCAAGTAGTGCAGTTCCTAGAATGGCTCAGTTGGGTTATCAACCGAGGAAAGAGTCATTTACATCCAGTGAAGGGGCTTATGTACTTCGGGGCCTTGTTCAACACGTGTTCTTGCCCAAGGACAGGGTGCGAAAGATATTGGCTCAGGTACGAGCGTTCTTACTAATGCAGGCTCCAACGGCGTTGAGGTACTTGCAGTTGCTGGGGTCCATGGCGGCAGCCTTGGACTTGGTTCCATGGGCCAGAGCGCATATGTGGCCGCTTCAGCGGGCATTGTTAACCAGATGGTCTCTGCAAGATCATCCCCTGTCTCGAAGATTGGTGTGCCCGGAGGAAGTACGCAGCAGTCTGCAGTGGTGGTTGGACCCAGGTTATCTTCAGGCAGGGGTGCCTCTGGAACACACGGAGTGGGTGTTGGTCATCACAGACGCCAGTCTGTTGGGCTGGGGGGCTCATTGTCTGGCTCTCTTAACAGGGGAGTGTAAGATTTAGTCAGCTTTACTCTCCTGTAGGTCCTGGGTTCATTTCACTTCACAGAGGCAGTAGGGTTTGAAATAAAACAACCAAACAGGTGTGGCTTGGAGAAAGGTTTTTTATGTAGAAATAGGCTTATTACATAGGTATTGAACAGAGGTATATAGTGATTGTTACAGAGCTGTTTCAGTGTGCATCAATGAATCTGTGTGTGCATGTGTGAAGTGTGAGAGAGAGATAGGCCAGAACATGTGAGTCAGAGCCTCATGGCAAGGGAGAGAGAGAGAGAGAGCGGGGGAGGGGTGAAGGGAATTGATTATCAGAGCCTCCTGTCCTTCATGTCCGATGAATGGTGGAAGAGAGAGAGAGAGAGGAAGTGTTTCTGTCCTTTATAGTGAATTGAATCCTCTCCAGCACTTCCCCTTGAGGTCTGCTAGCCACTCCCTTTAAGGTCTGCCATTCTCGATTTAGCAAGGAGGGGCTTCAGACAGGCCTTGGAGACTGAAATCACCAGGGGGTCAGAGTTAATCTCATCTTGTAAACTGTCCTATTACCTTTGGAGACTGAAATCACCAGAGTCCAAAGCTGCATGAAATGTATGCTGACATCTCCCACACCTTTTTTATTTTTATTTATTATTTGTGCCTGGAAATGGTGGAAGCAAGCCTGTGGTACCTGTCCCAGCTGCCATTACGATAGTAGGCAGCTTGTCTAATACCTCCTGTATTAAATACCTTGCTATGTCCAGCAAGTCCCCTGTCCTGCACAGTACCGTCTCTAGTACTGTCTCTAGTGTTCTAGAGATAAACAAGTCTCCTTATGCGTCCAAACCTCGTGTCCACTACTGGGGGGGTGGAACCCAATATGCTACCTCCGTGCCCATCTTAGAGAGAGTGAACAGTGCATAAGGTCTGCAGGAATTTTTGAGGAGGCTAAAGCAAAAAGGTACCAGGATGCTATGAGTGAGGATAGGAAGCAATACTAGACTGCAGCTGACTCTGGTATTCAGTGTAATAGGAAATGCCAAATTAGCCAAATTAGCAGGCCAAATTAGCCTGGATGTAGGGGTGGATACTGGAGAAGTTCAGTGTAACTACCTTAAAATGTTGTGGTTCTGTATGATATGTGCTGCAAGGATATGTACATTTGTCTAATTTTACAACACAGGAAAATTATGATAATGAATAGAAATATTTGTACAGCAGTTAAAATAATAATAGGGTGAATAAAAACATTAAAAACATGATCAGCAGTAGGTGAGTAACCAAATAACAATTCCCACACAGACACATGAGCATCTTGTAGCAAGTGTCCAACAATTTGTTGAATGTGTCCATTCTCATAAGCGATGGTGTGATTCACTTCAGTGGATGTTGTTTTAAGGTGATCAATATAGGCATGGAGTTCTGTAAAGTTGAGCAGTTTATGTAGTGTCTCTTCTCCCATGCCAAGTGGTAAGGGATGCACAGCATGTGAGATAAAGTCTGGAATGTCCATAGAGTCATTGGTAACCAGCGGTGTGGAATAAGTTGTCCCATTAATGGTGAGGGAGACCAGTGGTGTATAACTGCACCAGGTATTGTTTGGTAAATAGTTTGAACTGTACAACAAAGTGTTCTTGGGAAGGTGAATGTCATGCATTCTGGGAGCAATCGAAAAAGAAACATTCTGGGGAAAGAACAGATGAAAACAAAAGTGTCCAGCTCCAAGGTAATACAAGCTGTGTGAGGTAGTCAGGGAATATGTGAGCTTAACAGTCAGGGAGCAAGAGGAGGACTTGTTCCAGCAGGAGGTGTCAGCCTCTTTAAACTGGTGAGGTTGACACTTGAACTGAAATGTAGTCTGCTCACACAAACTGGGGTCCATCGGCTTGAATGAAGTCCAGGTGTCGTCCAGTGGCTGCATCCATGTGAGATGGTCCACAGGATACATAAGCATATTATCAAACTGCACCCCAATATTAACAATAGGATAAATAACTGTGTGTTGTCCTGGCCATGGGATCAAAGTACAGATAGAGCAGCCTTGTGGTGAACAAATGGGAACACTAACTGTCCACCAATCAAGGTGAGCTATAGCAAATTCCGGTATTTTGGTACTAGCCATATGAATGAGAGATGGTGGCCAGTGTCCTAACTTAGCAGTGATCAGAATTTCCTTTAGTATAGTAATAAGCTCGATCTGTACTTGATCACAGGCAAGAGCCCAGGAAATATTCTTTCCCAATCTATATTCTGCATGTGCTAAGGTAACAATTTTCTGTTCTATAATGGGAGATATAAGAGCAAAGGTATCTACAACTACATTGGACATTTTAGAGGAAGCTTCATTAATAATATGTTGTGAGGTAAAACCATCAGCAGCATGCTGAGCAGTGGATCCCATTTTATTACGGAGCACCTCTATATCAATTATATTAAGGGCACCCAGTGCAGTCCCTGTGCCACCTAAAATTGTATCAATTAATTCATATCAAACCAAGTATTGAGCATTTGTATGTGGTTGGCAACAAACTGAGAGCAATTTGGATATTTGTGAGTAACTAGAAACAATTTGGGAAATAGATGCCAAGTAAGAAAATGGTATTCCACATCATATAAAACACCGTGTGGTGCATCATATTTAATCTGAAAGGGATGTCCTTCCTGAAATGGGTGGATATCAGAAAGGTAGAGTACAGGAGGAGCAGAGGTGATGGGAGGGGTGGGATGAGGGGTGGTAGGTAAACAAGATACATCCAAAAGGAATGAAGTCTCAGTGATGTGCTGTTGATCACTCACAACCCATGTATAAGTTATTTTCCAGGTACCTCTGTCCTGACAGGAAATATTGTACAAAATCAAAGCAGGAGGACCTAGAAAGTAACGTTCTGGGCGTGCCCTCAATTCTTGTGTCCTTTCTAGAGAAGTGGAAACTGGTGGCTCCCACTGTACTTGAGTGATGTTTAATGAATAGAACATTGGCTTGTCCTGTACCGAACAGAAACTCAGGATGACCAGATCCTTTCCTTCCGGGAAAGGTGGGGGTATTTCTTGGTAGCAATACACTCCACCTGTGGAATTAGCCCAGCCAATCGTGCATATTCGGATGATAGTTCCTGTAATGAGACTTGAGTAGAAGAGAGCAGATACAAGAACAACAGGAAACCGAGACATAATAATAGCAAACTTGTTTCACTCTACTAGGGAGTAAACTAATGCTCCCCACTTATACTATGTAACAACAAAACAAAAAAAAAATAATTTCTACTACTTATTTACATAACTATTAAACACATGTACAGCAGGAGTAACTAGTTACTGTCCTCAAGCGACTTTTGTTCAGAAAGCAGCTGTCCATGCTGTCTTCAGGTGGTATCTGAAAACAAAGACTGATACAACACGTATTACCCATATGGTTTTAACTGGGTGATGTGTTTCCAGTACTGCTGGTTGTCAGGCATTAGGATCTGGTATAGGCTTGGGCCTAAGGTATCAGTAACTAAGTACGGTCCCTCCCACTGTGCAGTTCCAAAGGGGAGGTTTTGTCTAGGTCTCATCTCTGCAAGACACTAGTGACAGGGCTTCCTTCATGTATTTATGAAATATTGATGGGGAATCCTTATATCCCTGTGGGAGCACAGTCCATGCATATTGTTTATTCAGCCACTGAAAGGCTGTTTTGTACTGGCACTCAAGGGCCAGGGGCAGACTCCAAAACCCATTGGATATGTCTAAAACAGAGAAAAATTTACATTTGGGATTCAGTTTAGAGATCATTTCAGGGTATGAGGCTACCACGGGCACTACAGATTTTGAAACTTGATTCAGGGCACGGAAGCCCATAGTGAGCCTGAAGGAACCCCCCGGTTTAACTATCGGCCAGGCTGGTGAATTGCATGTGGAAGAAATAGGTCTGATCAGACCCCTTTCCTCCAGTATCTTCACAATTTTAGTCACTGGTTCTATAGCCTGATGAGGTACTGGGTATTGCTTCTGTGGTGGAGGGTCCTCGCCTTCCAACAGTATTTCTGTGTGCATTTTCCCACAATCTAACTTGTCTTGAGCCCAGACTGGAATATCAGCCACCTCTGAAGGAATTACACACAGATCATACTGTTGAGCTGCCTTGGTGCACTGAGTTGCTAACTGCATGGGGATGACTTCATGCACTAAAGTTTTAGAAGCACTTGAAGTTCCTGAATACTGCCACAATTTAAGATTAGCCATATCCACCACCAAATTTAACTGGTTGAGAACATCAATTCCAATTATTTCTTTTTGTGTGTTTACTATAGTGGAGGCAGTGGTTTCCAACATTTCCTTATTTTGTTCACTGTGCACAGGGATACCCCATTTAACTGGGATAGTCACACATTTGGAAGCTGTGTCATTAATTCCTTGAATTTCATAAATTTCCATATTTTTCTGATCTGCAGTGGGAGAAGCTCTGTTAGTAAAACTAATTCCAGCCCCTGTGTCAATCAAAGCTAATTTATCCTGACCCCCTATTCTGCTGATAACATTGGGGCGTGCACAAGAGTCCAGTATCAAGGGTGTTACAAGCCTTAAATTGTATCCTGGGCCTGTATCCATTTCATCATCCAGAGGCTCTGGAATTGAGTCCTCTGCTGAGATAAAGGAGGCAGGCTGGGCTATGAAGGCTTGAGACATTTTGATATCTGAACTCAAGAGGTCAGGACACCCCTATGCACTAGCCTTGTGTTTGTCCTGAGCTGCTTGTAAATCCTGTTTTAATTTATCTATTTCTATCTGCAGTATGTGTTTGTCTTGTTCCCATTTAGTTTTCTCCTTTTCTAGCCCATCTCTCTGTGCTTTGAGCTCTTGAAAAGGAATGTAACCTGAGGAGTTTCTAAAAGTACCTCTGCCATGTTCACTCCAAGGTGTGTCCTCTGTCTGTGTTTCTTGTGTACTGAGAGGATCCCTCGGCTTGCCACTTAGGTGTGTGTCCTCTGTCTGTGTTTCTTATGTACTGAGAGGATTCCTTGGCTTGCCACTTCCGTGCTTCTGATACTGTAATGACCTGCGAGGACTGGGTCTTCCAAACAGACCCAATTCTGAGCATTAAAGTATCAAAAGGGGTTGCTTCAGGGTCTTCAGAAAATAACAGAAGGTGTTTTGTAATCTCAGGGGATAGCAATTCTAATAAAAATTCCTTATGCATGCTCTCCCCATTATCTTCTGCCTTGGGCCAGGACTCCTGCTCATTAAGAACTGCTTTTAAAATCCAGGCTCTATATGCAAACTGTTCCAGTGTATCATTTGGTAAAGGTGAAATAATTTTAAATACTTGCATTGGGGAACAGTGAAATAGTTTCTCAGTACCCCTTTTAACCAACTGGTATGGGTGAGTGAGAGAGCCATCTCTATAATAGTGTTGCCCCAGAGCCAAATGCATAAGTCTATCAAAGTCTGATTGTTTTCTTCTGTATTTCCCTAGACCCCAATGAATCAGAATATCAATCGCCCATTTAACCCACTGATTTACATTAAGAGGCATAGTGCCAATTTTCTCAACTATTTTTTCTATATCTCTATCTTTTAAATTGTCCTGCAACATTACTTTAACTGGTGCTTTGAGTTCAGTACTGGGTGCCATGTCTAAATCATCTGAATTATCCTCCTGACAGAGATCCTGATTATTGCTGGGTTCTGGCTGAGATAAACTATCATGAATTTCTTCATGTGATTCATCTGTATTCTTCCCATTTCTAAGTTGAACTATGCATACTTTAGTATTCTTTTGTTTGTCAGTAGCTTGTATGCATTGCTCATAAGGTGTGTCATAGGCATAAGGGGATGTGGGTGTTGGCTTTTGTCTTACAGAGGCCAATTGATCCTTAACGTGCCTCAATTCAAGTTTAAATGCTTCTAATTGCTCACTACAAGTTATAAAAGAATTTGTGGCTTGTATCACTTGAGTTCTTTGTATAGTGTCGCGCCGGTGCCCCTACTGGCGTGGTAGAGTAAGGGCGTCTGCCGACATTTAATTTGAATCAGGGAGTGTTTGACTTGCAGGACCCAAAGGATTGTGGTCCTTGTAGTGTAGTGCTCCCTGAAATGAATAACTATGCCTAATGGAGGGTAAATAAGGCTTTATTTCCCCGCTTAATGCTCTAGGTTCAAATGAGACAACAAACTTAAAGTGGAGGTAAGGCTTTCCTCAAATAATAACAAAGTTCCACCATGGACTAAACAGCTAAATATTGTCGGCTGTACAATTGACTGTTTAGCTGGGTTAAGGGATTTTCCAAACAATAGAAAAACAATTAGAACAGAATGGTTATCAACTTCACCATTTTCAGACTCATTTCTTCACTGTACAATTAACATGGCAAGCAGCTACCTCTTAAGCACAAGTTACATTCCATAGGTTCTGGGTGAGGCATGGGAACACTGGAGCTGTAATCCAAGTCCATTGATTCTGGCTCACTACACTCTTCAATGTTTAGAGTATCCTCAGTGTTACTTAGTTCCTCATAGAAGTTCCTTGGCTTCTCATATAACTTCTGTAGAACCCTTTTGGAAAGTGGTTTTAAATAGTTAACTTTGCTTCTTCTCTGATAATGAGGTTTATCTACCTGCATAAGTCTGCCTTCATTTAAAGTCCCTTTTAGTATAAAAGGCTTTTCATACCTTATCTTCGGTGGAGTGCCACGCCTAGGATTCAGCTTACTCTGTAGCTTTTCTTGTTGATCCTCTGTCCTGTGCACTGCTCCACAATTAAGGTTGCTAGGAAAACCAGACGTGGATTTCCAGTCTTTATTTGGAGAACTTCTTTTAACAGGCAGGCTGTTTCTCTGGGCCTTATCCCAGGGCTGAGACTTGCCTCTGTCTGTATCCATTCTTCTCCTTCCTTCTCCTGTTACTATACCTGGTACCCTCGCTGGTACCCTTCCGGTTGGTCTGTCAGCTACCCTCCTGGGTGCCTCTCTTTGCTGTACTCCTTGGTCTCTCTGCTGCACTCCTGTGCTGGTACCTGAGCTCTCTTCCCGGTCTCTGTGCTGGACTCTTTGCTGCAGTCCTTGCTGCACACCTGGATCTCTTGAGCCCCCTTTCTGGTCTCTGTACTGGATCCTGTACCGTTCTCCTTCTCGTTCCCTTGTGCTGGCACCGGAGGTCCCTTCCCGGTCACCCCCTTGCTGGTGCTCGTACCACTCTCCGTCCTGTTCCCCCTCTCTGCTCATCTGACTTCCCTTATAAAGGGATTTCCAGCTTGCATGCTGTGAGTTTGAGGACAGGTGAAAACATTCATTAAGGTGCTCAGAGCTTGAGCACGTGGGTTCAGGCACTGTGTAGCTGTCCATGCGCTCTCTGGCTTTTCTGAGATTTATGCAAATCAGGAGTTTTTTTTCAAGGCTGTTTCTTCCCTAGCTCCAGCCTCATGACATATCCCCCGAGTTAAAATATTACAAGCTGAGTGTTCAGTTTCACTACAGCTTGTAATTGCAGCTTCTTCAACTGCCTTACAAGGCTGCTCTTTGTCTTTAAACTCCTGGCTATGGCAACATGGGTGCCATACCTTGTATTGAGAACCTTTCCTTACTGACGTACCCGGATCAGGTGTGTTGGAAGACTCTTTTAGACGGTTTCTTCTTAACCTTTCTAAGAATCGTGGTCTATCCAATACCTGTTCCTGTCGAGCTTCCACTCTGACTTGCTTCATTGCGTCCAAGAATTCATTCTTCTCATTTGTATGACTTCTTGTCAGCCTTGTTTTACCAAGCTGACTAAGTTTTTCAACATGATAAGAAGAACTCAACCCATTATACTTCATAGGTGCTATAAAGGTTTTAGACACCGGCCTTTTATACAAAGTTGGCCTGGTCCGAATTCCTACCAGTAGTGAATGAGGAGCATTCACTGCATGGGGTCTGGACAGTGACACATCTTCTCTGATCCATCCCCTAGTGCGCCAGATTCTTGTAGATCTGGACCTAGGATTCCGAGGATATTCCTCTATACCATCCTTCAGGGATTTGTTGCGGTTCAGCATTCCTTTACATTCTGGATTAAGAGATGGAAAGTCATCAGCTTCAAGCTTCTTGAGAGCTTCTCCAATCACTTTTCCTCCAGTTTCCTTAGGAAGTATCTCTTTTCTAGGCAGCATTTTACCTCTTCCAGAGTAAAAAGTGCTGCTATATCTGCTATATCTTTTAGAACCTGCATCCTTAGGTACAGTCTCATGATGTCCTCTTGGGAGATCATTAGTCGACCTTAGCCCTACAGACTTGAAGGCATTTGGAACTACTTGCTTCCGCACTTCTTGGGTCCGTGGGTCTATGGCTTCCCTGTACTGTACTTTCGTTGAGGGCTCCCCTATTGAGTCATCATGTGTAGGGAGGTCCCCCAACCCTGTATTATGGGAGCAAGAAGGCTTCTCTGAAGTTTCTGCCTGGGAACGCGTGGGGACAAAAACTTCCTGAGGATGTAATCCTTCCTTTAACGCTCTTTCAAAGTGAGGCCAGTCCCGGCCTAAAACTAAGCCTCATGGTAGCCTAGGTACCACAGCTATCAACATTTTTCTAGATGTTCCCAAACCTCTTACAGTTAGGTTATACATAGGATACAATGTTGCCATGCCATGAAGACATTTTATTTTTACTTGGCGCTCTGGTTGATCAGGTGCGGACTCTGCTCGCTCTTTGACTAAAGCCCAAAGCTTGCGAGAGATCATTGTTTGATCCGCACCGGAATCAAGTAGTGCCTTAGTTGGAACTCCTTGCACAAGCACATCCAAGACTAAACCCTCACATGGCATTTCTCGGTTTTCTCCTAGGAGAACCATGCGTGCTTGGCATTCAGCTCACCTATGACCTGTTTTTCCACAAGCAAAACAATGTTTATCAACATTCTTTGATAAATCATCTTTACACTTTATACTGTGTGGCTTAGAATGAGACAGAGCTCCTAAAGACTGTTTGTAAGTACCCAAGGCCTTTTCAGTTACATCTTTAGAATTTTGGGTAGCCAAATCTGCTTCCAAATATCTTTCCGTTAGGCTGATGGCCTGTGCCGTGGTACTACAATTTTGGAGAATTAGAAAGCTCTGCACATTGCTAGGCACTGCATGCATAAACTGTTCAAGGACTACCTCATCCATAATTGTTTCCACAGTCTTACCAGCAGGTCTTAGCCATTTTTCCGCTAAGCTTTTAAGCCTGTGGCCTAGTACTTAAGGTGAGCGGCCCGCAGCATGCGATTATAAACGAGTGGGGTCAAGCCTAGGTGCTCGCGAATGGCTTTTACCACCTCGCTATAATCTGCAGCTAATGCAGTTGGCATCGCCCGATAGGCGGATAGCGCCTCCCCTGTAAGTGAAGCAGCTAGCCTAATTGACCATTGCTCTTGTGGCCACTTTATTGCACTCGCTATCCTTTCAAAGGAGTCAATAAAGTCGTCAACATCATCAGTGGGTGACAGTTTTCCTAAGCACAAAGAGTCAAAGGCGCCTGGCCCTAGTGACCATTTGCCTAGTCCAGAAACCTGTTCCTGTTGGACGGAGGCTCCCCTTGGCATCTTCAGTTGCTGGGTGGCCCAAGCCTCCATTAGCTGAAGAATGGGTTTCTGTTGCTCCTGTAGCGCAAGAATAGCTTGTTGCTGTGTGTGAGCAGCAAGCTCCCTCTGCTTTTCAAACTGCATCATCATCCACTCTAGCAGCTCTTTCTGCTCCATGATGATGAACTTCCCCTAGAAAAGACAGAGAAGAAAAACAAAACCAAGTGTGGTTCCACAACACTTAGCCCCTTTTCCCTTTACTGTGTTTTTTTTTTTTTCCCCCCGTATCCAGACCAGTCTATGCCTCTACCTTTTACCTGGTAGCAGAGTAGATTCACGCTTACAGTCAGAGGTTGCAGCAGCTCCTTGAGGTAGCCTCCACGACTGCTGATCGCCCCAGACAAACTCCTCTCCTGGTGTTGTCTTGGTCCTGGATTTTTTTCTTGAACTCAATCAGGATTTTTTTTTTTCGACTCCGGTCCGGATTCTCTCAGACTCCACTCCGGGTTTTCTCAGACTCCACTCCGGGTTTTCTCAGACTCCACTTTAGCGTTTTAGGGCATTGTCCCAACATCCAACAACTACGCCATTATGTTGCGCCGGCGCCCCTACTGGCGTAGTAGAGTAAGGGCGTCTGCCGACATTTAATTTGAATCAGGGAGTGTTTTACTTGCAGGACCCAAAGGATTGTGGTCCTTGTAGTGTAGTGCTCCCTGAAATGAATAACTATGCCAAATGGAGGGTAAATAAGGCTTTATTTCCCCGCTTAATGCTCTAGGTTCAAATGAGACAACAAACTTAAAGTGGAGGTAAGGCTTTCCTCAAATAATAACAAAGTTCCACTATGGACTAAACAGTTAAATATTGTCGGCTGTACAATTGACTGTTTAGCTGGGTTAAGGGATTTTCCAAACAATAGAAAAACAATTAGAACAGAATGGTTATCAACTTCACCATTTTCAGACTCATTTCTTCACTGTACAATTAACATGGCAAGCAGCTACCTCTTAAGCACAAGTTACATTCCATAGGTTCTGGGTGAGGCATGGGAACACTGGAGCTGTAATCCAAGTCCATTGATTCTGGCTCACTACACTCTTCAATGTTTAGAGTATCCTCAGTGTTACTTAGTTCCTCATAGAGGTTCCTTGGCTTCTCATAAAACTTCTGTAGAACCCTTTTGGAAAGTGGTTTTAAATAGTTAACTTTGCATCTTCTCTGATAATGAGGTTTATCTACCTGCATAAGTCTGCCTTCATTTAAAGTCCCTTTTAGTATAAAAGGCTTTTCATACCTTATCTTCGGTGGAGTGCCACGCCTAGGATTCAGCTTACTCTGTAGCTTTTCTTGTTGATCCTCTGTCCTGTGCACTGCTCCACAATTAAGGTTGCTAGGAAAACCAGACGTGGATTTCCAGTCTTTATTTGGAGAACTTCTTTTAACAGGCAGGCTGCTTCTCTGGGCCTTATCCCAGGGCTGAGACTTGCCTCTGTGTGTATCCGTTCTTCTCCTTCCTTCTCCTGTTACTATACCTGGTACCCTCGCTGGTACCCTTCCGGTTGGTCTGTCAGCTACCCTCCTGGGTGCCTCTCTTTGCTGGACTCCTTGGTCTCTCTGCTGCACTCCTGTGCTGGTACCTGAGCTCTCTTCCCAGTCTCTGTGCTGGACTCTTTGCTGCAGTCCTTGCTGCACACCTGGATCTCTTGAGCCCCCTTTCTGGTCTCTGTACTGGATCCTGTACCGTTCTCCTTCTCGTTCCCTTGTGCTGGCACCGGAGGTCCCTTCCCGGTCACCACCTTGCTGGTGCTCGTACCATTCTCCGTCCTGTTCCCCCTCTCTGCTCATCTGACTTCCCTTATAAAGGGATTTCCAGCTTGCATGCTGTGAGTTTGAGGACAGGTGAAAACATTCATCATTAAGGTGCTCAGAGCTTGAGCATGTGGGTTCAGGCACTGTGTAGCTGTCCATGCACCCTCTGGCTGAGCTACACTGGAACTGCGCTCTCTGGTTTTTCTGAGATTTATGCAAATCAGGAGTTTTTTTCAAGGCTGTTTCTTCCCTAGCTCCAGCCTCATGATAATAGAGATGCAAATTTGTGTCTCCTCAAGGTCTTTGGTCAATTGGGTACACTGAGAAGTCAGTTCAGTATTGTCCTTTTTCATGCTAATGAGCCCCCTGCACATGCCTTGGATAAAAAGGCATTTTCTTTTATTTGTTTTCTTTTTGAATTCTTGATCATGGTTTAACATTTGTCTTTGAATATTATACCATGATGACTCAGGGAATTCACCTTCAAAGGGAACCCCTTTCCTCTTACAGTATGAAATTAAAATGTCTTTAAGTTCTTTAAAATCAAAGGCTTCCATATTTGATACTGCAGAAAGGCTGTAGTTGGACTATCTCAAATGTGTAACCTTATAAGGAGGAATGCTCACTTTTCTGAAGAAGTGAGACTTAGAATTATAGTTGGAATGGTATAAATTGTATGGGTGTTCAGTAAAGAGTACTGGCATACAGACCACACCTTAAAAATATACCTGAATAAAAAGTGCTTATCACCTTTTTAACAGGGTGGAAGTTTAGGGTGAAGTTATAGTAAGAAGGGTGTTAGGAGATTAACAGAATTGTTGTATCAATTGCAGCCAGCTTTAAGCCTGCTCTCACTAAGATACTTACTGACAGGAGACAGAGAAATAAAAGTTAAAAGGGACAGGAGGTAATAGCTTTATCAGGAAAGATGTATATTGTATTCAATGAGGGACTGTTTACCTGTGTACCACTTCCAAACTAAATCTGGACTATCTCTCTGTCTTTTCTTAGCAGCTCAAATAATATAGCAAGCCTATACATCAAAATAAGACAATTGCAAGCCACTCTGTGTGATGTTTTTAAAATTCTAGATGCTTACAGAGCCTTTTGACAATAAAAATCTCACCTTGTCTAACCCACAAAACAAATTTATCACTGGAACTGTTCACTAAATAATGTCTAAGTGTCATCCAGTCTGTCAATTGTAAATAGTCACAAGGACTTTTGATTCTGTCTGAAATCTACTTAATGTATTATACAAAATTATTACTTACCCAACTGGAGGTCTGCTGTGAAATCCGAGAGACGAGCCCCCATAAAGATGTAAGATTTAGTCAGCTTTACTCTCCTGTAGGTTCTGGGTTCATTTCACTTCACAGAGGCAGTAGGGTTTGAAATAAAACAACCAAACAGGTGTGGCTTGGAGAGAGGTTTTTTTATGTAGAAATAGGCTTATTACATAGGTATTGAACAGAGGTATATAGTGATTGTTACAGAGCTGTTTCAGTGTGCATCAATGAATCTGTGTGTGCATGTGTGAAGTGTGAGAGAGAGATAGGCCAGAACATGTGAGTCAGAGCCTCATGGCAAGGAAGAGAGAGAGAGAGCGGGGGAGGGGTGTAGGGAATTGATTATCAGAGCCTCCTGTCCTTCTTGTCCGATGAATGGTGGAAGAGAGAGAGGTAAGAACATGTGGGTCAGAGCCTCATGGCAAGGTGTAGTGGAAGAGAGAGAGAGCGGGGGAGGGGTGAAGGGAATTGATTATCAGAGCCTCCTGTCCTTCATGTCCGATGAATGGTGGAAGAGAGAGAGAGAGAGAGGAAGTGTTTCTGTCCTTTATAGTGAATTGAATCCTCTCCAGCACTTCCCCTTGAGGTCTGCTAGCCACTCCCTTTAAGGTCTGCCATTCTTGATTTAGCAAGGAGGGGCTTCAGGCAGGCCTTGGAGACTGAAATCACCAGGGGGTCAGAGTTAATCTCATCTTGTAAACTGTCCTATTACCTTTGGAGACTGAAATCACCAGAGTCCAAAGCTGCATGAAATGTATGCTGACAGGGAGCTGGTCAGTGGAGGAGAGCACTTGGTCGATCATTTGGAGCTGAAAGCGGTGCGTTTGGTGCTTCAGGATTTCAGCAGGCTGCTCGAGGGAAGAGCAGTACGTGTTTTCTCTGACAATTTGGTAACGGTGTCCTATATCAACAGGCAAGGGGGCATGGGCAGTGCGGCTTTGCTGGAGGAGAATCAGCAGTTGATGCAATGGGCGGAGGTCCATCTCGAAGCTCTCTCGGCGGCTCATGTAGCGGGAAAGGACAACGTGCAAGCCAACTATCTAAGTCAACATGTTCTGTATCCCGGAGAGTGGGAACTGAACGCGGTTGTCTTTCACGACATTATGGTGAGGTGGGGACAGCCAGTCATGGACCTGATGGCTATTCTCAACAATACCAAGGCAGTCCGGTTTTACAGAAGATGCAGGGAGCACATGTCTGAAGGACTCGACGGTCTGGTGCAGCCCTGGCCAGTGGGCAATCTGCTTTATGTGTTTCTGCCGTGGCCAATGATCGTACAAGTCCTTCGAAGGATAGCGGGACACGACAGGAAGGTTATTCTCATTGCTTCGGATTGGCCCAGAAGGCCCTGGTATGCGGATCTGGTGCGCCTGCTCGTGGAGTCGCCTTGGAGGCTGCCCGATCGAGTCAATCTGTTGAGTCAGGGACCCGTTATAATGCCGAAGGTGGATCGGTTCTTGCTTACGGCTTGGCTCTTGAGAGGAAATGGTTGTGGCGTCGTGGGTATTCAGAATCGGTGGTAGCCACTTATGTTGGAGTCCAAGAGAAGATCAACTTCCCTAGCGTATGTTCGGGTGTGCGCATATTTGAAGCTTGGTGTGAGGAGCGTGGAGTTAGACCATTGCCTGCGGTTTTACCTGACATCTTGTCGTTCCTTCAGGGAGGGCTAGAAAAGGGACTATCCCTCAGCACTCTCAAAGTTCACCTGGCTGTCCTGGCTTGCTATAGAGGGAAAGTGCAGGGGAACATCTTGTCATCGCATTCAGATGTTCAACGATTCCTTAGAGCGGCTAGAAATATCAGGCCGCCAGTAAGACAAGTAGTGCTAGCTTGGGATTTGAACTTAGTGCTGGAAGCCATGGTGCAACCTCCCTTTGAGTCAGAGTTGACAGTAGGTTTGAGAGAAATGCCTTGGAAGACCGCCTTCCTGGTGGCGTTGTGTTCTGCAAGAAGGATATCAGATCTGCAGGCGCTCTCGTGTAGAGAGCCGTACATTCAATTTTCAGCGGAAAAAGTGATGTTGCGACCGGTGCCGTCTTTTCTCCCTAAGGTAGTTTCCGCTTTTCACTTCATTTAGTCGGTATCGCTTCCGACCTTTTCAAATCGAGGAAGGGGTGACATGGATCGGTCGCTTTGGAGGTTAGATTTGGGGCGAGTGCTGCGTAGGTACCACAGGAAGACAAAGCCGTTTCGGAGGTCTGACAGGTTGTTCATGCTTTTTAGTGGACCACGCAAAGGGAAGGCAGCTACCAAAGCTTCAGTTGCCCAATGGGTGAAGCAGGCTATAGGAGCAGCATATAAAGCAAAGGGGAAGTCGCCTCCCGAGGGACTTAGAGCCCATTCTACTCGAGGCCAGGCAGCTTCTTGGGCGGAGTTGGCATTGGTTCCTCCTGTGGATATCTGTCGAGTGGCAACGTGGTCATCTCTCCATACCTTCACGAGGCACTATAGGTTAGATGTTCAGGCAGGGGGAGATGCAAAGGGTGGGGCCTCGGCCATTGTGGCAGGGCTCGCAGGACCCTCCCGAGTTTAGGTACTGCTTTGGTACTGCCCTAAGGTTCCTGGACTGGCCTGGAGAGACAAAGTGGAAGGAGAAATTAGACCTTACCTGCTAATTGTCTTTCCTTGAGTTCTCTCAAGGCCAGTTCAGGGCCCACCCAGTTTGGCGGGGATAGTGGCTCTGCTGTTGGTTAAGAAGTATATAGTCAATTTTCGCTGTTAGCTGGAGATAGAGAAGGTGTTTGCTGTCCGGGGTGCAGCTCCCATCAGAGAGTTGTTTTTCTAGCCGGCGTGGATTTTGGGGGTTCCTCTAGGAAAAAAGAAAATAGATATATAGGGGCCTATTTGGAATAAGGACAATAAAGGGATAAGAATAAACAGTTTGTGTTTTTTTTTTCATAGTGCTTAGATAAGGATAGGCTGCTTTGACAATAGAAGACTGAGTCTCTGACACCAGGGGGAGCTGGATAGGCTGTCAGCAAGATTCAGAATTCAGTCCTTAGCTGCTGGAGGAGGTTGACTACCCTAAAGTTCCTGGACTGGCCCAGAGAGAACTCAAGGAAAGACAATTAGCAGGTAAGGTCTAATTTCTCCGTTTCGCTTCAGAGACCTCATCAATTTAATGTGTAACTTGTAGGGACAGGGACCCGATCCAAAATGAATCATACGATGTAGCAATAGATTCAAACTATTGTGACTAGAATGCATGTATTTATTTATTTATTACAAATCAAAGGAGGTGTTTGTATATTATTGCCTATGATTTTCATTTTTAACAGAATACAAGAGATTGTCTAAAAGTATATAAAAAGTAATACATCTTCTCTGTTCCTGATGAATTAAAAGGCAATTTGGTATATTGTTGTACTACATTTTTGTGACCCCCCCCCTAAAAAAAAAAAAAACCCAAAAAACAAATAAACAGCTTAGCTTATATTCAATGTTAAATGTGTCATCAAATCTTATTTAGATTTATATTGTATTACTGAAACAAAAGGTCACATGAGTCACCAAAGTTTCCTACCATATCTCTTTTCCACTGCTGAACATACAGAAGTTCGGTTTAGATGTCTTGTATGACATTTGCACAGCAGCATTTATATTTGTAAATGACCTATGTATATAAATCAGTAGTTCCCTCACTGTGGGTCAGGAGCCCAAATGAGTTTGCATCATTTCTCTCTCTGTGATGTGTGCCCTGTAAATCCAGTGAGAATGTGGCCTGTGAGTCAGTGAAGATTCACAGGTCCTGCCCTACCTCCTGTGTGTGACTGCAAACCCATGCAGACTAGTGGAGTCTGAGGGCACACTGCTATACATTGCCCTCTGCTGACTGTTACCACCACTGCGGCTCTACCGCCATCATGGTTTGACTTCGTGGAGGGAAAATGAAGGAGGGGAGATCAGTGGTGGAGCGTTATTTTGTTGTCATCGTCATCTGGGACACATGAATTTTTAAGTGCTTAAATAGGGTCATATTGACTAAAGTTTGAAAAGCATTGGTGCAAATAATGACTTTAGAAAAGTTGCTACTTAGATATGTCTATCCCTACACTCTGTGGGTGTGATTTGGACAGGCCTGAAGCATACACATTGATTTCCGATTTTACAATGGAATACACACATTTTAAAAATGGAGATGTTGGCATTTATACCTGCTCTCAGGCAGGTGTGTCACTTTACTGCTAAGAACATAAGATTTGCCATTCTGGGTCAGACCAAAGGTCCATCAAGTCCAGTGTTCTGTTTCCAACAGTGGCCAATCCAGGTCATAAGTACCTGTCAGGTTCCCAAAAGGTAACAAAAAAGTGGGACAGGAACACACCATGGAATTTAGGACACTTTGGGGTATGTTTACTAAATAACCGTAGCGGCTTCTGTGCAATATCAGAGCCGTGACCCCATTGAATTCAATGGGGCCACAGCTCCGATATCACATTGAAGCCGCTACCGTTGTTTAGTAAACATACCCCTTTATTGAAAAACTGTTGGTCAATGACCTTCTTCAGGGGACAACGACCTCCAAAAAATGTTAAAATAATTAAAACAATTAAATCACAAATATATATATGTTCAAATAAACCAAACAATACAAATGGAACCACACACCATGAAAAATGACATATGCTGCAAATAAATCATAATACATGCATAAGATAATTATGCATATGATAACAATGAAAATTACATTAGAATATATAAAATGTTTTATATGTAAAATATATAAAAAAGATTATATATAAAGTTATTATAGCAATTAAAAATCAATTAATAGTGTGATAAGTGGCATTAAAACCATAATAATGACAGAGCCAAGCCATAAGATGCATTATAGTTATACTCAAAAAAGACCGTTGTAAAATTGGGTAGAGGCCTAAAGGAGTGGAGTGGAGGAGTGGCCTAGTGGTTGGGGCAAGGTACTTCATGCCGGAAGGTCAGCGATTCAAATCCCACTAGAGGACAGCAACCTTGGGCTGGAAGGACTGGGGTTTCTAGTCCCACAGGTGCTCCTTGTGGTCTTGGGCAAGCCACTTAACCCTCCATAGCCCATGTTCCCTGTAAAATAGTTATCTCCAAGTTATAATGCCTTGTTCAATGTAACTTCAGTTTGTTCAATGTAAACCGCACTGATGCAGAATAGTGCGGTATATAAGAGAATATAAATAAATAAAACACTCACCACTTGATGCAAGAGGAGTAATTAGAAATGTAATAAATTAGGAAAGGAGGAGAGAAGTTAAGGAAACCTATTATACTGGACAAAAAATATTACATTAAAACCAATGTAACATTGAAAGTAGACTCACCGTAAAAAAAAACTTTATTAAAAAACATAAAAATGATATATCAATGTATATACAATAGATTGTTAATAGTGCATTAGCAGAAAGTATTAAATAAAAGTGGTGATATCCATATGTGGACACCGAGTGGTGCTCAAGAAAATTAATTTGATTATACCTCTTAATAAAACTACTATGGGAAATTATATCTGTACAAAGGGGAAATTACAATTAATCCAGTAGAAAAAGTCAAATCAGTATGATTAAGCTCAATGCTCCATATGAGAGAGCGGCTAGGAGAGGGGTTATCAATAAACATGTATCTAACAGCGTGCAAAGCATTGTGTAGAAGTCATGCTAGGTACTCTAGGGTGCATATTAAGCATAAGTCATTGCTGGTAATCAAAGGCAGCAGGGGACTGCGGGGTACATGTAAGAGACACAATTTAGAGGAAAATAATCATCGCTAGTGTGGCAGTGAGTCCAAACAGACTGATTTGACTGTTTCTACAGGATTAATTATAATTTCCACTTTGTACAGATATGGTTTCCCATGGCAGTTTTATTAAGTGGTATGATCCAATTAATTTTCTTTATCATCACTCGGAATGGTGTCAAAGGCTTTACTGAAATCTAAAAACAGCACATCTAGGGCTCTCCAACTCCCCAGTCACCCAGTCAAAGAAATCAATCAGATTTGTCTGACAAGACCTGCCTCTGGTGAATCCATGCTGTCTCAGATCCATTAATCTGTTGGATTTTACTATTTTCTCTTTCAGCAGTGCTTCCAATAATTTACTCATCACCAAGGTTAAAATAACCATCCTATAGTTTTCAACCACATCCTTACTTCCGCTTTTGAGTAATGGGACCACATTTGCCTCTATCCAGGCCTTTGGCACCACTCCTGACTCCAACAAGGCATTCAAAAGGTCAGTTAGGTTAGTGGAGCTGCTAGAATGTCCTTCAGTAATCTCGGATTATCTCATCTGGTCCCATTGCTTTGTCTACTTTTAGTTTAGCTAGTTCTTCATGAATACAGTCTTCTGAAAATTGTTCAAGATCCACATCACTTCTGTTCCTATTTGTGGGTGTTTTCTGAGGTCCTGCTCCAAGCTATTCATCTGTGAACACAGAAGAGAGAGATTTGTTAAGCAATTCCACTTTATCCTTATCAGCTTCTACATATTCCTCCCCATCACTCTTGAGCCTAACAATATCACTTTTGCCCTGCCTCTTCTCACTAACATATCTGAAAAATGTCTTATCCCCTCATTTTATCGCATTGGCTATTTCCTTCTCTTTTTGAATTTTTGCTTTCTTTACTTTGCCAGCCTCTCTACAATTTTCCAAATATAGATGCCTGTCTTCCTCCCTCTGTGATCTCTTGTATTTCATAAAGGCCTCCCTCTTTTTCTTCACCTTTTCAGCCACTTTTTTTGAGAACCATAGCAGCCTCTTTCTCCTTTTACCTTTATTTATCCTTCTAACAAAAAGGTTGGTTGCCTTAAAATATTCCCTTTCAGTTTTGCCAATGTTTTTCTACATCCCCCAGCAGTTCCCATCCCACTAATGACTCCTTGAGGTATTGGCTCATCTTCGCAAAGTTAGTTTTCCTAAAGCCTAACTAAGAACCTTGCTTTTGAACGGATTTTATCAGCCCTAGTCCCAATACTGAACCACACCATCTGGTTGACATAATACCATCCCTGGAAACGAAAGCTGAGCATATAAAAGGGACTGGGGTGAATTGAGAGCAATCAAAATGCGGATTCCACATCCACCTTTGCCATCAAAGTCCTCCACCCCACCCTCCAAAGAAGGCAGACAGCGGAATCAAATGAAACATTTTGTACCGAACAAAGAGCTGGGTCAATAAAATCATTCACACTTCTCTCCGTAAGATATGACATATTATGAATGAGCCAATACTTGTCCAGCCCCTTCTTCAGCACAACCCCCAAAGGTGACACCACCAGATTGAACAGAGGAGATTCTCAAACGGACCCGTGATCCTGCCCAGCTCCAGTTCCGTCTGCAACTTGCTGGAGACAATCCTCTGTAGCTGCTGCACCAAAGAAGCATCATGTGAATGGTAAAACAGAGGCGGTCCTGAAAAAGGAATCACAAACCCATCCTGAAAACCCTCGTGTAACAACCGGGCAGCTGCCAAATCCAGATAACCCTGCAGCCAGTACTTCAAGACCATAGGTTAATTGGTGATGGAGGCTTGTCCAGGGACCATTGTGGGAGGCATACCACCCGACCTGGTCTTTCTGCCCCTAAGCGGGCCCCCACCCCAGGTGAAATATTGAAAGGCTCGGTGCCCCCTCGCCCACACATCGAATGTCTATGTTTTGAAGAGACACACCAGGCGGTCGCAGTGGCCCATTTTGAACTAAAAGCAGACTTTGTTCTGGCACTCAAACCCGCCAGACAGAGGAAAATTCCCTCCACTGCCCGGAAACCCAGCACCCCTATGCCCCCCCACACTACCCACAACCTGCAACCAACCCCCCAAGGAAGCCGCATCAGAGCATCCCGATAACACCATACTGCCTGGTTTCGCAAAAAGAGACTTACAAGGAGTCATTTCTGCCAATCAAATGTCCACATCCCGAAACTCCTAAGCCTCAGCCTTGTCCTTCACCAAGCTGCTACTACTACTATTATTAATAATTTATATAGTACTACAAGGCATACCCAGCACTTTACAGACACATATAAAGATGCTCCGTGCTCATCAGTGCTTGCAATCTAATCAAGACAGGCAGTACAATAGATGAGAACAAGGGTACTATAGGGAAGTGTAATGAGACAGAAGGAGAACAAAGGATTAAAATCCAAAAGCAGCCTGAAAGAGGTGAGCATTTAGCATGGATTTGAAAAGGGGAAAAGATGAAGCCTGACATAAAGATACAGGTAGTCTGTTCCAGGCATAAGGAACAGCAAGGTGAAGGAATCAAAGTCTGGAATTAGCTGTTGAAGAAAGGGCATAGAGAGAAGCAAGCCAGAGGAAGAACGGACACGAGGAGGGGTATAGGGAGAGGGGAGAGAGGAAAGGTAGTGAGGAGTAATAGAATGAATGCACTTATAGGTCAGAAGGAGAAATTTGTATTGGATATGGAAATGGAAGGGAAGTCAATGATTTAAGAGGGGTTATAGGAATATATTTGGAATGGCAGAAGATTAGCTGTGCAGCAGAATTTTGAACAGATTTAAGGGGAGAAAGATGACTCAGATGGAGACCAGCAAAGAGGAGGTTGCAATAGCCTAGGCGAGAAGTGACTAAAGAGTGGATAAATGTTTTAGTAGTGTGTTCAGAAAGGAAGGGGCAAATGTTGTTAATGTTGTAGAGAAAGAAACAACAGGTTTTTGCTATCTGTTGGATATGTGTGGAGAAGGAGAGGGAGGAGTCGAAGATGACTCTAGGGTTGTGAGCTCTTCCTAAATTGCTCATCATAACTGGGCTATGCCCAACCCCCATAAGTCCAATGAGCTCACAAGATCACGTCCATATACTGCAAGAGCCCCCAGATAAAGGGCTGGCTTGGCCCCACCCAAAATAGCGGAAAAAACATGGAACGCCAACAACCAGTTACTAATAGTCTTAGGAATCTGAGACTGCCCTTTCTTACCCTCCTCCTTGGGACCCTCCCCCCCCCTTCTTCTTATCCCCAACATCCTGATTGCAGGCCAAAAGAGAAAAGATGTCCATATATCACCTCCTCAGCACCTTTGCCCATAGGTTCTGAGACACATGATAATCCAGCAGAGCAATCATGCTCAATGTGTGCCCACTCCCAGCTATCCACAAGTCACTACTGGTCCCACCTATAATCTGCACTGCAGAACTAGGCCCTAGCACATCAGAACTGTGTGGACCAACCCCATCTTTATCAGACTTAGTATCCACCAAAGATGAAGAATCAGAAGAATCCCAGGAGTCCAAGGTATCCCAGATGTGTACCGCTGATTTGTCACCTGACCAACGCAAGCACTTCTCAGGACACTAGTAACTCAGTACTCTTCGCAAGTTCTTAAAAAAATTTCTTATCCCTTAGTGTCTGAGTTAAAATCTTGTCACATTTGCCAACCCAAGCAGTCCTCCATGTACCCATACCCACTACCTCAGACACCCCATACAAAGGCAAATACCGACCTGCACTCCCCGGCACAGGATCTGTCCACTGCTGGTTCTCCTCACTGGAACGCTGCTCACCACCACCATCCTCAGGCTGGTCCTCTTCACTGGTGGCCTGGTCAGACCCATCCCCCACATCTGGACATGGCCCTCACTGGGCCCTCCAGGAACCTCCCCCTTTCTATCACCTTTTGCTCGCTCACTCCCCTGCCCTCAACCCTTACCCCCACATTCCCCATTCTGACTTTCCATGGGGTAGGGCCAGCCTGATCCCCAGCACAGCCTTCTGCAATCAAGCACATCGGCCACTTGGCCTACTTCTGTGAAGGTACACGCACCGGCTGCACCGAGGCCTTGCCCTCATTCGCCTTATGTGGGGCCATGCGCCCAGCCCCCAGAACGCAAACTAATAACCCCCCCCCCACACCTACCCAGGACCAACTCCCCCCATGCACTCAACTCCCCCCTCCACCTACGCAGGATAAATCTCCACACACCCAACCCCCCATCAGCACCAGCACAAAACCGATTTCCCCCACACTCAAGACCCACTACCTACCCAGAATAAACCCCCACACAGCCAATCCCCCATAGCAGCAATGCCAAATACCAATGGCAGAAAGGAGGAGCTGGAAACCTCTTAACCCCAGGGGCACTAGGACCCACCTGGTCACCTAAATTCCCCCCACCTCAGTCAAATCTGGAATGTGGCACAGCCACTGGATGTGAGCAGCTCCCGGAATTGGAGCAAACCCAGTTCAGGTGCTGACACCATACGCGGCCTCCCTCTGCACTGAAACGGCTCTTACTCTATCCGTGGATAAGGGAACACAGCAGCAAAAACCCCATGATTGTCCGCTATGCCAGCAGAAAGCCCCAGGGCCAAGAGACAGCTGTCACAGAACAGGAGGGGAGCCTCACAGACACTGAAACCGCTGCTTCTCGTGACCATGATGAGCCTGCTCCTTCTGCCCCACTGCTGCTGCTGAAGACCACCAAATCTGCTTCCCTGGTGAGTCTGCACCTCTCTTCTCCTCCCAGCCTGCCTGACCCTCCCCCTTTCCTTCCCCCTAGCCCCGTTCCCGCCCCCCAAACAAATGGATGAGGGGCTCAGCAGTGTTACCCGCCCCACTCCTGATTTACTTGTAGGGATGGTAGCTGGGGCACTATTAATTCTCCAGTTTTTCAAAGTACCTAAATCAAACACATAGGTATTATCTCCTTGTCTCTTCCTGGCTGACCAGTCTTGCAAATTCCAACATGTATGCATGTAAATGCCAACACTTGTATGCTTATTTTGCAAAATTATCATTTACAGTATGTGTAGAATACCAGCACTTACATGTTAAAATCCATCTTCTCTACATTAATTGTTTTATGGCCAAAACAAGCACTTTCCATTTGCCTATTCGTGTCTAGAGTCGGCCTAAATATAGACAGCTCGCAGAAGTCCTCGACATTTCTGAAATCGAGAGGGGATGTCTAAGTTCACTGCACCTCACCAAAAATGCCTTTGCCATAACCCCTGCCTACTTGGATGTCCCCACACTGGAGATGTCTTTAAAAGCCATTTGTGAAATGGCTCATGGGATGTCTCTGTGATTTGGATGCCCATGTGCATGTCTTCAGACATCCAAATTGTGACTAATGCTTTATGAAATGATCCCCTCAGGTTCCACATCTGCAGGCTGGATTTCAAGTAGGAGCATCTATAGGCAAACATCCTCTGCTCTTCTCCCCCCCTCCCCCCCCCCCACCCACTGCTCCATCAAGATCCTCCCTCCACCTGAGCAGCAGCAGCAAATAGTGTTCTTTCAGCTTTTGCAGAACTCAACACAAGGCATTTGAGCCCTCCAGTGCAAAAAAGTGTCTGCAAATTTACAAAACTCCCTCTCAGATGCACGCCAATGGATACAGAAAGGTGGGCCTCTCTTTTTCCCAAGGAAAATATAAGCAGATAAATGACCAAGGCTGATCCACACGTTCCTCCAACCTTACCAAATAGGTGCCAGTGACTAGCTTACACCAGTGAAAAAAAAAAATCTCTTAAATCCAGTTTGTTTCCTATTGGGAAGAGGGTCCTGCAGGGATCCTCCCTGTCCTCTGTTAACATCTGATTCCTCTATGTCAACTTCTTTGGAGATGAGTATAATGCTGATGACATTTTATTATTTGAACCTTTTTTGGTGGGTGATAAAGTGTTGCAGAGTGGAGGAGTAGCCTAGTGGTTGGCGCAAGTACCTTGTTGATTAAGGGTTTTATTCCCACTGGTGCTCCTTGTGACCTTGGATAAGTCACTTTATCTTCTGTGGCCTTGGAAGAAAAGGCCTGATAATCTACTTCTGACAATACATTGCCAAGAAAACACAAAGGTAGCTGGGTTGCCAGGAATCAAAACTGACTTAATGGCACTAAAAACCCCACAAAAAATATGCAATGACAGGTAAGGGATCTTACCACCATTTCATCCTGTTGATGCAGAACGACCTCATGTTGAATTACAAAAAAAACTGAGATCATTAAATCTGCCATACTGGGTCAGATCAAGATCCATCAAGCCCAATATCCTGTTTCCAACAGTGGCCAATCCAGGTCACAAGTACCTAATAGGTTCCCAAAAAAGCACGCAGGTTCCACAATGTTTGTCAGAGGGCAAACAGTGGATGTCCCAGGTTCTTTTTAATAGTGGTTTATGGACTTTTCCTCCAGGAACTTGTCCAAATTTTTTTTAGTCCAGCAGCACTAACAGCTTTTCCACACCCTCCCCCCAATAATGAATTTCAGAGTTTGATTATGGGTTGAGTGAAAAAATATTTTATCTTATTAGTCTTAAGTGGGTTCCATTATAGCTTCTTTTCGTGTCCCTAGTCCTCCTTCTTTTTGATGGCATAAACAAATGATCACAAAACAAATTCCACCCCGGTAGTACTTAAACCCACCAACCAAAAAATAACCCTAGGTCATATACACATAAATTATAGCTCTAACAATCTTGTTGATTCCATTGCTTTTCATAGACAAATTCACGTCTTCCAGAATAATGTTCTTTAGAGTCTTCTTCCCAACTTGATAATGACCTCTCTGATGACAAATCAAATCCTACTCATCGCTGACTTGAACCGAAAGGACGTGAATGCGGCTTCTGCCAATTATAAATAGAACCTTCCTTCATTTCCTTTTCATCATGCAGAAATTTTTTAATTTTTAGCTGTCTTTAAATTTGTCTTATACTTTTCCAGTTGATTCACAATTTCTTCATAGTGGCTAGAGAAGTCCTCTGCTGTTTTAAGCTTCTGTAAAAAACTATTCAGCTGCAATTTTAATGCCTTGTTTTTAACTTGTGCTGTTTCAAATACAAGCAACATTAAGTCCAAGGAACATTTATTAAGAACACTGTTCCACTTCTGTACAAAATGATTATCATCAAGGAACATTCCCGGTTCACGCAAAACATGTAAACCTCTCGGTATCACTTACTTCCTACAATACTCTATCAGGGTCGTACTGTGTAACTCTAGCCAAACTCTTTTCCTTGACCGACCCAAAAAAGAATCCCAATCTAAGCTATTTGTTTCAACATTTTCATGCAAAAGTGAAGAGGTACTCAAAATCTCCCTAATTTGTTCAGCAGTATATGAAAAAGTATCTTTCCACTGAAAGGCCATACTGGGACAATAGTTTATGCAAACAAAACAACCTTTTGGTTCAGGTCAGCAAAGAGTAGGATTTGTTTTGTCATCAGAGAGTCCATAATCAAGTGGGGAAGAAGACTCTAAAGAACATTATTCTGGAAGACGTGCAATCAACAAGAGTGCTAGAGCTATAAATTATGTGTATATAACCTGTTTTTTTTTTAGTTGGTGAGTAAACAAATGATCTACATTTCCTCATTCCACTCCATTCATTAATTTATCGACCTCTATCATAACTCCCCTCAGCCATCTCTTTTCCAAGTTGAAGAGCCCTAAACTTTTAAGCCTTTCCTCAAAGGGGTATTCTTCCATCCCCTTTACCATTTCTGTTGCTCTTCTCTATACGTTTTCTGATTCTGCTATATCCTGTTTAAGATATGGCTACCAGAATTGCACACAATATTCAAGGTGCAGTCACATCATGGAATGATACAGAGGCATTATAATATCCTTTGCTTTATTTTCCATTCCTTTCCTTATGATTCCTATTAGCATTCCATTTGTTTTCTTGGCCACCGCTGCACACTGGATGGAGGGTTTCAATTAATTATCCATGATAACGTCTAAATCTTTTTCCTAGGTGGTGGTTCCTAATGTGGAAACTTGCATCATGTAAGCATAGTTTTGGTTGTTCTTTCCTAGATGCATAACTTTGCACTTGTCCATTTTAAATTTCATCTGCCATTTGAATGTCCAGTCTTTCAATTTATCAAGGTCCTATTACAATTTTTCATAATCTTCTTGTGTTTTAACAACTTTGAATAATTTAGTGTCATCTGCAGATTTGATCACCTCACTCTTTATTCCCATTTCAAGGTCATTTATGACTGTAGTAAAAAACAGCAGAACCAGCACAGATACCTGGACTACTCCACTATTCACCTTTCTCCATTGAGAAAATTGGCCATTTAGCCCTACCCTATGCTTTCTATCTTTAAACCAGTTCTTGTTCCACAATAGTACACTGTCTCCTATTCCATGACTTTTAGATTTTGCCAAGAGTCTCTCATGAGGGATCTTGTCAAAAGGCTTTCTGAAAATCCAGATTTACTATGGGCCCGATTCTGCAAGGTGCCTAGCAGGGCCCTGCTAGCCATCCTGCCCCAATTCCACATCCCTCCCTCTCTGGATGGCCAGAACCACAATTGCGGCAGAGCCAGCCTGGGGAGGGAAGGGGAGGAGAGAGGGCCCGATCGCCTTCCTCTTCACCTCTTATTCCACCTCTGCAGTGGAATAAGCGGCATGTCCATTCCGCCCCTACAGGACATATAGGGCCAAATCAGGTAATGACCCTGTATGTCCTGCGGGGGCAGACTGGACGTGCTACTTATTCCATCACAGAGGTGGAATAAGTGGTGAAGAGGAAGGTGATCGGTTACGGGAACTGCACACAGGGCCAGGATCAGAGGCCAGTAGGTCCCCGTCGCCCAATCCGGGCCTCGACTGCCCAGCCTGGGGTCGGGCGGCGAGTTAACAGGGGATTTATGCCATGATGGGCACTCCCGCATGTGGGGAGGACGTCCCCTTCGTGTATGCAGGGGCATGCCGGGTCATTTCACGGTCCAATCTTACACCCACAAACGTCTGGCTCCCGGAGTGCAGAAGTCCTGCACAGGGGCATCCAGATGACCTGGATGTGCCCCTAAGGGAATCGGGCTTTACATCAACTGGCTCACCTTTGTCTATCAGTTTATTCACACCTACTAAAAAATATAACAGATTAGTAAGACAAGACCTTCCTTGGCTAAATCCATGTTGGCTTTCTCCCATTAAGCCATGACTATCTAATTCAGTAATTTTGTCCTATATAATGGTTTATATTATTTTGCCTGTTACTGACATCAGGGTCACCAGTCTGTAGTTTCCTGGTTTACCCCTTGAACCCTTTTTAAAACTTGGCGTTACATTGGTCATTCACCAATCTTCCAATCTACAGATGATTTTAATGATAGTTCACAGATTTCAGTTCTTTCAACACTCTCGGATATATACTGTACCATCTGGTCCTGGTGATTTGCTACTCTTCAGCTTATCAAATAGTTGTATTACATGTTCCCAGTTTATCGATATTTCTTTAAGTTTTTCCAAAGCATCACCTTTAAATACCATTTCAGGCATGGGTAATTTCCCTACGTCTTCCACAGTAAAAATCAAAGCAAAGAATTCATTCAGTCTCTCCACTATGGCCTTATCCCCTCTTAGTGCCCCTTTTACCCCTCTATCATCTAAAGGTAATTGTGATAACCAGTTCATGCATACAATTAAATATTTTGGTCATCTTTCTGGATAGACACATTGGGGTCATTTTAGAAGTCCTGTTTGCGCTTTAGATGTCTGAAAATGGGCATAGAGATGTCCAAAGCACAGAGACATCTCCAGAACCTCTTTAGGAGCTGAATCTGGGGACTTCCTCAGCTTGAGGATGCCCAAATATGAATGGGGGCATGGAGGAGGCATGGCCAGGGCATTCCAGGAACCAGGCCATCCCCACCTGATCACAGAGTGGTTTACATATAACAGTAACAACAAAGACATAGGGGTATGTTTACTAAAGAATGGTAAGGGATCAAGTGTACAGTTAACACCTGTTATCGACACCCTTGTTCCCTTAATGCTGCAAAAAAGCTGCATTAATGAGCATTACAGACTCCTGCAGCATTAAGGGATCAGTAGGCGGACAGTGGGTGTTAATGGGGCAGAGAGTGTTGACAATGGGTGTTCCCTTAATTCCTGTTGTGCAATCGTGTGTTAGTCCTTCAATACTGGGAACCCAAACGACAAGTGAAACTTTGCAGAAAGGTGTATTTTGAGGGGAGAGAGCCTAGTTAAATGTCTGCAATGTGATGCAAAGACAAGGGAGCCCGATATAATGATAGTAGTACTTCATTAGCAGCAACAGCATAGTTTCCAAGTATCAAAGGGCACCATGTTGATGGTGCAAATGGGGCAAAGGAGGTGGCACTTCGAACATGCTGTAGTGGTTGATGGTGCACAAGGCAGATGAGGCAGCTGCCCAGGTGACACAGCTGTGATGTCTGTTATGATCCCACATCGACAGTGGCAGCAGACAGACATGCTGCTATGGAAAAGTGATGCACCGCATGGAGTAGTCCAAGGTTTCCTGGCACCCTAGCAGACACTCCAGCCGGCCCCCCACCCTGCAGTTGAAGCCGGTTCCAGAGGAAGAGGCCGGTAGAGCCAGCAGCTGTAGCTCTAGAGGTAGCTGCAAAATGCAGTTGCCTGGGGAAATAATTCATCTGTAGCTGTCCTCCTCCCCCAAGATATATCAGCGGCAGGTGGGGATGGGGTCTTGGCAGCAACAGATGGTTGGGGGGGGGGTGGCGTGGCCATCTATGTGTGCCTCTGCCCCCCAATCTGGACCTAGTACCCTAGATGCCTGCCAAATCAGCATGTTGGACTGGCTAGGTCTGTGCACCACCTCCACTGACAGTATGCTGGCATGTCAGCATGGTGTGAGGGTGTTGGTGTCAGGTGCAGAAGCACCTGCCTACAGCAGACAAAAGCCACGTCGTGATCCTGTGTGTCATGCACATTGCAACCTGTGCAAAAGTCTGTCTGATAGGCAATATGTCAGTCCCATGAACTGTTCTAGCTATATGGCAGCACTGTGTATATATGAACAGAGGGTTCACAGGTTCATGACCTAGCTGTGAATCATGTATTCCATGTCCCTGTAGATGATCTTTAGCCTATAGTGCAGGTACAGCACCAGCTTGTCCAACCCCCAATGAATCAGCCAGCAAGGGTACAAACACCCATCAGCCACAAAGACAGACTCCACTATCCACAGCTGGATGGAAAGGCAGGCTGATAGCACTGGCCCAATGAGTGGGCATTAACAATGGGTGTAAATGTCAGACTGTGCTACTAGTGCCTGCACAATTAGCACACATTAACAATGCTTGGACTGATATGGAGAACAAAGTAGTAGGCAGGAATGCCAACCATCCCCACTTTTGCTCAGCACGGTGATGTAAGTGTGTGTGTGTGTATGTCTCTCCAGAGTTCTGTATCCTTCTGCACTGCACTGTGCCTCATATTGCCTAAGCTGTTCCCAGCATTAGTCTGTAAATGTGCATGATGTGGATCAGAGAATTGTGGGTATGGCCTGAAAGAGAGTGGAGTGGTTTGGCCAGGATGTGTCTGCATCAGAAGTTGGGTCAATGACTGAGACGTCATAGTGCCCATCTGCCACATGAATAGTTTGAGTGGCTAGAGAATTTCTTGCAGCGAGGGCACTCACTCTGACTGAGCTGTGACCATGGCATGGCTATGTATCCACATAGTGCTCAGATCCACTGATGTGGGTGTAGCCCTTGTAATGGCTGCTTAATCACTGAAACAGATGCTGGGTGTGCACGGTTGTTCTGTGCACATGCATTATGTGCTTACCAGTAGACTGGCCACAATTTGGATGTGCATGGCTGAGACAGTTCTCTGGTTGACAGCAGGTGCAACTTGCTGTGCTAGATTGGTATTTACAGATGGTTGGGACAGGAATTGTTCCTGCCCTGCTCACTGTGATCATGGTAGAACCACACAAGCCTAGTCTTCCCCCTACTACATGTGGAGTCCATAACCGCAGCTGTTGCAGCACAGGTTGATTGACATGCACTGTTCTAGGAGGGTCCTTGTCCAACATTGTCCATATATGGCTGGTACCTACCTCATGCTGCAATTGTGCAGTTGACAATGTGATTAGCATAACACACTGGCAGTAATATGGATCTGTGGCATAGCCAGCAGAGACCATTTCTATCAGTGCAAGCTCTTGAGTCCAAGTGCTGGACACCCATCCTCACCCTCAGGGTGACTGCTGAAACTGCTCAGTAGCACGGTCTGTAGCTGTTCTGTGCTTGTATCACACACTGTTAGTGCATCTTACTGAGCTGAGGTGATGGATCAGTGTATTCTCCATTGGTGATCATCTGCAGAATGCTGTTCTGCATGTGCAGTGCATCATGGGCACTGGAGGAGCTAACCTATACCAGCACACTCAGTAGACATTTTAGGCAGTGACTTGCAGTCTGTTTGAATCCAGCTATTGCTATGTATTTTCATGCCTGTAACATTCCAGGCTCTGCTGTGACTGGCAGACATACATCCTTATAGTTTGTTATGTGTTCTGGCCACAATTTGGGTTAGCAAACAAACTATTTGCCGTCATGCACTTCTGAGAGCATGGCTTTATTAGCTCTGCTGCAGCCCATTCCAGGGGGGTCAAACATGTTCATCCTGTAGATGTCTGGTAGTTGCTTGCAGGTGTGGTATAATGGTCATGGCACTGACTTAGGACCCAGAATAACAGAGTTCAAGGCTCACTAGCATTCCTTTTGCAACAATTTGGAATGTTTTATTTTGGCATTTCACATATGCCACAACCTTCATGGATTTCCCACACCTCCTTGTGACTTTGGGCAGGTCACCTAACCCTCCATTACCTCAGATGACTGCAGGTTCTTTCAGTCTCTTCTTTTCATCAGACATTACTACTTTTTCGGTACAACGTAACCCAATGTGACTGCACTGATGCAGCGGTGTACTAACAGGCAGTTACATGCATGCATACTTGTGCAACATGAGTCAGGTATGACATCATGACTGTGACTATAGCTTTGGCTCCATCACATCCCTGCATTACATACAGACACATCCTACCCCTCAGATAACCACGTGTAGGTGTCAAATCATGTCCGTACGTGTCCCTTTTGCCCAGTTTGAGTGACTCCTGTCCAGTTTTTGTATGTACTTTTGTCTGGGTTGTTGTATGGTGGTTGAATGACTGGAACAGGTGTGAGACCCACATGTCTGGTATCAGGCCTTACACGTGGCACTGACACACGTTTTTCCCACACAGTAAAAATGCGTTGGGGAAGGCACCCCCGGTATATCGGTGCTGCCAGCCCATGCCACATTCTCTTCTTCCACCATGCTTCCTTCAGCCCATCCATCAGCCTCTGGCAGCTATGTGCAGTCATGTCTTTTCATGCTGGCTGCTACACCAAGGCATACACAGGTACTCTTTTCTGCATTTGGATGCTTCACTCTTGCCTCTCCTGTGCCTGATCTTCATGTCACCACTCCTGCTCCATCTTCCTTTCAATGCACACATCGTGCCACTTCTGACTTCGCAGGGAGACGCATCTTCCCCATCCTATGCCACACACTGACATTATGGCATTTTATGTGGGCATCCTCCAGTGCATAGGTATAGCTGCCTCCCATATGCTCATCACACTTACTGGCTGGCAAGTCGGATGCCCACGGATCTGTCAGGTCCTTCAGCTCCCACCTGTCCTTCCATTCATCACCTTTACATTGGCTTTTGCTGGAACTCCCTTATCCAGCAATAAAGTGACAGCCGTTTTGGGGTATTCAGGTGCACGCTTGTCACCTTAACGCCCAATGTCCTGTTAGTGCTCATTAAGTGGTCCATTGCGCCATTACTAACAGAAAACCTCCTACCCATCAGAACTTTTCTGCATGTAAAACCCCTTATCGCTGCTACCAATGCTCGATAACGCCTGCTACCTTAACACCCTTACCCCATAAAGTTGCATTGAATATTTTAAATAAAGGTTCACTTATAATATTAACAAGATCATAAGATTACATGAAATGTTTTGAGTGGTTGTTAACATATAACATTAGCAAGGTTGTAGCACTGAATAGATTATTTAGGATGATGTATGAATTAACAGGGTGGTCATGGTAAGCTATATGGAGAGAATTTGGGGTGTTAGGGAGATACATCATACTAGTTGACATGATATTGGGACTGTGGCCATATTAGTGATTTGTATTTTCAGAAGGCATTGAGGGCCTATTTGTTTTTATAATTTAACTGCTTTACTATTGTTTTTCTCCCTTTTTACTAAGTCATTTTATGATGTTTTTATTGTATTTTTTTTAATTGTGTGTTCTGTAATTTTAATGATGAGAAGGAGATAAATAGGAATAAATGAAATGAAAATCAGGGAGGCCAACTCCTCTCATATTCTTTGGGGAGCTTAACGTGGAGAAACCTTTATCTTTGACCTTCTATTCCTCCAAATAAACTTAGCAATGTAACTCTTTAATAATTGTAAAAAATACCCCAGGGTTAAAAATGTAAAGCTTTGAAAACAAAAACAAAACATGAAGAAGCACCTAAAGGAGGTGGTGTTGGGAAAATTATGAAAGGACTTGGAAATGGGTAGAATTGTGGGTCTTTTTAATAATTTAGTTGTTTCTCCATTGGCATATGAGCCTGTGTAAGTTCTAGCCTAGAAAGGAAGGTGTAGTCCAGCTCTCATGGGAGTCTGATGGTTCTCTAGTAATACTGCTGGGGAGCTGGAGGGTTGTCATTCATTGGCTCAGTGGCTGCAGTCCTGGGGAGTGCTAGAATTGCTCAGGTTGCTGAACAATTAGAATCAGGGTACAGCAGCAAGAGTTTTATCTTGTTTGATGGTGACAGCCTCTCTTCCGCCCTGCGTTGTGTTAACAGTGTGGTGTTTCTGCTGTAAGGGTTGTTTGCAGCTTTGGCAGATGTGGGCATATGAGCCCTTGTAAGTTCCCACCTAGGGTGGAAGGTGTATTCAAGCTTAGTACTACTGGGGTCTAACAGCTCTTTAGCAATACTGTCGGGGAGCTGAATGGTTGCCATAAAGCGGCTTAGTGGGACCTTTGACCAGAGCAACCTGGCATCACCGCAAGAGTTTTGGTTAGCTTAGGAATGCTAGCTAATAAAATAACTTATGCTGGCTACGACATCTCTGTCTAGCCTGGTGACATGGGCTGAATACAGATGATAGCTGCCCTAAAGATGTATATTGGGGTGGACAGATAGTACTTTGCTTGATATAAGGCTGACAGGGTATGTATAGTTCTGTTATTCAATTATATTGTATTTTCCTTAGCGTTCCTCCAGCTTAGTCCTCTACGTCTGGGTTGTGAACTTCCTCCTGCAGCATGAAGACTGGATATAACAAACTTGTGACATCACGGGATATAGCATACTGGAACCTCCCAGCATCCCCAGTGTGTCCAGTCTTCATGCAGCAGGAGGACTTGTGAGCCTAGGTGCTGGGCTCACTAGAGGAACGGATAAGCAGTAGTTTAGGCTTAGGTTTAGCATTTTTTGTTTAGGGTTACTATACCATTCTTTCTTTTGGGTTTCTATCTATCAAACATATCAATATAAAAGAAAAAAAAAAGAAAAAAGAAAAAGGGCCGTTTCCTTTTAGGAGGGGGTGGGGGCTGGTCGGTTCCCCTGTCACACCAAAACCTCCTAATCTTTGGGGTATTCTCTCCCCGACCAGCATGGGAGAGGACCCCTGCGGCACGTTGCCGGTTCCTGTGTCTTGCCATCTGATAGCGGCCCCGCTGCACTGATTCCGTGTTTGGAGGCGGCCGTGCAAGCACAGAGCTGAACGATCGCGGCGAACGTTGCCCCTTGGTCGGGGTAACGTCGTTGCTGGCTGATCCCGGGGTTAGTCCGGTAAGTGGATCAGTCGCGTTCCTCGGGGCCCGGCAGGACGGCAGACTGGTGCGGCGATAGCAAAAGGGCGCCAAATCTGCTTCTCCTGTGAGACCGCGGCCATTTTAGAGCAGCATTTTTTTTTCCCGTGTGCTGCCTTTGCCGGCGGAGTGCGGGAGTCCCTCTTCTGGGGTTGCCCATTTTCGGGTGCTGCTTGTTCCCTATCGGGGGATTTTTCTTAATTTGTTTAATTTGCTTTTATTTTGTTTTTCTTTTGCGTTTAGTTCTTTCCTTGGTTCCTGGGTTTGCCCTGCATGTTCCTTGGGGCGGAGTGCTCTTGTTAGCTTAGCACTTTGCAGCGCAGCACTTTCCTGTTCGGGAGCTGAGGTGTTTTTGACATTAGTTGGGGCTCCCTAAATAGAAGTAAAAAAAAAAAAAAAAAAGAACCCGAAGGAACAGATCAGAGGGCGCAGTCCAACAAGCGCGCAATCGCAGGGCGGTGTATTCCTCCGTCAGCACATGTCGCTGCACCCTCAGTGCGTGGTGTGTGGAACACACAGAGGCACGGTGGCAGATACGGGCATTTGTCGAGGCTGTGCCGCAGTATCTGTCAGTGTAGAGCAGCATATGGACAACGCTGCTTCCCCGCTTTTGCAAGGGGTTTCCGCTGCGGGGGAGGGTGAGCAGGGGGGGTCTCCTCCATTGGCGGTGGCGCCAGAGGCTACAGCTGGGGGTCCTGCTCCATCTCCCACAGCGGATGGATTTTTCTCCAGACTTTATTCTGTTGATGCACCAAGCATTTTGTTTAAGGTGTCAGGGGACGGTGCCAGAGGCCTCTCTGCTTCCCTCGGCGGCCTTGCAGGTAGCTGGTGCGGATGGTGGGGCTCGTTCTCTGCGGCCGGCAAAGCGGTCTCGGCCCTTGGACCAGCCCTCCTCGGAGCTCGGATGGCAGGAGATGGAGGACATAGATCTAGATGTGGATGCTGATATAGATGAGTTGGAAGAAGGTGAAATTCCGGAGCCCGAGGATCAGTCCAAGATTATTCGGGTGTTCCGGAGAGAGGAGCTCGTAGCGTTAATCTCGGAATCTCTCCAGACGCTGAAGCTCGCCACTGCTCCGCCGGTTGTGGAGGATGATGGTGAGGACCCTATCATTTAGGCGGTGCGTCAGACGCAGGTAGTGTTTCCGGTCCACAAGGTGGTGGATAAGATGATCCAGGATGAGTGGGATCTGCCCGGACAGGCGCTCTGGGGGATTCGGACTATGAATAAGCTGTATCCCTTGGCGGATAAAGACAAGGAAAAGTTCCGCTCTCCCCGGGTTGATGCTGCGGTTTCTGCGGTTACTAAAAAGACCACTATTCCGGTGGAGGGTTGTGCGACCTTGAAGGATGTTCAGGATCGTAAGGTAGATGGCTTGTTGAAACAATCCTTTGAGGCGGATGTGGCGTCCTTGCAGGCTTCCATTTGTGGTGCTTGGGTGGCACGGGCCTGTCTCTGCTGGGCGCAGCACTTGCGGCAATCGGCTGCCTTGGATCCGGACAGTGTGAGGGAGCTAGAGCGGCTGGAATCGGGCTCCGTGTATTTGGCAGATGTGCATTATGATCTAGTCCGCGCGTTGGCAAATAGCATGGCTTCTCTGGTGGCTGCTCGCCGGTCTCTCTGGCTTAGACAGTGGGCGGCAGATGGAGCATCCAAGTCTCGGTTGAGTAAACTTCCGTTTAAGGGGAAGTTATTGTTCGGAGAGGACCTTGACAAGCTGGTAAAGGATTTAGGGGAATCCAAAGGCGGGAGGCTGCCTGAGGACAGGCCTAAGCCTGCGAAATTCTCTCCGGCCTCCCGAGGTCAGTTTAAAGATTTCAGGAGATTTCGGTCTTCTCGTTTGGGTGGTTTCCAGAGGGGATGTTTTGCCTCGCGAGTGCAAGGGTTTTGTGGCTTTCGCGGAGCAACCAGAGATTTCGCAGCATCGTCCGCTGGATCCGCTCGAAAACCACAATGAAGGGAGGCGGGTTCAGGCAGAGGTTCTTTCCGTAGGGGGGCGCCTTCGGGAGTTCCTCTCTGTCTGGGCCCAAATTACGACAGATCAGTGGGTGTTGGAGATCATTCGCGACGGTTATGCTCTGGACTTGGCCCGACCGATTCGCGACTCCTTTGTACTGTCTCCTTGCCGAGGCCTAGTCAAGACCCAGGCCATTCAACAGACGCTCGACAGGCTTTTGCGGCTAGGAGCCGTAGTTCCGGTACCGTTGGGTGATTATGGCACGGGTCGGTACTCCATTTATTTCGTGGTGCCAAAGAAGGACGGTGCCCTGCGGCCTTTTCTCGACCTCAAGGGGGTAAACCGCTCTCTCCACGTCCCGCATTTCCGGATGGAAACCCTCCGGTCGGTCATCGTGGCGGTGAGGCAGGGGGAATTTCTCTCGTCCCTCGATCTCACGGAAGCCTATCTTCATGTCCCCATCAGAGCCTCCCATCAACGCTATTTGCGCTTCGCGCTGCCCTGGAGGCATTATCAGTTCCAGGCTCTTCCTTTCGGGCTGGCGACATCTCCACAGACCTTTACCAAGATCATGGTAGTGGTCGCGGCAGCTCTTCAAAATGAAGGGGTTCTGGTTCACCCTTATCTCGACGATTGGTTGATCCGGGCGAAGTCCGAAGCCGAGAGCACGGCGGCCACGGCCAAAGTGGTGTCCTTCCTTCAGAGCCTTGGGTGGGTGATCAACTCGCTCAAAAGCCATCTGATGCCGACGCAGAGCCTCAAATACCTCGGGGTACGTTTCGATATGCAAAGAGGAGCGGTCTTTCTGCCGGATCACAGGATAGCGGCACTGCAGAGTCTCCTGCGGCAGTTCCTGTTGGTTCCAGCGCCTTTGGCTTGGAGTTACCTTCGGTTGCTGGGCACCATGGCGGCGACCCTCGAGGTGGTACCGTGGGCCCGCTTCCATATGCAACCCTTACAAAGGTCCTTGCTGCGCCGCTGGTCGCATCAGATAGATTCGTTGAGCATGCGTCTCCCTTGCCCGGCCAGGGTCAAGCAAGCCCTTTGTTGGTGGCTGAAGCCCCAGTCTCTGTCCTTGGGCATTCCCTTGGAGCCACAGCAGTGGCTACCTTTGATGACGGATGCCAGTCTGGCGGGCTGGGGGGCCCATTGCGGGGAGCTCTTCGCGCAGGGCATTTGGTCTCTGGAGGAGAGCAGGTGGTCGATGAATCGCCTGGAACTTCGCGCGGTCTGGTTAGCCCTCCACCGCTTTGAGCCACAGTTGTCAGGCCGGGCAGTCCGGGTGTTGTCCGACAACGCGGTGACGGTAGCCTACATCAACCGGCAAGGGGGTACGGGAAGCGTTGCTATGGAAGATGAAGCGGACAATCTGTTCTCTTGGGCGGAGTCTCGATTGACAGCCATCTCGGCAGTGCACATAGCAGGAAAGGACAACGTGCAGGCCGATTTCCTCAGCAGAGTCCAGGTGGATGCGGGGGAATGGGAGCTGCATCCGGATGTGTTCCAGCAGCTGGTTCACAGATGGGGCCCGCTTATCATGGATCTGATGGCGACCTTTCAGTCTGCAAAGGTGTCCTGGTTCTTCAGCAGATGGCGAGAGAGGATGTCGGAGGGCATCGACGCATTGATGCAACTGTGGCCGATGGCGGGGCTGCTGTATATCTTCCCGCCTTGGGCACTCATCGGTTGGGTGCTTCAGCGGATCGAGGCACATTGGGGTTGGGTGCTGCTGGTGGCACCGGACTGGCCAAGGCGCCCTTGGTACGCCAATCTTTTGCGGTTGCTGGACGGAGTTCCCTGGAAGTTGCCGGTGTCCGAGACGCTGTTACTCCAAGGTCCTCTTCAGATGCCTCAGATGGATCGATTCTCGCTTACGGCTTGGCCATTGAAAGGGCGCGTCTGAGAAAGAAAGGGTATTCCAGGGAGGTGATTTCCACTCTTCTTCAGGCGCGGAAGCGCTCAACTTCATTGGCGTATGTGCGTGTTTGGTGGATTTTTGAGGATTGGTGTTCGCGTCATCAGTGTCGGGCGGCTATGGCCTCTGTTCCGGTGCTGTTGGGATTTTTGCAAGATGGTTTCGATAAAGGCTTAGCGGCCAGCTCTTTAAGGGTTCAGCTAGCGGCACTAGCCTGTTATAGAGGTAAGGTTCAAGGAGCGTCTCTTGGAACGCATGTCGATGTGGTGCGTTTTCTTAAGGCGGTGGCCAGATTGCGACCGCCTCATCGGATGTCGGTCCCATCCTGGGATCTTAATCTGGTCTTGGGGGCTCTTGTCAGGGAGCCCTTTGAGCCCTTGAGTCAGGCGTAAGTTAAGGATGTCACTTTGAAGACGGTCTTTTTGGTGGCCATCTGTTCGGCGCGGCGTATTTCGGAATTGCAGGCGCTTTCCTGTAGGGAGCCGTTTTTGTGTTTTTCTAAAGAGAAGGTGGTTCTTCGCACGGTTCCCTCCTTTTTGCCGAAGGTTTCCTCCCCGTTTCATTTGAATCAAGTGGTTTCTTTGCCGGTTCTCGGGGCTGGCGGAACCGACATTTCCGATCGGGGGTTGCGCTGCCTCGACGTCAAGAGAGTATTGCAATGCTATTTGAAAGTTTCCGAACCTTTTCGCAAGTCGGATAGACTTTTCGTGGTCTTCGGAGGTCCGCGGAAGGGTGAAGCGGTGGCAAAGACGACTATCGCAAGATGGATTAAAGAAGCCATCGTGTCCGCCTATGTTTTACGTGGGCGGTCAGCGCCGGTGGGTTTGAGGGCTCATTCCATTAGAGGGCAGGCGGCTTCCTGGGCGGAGCATGGCTTGGTTCTGCCGGTGGATATTTGTCGAGCGGCTACGTGGTCTTCTCTCCATACTTTCAGTAAACACTACCGCCTGGATGTGTTGGCGGCAAATGATGCCTGTTTCGGGGCGGCAGTCTTGCGCTCCGGATGGCATGGTCCCGCCCGTTAGTACTGCTCTGGTACATCCCAGACGTAGAGGACTAAGCTGGAGGAATGCTAAGGAAATAGTAATTACACTAACCTGGTAATTGTAGTTCCTTTAGTGACGACAGCTTAGTCCTCCTTCCCTCCCTGGAGAGTACCAGTGCTCGGAGCGTGTTCAATGTATGTCAGTGAAACTGTCAGGTAAGTGGTTACATTATTCCTGGCTGTACCCTGCTCTCTGGCTTCCATCTTTGGTGAGGCAGAGGGGCTGGGGTGCGGAGGCGGTCGCAAGTCCTTTCGCTTGTTCAAGCATTGGCTGGGCCGCCTGCTTATTGTTTCTGGTTTATTGAATCTACCTTGTTTGGTTAGCATAGTATTATGGCATTTTGAGTCATTTTAAGCTACTTATTTGTTGCTCTTTTGAGTCTGCTTTGTCAGTAGTTCACTGGGGTTGCTGGGAGGTTCCAGTATGCTATATCCCGTGATGTCACAAGTTTGTTATATCCAGTCTTCATGCTGCAGGAGGAGGTTCACAACCCAGACGTAGAGGACTAAGCTGTCATCACTAAAGGAACTACATTTACCAGGTTAGTGTAATTACTATTTATTCTCTGCTAAAGGCTCACTTCTTTAAGGTTGCCTTTGGTTCCTAATCCTCTGTTCTTTGTGTCTCCTTTGTTGTTTGTCTCCCTCCCCTACTCCTTCTTTGTCTTGTTTGTCTTGATTAGATTGTCAGCAATAACGAGTAGGGCCTGTCTTCGTCTGTGTTTGTACAGTGCTGCGTCCGGTGAGTAGTGCTCTATAAATGTTCAACAATAATAATGATAATAATGTTGTTTTGAATTAATTGATTCAAATAAAGCTGCAGTCCTGTTTTGCCATGGAGGCACACTCTGGTTCCTGCACATCTGCCCACATTGGACGGGCAAAAAATGGACATGTGGGAGATCGACCTGATTCTGCCACCATAGGGCCTGGACGTACCCGCGATTGCAGAATCGAGGACATAGATGTCCGGATGCTCCTTGTATTTTGATGAGATCGGTGTATGGGGAACTGCCTGTCCCAATGCCAGAACGCCATTGCTGGGGCACGGGAACAGTGGCGTCCAGGCGCCATGACAATGAGCCATCTCTCTGATGGCTCGGAATGCCATAGGCCAAGTCCGCCCTGCAGACCACGATCCTGCCGACACCGGAGACCTCCATGGCCCAGATCATGGCTGTAGGGTCACAGCATGGCCATGCGCTTGTGCTGCAGGGGAGTGATGTGCGCGCCATGGGGGCACCCAGGACTTATTCCACCTGCTGGGTGTGAAGCTGAGTGCTGGAGGATGTACAGGGACCTGATCTGAATAGGCCCTGTACGTCCCGGCAGCTAGCCATACCTTTGCTTCACTTCCATACTGCAGTGTTTGTGCGGGGAGTACTTGGATCAGAATTGTGTTCCGGGGCAGAGCATGGGTTGGACGTCCACCCCAGATATCTATCCCCGCTATTCATTTTTCAGAGTGCTGTCCATAGTGGTTTATAGTTATTTTGTATGGGGGTGCAAAGGGGTGTATGCAAATTCCCACATTATGCTTCATTCTCACCTTTAATTATATTAAAACAAATTATAGTTTGTTACTTTTCAAATGTTTCTTTTTCTTTTTTTGTTCATAAGTATGAATTATTGGATTTACTTGTCTTGCAGGAATCCATTTTGAATCTTTATTAATGAGAGAGGGATTAGAGGGCCTCACTTGTTTTCAAAAGAAATGCATGCTTTGTAATTTCTAGAATGGAGGAGTATCCTAGTGGTTAGAGTATGAGGGTTAGGCACTAGGGAAGCCAGGGTTCAAATCACACTGATGATCGTTATGATCTTAGACAAGTCACTGAATCCTCTATTGCCTCGGGTATAAACGTTGATTGCAAGCCCTCTGGTGACAGGGAAATAGCTGCTATATCTGGATTTAACTTGTTTTGAATTACTAGTGGAAAGGGATGAGCTAAATTTAAATAAATAGATCTATCTTTATTAAACACACTGTATTTCACAGTAGGTACGAATAAAAGACCTTTTTCCAAAATCTATTCTTCATCTGACTTAAATGTCTATTCAATAGATTTACTACTGGGGGAAGTAATTGAATAGAGGCCTCTTTTGGACTTTCCTTCTCCCTTATATTGGATGGAATGTCTTCCTTTTTTCTACATATTTCTTTCTCATAGATTCTAGCATGTATGTCTATCCAAAATTTCCTCTGTGCAGGTGCAAGGGACATGAAGAGTAAAGTCAATGGATCAAGAAATTTCTCAGAAGCACTCCTAATTAATTTCCTTTTGTGTCATTTTTCCAGTCTGTTTTATTAAATTTATGGTTACTGAATAAATGATTTTTAATCAACTGAATATTTATTGATTGATTGGTTAGTTCTCTTCTCCTGATTGCTTCTGTACATATGGGTCCATTGCCTTGGTTTCTCACTGATGACTTGAAACTCTACAGGCCCAGTGATCAATACCTAGCAGAACAACTCCTTGTAATGAAAAGCTTTTCTGATGACATCAGGATGACTTGTGGCCTGGACAAATGTGCTAAGGCAACTTTCCTTAAATGAAAACTGAGCAGAACTGAAACATCTCTCTGACTGTTGATTATGACATAAAGGAACTTGAAAAGGAGATGGATATAAATACTTAGGGGTAGAGGAAAGAACAATAATCCAGCATAAATTATTGAAAAAAAATCAGTAAATATCATAAGAGATTAAAATTGATATTGAAAAATGTATTTAAATCACAGAATGCTATGAAAGTTATAAATCAGCTTGCATTACCCACATTTTCTTGTACAGCTTTGGAATTGTAGACTGGCCTTTTAAATACTTAAAAAAACTGGAGTCCAAACAAGAAACCTTTTCTATGGTCATGAGATCATTTCTAAGAATCAGTGTATGCCGAGATTGTACATTGCTACAGCTGAAGGACGAATAAGTCTCATAGAAATGTGATTATAATATAGAGCTTCCATCATAGTCCTTCACATCTACTTAACAGTATCAGCCAAAACAAATGTACAAAAAGTGCTAAGTATGAAAGTAAACATCCAGAATCCAATTCCTTCATTAAACTTGTTCAGGCGTTCTAATGAGCAAAAAGCAATGAGTGAGAATTGACCAGTACATATAAAAAAGGAAGCAACAGAATTTGCAGCACAAACAAAACCATTTTTTTGTATTCTTTATTTTTATTAAGCATTTTCACTTTATCTACATACATAGCATACATAATTATAATCTTGGCAAGAGAAAAGTCATCTTGTGGTTACATCTCTTTACTTGTTACATAATGCTGTAATTGCATATTACACTATATTGTCCTCTCCTCCTCGCAAACTGTAACAACCTTATCACAATCTTATAATAATCATGTAGTATCTTGTAACGGTCATATAACAGTTATATCACAATCTGATGTGGGTTAGTCTGTCTGCGCATTTCTGTGGGAAGGGGGTGTGCAGACAGGGATATTCCTGGAGTATTTGCTCAGCTGGGCTGCCTACCGCTTCCGTTGTCATGAAGGCGGGCTGTGTACGTTTTCCTTCCTTCTTGGTACACATGTTGGGGAGAACCAGCTGTAGTCAACCCATCCATTCCCGTTCCCTCTCATCAGCCATTGTTCTCAATGGGGCCTATATCTGCTCGCAGTTTTCTATTTTTCCTTTCATGAGAGCTACTCCTCTTTCTGCCTCCATTATTCTAGCCAATTTCCGGGACCACTCTGTCATCAGTGGGGCTGTCACTTGCTTCCACTGGATGCTATTGCAAGCCATGCCACTAGAAAGAGGAAATTTGCTAAGCATTTCTTATTCAAGTGAATCTCTGGTGGCCCTTCACTATAACCTAGCAGCATAATTGCCAGGTCATGGGGCAGCACCTTCCCTGTTGCCTTCCTAGAGATGGCAGATACCTTTTCCCAAAAGCTTTGCACCTCTTTGCACTCCATTCAGAATAATAACTTGTACTGTGTGTCCATGTGGGTAAGACAGTTGGTCATCTGCTTAGTATTTTCCCACACCCCTTCCCACTGGTTCTCGGACTATCTCCTATCTAAATCTTGTATCCATTTATCTTGATAGCCATGGGGACTTTGTACCTCTCTCTGAAGGATCTGAAAAAGATGGACAACTGCTCCCTATCTTTTCCAGGGTTTAATGAAAAATACCTCCAGGGGGTATGGAGATCATAAATATCATCCTCGTTGGGTTAACAAAAAAATGTTCTATCTGAAACAATGAAAAGAAGTGCACTCTCGACCCCTCCCATTATTTTCCTTCTCGTATTCACCCTAACCCTGTCCCCTGGTCTGATCACCTTTGTCTCCTTTTTTCCTTCCCCTTCCCCTCTCCTGGGACAGTAGGACCCCCCTCTGTCCCTTCAGCTCCGTCTCTTAAGTGGCACATTACCCCGCACATCTTACACTCTTTCCCCCCGGCCGGTTCCCTCTTCCCTCTTCCCTCCTGAATTCTCCTCTCTTTCCGTCGACCAACAAGTAGACACTTGGTCCTCCACTCTCTCCACTGCCCTTAACACGTTAGCCCCCCTCCGTCCTGTGTCTTTCTGCTCCTCTTCCCACCACCCTTGGTATCACCCTGGGCTTTGCCTTCATCGCACTCACCTTCATCGCACTCACCTTCGCCGCGCAGAGCACCTTTGGAGGAAGCATCGTTCAGCAGTTTCCTAGTCTGCTTTTCGTCAGGCACATCTCTCCTATCGTTCCATGATAACAATGGCTAAACACTCTTACTACTCTCGTCTCATAGCTGCCTCCTCTAACTCCTCTAGACGTCTTTTCCACATCTTCAAATCTCTCTCCTCCACCTCCTCTCTTCCCCCTCATCCTCCCCACTCTTCCCCTAGTCCTTCTACCCTCGCCTCCTTTTTCACCAATAAAGTTCTCTCCCTCTGCTCTTCTTTCCCTACCTGCCCTCCTCCCCTCTCTCCCCTTCCTGACTCCCCCATTTCCCCTGTTGCTGTCTCCACACACCCTTCCTGTACCTTTCCACACATTTGGCACTCTTTTTCGCCCATTACTTCACCTGAACTCATCAAAGCTATCTCATCTGCCCATCAGACCACCTGTCCTCTTGATCCCTTGCCCTCTTCCTAGTTACTCAATCCATATCTTGCGCTTATTCCTTACATTCTCTCCATTTTCAATTCCAGTCTCACCTCCGGTCACTTCCCTTCCAGCTGGAAACACGCCATAGTCCGCCCTCTTCTGAAGAAACCTACCCTTGATCCTGCCATCCCCGCCAACTGGCGACCAGCCACTAACCTTCCTTTTCTTTCAAAAATCCTCGAGAAGCTTGTCTTCTCTCAACTCGCTACTCATCTTGACTCTACCTTCGCACTCCACCTACGTCAATCGGGCTTTTGTGCCGGCCACAGCATGGAGACTATTCTCGTAGCTCTGTTCTCTGAACTTCACCGTGCTCACGATCATGGTGACCTCTCTCTCGTGGTGTCTCTGGATCTTTCCTCTGCCTTTGACGTGGTCGACCACCGCACTCTTCTCACCCGTCTGTCTGATTTTGGTGTTCATGGAACTGTCTTGCAGTGTTTCCGCTCCTTTCTTTCCTCCCGCACTTTCTCTGTTCACTCCGGCTCCTGCGCCTCTCTTCCATCCCCCTCAATCTGTGGTGTTCCCCAGGGCTCTATCCTTGCCCCCTCGCTCTTTAACATTTTTCTCGCCCCACTTGCCCTGCTCATCCAACAGTCTGGTATCTCTGCCTACATCTACGCCGATGATATTCTTCTGGTTCATCACACCTCCTCCTCCCCCGTTTTCATCCCACTCAATCTCTGTCTTGCCTCCGTTGCCTCCTGGTTTGATCTAAACTTCCTACACGCTAATCCCACTAAATCTTCTGCGATCTGGTTTTCTTTTGGACTCCCCCCTCCTGATCTGTCACCTGTTATGTCCTCCTGCCCCATCCCCCTGGTGCTGTCTCTTCGTTACCTGGGTGTCACCCTGGATTCTTCTCTCTCTTTTCACCAACACATTTCCTCTGTTGTATGTACTTCCTTTCTCCACCTTCATCAGATAAGGGCTGTTCAGTCGTTTCTTCCCCCTCCCTCTGTTGTCACTCTTATTTTGTCACTTGTGATCACCCGTCTAGACTACTGCAATGCTATCTATGCAGGCCTCCCCTCCTCTCAGCTCCGCCGTCTCCAATTAGTCCAAAACGCTGCCGCCCGTCTTGCCACTTGCTCCCCCACTCGTTCTCACTTCACTCCCTGCCTTTACGCCCTCCACTGGCTTCCGGTGAAGTTCAGATTCATCTTCAAATTACTCATCATCGCGCACAGGGCTCTTCATGCTAGCACCCCCCAGTATTTGGCTGATATCATCCATCTTCAACCCTCTCCACGTCTTCTTCGCTCGGCTCACGGTAATCATCTCTTTCTCCCCTCCCCTTCCCAGGCCCACTTGGAACTCACCCGTCACTCTGCATTCTTTTTTCTAGGCCCGCTTTATGGAATTCTCTCCGCATCGAATTGTCTCACCCCCGCTTTAAAGCTCTTCTCAAAACTCATCTCTTTTGTCAAGCTTTCGATCTCTCCTCCCCTGCCGATGGTGCTTTATCCCCCAGCCGCGCCCCCCCACCCCCCATAACATCCCCCCAAATGCTTCTCACCTGCCCTTCCCCCTATTTCCCTCCCCATCCCCCATCATTCTGTTTCCTTTCTGGACCTCTTCTGTTTTCTATCTTTTGTCTGTCCCTCTCTGTCCTATTGTTACTGGTGTTCCTTTCTAACTTTATTTTTCAGTAGCCTCTACCCTTTTTGTATTGTACACCGCCCTGACACCTCGGCATGGGCGGTTTATCAAATCCTGCGAATAAAGATAAAGGGTGCTATGTTGACATTTATCCAATATCTCATTCCTCGTTAAGTATCCCTTTTCCTCTATAAAGTCAATAACGCGTTCCATTGCATTCGCTCTCACCCATTTAAACCTTTCAGGATCCATCTGGTAAGATGGGAACAGGTCTCCCTGGGTCATATACGCCAATTGAGAACTGCCTATATCTAGTTTTATTTTCCCTATGATTTTCCCATGCTTCCAGCATTGTTCCTACTGTGGGTTGTGATCTCACACTTTCCCTTCTCCACAGAGAGGCCGAAAAAGGTACCACTCCTAAACTTGGCAGTCCCACTTGACTCGCTTCTATGGGGATATGTGCTGTAGAAATCTCTTCTGTCCTGAGTTAGGGATGTATAGATTAACAATGCATAGGAGTATCCCGAAAATTGGATTTCCAGAGCAATTGCTCTATCTTGTGTGTCCTTCCATTTCCATATAATTTGATAGGACAGTCCTTTCCTAAAAATCACTGTTACCCCTGTGCTGTTGGTCCTCCTTGGTAAATGGCATACCTCTGTGGCTCAGCTAATCTGTATTTTACTCATGTCTTGTCTACCCAGGTGGGTTTTCTGTAGGAGATATATGTCAGAGTGATAAGTGGGCAGTTCTTTAAGCCCTAGCCACCTACCTTCATGGTGTCTGCAGCCCCCTGACATTAAGGGTCATGATTTTAATATTCATTTTCATTCATCTCGGCCTGCACATTTTCCCTGTTCATGCACGCTCCACCCGCCCTCCCCCACCCCTCCTTCTACTCTCATTTTGCACAGACAGCCCACATACAACCTAATAACAGTGTAACAAAATAACATCTCTTAATCTCTACTAACTGATAGACCTAATAGTCACCTGGAGGACACTCTCCAGGTTGCATCGGTGAGCCTGCCCCACCTGCATGGGGGGACTCTTGTGGTCAAGCCCGACTGCACCTGACGTCCTCCCGGGGTGTAGATCGGGCTTTATCTCCTGCCAGACTTCCCTGCGATGACAGGGGCCTCTGCTAGTTTTGTGGGGACTCACGCGGCCAGACTGATGAGCAGTATATTCATCCAGTCTCTGCCCAACCAAACTCCACCGGTTCATTTCAGACCTTATTGCATTGTCCTGCACATTCTTTGTTCTTTATATTATAGTCATTGGGAATGTAATTCAGCTAGTTGTGGCTGACATTTCACCTTCTTCTCCGTCGATCTGCGCAAAGGCTTCCACTATCTGACGATGATTCTTCTCGTAACTGCGCATGAGAACATCATCTTGTGAAAGTTCCCTCTCCCCTCTCTCCTACTTAGCCTTTCCTCTCCAAGGGGTGGATCACCTGGAAAATGTTCTCAGAGGAAATCCTTTGCCTCCTTGGGATCTCCAAAATACAGCATTTCTACCTTCCATGCCACCCGCAAGCGTGCCTGGTACAGCAGCACTTGTGGTATACCATGTCCTGCCAGCTGACATTTGACAACTCTGAAGGCCTGCGTCTCTTGTCTAAATCCAAGCTATAGTCCAGAAATATCCATATTTTGCTGTTTTGATACAAAATCGCCCCAATCTGCTGGACCTTTCTCAGAATCCAGTCCCGGTGCCTAAAGTTTAATATTTTGGCCAACACTGGTCGTGGCCTGTCTCGGGGCTGTGCTCATCCTCCTGATACCCGATGCACCCACTCATCTACCACACTGATCGGGAGAGGGGGATCTCAAAACCATTTCTGCAATAAATTCTCTGTGTTCTGCCATACCTTGCTTGCCTCCTCCCTCCAATAATCCCAGGATCCTCAAGTTAGATCTCCGTGAGCGGTTTTCTAAGTCATCTACTTTGGCCCACAGTTTTTTTTTTAATTTGATCATGATGTGCTGAGTCATCTTTTTTTAATATGAGGACCTCATCCTCCAGGTCTGAGTTGCACTGCTCTGCTTTCTCGATGAGGCCTACTGCAGCCTGGATTTCCGTCCGCATATCACGTATCTCCCCCTGGATGGCAGCCATTTTCCCCGCCAAGTCAGAACTGCTCTCTTTTATTGTTGCCAGTATCACCGCGTTTCAGGTAGCATAGGTCCTGCATTTATTGCTGCTGACTCCGCTCTCAGCACTCCCTCTGTTGATATGAGGCCCTGTATCGTGTTTGTTTCTCCTCCATCTTGCGTTCTTAAGCACGCTGTCATGGTCGGCTGGCATGAGCCTCTTGCTGCTTTTTTGCAATGCTGGACTGCACCTTCAGTGTTTATCTGGAGTCCACTCTAGCCGCCATACCTTCCTCCCCTGTAAATTGCCACTTTGCAGGAATTAACTGAATATTGTCACAGCACTTCGCTGGTGTGACCTGGGAGAGCAGCCACCTCGCATCCTCCCTCAGCCTGGCATCACGTGGTCTCCACAAAAAACATTTTTTAAAGAATTAGATCAGCAAACAAGGAAAAACAAGTAGCAAATGCACAAATTCAGTAGGAAAATCAAAGTATTAGAACAGGAATCATATTGTGATCAAACTCGGACATGTGAATGGTTAAGGAGAGGGATAAGAGATTGCTAATTTTAACTGGACCGATGTCTCACAATGCGCACCACTGAGTATGAGGTAGGCTATGGCCTAGTATGGCCTGCTACTATGAAAGGCCTGTAAGTTAGGCCTGGATCCTAACTCCCATTATAGCTAGAAAAGAACAAAAAAATCTGTGGAAAATGAGAAAACTGTTTTAAAATGCTTAATAAGAAGCTTTCATGAATTCATAAGTCTATTATTCTCTTGTGTGTGAAAGAACAGAAATGTAACAATATATGCATTCCAGAAGCCGAAGTTAACCTTGCAGTAGAAAAGTAATGAGATTTAGAACTGTACCATTGTTCAAGCAATCCTAAAGGAGGGGGCCCGTTGCTAGGCTCCGGAGGGATTTCTAATTGGACAGGTGCAGGGAACATATAACCAATGAGAAGTTTGCATGTATCGAGCTAGAACCAATAGAAAGTTCTCATGTATCAAACTGAAAAAGAGGTATAAAACGTTATGTCTCTGTATAAGCTTTTGCTCAGTTCCTTTTGAAGCTTTGACTGACTGGGCCTTGTGCACAATAAACTGACTTGGACCCTATCAATTGACTCCTGGACTTATTCATTGATTGCACTTTGCTACAGCATATTCTTTGTGCGTTGGCCGGGAAGTGCGAGTGGTAAATGGTATTCAAGTGAATAATTCACGTAATTCGCCTTGAGGTTTGGCCCGGTTGGAACCGTGTCTGTCCGACCGCGGGGGAAACCTCAGGCACCGCCGGCCCCTTTGTGCCGGAGAGGGTTCCACCTGCCTCGGCGGGCCATCGGGTCCAGCTGGCCAACACCTCCAACCTGGGGGAGTCCAGGTTCTAACTCAGAAGCAGGTGTGGTATCGGGGACCGGATCCGGTGAGTAGATATTTTTGAAGTATTTGATAGTCAGAAAGAACAGCCTGGGACAACGTCTTGCGTGCGCGAGACTGATTTGGTATATTTGGTATAGACTAACTGGGAAATCTGGGAAATCTCGCATGAGTATGCACGAGACAAGGGAGCCTGATCACCTCCCATAAGGGCGGTCCTAGTAAGCTCTGCATAAGGAAAGCGGAAGCTGAAGCCATCGACCCTTCTTGTTTGGAATAGACAGTTAGTCAGAAAACCTGGGCACTTGAAACATTGAAATATGATAACTTGTTGAAATATGCTTGCGTGAGTGAGTGAGAGGTCTTGAAATACAGACCGAGCGAGAGCGGACTCCTATGTAGCGCAGTTCCTGGCCGGGCGACCGCGCCCAGGTCGCGAACAGGAGGAAGCGAGTGGTGTTTGTCCCCCCCAGTGTTCTGTGGGCTGTACGGACCCCTTACCTGCAGCCATACTACCTATCCTTATTGTTCGTTGTCTTGTACGTCATTACATGTACGTAGGGACGTAGGGTACATAACGTACGTAGGTACGTTGAGTACGTAGAAAGCGTAGGTAGGTGTGTTTACAAAATGGGAGGGATGGAGTCCATGCATACTCTGTTGGCATGTATGATCAAGAATTTCCGTAAAGGATTTTCGGGCGATTATGGTATAAAAATGACCCCATCCAGATTACAAATGTTATGTGAAAGGGAGTGGCCCGCATTAGCTGCTTCATGGCCCCGAGAGGGCACCTTTGATTTTGAGACAGTTTTATGACTTCATCAGCTTATATTAAGAGTATACCCTGACCAGTTCCCCTATATAGATTCCTGGTTAAGTGCATGTGAACAGCAGCCCTCATGGATGAAACGCTGTTATGAGGAGCACTGTAAAATATTTGTAGCTACTACTAGGGGAACCAAAAAGGCTAAGGAAGCGAAGCCTCCTGTGCATTCTGACCCAGAGTCCTCAGATATTTTGGATAGTTTACCCCGGCACCCACAGAAATTAGTCCCCACAGCCCCACAACTTGAAGTAGAGTCCGACGAGGAGCCCCAGAAAATACCGAAGCAACAGCCTAAGAAGCACCCTACCCCGAGTGGAAGTCCCGAGTCAGGCCCAAGTACAGCAGGGGGGCTTGAGTCCTCCGATGAGATAGAAAGCAGAAGCTCTCCTGCCAGTTTAGGGTCACCCACCAAGGAGACTAGTGCCCGGGAGCCTTATGATTTAAGAAGGAGAAAGCAGGGCACCTAATGCCATTACGCCAAGTGCCTGGAATTCCTGTTTTAAATGATCAGGGCCAGAGGGCGCCAGGACCAACCAGCTTAGTTTATGTACCCTTTTCCACCACAGATTTATTAAACTGGAAGACGCATTATGCATCCTACACAGCTAAGCCCCAGGAATTAACAGAATTAACGTCTATCATTATGCAAACCCATCAGCCTACCTGGGCCGATTGTCGCCAGCTCCTGTCCACCATCTTCACTACTGAGGAGTGAGGCCGAATCGGGCAAGCAGCCCTCCGATGGTTAGAAGAGAACCCTGTAGAAAGGGGGGAAATAAATCCCCCGCAAGCAGCGGCTGTGGAATATCCCAATGAAGATCCCGGGTGGAAACCGAACGAGGAAAGGGGGGCGGCGGCCCTAACCAGATTTCGCCAGTCCTTAATGCAGGGCCTGAAGAAAGGAGGCCAGAGGGCCATGAATATCGGGAAAGTATCGGAAGTTCTCCAGGGTCCAGATGAGAGCCCAGCAGCCTTTCATGAGCGGTTGTCTGAAGCTTATAGACTGTATACCCCATATGATCCCGCCGCTCATGAAAATTTATGCATGGTAAATGCGGCCTTTGTTAGTCAGTCCCAGAGAGACATAAAATGAAAATTGCAGAAATTGGATGGATTTGCGGGCATGAACACAGCTCAGTTAATGGAAGTCGCTCAGAAAGTATTTGTGAATCGTGAAAATGAACGGGACAGAGAAAGTGAACGAAAGATGAAGAAGAAGGCAGATCTTCTTGCTGCTGCTATAACCGAATGACGTGGAGGAGGGATTCCTAATCAAAGGACCAGAGGACATGGACGAGGCCGCGGAAGTGACAGGCCTCCATTAGGTGCAAATCAATGCACCTACTGCAAGGAAGAAGGACATTGGAGAAATGAGTGCCCGCATCTGGACTCCGCCCCTGCAAGGGGAGGAGGGAGTCCCTGGAGGACTGGAGGAAGATTTTGAAGGAGAGGAGGAATGAATCGAACACAGTTTCAGCAGGAGAGGGAAGAAACCCTTGAGGGAGTGGCAGTAGCAACGGGCTATGACCTGGATGACATAGATGAAGACTAGGCCAGACCAGGCTCCAAGTTCACCCTGGGTCCCCAGGAGCCTTTGGTCAGTTTAAAGATAGGGGACCAATACATGGAATTCATGGTAAATACAGGAGCAGAACATTCAGTAGTAGCCAAGCCAGTAGCTCCACTGTCCTCACGATCTGTCACCATTATAGGAGCCACTGGAAATAAAGCCACAAAGCCATTCTTGCAGAACCGCATGTGTGAACTAGGGGGACAGAATATAATGCACCAGTTCTTGTATATGCCTGAGTGCCCTATTCCACTACTGGGCCGAGACATGCTTGCCAAGCTCCAGGCCCAAATATCCTTTGCTGAAGGGGGAGAAATGAAAATGACTGTGAACCCAAAGCCTGCTGGTTTGATGGTGCTTACTGTTCTCCGAGAAGAAGAATGGCGGTTCTATAGTGCACCTTCAATAAAGTCACCCAGTTCCTGTATACCTACCAACCTGATAGCCCCACCTGAATTATGGGCAGAAGATAATCCACCTGGCCTAGCGAAGAACATAGCTCCTGTCATTGTTACCCTCAAGCCAGGAATGGAACCAGTGCATGTGAAGCAGTATCCTCTACCTCGACCAGCCATAGAAGGAACTACTGCTATCTGGTTTTCCCGTGGTGACTCCCCTCCCCTCTTGGCTCCTTCCTTTCTCGGCTCCCCCATATCTCTGGTCCCCTCTTTTCATTACCTCGGTGTTATCTTCGACTCTCACCTTACTTTTCAAGACCACATCTCCCATGTCACTAAAACTTCCTTCTTCTTTTTACGTCAAATCCGTGCTATTTGCCCATTTCTTACTTCCTCTGCGCTTGCTACATTGCTTCTCTCTCTGGTCATTTCTCGGATCGACTTTGCAAATTCTCTCTTTCTTGGTCTTTCTAAGTCTCAGTTATATCGTCTTCAGCGTATTCAATATACAGCTGCTCGCATTGCCACTCATTCCTCCATCCGTGACCACGTTTCCCCTCTGCTCTCTCAACTCCATTGGTTGCCCCTACCCTTCCGTTTTCACTATAAACTGCTTACATTGGTTCATCGAGCTTTTCATACTAACACCCCTCAATATTTAGCTGATCTCCTCACTTACCATAATCCCAGACGCACTCCTCGCTCATTTCACCTCAACCGCCTTACACTTCCCTCTCCCTCTCTAGCCCATTTACAGTCTACCCGTTCCTCTGCTTTTTTCTTCACAGCCCCTGCCCTCTGGAACTCTCTCCCTCCCGGTCTCCGTCTCGAGCCTCACCACAGCACCTTCAAATGCAACTTGAAAACCCACCTCTTTTCTCTCGCTTTGGATCTTCCCTCGCCTTTTGTGTCATCTCCCTCCTTTTAATTGTTGTGTTGTGTTCTTTAACTCCCCGCTTTTAATATGAAATTGTAACTTCTTTTCCTTTCTCCTGGCTATTGTACAGATTATATTTATAAATTTTTACTTGTTTTTATTGTACACCGCTCTGATCTCCTTGTACGAGCGGTATATCAAATTTTAATAAACATAAACATAAACATAATTCATTGCCATTTGATGAAACTGCTAAAGTATGGACTTCTCAAGGAATGCCAGTCACCTTGGAACACCCCCCTTCTCCCAGTAAAGAAGCCTGGGACAGGGGACTATTGCCCAGTACAAGATCTAAGGCGAGTAAATGATGCAGTTGAAACTATACACCCAGTAGTACCAAACCCTTATACTCTCTTGGGACTGATCCCCGCTGAGGCTACTACTCACTTCACCGTCCTGGACCTGAAAGATGCCTTTTTCTGTGTGCGCCTAGCACCCACCAGTCAGCTCTTATTCGCCTTTGAATGGCAAGACCCCACAACAGGAAGACGGGGTCAGCTCACTTGGACCAGATTACCCCAAGGATTCAAGAATTCACCTACTCTCTTCAGTGCTGCCCTAAATCAAGATCTCTCAAGTTACCCAGTGGACCCAGGAAAGAGGGTTCTTCTCCAGTATGTAGATGATTTGCTCATAGCCACCAACTCTGAAAGTGAATGCCTACAAGCTACTAGTGAACGTTTGTACCTTCTTAAGGATGCTGGATACAAAGTCTCAAGAGCCAAAGCACAACTATGCCAAACTGAAGTCAAGTATTTGGGATTCCAGTTGTCCAGTGGGACTCGACGTTTAGGACCAGAACGCAAAGAAGCTGTGTGTAATATCCCCACACCAACCACTAGGAGGCAAGTACGAGCCTTCCTGGGGGCTGTGGGATATTGTCGCATATGGATCCCCAACTTTGCCCTGATTGCAAAACCACTATACCAAGCCACCAGAGGAATGGAAAAATCCCCACTAGATTGGGGACCTGAACAAGATATAGCATTCCAAACTTTGAAAAAGGCCCTGATGTCATCTCCAGCTTTAGGTCTTCCAGATGTTCAAAAGCCTTTCCATCTTTTTGTCCATGAGTCACAAGGAAACGCATTGGGAGTATTGACCCAATCTCTTGGTTCCTGGCAACGGCCAGTAGCTTATCTGTCAAAACAATTGGATGTAGTTGCAAAAGGATGGCCACCTTGTTTGAGATCTGTTGCAGCAACAGCCCTCCTAGTGGGCGAAGCAGACAAACTTACATTAGGACAAACTCTTCAAGTCACCGTGCCACACTCTGTTCTGACCCTTATGGAACACAAAGGAAACTTCTGGTTGACCAATGCACGAATGTTGAAGTATCAAAGCATGCTGTGTGAGAAC